>OY987321.1:17626001-18826001 GCA_963920655.1 Geranium rotundifolium
ATGCTTGAGGAGTAGTGCTCGCTAAGGTGCATGGACTCAGATGAGAGGATCCTCCCGAGGAAGGAGGATTGGAGGTCCTGGTGTTGGTTTACAGTGTTTAGCTTGTGTTAGGCGTACAAAATGTTTTTAGTTTAGTGGTTGTCGGTGTGTCCAACTTTGTTTTCTTGTGTTTAGTGTTGTTAAGTTTCGTTGTCGGTTTGTCCGATGTGGTGGCCTGGATTTTGTCCAGAGAGGTAGGGTGTCGTTAAGGCTGTTCTTTTACTGTTTACATGTAAACTGTACGCGACTAACGCTCGACTTTCGGGTGTGAAGCTCTTTCTCGCTCATGATATCAATGAACATTTGGTTTGCGTTAAAAAAAAGGAGAGGGCTAGAGTTGAAATTATATAGGTTATTTTTTAAAAAATAATTATTATTTGTTTATCTACAAAGACCATCTTGCCCTCAATTCATTAGTTAAATTAAGGGAAAATGACACTTTTGTGCACTTAAATATACACTTTTGACACTTTCATACCCTAACTTTTTTTTTTCTCTTTTTTCCATACCTGAATTTCATTTTTGGACAATTTTCTTCAGAAATTTCAAAATACCGAAACTACCCGTGAATTGAGCCGGTTCAATTTCAACCAGATCCAACCATAATTTAATTAATATGAAATTACTTTTTTACCCTCCATTGAATGACAATTTTATCACACAATTTAAGGGTATATTAGTCTTTTCAAATAACAAATTAAAAACTGAAAAATAAATTATTAAATTACAATTATGCCCCTCTCTCCTCACTATTCATCATCTTCTTCATGCCCCTCCAGCAGCCCTCTGGCGTCGAGGTCGAGGCGGACGAAGGACCAGTCGGGGACAGAGGCGACCTCCTCCGGCGACCACCGAGACTGGGGTGATACACTCCAGTGCTCTACGAACACAATTCTTATCCTTGGAATTTGGCCCAAATTGGGCACTCCACGACCCAAATCAGGAGACACCCAGACGGTGGCGGAGCCGTCGGAGAAGCGGAGACAGGTGTGAGTGGAGGATGGTTCTGGGCGGGTTAGGGTTCCGACAAGGACGACGGAGTGGTGGAGAGGGTTTGGGTGTGGGGTTCGAGGAGGAGGTGGTGGCCGGAGGATTACATAGATTGTTTGCCGGAGGAGGTCGGCGGCGGCGGCGGCGAAAGAGCACGAAAGGGCGATGGCTTTAAGGTTGAGGGAGGCCATGAGGACGAGCATGCCGACGAGGAGGGGGCGGCGGAGGAGGAGATGACAGAGGAATGGAGAAAGGAGAGAGGGTGGCATTCAATTGAGAATTTGATGAATAGTTGAGTGTAATTTCGTCTTTTTACACTCTTTAAAAATTGGGCCGGTTCTCTCAATTAGATCAGATTTAATTTTGGTTCATTTCTAGGGTAATTTTGGTATTTTTAAAATTTTAGGGGTAAGTTGTCTAAAATAAAATTCAGGTATAGAAAAAAAAATATGTTAGGGTATGAAAGTATCAAAAGTGTATATTTAGGTGCACAAAAAAATCATTTTCCCTTAAATTAATTATTCAATTAGGGGTAAAAAAAAGTTCATAATTATCTCAATAATTATATAAGGTTAAAAATTATATATCGACGACATTTTAAGTTCTTACAAACTACTTTTGTTACATGTAACAAAATTTACCTCAGTGTATGAAGAAATTTGTTTTGAAAGTTGGCTACATTAATCTAATATGTGGTTTCACCTAGAATAGTGACATGTAATAAACCCTTTTATCATAAGCAATCAACATAACACCTTTTTGTAAAAGTGTAATGTTATAGAGCACACTTTTTGCAACTTTTGCTAAAAACAAAATTTACAGTGGCAAATCATGCATAGTACAGGGTGAAATTTTCCCGGCAGCGCAATCACAACTAAAATCTATTTTTTTTGGCAGTTACATAATACTTAATCATTATGGAAGCAAAACTATAAATGCATTGCATCTACGCATGTTTACTACAGTTGGGGAGCAACTATTTAAAATATATATATATATATCCAATTACAGTATATTAGAATAGACATCACAAGAGTTCATTTTGTTTCTTAACGAGCACATACATGACTACTCGTCGGCTGCAATAATCTGGATGGAATTGTGCCTGATCAACCCGTCCAATTTCAAACTTCTCCTTAGCAGCTTCTAAGAAATATTCAAGGATGGCATCTGTCACGAGAAGAAGATTGTCAACAGTGAGACTGAGAGTGAGACTGCCATATAAGGAAAGGAGAAGAACAGATTCTCACCATTCCGAAGTTCTCCAGCAAGAAAAACTGTTGTTTGCTCCCCACAGAGTTGCAGTAAAGTGTCCAGCAAGTCCCCTACTGCTCCTTCACTGTAGATCACGTCAGACCCCAGCACTGAAATTATTAATAAAACAGAAGATCAACCAAAGATGTAAGTTTCAAGTTTGTCCGGAAAAAAAACCCTCATTCTTAACCCTATTCCCCAAAACCGTCCAGAATCAGAGTGATATAATTTTCACAGGACCGGAGGAATATTTGTGTATTTTAATACCATTTCTTTTTGTCCTCCTACCTTGTTTCTCTTTTATCTCTCAACAGCCAAAAGTTCAACAAGACTAGTCACCATCAGTTCATATGAGACTCAGTAAGCAGGGAAGCAAGATTATCCATCTAAGTGGAGTGAACACGGAAGTAACCACACAAATCAAGTTTGAGCTGATCGGCAGGTGAATGGTGGTCAACTCAGAAACAATCATTAAAAAGTTCTGGCAAAAATTATAAAGATAGAAAATGTGTGCTATTGCTGCGCATGGATATGCATCATTCTTCATTGATCACAAAATTTGTCCCCCTCTTTCGATAATGCATTTGTACTTAAATTCACAAGAGGCCATGTAAGAACTTCTCTTCTTTCTTTTTGCAAATACAAGATATGTCCCTCTCGAGGTAATGGCTTGAATCTACTACCAGATCTAGGTGATAATGCATTTGTACTTCAATTCACAAGAGGCTGTGTAAGAACTTTGTAAAAAATAAAAAAATTGTCACCCTCTCGGAGGAATGACTACAATCAGCTACCAGAGCCCATTGATTTTACACCAAAAACAACCAGCTTAGACATTTCCATCTCGAAAACCTAAGCTATTAAGGGAAGCAGTCCAACTAGTATATATGGAGCAGCATCAAACTGCACACAAACATTTCTTGTAATAAAGAGCCACATAGGAGCCAGGTGGCAACTGCCGATTGGTGTTGCAAGCACATCAGTAGCTGTGTGTCAGCATTATCTAGTAAGTATAAATAGAGGATAAGATGTGTGTTCATTTCTCGTTGAAGTCTGATATGTTGTTGAATATTGTGGGTTTTGTGAGGAAAGCTTAGAGTCTCCGTGGGTAAGAACAATTGTAGCGAGTGTTCGGTGTAATTAAAGAAGGAGAATTAGCCGGACATTGGAGACTCTGACAAGGTGGCATCTCTCTCCATCCTATAACAGAGCGTCCTACTTTCTTAAAATGGATGTCCCAAAATAAGTGTCTCATCAGTCATTTCTATTTAGTTAGTCAATTAATCAAGGATTACCCATAATATTCCTCAATAAGATAGTTGCAACAACTTGAATAGCTGGCACATGAGGGTACATGATATAAAGAGTGGAAAGTCAGTGACTAAAATTTAAATGCTTAATTGTGCAAATAGTCAAATGAGACACTTATTGGGACAGAGGGAGTCATTCTTTCTTCAGTTTATCCAAGTTATTCTCTATTCTTATCATAATCAAGCAATTTATCATCTTTGAAGTCTGATATATCCTATAAGACAATATGACACTACCGTACGTTTTAATACAACAAAGCATAGATGGCTTAATGAAATACCCGCTTGCTCTATGAAATGAAAATCAGCTACCACTTTTATCCCTATTTTAGAATTAGGGTCTAGCAGCAAACATTTTAATAGTATCAGTGACTTGTCAGGAAAAGTTACCATAATCAGGCAATGGCTCAATCAATTCTGGATCAGGATTGTCTCCCCATATGTGTTCATTCACTGTTGCAGAACCCCGCATATTTACTTGTCTCAGATTGGCAGCAACATTCTTTTTCAGTAGCTTCAATCTATCAAACAGATCAGTGAGAATAACTTGACCACCCAAAAGAGCTGCAATGCACCTGGAAACACAATAAGACCATGTCTCAAATGAAACCTCCAACCTTTCTCCAACACATCTCAAAATTAAACTTTCAAAGTCACAATCTGAAAACTAAGTAAATATTCATTTTACTTGTCAAACCGCAAGCAGGGAACAAGTATATACTTATGCGGATTAATAAGACAATATCAGCTTACTTAATTAGCAGAAAACACTGAGATTATCAGATAAGCGCCGACATGTATAGTTCTAAGGAGAATGCTTTAGATTTATCCCAATCTCAGAACTAATTTACGAACTGTTACTCATAAAGACCTCATAAATACCAAATAGAAATAAAAATACATGCTAAAAGCTACTCATAAAATTATAATCAGCATTACCCAACCAATCCACAACCAGAGCCCAATTCAACAACCTTCTTGCCTTGAAGAACAAGCATTCCTGTATCGACAGCATGCTCTAAGAACTTCC
This sequence comes from Geranium rotundifolium, assembly GCA_963920655.1. NCBI lineage: Eukaryota > Viridiplantae > Streptophyta > Magnoliopsida > Geraniales > Geraniaceae > Geranium > Geranium rotundifolium. The sequence continues at coordinate 17,630,625 of OY987321.1, forward strand.
CCAACACAACTCCACTGTCCCACATCACAGAACCAGTGACTCCAGGAGTTCCCTACGAGACAGTAAACAGTAGAATTTAACAACAGAACAGTGTTTCTAGTCATAATGAAATGTAATAGAAGGACAATCACATCACAGGAACGGAAAGAATGATTTCTTAATCCAGCGGATTGTACAACTATATTCATCATCAGGCCTCAATTTCTAAGGTGAATAAGAGGCCAAGGACAAGTAATGCGTAGTTGCGTACAAAACAAGAAAAATGAAAAAACAGCAGTACCAAAACAAAAAGAAATACAGATAGGCTAGAGGATTTTTAACAAAAGTGCTGGCTTAGTAGTACTTCAGAGGCAGTGGAAACACACGCGAGGCACAGCAGAGCAAAATTACACCCGATGACTTTAAATATGTGCTACAGCATAGAATAACATATGAAAGTGTTGACCTATGCAGTGAGTTGCAAGGAAGCTCATGGCAAGATGCATGGTTCCACTAAAATCTTGATGGAAACAGGGAGGAGATTAATTACGAGATGTCAATAACCTCGAAGACATCTGAGGAAGATGATACACCCTGACAGTGTATCGACTAGAACATAAAATATAGAAAAGATAAATAGATAATAATATAATATTTTATTGATAATATTCCAGGTAATTTGAGAAACCTAGTTCTCTCCAGCCTCGGGCTCACTACAAGACAATACTCAATTCTTATTCGATACTTTCTACACTGTCTCTACCCTACTTATAGATCTCAAACTAGAGCATTAGGGAAATAAAATAAAAGGAAAGCTCATTACAGAAATAAAATAAAAGGGAAAAACTTGTCTTGCAAGAAGACTTATTTTCCAAGAGATATTTTCCTTTCATCTTTGTTGGCCCAAATATATCTTTTTCTTATTTGCTGACCTAAAGTCAACCATGTGTAACAGAAGAATTGAGATAATTTATCAATATAAAATCTAATGCAGTAACAAAAGCAAAAGAAAGACCCATGTATAACTAAGATGTGTACCTACCCTATTATTTGTTCTTTCCGCAGCCATCCGTTCTCGCAGGTGAGACCAGAAATCTTTAGGAGGATAGGTGATTCTGTTCACATGCATTGAATACAGGATTAGTCGCGAACAAAACTCTTAATGTTAATGGCACAGCTGATTTCTGGATGCTACCATGATTCTGATGGTTACCCGTGGCAATGACTTAAAAGGGGCTATCAGGTGACACCACAGTTTTCTCAGGTGCAGAGGACCACACCTTTTGTCTTGTTTAAGTACCATTAAGTAAACCCTAATTGTTCCTTCATTATGCCTAAAGTGACAACCAAAACTGAGTACCCAACTTGAAATTCTTTAAGATTTTCAGCACTTCAGCAGACAACTAATCAAAAAACTTCCCAACTTATACATCCTCTTAACATGCTTCTCAACTTAAGGATTAAGGTTCCCTATGCATAGAGCCAAAGCTAAGTTTATAAGTTGTGTTAGCTCAAAAAACAACAAGTGCTCCACAAACCAGTTGATAACTTAACAATACAACCTTACAAAATCTAGAGTACCAGTACCATATTGAATTTAGCTTTCAAACCAAACTTTGTCAATTGATATGCCTTTTCTTTACTTAGCAAACTCTTGCTGCTGTTCATCTACACAATTAGCATATTATACAAAATGTGTTTGGTTTTGATTTTCGATCAATCTGATGATGCTACTAAACTAATGTTTGGCCAAAACAATTATACCAATGCATTGCAGTCCGGAACCTATTCGTCATAATAACCCAACTATATTGTTGTTTTTTATCAGCAATCAGGACTTATATTTAAAAAGTGGATGAGATCCCAAAATGGGATCAACGACCTCTCGGCAAAAAGGCAATACAATGAGGCCCATGAAGGGAAACATGAAAATAAAACAGGAAAACAAGTGGAACAATGAAGGGCTTGCATCCTGAATGAGAGACCGAGAGGCTACATTGTCGTTGTTAGGATCATACACCTACCCAAGTCCATCAATTTCACTTTGCCAATTATTATGTGATTCCAACAACATTTCAGAAGAGATGGTATGTCAGTGAAATTATGAATGCTTTCTAACATAAGTGTTTACTCTTCTGGTCACATCCTTCAGTTTGGATAACTTGCATATGTGGTAGAACAAATAGGATGCATTTTACAAGGCTATGACATAAGAGTTTTGAAGTGCCCCATGAGTTCATGTTTGTTTAATTCAATCATCATAATACATCTGAACTGGCTAGGAAATGGGGTTTCAAAAGCATTACTAATCATATCTAAGAAACCAAGGTTTTTAGAGTGTTGTTGCTCTCCAACCTGCATTAGCTAGAGGTGGGTACTTAATAGCATATTTAACTAAGGGTCATGATCTCATGCGAATCGGGAGGTCTTGTGCAAACCTGTGAGAATCGTGTTTCCATTATTATGTCATGCATTTCCATAATCATGTTTTCATTATTATGACATGTATTTCCATAACATTATTATGTAAAACAAAAAAAAAACTCTTTTTTTTTCTTCCAATCCCTCGTAACACCCCTCTACTCGACGGGTAACACTTTCCCTTCTAGGTTATAGAAAAATACACGCCCTCTCGTTACATTTGAGTGGTTCTCACTTGAATGCATCCCTATTTAACTATTTAGATATTAAAGTTTATTCTAAATTAGTTCCATATATAGGAACCCAATAGCAACAGAGTTAACAAGATAAAATCAAAAATCAAAAATCAAAAATCAAAAATCAAAAATCAAAATCCACTTCTTCTTCTCTCAATTTTAATTGAAGAGTACCATTCCAACTGCTCCCATACTTGATAGTCATGAAACAATAATAAGAATGGGCAAGATATCATAGGCATTTTGAAAAGCCAAACGATCAGAACATTACCACACAATTTTCCTTTACTTGCATCTATTTGGGTTAGATGTACAAAAGATGATAGGATCCCATGTGGGTTTTAATTAGGTCTGTATTGAACCAGAATAATGGTTTAGAATAAGCTATGTAGACATAAAATTTTGCATATATAAAAAACAAGTAGAGATGATACAAGGGTAGAAGGAGGTACCAGAGAAGAAGGGGACTGGAAGATGGAGAGAGATTGGCCGCAAGCGTCGATGCGAAGATGGAGAGAAGATTGAGCGACCAATGAGTTGGGAGCGGAGAAAGTGGGCTGCTGGATTCCCCAGAGGAGCATCATCTCCTCCGCCGCCGCACTCTCATCCGAAAATATCAACTGTCTCACCTTTCCTCCGTACGAACCCATCGTCGACATCACACCTCCCTCTTCTCCTTCACTATCACCCATCTTTCCCTTTCACTCTCACACTCACACTCCGTTAAACTTCAGAGTTAGGGGTTATTGAAAACACGTCCTCAGTCTAACAATTACGAGTTACGACCCTATGGTGCACTGCAGGGATAGCAGAATTAACCCTCACCCGAAATTTGGGATAATTGGGATGTCGGTTGGTAACTTAATAGTGTGTTACTATCTTATGCTATAAACTTGTTTGTTCGGAAAGTTTATATTTTCAGCAAAAAGTTTGAATTCATTTTTTACTTACTAAACGACGTCTAAGTTTTGCAAGACATAATATTTTTAAAATGTATGAAAGTCAGGTACAAAGACAAATCAAATACAAACCAGGGTAAAATATACAAACCGTCAAAACTAGTAGAACTTGAATGTAAACTGGTAGAACGTGATAGACCCGGTAGAAAGTGAGTGTGAATTGGGTAGAACGTGATGTACCCGGTAATCACGAAAATGACCGTGGTAGAACTTTACTGTCACGTGTCACACGTTAAGACAAATCGCGCGTAGATCTTGAGCAATCCAACGGCTGATAGAAGCTCAGACGTTCGAACGTTCTACCAGGTTTGTATTGAAATGCATCCCATTCAGCTACATATCTTACTAAGACCCAAAATCATTCGAAGTCTCTGAGTATGCCAAATTCACCGTTTTTTTGGGAGATTAATTAAAAAATGGCATGAGTTTGAAATTTTGAAAGTCAAATAAGGGCATTTTGGTCTTTTGTATTGAAAATGAGCAAAATGAGAAAAAACAAACTTCAACGATGTTTTATGAGATGTTTTGAAGTTATTTGTATGTAAGTGATATTTGTGTCAACTAATCTGTAGTTTTTTTAGATTAGCCCTAAAAGTAACCCTTGCCTAGACTCAACCAGTTAATAATGTTAAAGGACAATATTTCGTTTTTGGCACGTTTCTCACTTAAATGAATATATTTTTATCAAAAATAAAATACTGATGATTCATTTGATCTCAATTTAACCAACGGTGTTAAATATCAATTAGTTTTCAGTATAAAATAACTAAAATACTTTTGTTTGTCACTCATATTTTCAAAAGCATGTCATTGGAGTTTTTTTCATTTCTTTCTCCTATTCTCTCCACACACTTCTGAACCTCCTTCTTGTTTCTCATACTTTCGAATTGAGCCCGGTCTCGCTTTGTCCCGACGATGTCATGTGTGAATTCGTGGAATCTGAAAAATTCTAATTCAAAAAAAAGATAAGAAATAAGAAGTAAAAAAGAGTACCAAAAATATATATCTCATGAAATTTTTGTGTTGCAAGTGCTCTCTCGGTAGCAAGATAAAAAATATATATCTCATGATTCAACGGTTGATTGTAGGTACCAAAAAGCGGGAAGAAAGTGGCTTAAAAGTTGAAGGTGCAAGGGGAAAAAGCAGAAGAATGCCCTCAGATCCGCCAAGCAGTCCGGGCCGGACTACGAAGTGGACCTGAAAGCCTAGAAGCCCACTCCGCCAGGCAATCCGGTCTGGATTGCCTAGCGGAGTGAATATGGACAGAAGCTCAATCCGCCAGGCAATCCGGTCAGGATTTCCTAACGGAGTGAGCGATTTAAAAGAAAAAAGAAGAAGGATTTCTGCAATTTTTCGCAGAAACTCATTCTTCACAGCAACCACGCCGCAACCTCGCCCTCACCGTCCATCCTCACTGATTCTGGCCACAAAATCCGGCTGGTTTGCCCCTCTCCAAGCTTCCTCTACTAAAGTGCAAGGTAACCACAAGTTTCTCTTGCTTCTCAATCGCTAAACAACATCGTTATATCCCTAGACCACCATATTCCGGCCAAAACCCGATCAAATCCGGCCGGCTAAGAACATTGCGAGCATGTCGGAACAGAGGGCATCGAATAGAGGTCGGGGATGTTGTGGGTCATCTCGAGACACGTTGGGGGAGAAGCCCCAACCTTTGGCTATTCAAGCACCAAGATCTCATACGGGAACACCAAACATCCCGTGTTTGGCCTTTGAGGGTGAAGAGGAAACAAGGTTCATGGACATTGAGCTCGAGAGGTAAAAGTATGCAAATATTTTAATAAATTGATGTTGAAGGATTTGGAAATTTTGGAACCATTGAAGGCTAAGTTGAAGATTATTGGTTAGTCTAAGTTTCTTGAGTGGAAAGTCCCGGTGTATAAGGACTTAACAATCGAGTTTGTGACTTCGTTGTGACAAGAAAAGAGGGACGAGACTCGCCTCCACTTCAGATTATGCGGAAGGCAATTCTCGATCCAAATGAAGCATCTCAAGAAGATTTTTGGCTTATAGGGTGAAGCGAATGATCATGAATGGGACAATTACTTGTCAATCAATATGTGGTACGGGTTGACGGGAGAGGCAAATTTTTTGGCACATCCCGACGCGAATTTGATTAAGGAGGAAGATGTAGATATGTATGTGTTCCACTGGTTGCTAGCGGCTAATTTGTTTGGTCGGAGGGACAACATGCACGATGTGAACGGAAAAGAGCTCTGGATCCTTTATGCATACAAAAGGGATAAGAGAGCGCCTTAGGAGGCGATGATATGGGCCAATTGATGATGTTCAAGAAGAAGCTGCCGACCTATCTCTAATGTAGGGCTATTGTGACCCAAATTACCATCCACATGCCTCTTTTGCCGGCCCGGGTTCCAAAAATCTGGAACATAAGCACTACTCTGTGCCCAGAAGTGGAGACTGGCAAGAAGAATACTATCAATTATGCCCCGCTTCCGCGAGCCAAGGAAATTTTGACGAAGATACAAGAGAAGAAGGAGGGACCGAGTAGCAGTCAAGGCTAAACCAATATCACTTATGCCCAATTCATGGCATTCCAAGACAAGCTTGGCGGGTGGTGCACCAATGTGAACAATTTCCAGACCGACACGTGAGCTAGATTGGGAGCGCTTGAAGGGAGGATGGATCGAGTGCAGGGAGATGTGTCTAAAATGTTGGGAATGATGAGAATGCACTACGGTTCGGGAGCCGGGCCATCGCAAGGAGCTGGGGTCAACGCATTTGACCCGACGGTGGAGGCATACTACCCGCAGATGTAGCACAAAGGAGAAGATGCTTACATCAACGTCAACATGGACGGGGATGAGCCGGAGATAGAGGACGATCCAAGCGAGCGGCTCATTTGAGGTATTCGTAGCCGACTAGTTTCTTTTGGTTTAGAATAAGCTAGTATTGGTTAGTTTGAACTTTGGTTAGTCTAATTTGGAACTTATTTGGGTTGTTTAGTTTAAGTTGGGTTTATTTTGGTTGCATGATGTAATTTTTCGTTGAAGAACCTTGCTTGATAGTGATCATTGATTTTTGAGTATGATGGATAGTTTCCTAGGAGGATATTGCTATCGGCATGATTGTTAGATGAATATGAGTTGTTATATGGGTTCGATGTGATATTGTGGAAATATCATTGTGTGCCAAGGCATATGCCTACATTATAACCCAATTTATGTGATGCTTTTTTTATTGGAAACACTTCTTGCATCCCCCCTAGTGTCTCGTGGTTAGAACTAGTAGTCCGACCACACTCGACTTCGTGCCAAGGACTCATGACCGTGGGGGAAATAATCCGTAGGCCATCTTTGGATCGGTTGAGCCTAAAATGTATTTACCCGAACATTCTTTTCTTAGTACCTTCTTCGAGCCAAATAGCCTTATTTGTTGTCCCTACTTTGCGAGCCAATGTGCCCTTTTAATTATATGCCCTAACATCACTTTGAACCCGTGCATCATATTGCTTAGTTGCGTCGTTGAGTGTGGGTTCATTATGGGATTGTAGAGCATTGTATAGGATTGAAAAGCACAATAAGGGACGGGGATAAAAAGGGGCTTGACAAGTGAACCAAGTTTGATTCACTATTGAAATATTAGACAATCAACGTGAGAATAAAGTCATTCATTACATGATATCTTGGGTTCGGGGAAAACAATTGAGAGATAGTGAAATGAAAAATCAAAAGAAAATATGAGAACAAGAAAGAAAAGAAAAATAAAAAGAGGAAGGGAAAAACAATAAAACCCCGAACCCAAGAGAGGACCCAAAAAGGGAAAAAGAATAGTGTGAGCTTATAAAGTAAAAATTTATGTGAAGTTGAAAAATTGTCATCAATAAGATCTTATATGGTTCACAAGCAAAAGGGGGATTGAGTGAGTTGAGGGGTAGAATACTATAGAAAAGAACAAGTTCGGGGTGAGACATGATGTAATTAGGGTTGTGAGGAACGAAGCGACTTTGTGGTAGTGCACCACATTTACACCGTTTTGATCTTCTAAAACTCCTACCCAAACCTAAGCCTAACATTACAAGCCAACTAAAGCCCTACATACATGGATTTGCTCTCGGCTTTAGTAAAGGGATCAATGGGATCGGGTTTGACTACTAGTTTATGACCACCAAGGCATTAGGGGAAAGAGACATTACGTGGTGCAAGATGTGTAAAGGTAAATATGGTGTGATGTTTATGTGACGTGAAAATGATATATCTCGTACACTCAATGTTTGCATGCTATCACGAACCTATATACCTTCTTATGTGTGTTGAATGATTGTGTAAGTAGTTCTGAGATAAACTTCCATCGGATATGTCATTTGATCATTAGGAATTAAGCAAGTATTTTGGGCGCATGTTGTTTTAGTTTTCTAGTTGTTTGTGTGTTTTGGTTGGGGGTGCTTATCCTTAAACCCTTAGGAGGCACCGAGCTCGTCCTACGAAGGCACTTTCAGGGTTTTTCACTCGGTGATTTTTGACCTGCGGGTATGGTTGCTCTTTAGTTTATCGGGACGATAAACCTTTAAGTTTGGGGTGTTGTTGTGGGTCCGAAAGGATGTCACTTCTACACATTTCGCCCACAACTTTAAGGTTTAAGTCCTCAATTTGTGATTGCTTTGGAGATAAAAAGAGTGTTTTGATGCTGCGAGAGATTTGAATGTGATTGTGTAGATGCACGGAATCTTGGAGCATAAATTGGGATCGAGCGAGAAGGGCATTTCGAAGTTGAGCAAGCGAGGAAAGGAAGCAGGCAGAGAGCAAATTTGCCAGGCAATCCGGTTTGGATTGCCTAGCGGATTGAAGCATGAGACATTTGCCTCAAGTCTTCCAAGCAATCTAGGCCGGATTGCCTAGAGGACCTGAGCAATGAGAAGTGCAATCCGCCAAGCAATCCGGTCCGGAATGCCTAGCGGATTGGAGTGTTGGGGGGAAAAGTGGTCTCACCTCTCTCGCGCAACAACACGCGGTCGCGGCAAGTACAAATAAACCGGTAAGATACCGAGTCGAATCTACAGGGACTAATGAGGGTCGTAGGTTGTTTTGAGTGTTTGTATTTATTTTAGTAAACTACTAATAATAAATAGCAACAACATGATAACAATGGAAGTAAAGCGCCTAGGGTGCTAGACAAATAGGTATGTAAATAAGTTTGTGAGTTTTAATTCCTTCGGATCGAAATTAATGTTGAGTCTATGTCTTAAGTGCCGACCTCGCCTTTCGGTAATGAGGTTAGCCTAATCTCGAGTCTCCTCGTGCCCTTTCGGTATTGAGAACAACTCGAGACCGCATTAGATCGACAATAATAAGCTAAGGGTTATTACGAGGTGCCAAGACACGGTCTTGAGCCTACAACCCTCGGTGGATGCTAGGTCCGGATTCTATTCCTTCCCTTTCGGTATCGGATAGAACTTCTCAAACACATATTGTAAAGCGTCAATTAAACAATACATGCATTCAAATAAGCAACCACACAACAAAGTCTTCAATCCTAGAACTAATACCTTCATAAACTCAATAAACATATCACAAATGTCTAGCACCCATGGCAAAGGGATTTAGCCCTCAACCATGGTGCTCAATCCAACTATCATCATACAATCAACAAAATTAAACAACAACATCAAAATAAACTAGTAAATAGGGATAGAAATTGCTCTTGGTGTTCTTGAGCAAGATGGATCTTCAAGCTCGGTGGATTTGATGGTAGGAATCTCTCCAAATCTTCCTTTCCTAGCTCCAAAGTTTGAGTCTATGGTAGATCAATCTTCACTTGTCACTTGTTGAAGATTAGATAGGATGGAGAGCCAAAAACGGAAGAGATGGAGGGTGAGGGAGCTCACTGCCGAGAGAGAGGGGTGTGGTCTTGTTGTCTGTGTTGTGTTGTTGTTTAATATAATATCTCTTTTCCCTTCTCCCAATAATAATATATTATATCATATTATATGGGCTAGTGGCTAATGGTGGCTAATTTGAGTGGGTTGGTGAGAGGGTAAATGATTTTTGGGTGGATAACAATTGCATGGAACAAAATATCATTTTCAGCAGAAACTGTCCCGGCCGACCAGTCACTGTTCCGGCGCGTTTCGGCTGTCTTCCAGTCCTCCAATTGAAAAACGCTCTTCATGATAGTCGTACGTCTTTCCGTTCTCTTCAATTTCGACATATCATTTGTTCGTTTGCTCGCTAAGATTCGACCTTCCCGACCCTAAATTCTTGCCCGGTTTTGCACCATCTCCTGCATTCACACTCAAAACACAACCAAGCATAAAATACACCCTATTTGGCCTTACTTGGCCCCTAACGAGGCAAATGAGCCTCAAAATGTGCGGTTAAACGGGGTCAAAAAGAGAACATTTGACCCCACAGCAACACACCACACTTAAACGCTTATCGTCCCGATAAGCGTTTAAGTTAAGAACCCTCAGTCAACTCAATAGGAGGAGCTCGACATCTCCTAGGGGTTTTAGGATAAGCACCCCTGAACCGAAAATACGCAAAACAAACTAGCTTGCCTAATCAACACATTAAGACTTTATTCACAAGATATGGACAATCGTTCAAATCCGAAAGGCCTCTACTATTACAAACATGTTAATAACCCGTGGAGCCACATTTTTCCACCATACCAATACAAACCCAAATGCTAAATTAGATGCGCGAATATCCGATTTATTAGCTATATGTTTCTCAAGTTTATGTCTAGTTTGCCAAGAGTAACTATTTCAACTACAAGATCTTAAATGATGCACGTGTTGGAAATTTTGTGACCCTCGAGTTAAAAGCTTATGATGGATATTAAGGGGAGGTTTTTTTTTATCTATGGAGTGATCATTTTTCCTGGCATTCTCTCCCAAAGTGTGTTTGTGTTTCCCTTTGTTCACATTCCTACTTCTCATGATTTGAGAGTATCCCGTATTTGGTATTGTGTAGCGATTTGTCATTGTGACATTAGGCATTTGATTTGTGGGATCTTTTTGTAGCTTTTTGTGTGAGGAATGGTTTCTTTGTACAAGGTTTTGTGAGCTTTTTCATTGTATCCCATCATGTAGACGTTAGGGATTTGGCTTGTGGAACCCAACTCTCAATCTCCCCCATTGCCTTTTACCTCGGACCATGCCTGAGTTTGGGGACCAAGGGACAAATTCAAACACTCTTTTTTCTCTCAACTCACTTCAACTCTTGCTCGATATTTTCTTTTCTCCCAACCCCTTTTGGTTTCCCTTAACACCATCACCAACCCTAACTCGAGATCACGTGCTAGTGTGTGAATATATTCAAAAATAACTCATGCACTTGAATTAGAACTCTTGGCCAACTAATAAACAAGTTAGTTGAGCAGGGTGTGAGCTTGAAGGTTCTAATTGTGCTTTGCCATTAATCAAGATGGGCATATATGGTTATGCGGTTGAAATTGACAAATTCAATTCGTTGTTTGATTCAACGCTTCAATCCCAAACTCAATATCATGCTTTAATCAAGGAAAGTGAGGGATTAAAGACTCTAATTGTGCTCCTGCCAGTAATCGAGACGGACAAGTATAATTAGAGGGTTAAAATTGACAACTCTAACTTGTTGCTTTTGTAGTACTTTAATCGTACATTTTTTATTTTTTTTAAGTAAGTGATTGAGAACTTTATTTGTGTTTTAATTAATTGAGATGGGTGCATGTAATTAAAGGATTGATTATAACTTAAAATTGATTAGGGAACTCAATTATCGATTTTAAGCTTTGGTTATTACTCAATTGTCACGTGATCTACAACTAGTTCATTCATAATTTTCGTACATTCGTATTTCCAATCATTTGAGAACTTGACATCATTTCAAAAGTGTTTTTTTTTATAATTTATATTTTTAATGATATATTTTTGAGATTAGTGAAAAGTTCAAAACCCTTTTATATGATGTTTTTACTCAGTAAATATATTGTTGGGGTTTTGTATGTGTAAAAGCCTCATTTTGTTAAATCCCACATTGAAAGAATTAAAAAAAAAATTGGGTTTAAATTGTTTTGCTCTCTACTATGGTTTGTTTGGGCCTAATAAGGGGCAACCTGAGGCTTGGGCCAAACCCACACGCGCGCCGCTGCCGCCGCCGCCGTCCGTCTGGCTCGGGCTCGGGTCCGGCTCGGCTCGGCTCGGCTTTGGGCTTTGGGCTTTGGTAGAGAAAACATGATTTTGTTAAGATTATTTTATTTTTTAAATTCAAAATCTGATTTAAATGAAATTCAAATTCAAAACTTTTTGAATTTAAATCTAACTTTTCAAATTCAAATCTTTTTTTTAAATCTGATTTTAAAATCTTTTGAATTGAAATTTAAATCTTGATTTAATTCGTGAATTTATTGCAGCTGTTACATGTATTTATTGGTAGTTTTTAATGTGGCAGTTAATTGTGTCATTAAGTGAGTTTAATTCATTCCCCTCAGATATTTCTATAAATACTGAGGGGTGTCTCCTCATTCAGACACAGAACACTTCCACTTGCTGCCAAATTTACTTGCTGAATAATTCTCGAACTTTCAATTTTTTCTTCCTTCGTCTTTCCCCGATTGCACAATCTGACTGTCGTCAGACAGTTGTTTGTTCAATCGCCGGAATTTCTTTGGTAAGAATTTCCCGTCCTGGACAGAGTCTGTATTGTTCCAGCCTCAGCTGTGCGAGTGGGCTCACATCTGAGGGACAACCGTGTAAACTTCGGAAGCAACCGGATTTGATCGCCACCACGGTCCACTCGGAATAATTGCTTTCAAGTCAGTGGCCTCCTTACCACGGCGCGGTTCTTCACTTGTCTTCTTCATCTTCCCAGTTTTCAGATATCGACAACAAAGGTTTTGGATTCGGTGTTGCGTGCCACGTCATTCCGGGTATTTTAATCCAACAATTTGAAATCAATTATTAGTAGTCGTATTTGAACACTGCAATGTCTACTTCAACCAACATGCATGCTGCTAAGTTAGAACTCCTTGACGGTACGAATTACCGTCGCTGGGCAACCAAGTTATTTATGTACTTCGAACAACTAGAAATAGACCATGTTCTTTTGCATGATCCCCCGCTTCCCTACTCAATGCATGATCCCGTCAATCCTGAACAAACTCCCCCGATAGCTGCCATCCTGAGGAAAAATCAGGATGACATTAAGAAATACGAAAAGGACAACAAGACTGCTAGGTACCATATTCTAAATCAAATGACGAACTCGTTATTTGATTTTTTTATGGCTCAAACGTCTGCTAAAGTCATTTGGGACGCACTAGACAAGAAATATGGGGCTGATGAGGCTGGAAAGAAGAAATATGTCGTCGGGAAACGGCTCGCCTTTAGGATGGTGGATTCTAAGCCCATCATGGACCAGGTGCATCTGAACGAGAACCTGTCCACTGATATCATCAACGAGGGAATGAAGATGGACGAGATCTTCCTGGAAAATGTCCTGCTCGAGAAATTTCCACCATCATGGAATGACTACCGAAATCACCTCAAACACAAGAAGAAGGATCTCTCACTAAAAGAGCTAGGGGTGAGCAGAAATGTCCGGACAACCCGGCGCAACCAGTGAACCCGGACCAACCCGTCCATTATTATCCCAACCCGGAGTTACCCGGGCCGGGAACGGGCACCATATAGATATCACAGGTCGGGTTGCGGACATGAAATGGGGTGTCCGGACTAACCCGGCCCAACCCGCCCTAATGGACTTAACCAACTAACTAACTAAACACACACAACCCACACTAATTTTGAAAGGGTCAATGTAAGTTTTTTTAGCAAACAATTTCTAAAAACACAATTTTCATATAAACTACTGTAAATGTTATTGACAGTATATTTTTGAGATACTGAAGTATTAGTTTTGTAGTATGTTTTGTGTACATAACTTATTTTTGCAATAAGTTTTTTTGTACAATATGTTATTTTTTTTAATGTTATGGACGTGATGGACTAACCTGGAACTCGTCCGGGCTCAACCCGCCCACTTGTCCATCGGACAACACTCTTCATGGGCCGGGAATAGACATGAAAATAGTCAACCTGCTAAGTCTGGGTTGGGCCCAAAAACAAGTCATGGACCGTCCAACCCGGCCCATGCTCACCCCTAACAAGAGCTGATATCCCACATGCGAACCAAGGAGGCAAACCGCCTGAAGGACAAAATGGACTCTTTATCACTTCATTCTGTCAAGGCAAATATCGTAGAATCCTCTGGCCCTCTAAACTACAAGGCGAAAGGCAAAGGCAAGATGGGAGTTCAACCCAAGAAGGACCAGTTCAAGAAGAAGCCGGTCAAAAATCCTGCACCTCCGACCGGATCAACTCAAAACCGTCTCAAGGTCAAATGTTGGGTTTGTGGGAAGGACGGGCATAAGGCGTACCAATATTCTCAGCGTCAAAGATCAACTCCCGCTCGAGCTAACATTGCTGAAGACGATGACATTATTGCTGCAGTGGTGGTAGAGGCAAATATAGTTGCTAACTCCACAGATTGGGTGATGGACTCTGCTGCAACTCGTCACATGTGTATACACAAAGACATGTTCACCAACTTTGTTGAAGCTGCTCCTGGAGAGGTCGTCTACATGGGGAACGACTCAACTGCAGCGATTGCTGGATCAGGAAAGATAACACTGAAGCTGACTTCTGGGAAGACTCTTGCCCTCAACAATGCACTCTGCGTTCCCTCTCTTCGCCGCAACCTCATCTCGGGCCCTCTTCTCAACAAGGCTGGACTGAAGACTGTGATAGAAGCTGATACCGTTGTATTTAGTTTCAAGGATAGTTTTATGGGGAAAGGGTATTATAGCAATGGACTTTTTGTAATCAATGTTGATTATGTTATTGGTAATAAAGTTTCAACTTCTGCTTACATCTCTGAATCAATAGGCCTTTGGCATGGTAGACTAGGACATGTAAATGAAAAATCCATTAAAAGGCTAAGAAGCTTATCTATAATACCCGAACTAGCATCCTCACAATTATCCAAATGTCAGTCTTGTGTCGAAGCAAAGTTTACAAGAAAGGCTTGTAAACCAGTAACTCAAAGGCATTCAAATCTCTTAAACTTAATTCACTCCGACTTAGCCGACTTCAAGAATACTAGGAGTAAAGGTGGTAAACTTTACTACGTGACATTCATCGATGACTGTTCACGATTTACCCGAGTATACTTGCTTCGAACAAAAGATGAGGTCGAACAGATGTTCATCAAATATAAGAATGAAGTGGAAAACCAACTTGATCAAAAGATCAAGAGAGTTAGATCTGATCGAGGTGGAGAGTATGGTTCAAACTTCCTGGTCGACTTCTGCGAGAAGAACGGAATTATTCACGAGTTGAGTGCGCCCTACTTACCTCAACAGAACGGAGTAGCTGAACGCAAGAACAGAACTTTGAAGAACATGATGAATGCAATGCTTCTAAGTTCCGGTCTCCCAGACGAGATGTGGGGGGAAGCTGTTCTCTCAGCTTGTCATATTCTTAACAGAGTTCCTCATAAGAATCTTGACAAGACACCCTATGAGTTATGGAAGGGTTATGCCCCCAACCTGAGTTTCTTGAAGGTGTGGGGGTGTTTAGCTAAAGTTGGTCTACCTCCTCCAAAGAAAACCAACATAGGCCCCAAGACCTATGATTGTGTTCTCATCGGATATGCTCAAAACAGCGCTGCCTACAGATTCATGTCCTTACATGATCTATCCATATCTGAGGCGAGAGACGCCGAGTTTTTTGAGCACGTGTTCCCATTGAAGAAGAATGCCGATAACCCCTCATCTTCTTCAGCACCGGAGGATGTCCCTAATGAGTCTGAAGAGCCCCACACGCATGTCAGTTCCTCTGCTTCAGAGGTTCAGGATGATGAACCAAGACGAAGCAAGAGACCTAGAATCGAAAAGGACTTTGGAGATGATTTTGTCACTTCGTTTCTAACTGAGATCGTGAATGTGGACTTTGTAAGTGAAGAACTAGTTTCCGCCTATCTGACAGAAGATGATCCCAAAACCTACGGAGAAGCATTAAGATCCGTTGATTCTAGTTTTTGGAAGGAAGTTGTCGATAATGAACTAGCCTCTATCATGTCAAATCAGACTTGGGAATTATCCGATCTACCTAAGGGTTGTAAACCCATTAGTAGTAAATGGATATTCAAGAGGAAACTAAGGCCTGACGGTACAATTCAAAGGTTCAAGGCCAGGCTGGTAGTCCGAGGATTCACTCAGAGGAAAGACATTGACTACTTCGACACCTATTCCCCTGTGACCAAAATAGCTACGATTAGATCACTAATTGCTCTAACTGCCATCCATGAGTTGGTTATACATCAGATGGATGTCAAAACCGCCTTCTTGAATGGAGATCTTCATGAAGAGATCTATATGTCACAACCCGAGGGATTTGTGATAAAAGGTCAAGAGGAGAAGGTCTGTAAGTTGAGGAAGTCACTCTATGGACTGAAGCAAGCACCAAAGAAATGGTATGAGAAATTCCACAATACTTTGGTGAGTAACTGATATACTCTCAACAACTCTGACTCGTGTGTTTACACAAAGTTGATTGGATCAGATTGCGTGATTATTTTCCTTTACGTCGATGATATGCTAATTCTTGATAGTAATTTGGAAGTTATAAACAAAACCAAGGATATCTATCATCCAACTTTGAGATGAACGACTTGGGGGAAGTAGATGTCATCTTAGGAGTAAAAGTTTTGAGAAACTCTGATGGCATCTTTCTAAGTCAATCTCACTATGTTGAGAAGGTATTGAAGAAATTCAATTCCTTTGAAGTCACACCTGTTAGGACTCCCTATGATCCATACATACATTTGACAAAGAACTTGAGAAACAGCGTGTCACAAGTCGAGTATGCCAAGATCATAGGAAGTGTGATGTTCCTCATGAACTGCACACGACCCGACATTGCCTATGCGGTGAGCAGGTTGAGTCGTTACACTCACAACCCTAGTAAAGAACATTGGGAATCCCTTCGTCGTCTACTCAAGTACTTGAAAGGGACCATAGACTGGTCATTGCATTACAGCAAGTTTCCAGCTGTTCTAGAAGGATTCTTGATGCAAACTGGGTTTCAAGTAAAGATGAGGTTACTTCTACAAGTGGCTATGTCTTTACTATGGGAGGAGGCGCAATATCATAGAAATCCTCCAAGCAATCGTGCATTGCTAGCTCCACGATGGAATCCGAGCTGATTGCCCTCGAGTTGGCAGGCCAAGAAGCAGACTGGCTGAGAAACCTATTGGCCGACGTACCCATATGGGGACGACAAGCAATTCCGGTATCACTGCGTTGTGATTCTCAGTCAACCATATGCGTGGCAAAGAACAATGTCTACAGCGGAAAGAAAAGACATGTTCGCGTAAGGCACGGTGTGATTCGACAACTTCTGAGAGATGGAGTAATATCTTTGGATTATGTGAGATCCGAAAGAAATCTTGCTGACCCTTTTACAAAGGGATTACTAAGGAAAGTTGTCCTTGACACTTCGAGAGGAATGGGGCTTAGACCCTCATCGTGAAAGTATGGTGAACACTAATTATCGGTCAAACGAAACCATACAACTATCACTGCCCTACTTTGTTTATAAAGTTGAGCAAGAGATTCCATAACTAGTTTTTGGTGGTGCTATTGAGACACACTTGATGGATCTCTAGTCTGACAACCCATAACCAGTTTTTGGTGGTGCTATAGAGACGCACTTGGTGGGTTTTCTAGACAAACAATCCATGACCAGTTCTTGGTGGTGCTATCGAGACGCACTAGATGGATTGTTGATGTGGATGACTCATAACCAGTTCTTGGTGGTGCTTTCGAGACGCACTTAATGAGATTCATCTACAGCTGACAGGTTGGACTCTATGTCCTTAATAACTCATTGGTCAATACTAGTGAGACGTACTTGACGAGCTACCTATGCGAGTGTGATGGTTTGGCCGCCATCAGTGGAAGACTCGAAAAATCTTCCAAATACACTCGCGAAACCGAGGTGTACGCATGACCTTAAAAGCGTAGATCATGTATCGCGGAACTTGCAGATCAAAAGATAAGATATGTGCTGTGGGGGTCTCACCGGAAAGTGAAAACAAATTCAAGAAGCAATTCACTCGTTTTTCACAAGTACGTTGTTGCCTCACTTCACTATGTGTCAATTCAATGTGTCAATTCAAGTCGAAAGATATTGACACTTAAGTATCACATCTTCCTTTGTCCAGGACCTTTTAAACCCTTTTTGTAAGGCTTTTTTGTGGGGGATTGTTGGAGTTTTGTATGTGTAAAAGCCTCATTTTGTTAAATCCCACATTGAAAGAATTAAAAAATGTTTTTGGGTTTAAATTGTTTTGCTCTCTACTATGGTTTGTGTGGGCCTAATAAGGGGCAACCTGAGGCTTGGGCCAAACCCACACGCGCGCAGCCGCCGCCGTCCGGCTGGCTCGAGCTCGGGCTCGGGATCGGGATCGGGCACGGGCACGGGCTTTGGTAGAGCACCTGCGGTGCGGGCAAAACATGATTTTGTTTCTCAAAAAATAAAAAAAGATTATTTTATTTTTTAAATTCAAAATCTGATTTAAATGAAATTCAAATTGAAAACTTTTTGAATTTAAATCTGACTTTTCAAATTCAAATCTTTTTATTAAATCTAATTTTAAAATCTGTTGAATTCAAATTTAAATCTTGATTTAATTCGTGAATTTATTGCAGCTGTTACATGTATTTATTGGTAGTTTTTAATGTGGCAGTTAATTGTGTCATTAAGTGAGTTTAATTCATTCCTCTTAGATATTTCTATAAATACTGAGGGGTGTCTCCTCATTCAGATACAGAACACTTCCACTTGCTGCCAAATTTACTTGCTGAATAATTCTCGAACTTTCAATTTTTTCTTCCTTCGTCTTTCCCCAATTGCACAATCTGACTGTCGTCAGACAGTTGTTTGTTCAATCGCCGGAATTTCTTTGGTAAGAATTTCCTGTCCTGGACAGAGTCTGTATTGTTCCAGCCTCAGCTGTGCGAGTGGGCTCACATCTAAGGGACAACCGTGTAAACCTCGGAAGCAACCGGATTTGATCGTCACCACGGTCCACTCGGAATAATTGCTTTCAAGTCAGTGGCCTCCTTACCACGGCGCGGTTCTTCACTTGTCTTCTTCATCTTCCCAGTTTTCAGATATCGACAACAAAGGTTTTGGATTCGGTGTTGCGTGCCACGTCATTCCGGGTATTTTAATCCAACATATACTGCCCACATTCCAATAGATCGATCTTCTCGTGGGATCGATACTATTTGGGGTCGCGAGTTTGCTTCCCATTTAAATCATGATATTATTTTTTTTCGTTGCTTTACATTTTTTTTCAAAAAAAGTTTTATATAACTAAATGATTAGAAGAAGTTACAGAAGAATCCAGACTTACTCTTACCTTTTCTTGAAAGCAAGTGATTCATTAAAATTCAAATCTAGTTCATCATCTTCGTGGATATATACTAGTGATTTCAAAAAATTTAGAAGACATGATGTATATATATATATGAGGAGCAGCCAAGACCATGCATGTATATCATGAATATGGAGCAGAGTTGGAGTGGGCGCACACGTGGGAGTGTCATATTCAACCAGCGCTATTGCCTCTTTTGACTTTGCTACGCGTCATTACTCTTTCAACAACGGACCAAACCCATAAATGAATTAACCAAATATATATATATATATATATATATGAATCTACGTCAACTAATAAAACTCTTCAATATCATGAAGTCTTCACTATGCTTGCTCCTTCTCTTGGCCGTCAATTTCTTTGCCGATCCCGCGGACGGTGCACCAGCCCCCGAGCCGGTGGTCGACGTTGACGGGCACCAGCTCCGAGCCGGCGTCGAGTACCACATCCTCCCGCTGGTCCGCGGGAGAGGCGGCGGGCTCAGGCTCGCCCCTCCAATCAACGCCACCGCGGCGTGCCCACTCCAGGTGGTCCAAGCGCGGCAGGAGGTATCCCTGGGGCAGCCGTTGACTTTCACCCCGGTCAACAACAGGAAAGGAGTGGTCCGCGTGTCGACGGACCTGAACATCAAGTTCTCGGCAGAGTGTGGGGTGTGGAGGCTGGCCGCGCACGACGAGGCGACGGGGCAGTGGTTCGTGGGCAGCGGAGGGGTGATGGGCAATCCCGGTCGGGAAACGGTAGGGAACTGGTTCAAGATTGACAAGGATGCGATTGGTAAATATTACAAGCTGGTGTTTTGCCCAACGGTGTGCAATTACTGCAAGGTTATTTGCAGAGACGTTGGGATTCATATCGACGACAAGGGAACAAGGCGTCTGGCCCTCGCCGATGACCCTTTCAACATCTTGTTCAAGAAAGCTTAATAAGTAATCCAACCGCCTCTCTTTCAAAATCGTCTTATACTGTCTGTAATTTCAACTTTTGCACTCCTCTTGGATGTTGTATTCCACTCTCGGCTGTAATAATTGAATAATATTGAATGCTTGCATTTTTCTCCAAGAATTATATATTAATTAATTTTCACTAAATATATCACTTCTTCGCGCATGTTTTGTTTACTATGTAACATAAGAATAAGGCTGACGGCTGATTTTTAGTAGTAATAAAACGATATTATTAGAGGGCAGAAATGTGTATAAAAATGGCAAGAAGTCGAATGCAAGAACCTACCAGATAAGCTACACTTAATTAAGTTGACACTATTTGGAGATTAAACACTTTAGTAAAACTTATGATCAGTAAAGTTTGTATATAGAGTAAGACGAGTAAAGTTTGATTTTGTATCTATTAGATTTTAAGTGTAAAATAACATAAATGTCCTTAAATTTACAAGCATTGAGAGCTTTTTCTTCTTTACTTATTTTTTGTATTTGGTTAAAGATTTGAAGCATGTCATATAAACTTTCACAAATTTCTCAATTTAGTTTCTAACTCAAATTTAAATTTAAATAAAAATCAGGGGTAGACGAGGAGAGGAGGAAAGAAAGAGGGCATGGGCGCTTGCGCCTGAAAATCGGCCACGTCTCCGGCCCTTATTTTCAATATACATAAACTTGTACATCAAAGACGATTCAATGTTGGGAAAAAAAAATTAATCCAACCATACGGATGAGACCGAATATATGATTATCTTTTACTTGTCAAATATTGAATAATTTTATTGACAAATCAACATCGATAAAGTACCCGATGAGTCGCGGACACGTGTGTATATATCAAGATCATCAATTTTTGCTACGTATTTAGTCGATATTGGACAATTTTATTGTGCGCAGTGAACATCGATAAGTTTTATTGCCAAATAAAGACCTACAATTAAAAAATAATTAATCCAGAGCATCGAAAATTAAGGTCAAACATTGATTTGACCTAAATAGTCAACGGTCAAAAACTTAAGGACGGCGTACAGTTACATGTGCGCAGTCTTAAACACTTAGAAAATTTTCTAAGTGTTAAGGACTGCGCACAGTTACTTGTGCGCAGTCCTAAACACTTAGAAAATTTTCTAAGTGTTAAGGACTGCGCATAGTTACATGTGCGCAGTCCTTAACACCTAGAAAATTCTCTAAGGGTTAAGGACTGCGCATAGTTACATGTGCGCAGTCCTTAACACTTAAAAAATTCTCTAAGTGTTAAGGACTGCGCACATGTAACTGTGCGCCTTCCTTAACATTTAGAAAATTTTTTGTAACACTTTTTTCTTACATTTTTTTTCTACATTTTCCTAACACTTTTTTGTAACACTTTTTTCTACATTTTTTCTAACACATTTTTTTAACTGAGCACATTTTGCAAACTTTGAAATTTATTATTAATTCAAAACGAAATTACAATACTTTCAGTCAGATACATAATCTTCATGTCCTTCCATATCGCTATTGTCGGATGCACTACTACTATATTCTTCTATGTCTGGTGGTATGTCGGCAATTTGAACGGGCTGTATATATGATTGGAACTGAAAAATGCTAAGATCTATTGTTATTCCTCCCGGCCTGTCAATCTCAATTATGTTCGTGTTTGGCTCTTGGTAAGGCTCGTTCACCTCGTACGTGGGGGCTTCGGCTGTACGAGCTAGTGTCTTCGGGTTGTAACAACCCCTATGGTTGACAAAGTTCACAACTTTCCACCCGCGACCAGTTCTCGGATCTTCGACATAGAAAACCTATTTCGCCTTTAAGGCAAGACAGAAAGGGTTCTCCCTGTGACAATTGGTTGTCGTGTTAACCGACATCAACCCCCGATCATGCCTTAACCTGCTCTCATCGTACCATCTACACTTGAACACAACCACATGCAAACTCTGGGGGTATTTAAGTACGCAGACTTCCAGAAGAACACCAAAATATGTCTTGTCGATCACTTCTATCATTATTCCTGAATTCTGATTCACTCGCCTTTCGTCTAATCGTTGACAGACGAACTTCACGCCATTTACTGTACATTGCGAATATATGCTCGAACTTTAGGGTTCATGAGAAAGCAACGTCAATTCATTCTTATACTCAGGATTTCACATCTGTAATAACAATAAAAGTTGGGTTTAGTCCAAAATATTGGCAATAATTAGTACACGCGATTTTAGATTTGAGCACTTACACATTTTGCGAATTTTTTGTTGAAGGAAAGGACCCGATCTTCAATGCTGTCATTGGGTTGTTTTCTTTTGAACCAGTTTTCATGCGTGTCTACGAATGTATCCATCTCTGCACAATTCTCTGTGACTGTCCAATGGGCCCAAAACAACTCATCTCTTGGCAATTTTGAATTGCGAACGACGCTACGCAATTCAATCAACTGAGACACTACCGAGATGTCATGTACCATGGTTGCATTCACCGCGCCGGGAATGGACGAGGTACCCCGATTTAGGTACATGCGAGTAAAAATAACTGACTCGTGCATCAAATATTGTTGCGCTATGCACCCTTCAGGATATCGCATGTTACGCACACTTCTCTTGTACTCACCGAGTTGCCTGCACGTTAAAGTATGAATTCAACTTCATTTATGATGAACTGAACTGTACTAGCCGATAACTTAAATATCACATACCTTTCAATCGGAAACATCCACGTGAAGTGAACTGGTCCAATTCGTAAAACCTGATCTGCAAAATGTATAGGTAGGTGGGCCTGTATTGTGAAGAATGTCGGGGGAAAAATCATCTCCAACTTGCATTGAATCATCGCGATGTCTTCTCTCATCTGGATGAGGGTGGATTTTTTTAACTCCCTAGCACACAACTTCTGAAAAAATGTTCCCAACTCGACCAATACGTCTGCTACTTCTGAATCGACATATTTTCGAATCATAATCGGAAATATCCTCTGAATCAACACGTGACCAGTCGTGCGTCTTGAGCCCGTAAAATCTTTTGTCTTCCTTTATTTTATTCTTCAGACTTCCCGCATACCCACTTAGGTACTTGACCATCCTAAGATGGTCAAGTACTTCTCCGCGATCTTTTGGCTTCACAACATACCCTGCCTGAGGGAGAACCCATTTTCCGTCATTACCATGTACAGGCCAAAGATGCGGTCGCACGTTCAAATCCTGTAACGTGAATCGGGCCTTCTCATCATCCTTAATCTTCCCACCAACTCCCACAACGGTGCTCATAACATTGTCGCACACATTCTTCTCTATATGCATCACATCAAGGGCATGTCTCACTTGATGAGTCTTAATCCAGCTCCTAGAATATGCTTTTGTGCGTCCAACAATACTTCTCCCGAGTTGCCATGGGTTTCAACAGCGGGTCCAAACTCTGTACTGGATATTCATTTTGCAATATGAATGAAAATACTTCCTCCCCATAGCAGATACGAGGCACGTCTCTTTCTTCAACTGTTCCATTAAAATCTTGTCTCGCCCGACGCAATCGATGCCTTCGATTTAAGTATCCGTGTGCACCCAAGTACGACGTTCTCCCCCGTTTATGAGTGGAATCAATGTCGTCCATGCATATAGGACAAGTCTTGTAACCTTTTGTTTGAATTCCACCCAACATGCCCAGCCCTGGATAGTCGCTAATCATCCACATCACTGCAGCACGCATTTGGAAAGCTTCATCCTTAAACCCATCCCATGTCGGAACACCTTCATGTCATAGTTCCTGCAACTCATCGATCAATGGCCTCATAAAATTATTCAAACATTTACCTGGTGACTTTGGAATAGATATCAACATCGTCAGCAGATTGTATTCCTTCTTCATTGCCATTGATGGGGGGAAATTTAGCGGGATAGCGCCGACGGGCCAAAGGCTATAAGGCGGTGTGTTTGGTCCGAACGGACAGAAACCGTCAGTTGCAATGGCGAGGCGCACGTTACGAATTTCTGCTGAAAAACTCGGGTATGTCCTGTCAAACGTAATCCAATCTTCTCCGACTGCTGGATGTTCGAGTGTATCATCGTCCACCCTCTCCCGCTCCCCGTGCCAACACATCCACTCAGACGTCTCGGGTACGGCAAATAGTCGCTGCAAACGCGGTGCCAATGGAAAATACCATAATGTCTTCTTTGCCATAGTCAAACTTCCAGCATATTCGTACCGACAATCTCCACATACTGGACACTCTGTGGAATATATGTACTCTTTGTAGTACAATATGCAACCGTGGTAACATGCATCATATTTCACCAACGGCAATTCTATTGACTTCAATTTCTGCTTCGCTGATGCGTAGTTTGCCACATGCGCATTGGGTTGCGGTAACTTGCTGGAAACGTACGGAGCTACATCGTCAAATGCCGTGTCTGTCATCCCCGTCTTATGTTTGATTGACAGAATTTGCAGCAGTGCGGCCAACGCTGTATCATCGCTACCATCATACAATGGTTTCTCCATCTCTGCCACCAACTGCTTGTACTTTCTCGTCGTTGCTCTAGCAGCATCGGCATCTACTTGAATCGCCATATCAGTTGCTTCTCCAAGTGGTTCAACTCTAACATCTTGACCTGGGTCTACATCATGCACGAACTGATGAACATGATCAACCACGGGACTGCGAACAGGGGAATAACGAAGACCCTGGTTACTGCTCTCCCCGACTTCTCCCACTTCGCCATGTTCGGTCCATATTGTATAATATCTCATGAACCCTTTCCTAAGTAAATGTGTACAAATGATCGGCATCTCGTGGAAACGAAAATTACAACATGTCGAACACGGGCACTTGAATCGATCTGGGTCGTATTGTATACAATTTTCTCTCGCAAAAATTACGAAACTACTAACACCTCTCTTGAAAGCATTTGTTGACTTATCCATTCCCATCAACGATCGATCCATTTTTTATCTACGTTTTCAACAATCACTAATTACTAAATCACACTACTATATCTAAATTCTATTTCGAAATAAAACGATATATATACTTACAATGGACACACGTACATACCTTACAATGGACGAATGATGTGCACATACGATGTCTTCGGATTCTTGATGAGTTTATTTGCCTCTACAAGTCGTATATTTGAACCCTCAATTTGTACCTCCCAACACAACACCAACTATCCAAAATCACTCCCACAACACAACATCAACTTTCTGCTATTTATAGGCAGAAAGTTGATGACTGCGCACCCACAAAAGTGCGCAGTCACAAGCTAAGGACTGCGCACATTCACTGTGTGCGCGGTCCTTGGCAACGGTCTCATGTGTAACGGCTATACATCCGACCGTTGCCAACGGTCGGTCAATTTTAGTCCAAAAGGTAAAGACTGTGCACGCACATGTGTGTGCGCAGTCCTAAGCTTGTAAATGCGCACGTTGTGGTGCGCAGTCCTTGCTGTGCCTTATGCCTGCGCACATATACGGTGCGCAGTCCTGGCCTTGGCTTAGGACTGCGCACGTTCTCTATGTGCGCAGTTGTCAAGACAAAATGGTGTAGTGATATCTCTGAACCGAAGAATCAGCCACATTATACACCCATATAAATCTATCATCTACACCCGATCGCAACATAACTTGAACAATTAGAGAGAGTAAAAAAGCCAACTCCCTTCCCTTCTCCTGAGACAACAGTCTCACCAAACCAAAGTTTCAGGCTCCACTAACCCTGCAGTCAAGAATGGACACAAGCATAAAGATTTGAAAATGAAAGTGCTAATAGACGTGGTCCAAGACATTTATCATCATAAAACCGAATAATTTTGCCTGATCCAAAACACCATGATAAGCAGTTTGGTCCAAAAATACTAGAAAAACAAGGAGTAGACAGGAGCTATACAATCTGAGATATGGATGTATACCATTCCGAAACGGTAACCAGTTTGATAAAATAAAGGAATACATGTTGAGAAAATTAGGTTGTCTTCAAACTAGTATTGTGTAATGATGTGGTTCGGAACTAAAAGAGGTATTTCAATACTTTCACAAAATATACTGAAATTACATACCAAATTTAAAAGAATTCGAAGATATACAGCTTTCTATAAGGAAGTGTCGACAAATTCCAACGTGCAGGGCATGTTACGACCCGTGAGAATATCCTAATTAAAATAAGAAATTTTAGCAAGAAAATCGGTAAAATAAATTATGAAGCTCAGCTAAATCTTTGGTAGCCCTAAATTTTGTATTTGATCTCCGATTTGGTCCCATGATATATCAAAACGAACGTTTCGGGTGCCCGACCTGCAAAAAATTTGTCATGATAGTCAAACTCGCACCCGAACCCGTTGGCTTCGAACGGGTGCCCGACCTACAAAAATTTCGCTCATCGTGAGCGCGTGCCCGATTTTCAAAAACCAGTTAGTTAGGGGTTTTTTCAAAAACCCGACATGAAAATTCAAATTCGAATTTAATTAACAATTTTTTTACAATACAAGCAAAAGTTAAAAATATATTATATTATATTTTTTTGTATCAAGATTTGAGCTCAACTATACTATGATGAAGCAACACAACACTAAACTTGTGATTCTTAAGAGGTATTAAGATTATTGTATCAATAGAAGTCTCAAGACACACCCTTATGTAGAAGGGAGACCAATATTGCCACTAGACTCATCGAGAGAGAGAGGCTCAACAGAGCTTAGGAGATAGGTCCACCAGAAGTTGGAAATATAGGCGAGATACCATAACGTGACTCGAACCCAGTTCCTTTGAACCCAAGTTCAAGTGCTTAACTGATTGGTCAAGCAAGCGTCGGTAGATGTTATGTTATATTAATTTGGATTTTTTTACGTGAGTGTGCAATTAGAATATAGGTTTTCACTTTTTTGTTAAAAAAATAAAAAGAATATAAATTATTTTATATAGTATTAATATATAATTTTTTTTTTAAATTCGTATGGGTGCGGGTCGAAATCAAATTGGGTATAGGTCGACTCGAACCCGACCTTGCAAAATTTTGGGTTTCACCAGTTTCGATCGAGGCGGGTACATCGGGTTCGGATATTTTTCCCATCCCTATCCATTATCAGGTCAATTTTTTATTTCTGCTATTGATAAAACATTTAGTTTTGCACTCGTAATAACTTCAAACGATTGTGGTGGTTTTCACATGAAATGCATATGACTTCTATAGCCAATCGAAAAAAATATATGACTTCCATATCTTTCTACAACTCTAACTTTTATGAAATTTAGAGGTCATTTGGCCAATCAAAATGTCGATTCACTGCCAATTTTCTCATAGTAACGGCGCACAATGTGCGCCGTTATAAGGCTCTAAATCAATCGTTATAGATAGTAACAACGCAAATTTCTTGTGACAGCATATGCCGTTAGTGTTAGTAGCGGCGTATAACATATATCATTACTAACGGTGCATGCATGACACGATATACTTCGTTAATGTACTAACGACGTATAGAGTATCATGCGTCATTAGACCTAACGGCGGAAAACCGTCATGAGCCATCAGAATTTGACGGTGTCGTGAACATGTGAAACGACGCCAACGGTAATAGTAACGACATATTTATGGGGTTATATAGTTAGTAATTTAAAGACGCGCATACAAGTATACGGTGTTAGAAAGGTTATTAAACTCGAAACTCGGGCAAAAACTCGATTTGCTGAAAGATAAGAAAAACTCGAAACTCGGGCAAAACTCGGTAAAATACATTTTTTATTAAAAAATAATTTCATATCTATATATTCATATGTAATATTTATTATAGACAAAATTAATTATATATAATCATTTGTAATCCAAATTTTGATAAATAATATTTTTAAATAAAATCCTCATTATTCATTTTAATTAATTATTATATTTAAAAATAATGCTGACCCAAATAATTGTTGAATCCCTAATAACCAAAATAGTTTAAGCTAGCAAAATCTAGATTTAAAATTAGTTAGAGTATAGAATTGTTTCTTATGTCTCCGCCTAGAAATTGCTAAGCGCTATTCAGTCGGCCAGGTTCTCCGAGGCTTAGGCGGGAATTTGACGAATTTATATATTTTAATTAATTTTAATTTTTTTAATTTTAATTTTCAAATATAAATAAAAATAAAGCTAGACCCAACTTTTCATCCATATTCATTTTATTTAAAGCCCAGACTCATGTTCTTACTTTTGTTTTAGCTAGTCCAAACCAAGCCACCACTATTCATCTACGCTATTGGTCATGTTCACGCACGTATTTCGGTGCGTTCGAGTTATGTTTTGTGTTAGTCTCAATGAAGGTCTCCAAAGACTTGATGATCATATTACTGCTGGTTGCCTCGTATTTTTTTTCCCAAACTTCCCAGAATGATTTGGCCTCGGTATAGTGTTTTAACTTTTTTTGGCTTTTCTGGATTTTGCTCATATGTTCCTTGATATCTTGAAATTAAATAATAAAAAATTAGTTAGAAATAAGTAGTGAAAATTTTATTTATTGAAAAATTATTTAAAAAATTAGTACCTTATTTTCGGTAATGTGTCAGATGAGTCACGACCATTGGTCCTTCTTCTGTTTCAATATCCACAGAATTACATTGCAGTTTATGACGCTAGACACGTATAGGCTGTAAAAGGGCTTCATATTCAATTTCCTCTCTTTATAAGTCCTCTCACATTTCTTAAGCAACCACGACCTTAACTGGTCGGAAATATCATCCGACTTATAATAGCACTAAAATATAAAAATGACACGTAAATATTCAAGTATTGTCGTATGAAAATTGTAAAAGTATTAATTAACAATCCTATTACTTGAAATGTCGCAAAAAACTTATGGTAATAGGATTGGGGAATATCCATCCAAGTCTTGCAGGCAGCTGAATACTCGTTCAGAACATACTTCCCTATCAGCTTCGTCAGTTTTGTTACTTTGAACGGCTTCGTTCTATCCGTCACAAACACGGCGTAAGGTGTGTTGTTTCGACACCCAATTGGGGCCTCCGTTCTTAGCAACCTTCGCCTCATCCAACTTAACTAAAATGTCCATTCGCGCACCTTTCATTGGAATCTACCAACTCTTGGTCAGCAAAAAGTCATCTGTAACGTATTCGTCTAAATATAACTTATGATTGACGTCCTCTGGAGCATTGAAAGGTAGAAACACCTCATCAATAAATGGGTAAGTAGTAAGGGGTTGAGGGTCCCGACACGCTAGACATCTCGTCGAGCAAGTTTAAGACATCTTCCAAATCTGTCAGACCTTTCGTATTGCCCATCAACGATGGAGAATGGCGTATGATATGTTGACGATGGGCCATCATCAACAAATCATATGTCATTCTCCATGGAGCTAGTTGGGTTGGCTTCGGAGGAGCCGGAGTATAATCACCCGCATACCCCACCGGTGGGGATGAGGGTTGGTCTTGCCTTGTAGCGTGGAAAAACCAACCGGTGCAACTAGGTCGTCTAGGTTCCTTAGCTGTATTCGTTGCTATCATCTAAAATTGTATAGAGTGATAAAAACAATTTTAATATTTTTGAAATACTCTTTTCGGGTATTTTTTAGTAAATATCAAAAATACCCTTTTCGAATGTTTTTTATTAAATTAAAAAAAATCATTTTGGGTATTTTTTTATTAAATTTCAAAATTACACTTTTGGGATATTTTTTGATTAAACTCCAAAAATATCATTTTCCTGTATATTTTTTATTAAAGACCAACAACAACCTTTCTAAATATTTTTTTTATTAAATTTCAAAATTATCCTTGTTGGGTAATTTTTGAAAATATTCTTAATGAAACAACATTATAGACGTCTAACACTACTTGACCATGAGGAGTGTTGTAAAATGAAGTGATGGACTCCATCATGCATTGCATGGCACACACCGTCATGTCCTATATATGTCAATTTAAATAAGAAAATAAACTTTTGTTTTATGAGTTGAGTGTGGTTTACTCTTATATTTAATGCAAATTTTTCTATTTTGGGTATAAATATGGGGATGAGGATGTGGGCAATAAATGAAAAACACACCCCACGTCACTTTTAATTCTCCTTTGATCTCTTTGGTATTTATTTTAGAGGTAATTCCACTTAGATCACCATAAAATTTTGTAGTCTCACTTAGGTTACCATAATTCTAATTTAATTTTTGAGGTCACTACAAAAGTTTGTAGTCTCACTTAGATCACCATAATTCTAATTTAATTTCTGAGGTCACCACAATGAACTTTTGTCTCGCTGTTGGTCTATTTTATTTTGAAAAGACCAAAATGACCCTCATTTGTTTTCAAATTTTCAAAATATATCATTTCTCTTCAAAAATGTCATTTCCCTCCACTCCACCGCGGACCACCACCTTCCACTCCTCCCTCGACCACCACATACGATGTCGTTCCTTCACCCACGTCCTCCACCTAACTGCCCTCTCTTTTTCTCGCTTCGGTGTGGTGGCCATGTCCGTCTCTGGCCGAGGCAATTTCCAGAAACTTGACCCACATCACTGGCGAGAAGGAGAAGGAAGATGAAGGGGAAAGTGCTATTGGGTGGTTGTTTCGAAATCGATCCGAAGACGGAGCGATCATCGTCGTCACCGAAGAAAAATTCGTCGTCTAAGGTGCCGATGCGGGTGAGGTAGAGGAAGGGGTGGCAGCGCCATCAGAGGGAGGCGGTGGAGAGGTGGTCGGCGCCGGCGAGGTCGAGGCGGGAGAGGAGGTGGTCGATGAAGGAGGTGAGGGAGGGGTCGTGAAGAAAAAAAGAAGAAGAAAAGGAGGTGAGGGGCATTTTGGTCTTTTCAAAATAAAAATAGACCAACAGTGAGACAAAAGGTCATTATGGTGACCTCAGAAATTAAATTAAAATTATGGTGACCAAAGTGAGACTACAAAGTTTTGTGGTGACTTCAGAAATTAAATTAGAATTATACTGACTTAAGTGAGACTACAAACTTTTGTGGTGATCTAAGTGAAATTACCCCTTCATTTTATTAGTCTTATATTTTAGGATTAATTACAAGTTACTATACTTAGTTGGAGGCATTTTACAAACTATTATACATGTTTTAAAAAGATTCATTTTGGCTCACTTAAACGTATTTTTTTTACAATTTTCCATAACACCGTCAAATCTTGGACATAAAATTTTATTACTAAAACATGAAATGTCTACAATACTTCCTACTATTTATCAAATTTTCATAATGCCATTTTTGCCCAAATTTTCATTTTCTTTTATTAATGTGATTTTTGCCCATCTACTGATTGTTTTTCCATTTTCATTTTGGATATATTTTTGGGTAATCATTTTTTGCCCAAATTTCTTCATTTCGATTTGATTTTTCATCATAATCAAAGTTCGTTCTATTCTTAATTTAAAGTGATGTCATAGATGATATTTTTGTCCTTTTTGTGTTCTTTAATTTAACTTTTGTTTTCATTTTTCTTCTTTTGTAATGAAATTGTAAGCACTATTTTAGTCATCTCACAAGTATCAGATCACAAGTCAAAATAAGTCAAACAAGCTAAACTGGAACACACTGGGTTTGAGGGGAATCGAAATAAGGCAAGACAAGCGACGATTCCTTGTCGGCGTCGGAGGAGAAGCTCGGCGACATCGCGCGCCTCGCTGAAGGAGATGCAAACATGATTTGTTTCCGGAAGCGACGCCGGCGAGCTTTTGAACAGTGGGTCAAATATGAGAATGTCAATCATTTAAAAATTTGATAGACAATCAAGGGAAATTTGGCCTTTTTACCCTCAAAACTTAGTAAAACTTAACCATTTTTTTTAACTTATCACTAAACCAATACTCACTTACTTTAAAACACAATTTTTAAATTAGTTGTATCCGACTGCAAGACATGTAAAAAACCTAACGGTACATTTGGGACATTTACTTATTTAGAATGAATGAAAAGAAGAGACCCAAAATTGTTAAATCTTGTATCAGTAGTGGTAGGTTGGTGGGTAAGTAGGTGGGAGTTAGTGGTGGGATTGATATTAGCAATAGCAAGCAAACCCACCAACCCATTGTGTCTACCTACTACGAGAATCAAGATCAAGACTCCTTTCTTTCCTTAATCCTCGCTCGTTCGGTTCAAGGCAGTGATTGTTTGGATCAATCTTAATCTTATGGATGGCGTCATCGCCTGCAAAGGTAATGGTATTATGAAGTGTTTGTGTATTGTTGATCGTTGGTTGTTGAATTGTTGATTGTTGTTGTTCAGCTGCGGTGGCATGGGGAAGTGGAGAGGCACTGGTGATGGAGCAAGTGCAAGTGAGCCCTCCACTCCCTCACGAGATTCGTATTCAGGTTGTCTGCACCTCTCTCTGTCGCTCCGACATCTCCGCTTGGCTCTCTCAGGTTCAACACCACTATTACTTATCTTTTCTGTTTTCTCAACTAACATTACCTTACACTCCTTTTCTAATTTCTACTTCTGCAGCCTCTTTTTCCCCGAATTTTTGGCCATGAAGCTTCTGGGTAACTTTCCCCCTATTAGATATCCAATGTCACTCTGCTCATTTATGTTATCTTGATTTCGGTATTCAAATGCATTGTTGTTATTCAAATGAATTTCATCACGAATGAAATGATGGCGCTATTTCAGGATTCTTTCAAGTGTAAACAAAGAGATTCCAACTTAATTGATTATGTAGGAATGTAAATTAAGTATCCCATCCAGAGTTGGCTAAAGAAAATGGTTAGTCGATTTTGCTCCATGTGAGGTTTAGACCAGTACAAATAAGTAAATAAATAAATATATATGGTTGAGCTCATACAGCGTTTCGTTCTAATTTCAATAAGCATTACTGGCCGACTTTGAGTAAATGAAAAGTTTCATTTGAGGTCAGACAAAGTGGCGACCAACTGATACTTTATTGGGCATTTTATGCAGGATCGTTGAGAGCGTTGGGCAAGGAGTGACTGAGTTTGAAGTGGGAGACCACGTGCTCACAGTCTTTACCGGAGAATGCAAAAATTGCAGGCATTGTACATCGGGTAAAAGTAACATGTGCCAAGTATTGGGATTGGAAAGGAAAGGGGTAATGCATACAGATCAGAAAGCACGTTTCTCCATAAAAGGGAAGCCCATTTATCATTATTGTGCGGTTTCCAGTTTCAGCGAATACACAGTTGTTCACACGGGATGTGCTGTCAAAGTCAGCTCAATTGCACCATTGGACAAGATTTGCCTTCTAAGTTGTGGAGTAGCTGCTGGTATAATCATATTTCTATATGTAGATAAACCATCTATGTTTGATATTATAAACTACACTACCTTAGTATGCATATCTAACTTTGCCGATTCTCATTATAGGTCTAGGGGCTGCTTGGAACGTTGCCGATATATGTGAAGGATCCACTGTAGTTATATTTGGCCTAGGAACTGTTGGTCTTTCTGTAAGTGCCTTTACTCGTCTTGATAGAACTACTTCTGGCTATCTAATATAACAATAGTCCCGACTAATCATGAATGCTTGTATGATTAGGTTGCACAAGGTGCCAGACTTAGAGGGGCATCTCGAATAATTGGCGTGGACATTAATCCCAATAAGAGTGATAAAGGTATTTTTTTTCCGCTGTTCTTAGCCTCTATGGTCTTTTTGTATAGGTTCCATAATGGCACTATCTCATTGATGCAGCCAAGATATTTGGAGTAACAGAATTCATCAATCCAAATGAGTACAATGAGCCTATTCAGCAGGTATTCGTTTCCTGTTTGTTAGATACATTGGCTATGGAGACAAAAAAATTAACAACTAATATCCTACACGATAAGTCATTTGATTAAAGCGGACTCGCCCCATTGGTGGTATGTGATAGATGACATTATTAGTAATGCATTGAAATGAATGTTCAGCAGCAACTTGGTCATCTTCCAAGAAGCCGGTGGTTTGGTTGTCTCACAATCTTGTAAAGTATAATTATGGAACTTCCATGGCCATGGTTTTTACCCCAAAATTGAATTTTTTCAGGTTATAAAGCGTATAACAGATGGAGGAGCAGATTACTCGTTTGAATGCATTGGTGATTCCGGAATGGTAACAACTGCGCTGCAATCATGTAGTGATGTAAGTTGATGCATCTCCTTTACTTTAGCCTTTAGGAAACGTGATTCATGTAACTTTAACCTAACTCTTACCGTTTCATAATCATAACGTAGGGATGGGGCATGACAGTTACTCTTGGGGTACCAAAAGTGAAACCAGAAGTTACAGCTCACTACGGGTTACTTCTTTCCGGTAAAACACTGAAAGGATCTCTATTTGGAGGATGGAAACCTAAGTCAGATCTACCTTCATTAGTAAACATGTATACAAATAAGGTATGCAACTTCCAAATGGATTTGTATGCTCATACTTGATTGTTTTAGTCAAACATAGAAGAAAAAAGACTACGTTTGTATAAAATATGCTTCTTTTTGTAGTCCAAGTGTAGTTTTATGCCTTTGTCTGTATTAGGTATAGTACAAGACATGAAATAATGCCCTTCACAGGTCATTGACCTTCCAGTCTACTTTCTTAGTGGATTGGTCTGGTAATGTTTGGCTGTTAAATTACTGCCCACTGGGGCTGACCTTGTTGGTCAATACGAACAATGTCACATATGAGGAGATCAAGTGTTCAGATCCTACTAGGTCACCTGCTTGGGAGCAGGGCTTTGGTTAACTTAGGTTTGGTTGCTTCATTGTGTGTTTTTCCTGTTCCAAGAATGTGGTTTAAAGGCATTGCGCAAAAGAGATACTTGTAGCTACCGTGTTTTCTTGGAATAGACATTGTACATAAATGATAGTTTGAATGATTGCAGGAAATACAGGTGGATGAATTCATAACACATGATCTCCCATTTGAGGATATAAATACAGCATTTGATCTCATGAAAGAAGGCAAGTGTTTGCGTTGTGTCATCCACATGCCTAAGCCTAACCATTAACTATCTTGGCATTGAGGAAAGGGTGCTGAAAACTATTGTGTAGGAATAGAAGGTGTTGCCATTTCAGTTTCTGCGCTGTAATGGCTGGCTTTCTACTTGTATGTTGTCCATTCCTCATCTCCACATGTTTGTTTTTCCTTTTTTCTTTATCTATTGTTTGTTTCAAACAAATGTGGATTCGCTTGCCACTTAATAAACATGTTAACCTCCATCATCTACACAAAGTCAGTCTCTTATTGTCACTACATTAACGCATGCAACAGACATGATCTCAGACCATTGATTTACTAGTGCTACAAAATGAATCAATGTATGTAGTATTGAACTTTCAATTTAGCGTGATTGTAAAGTAATTTTGTTTAAACTTAGTACATGACCCAATGGTTTCAGGCCACCTCCTTATTTGAGGGGAGGTTACGGGATCAAATTTTGTTGGGTCCAGACTTTAAAGGGATGAACTGGAGAAAGTCTTCACTTGGAATAGGGAGTTTTGTATTTGCTCAAAAACAAAATAAATTCATACAGAAATGATTAAAATGGTATCAGAGGCATGAATAGGAAAAAAAAATTTGATTACTATAATTCACATATTAGACACTAAGCAATAAACCTAGAACATAAAATTGTAGAACATAAAATTGTAATAGAATCATTAAAATTCTATATAGAAGAAGTTTATAAAGTATCTTTAAAAGATATTTATTATAGCTAAAATGGAAATAGACCCAGAAACGCTTTGCCCTTGGTATCACATAGAAAATGATACTGAACATTTGGTAACAGAAAAGAAATATTTTTGGTATTTAATTAGAAAAACCCCAGAAGTACATTAAACACCCAAGACATAGAACAAATGATGTATTTAGCATGTGATTTGGAAGAATTTAGCACATGAGGAATAAGTTCACGGCTTGTGGAATTAATAAATAGATTAATAGAAAAGGTAAAAAATAAAATAGATGATAGTAATACCCCAGAAGAAAGATTATTATTAATAAGTGAAACCTTAAATAGAGAAATCATTAATAAAAATGAAGAAGGCTATGGTACAGAAAATGAAACACCTAATTGGAGCCTAGTAGAAGAACAAAATAACAGAGTCTGGCAGCAGGCTATAGAAATGACAAACTTAGAATAAGATTATGATAGATAAGTAGCTCTAGCAGTCTGAAAATATGGATAATATAACAACAAACATTAGAAAAAGAGAGACAACGAGCAGTGAAAATAAATGACGAACATGAAATATATCTAAACACAATTATAATCTTAGAAAATCAGTTAAACCATATTCTAATTGAATCCTTAAGTGATGAAAAAAGAAAAATATGCAAAAAGATTTACTGGATATATTAAAGGGGTAATTTCATGTCAGTACCCCAACTTTGCCTCATTTTCAATTCAGTACCCCAAGTTTGGAACTTTTTTGCCGGATCCCCGATAATTTTTAAGTTGCACTTAAGGTGACGACCGTTAAATATAACATAATTAATTTGTAAAAAGTCCAAAATGCCCTCGGTATATAAGTTTCAATCTGATATACTTTTTGGGATGATTATGAATTTACTTTTTTATCCCTAACTGACTAATGATTTTAATCAATGGACTAGGGGTAAGATGGTATTTGCAAGTAAAACAAATGAAAAGTTTAAAAAATTTAAAATAACTTTGTGAAATTACAATTTTGCCCTTAACACTATCTTTCTAACCCTTCTATCTTCTCATTCATATACTTTAGAACTTGTGATGGAGGGCTTTGGTTGAGAAAGTCGCGCCACCAAGAGATATT
Source organism: Geranium rotundifolium (assembly GCA_963920655.1). Classification (NCBI taxonomy): domain Eukaryota; kingdom Viridiplantae; phylum Streptophyta; class Magnoliopsida; order Geraniales; family Geraniaceae; genus Geranium; species Geranium rotundifolium. Next base: position 17,667,324 of record OY987321.1, read on the forward strand.
AACATACCTTGAAGCCCACAAGAAACCAGAGAACCTCTTCGGAGATTGCTCTGTTAACTGGTCGGAGAAGGTCTCGCGAGTTGGAGCCAACAAGAATCTTAAATGACATATTTTAAAAATTAGGGATTGACCGAGTTTTCACTTAAAGTTACATTATTATCCATAAATTAACGGTGTGAGATATTTTTTTTTAATGTAGCTGTCTGACCCAAAATGTAATTAGGTCTAGTTAAGTGGAAATGAATTTTAGTTGAGAAGAACTAAATGTCGTTTTCACTTGTCTTTATCGTAGTTTTCACCTCTCCGTATTAGAATAATTATAAGTTTAGGTCTGATATTTTTGATATATTATTGGTTTAATCTTACAATAAGTGAGAAGCCTTTATACAGGCTATATACCAAGCTAAGTAGGAAACCAAACTAAATTAGAAAAACATAGAGTAATAGGAAAAACTAAACCTATACTTATAGTTATTCTAACACTTGGATAGAGATCCATCACTGCATCTCACACAGTTTCCCTATAGCAAATCCTCCTCATGAGACGTTACATCTCGACTGATCACAAACTTTTAAAATTTTGCACCATCAGTTATTAGTATTTCACTTTGAGCCAAAACCCCGCATTGAAAGTGCGCTATGTAATGATAATTTGTATACACAAAGACTTAGGCTGGCTCGTTTATAAATCAAGTGAATCAATTGCTTTAGACACACCTTAAAAATAGAGTCAACGTATAATAAAAAGGGCATAAATTTAAGAGTTAATTACAATTTGTCCATACTACACTGGCGCGTTTTACAGTTTACCACAATTATAATAAAAAGTTCAAACTGAGATACGCTAATTGTATTTTTTTTACAATTCCGAAATTAGATGGAAACCTAAAAATTTAGACGGAAACCTAAATTTTTTCAAAAAAGATGAAAATACCTCTCTAGCTGGTTTGACTTAATTGGACCGGTTCTGTATTAAATTATATAATAATAATAATAATAATTAAGTAATTAATAATATATTGAAACTTTCGAATGTCATAACTCTCTTATACGAGCTCTGTTTCGGGCTCGTAGTATATCAAATCGAAAAGAATCGGAAAATCAACAACTTTTAAAAAAAAAGTTGTTGTCTAATTATAATTTTTTTAATAATTAGACCAGAATGACATTAATAACTATACATTCGAAATAAAAAATAAATAATTAAAATAATATTGATAATATATTAAAACTTTCGAATGTCATAACTCTTTCACATGAGCTCCGTTTCGGACTCGTAGTATATCAAATCGAAGAAAATCGAAAGATCAACAACTGTGAAAAAATAAAATTTTTCTATATAATATTAATAATTAGATCCAGATGACATTAATAACTATAAATTCGAAAGATAAACAACTTTGAGTGTTAATAATTATTAATAATATATCAACACAACTTCTTTATTTAAAATTATTTGTCTTAGGATTCTCTTTGATATACAATAAGCTCAAAACGTAGCTCGTATGAGAGAGTTATGACATTCGAAAATTTCATTATATTATTAATATTATTTTAATTAATCATTTTTATCATTAATATTATTTTATTTTTTATTTCGAATGTATAGTTATTAATGTCATTCGAATCTAATTATTAAAAAAATTATATAACTAGTTATTGATAATTTATAGACCAAATTTATTTTTTATTAAATTTTTTGATCTTCTGATTTTCTTCGATTTGATATACTATGAGCCCGAAATGGAGTTCGTGTGAAAGCGTTATGACATTCGAAAGTTTCAATATATTATTAATTACTTTATTATTATTATTATTATTATTATTATTATTATTATTATTATTATTATTATATAATTTAATACAGAACCAGTCCAATTACATAAACCAGAAATTAATTATAGTTTATTTCTGGTCCAAGTCAAACCAGCTGAAGGGGTATTTTCGTCTTTTTTGAAAAAAAATTAGGTTTCCGTCCAAATTTTTAGGTTTCCATCCAATTTCTAACGGAATTGTAAAAAAAATACAATTAGCGTATCTTAATTTGAACTTTTTATTATAGCTGAGGCAAACTGTAAAACGCGCCAGTAAAGTATGGACAAACTGTAATTAAACCTAAATTTAAATATTTTCAGCTCATTTTAAAAACTTATTCTCAAAATAATACTCTATTGATTACTTTTGCTTTATGTCTTATAAGCTATTGAGTGAACCCTGCATGGACTCAATGCTCAATAACATAGTCTTTTGCTTTAAGAGTGAACTCTAATATTTATATAGAACTTTTTTGTGACATGCTCCACCTTAGTAAAAATAAAAAATCCTCTCCAACAATAGTAATCTTATAAGCCTCGTTTCTATAAGTATCATTTTTAGTACAGTTTCCAACACTTGAAATATCCCAGAACTCAGATCAAACTCAAATCTTAGAGTTTAATTCCCTTCGAATTACTCTGCATGCAATGACATGAAACTCAAAATTCAAAATCATCGAGTATGAGAAAACTCAGTTTTTTCTGATCGAAATAATTCAAAACTTTTATTTCTCCTGTGCAGTAAAACTCAAGGGTTTGAAGATAGGTTAGTGTGTGTAGATAAGAGAGATATTGAAGAGATTATTTTATTGAATAATTTTATAGAGTAATAGAGAATGAATTTGATTGGGTGATCAAGAAACAGGGAAATGAGTTTAACTCATATTATGTAACAAAATAAAACAATTCAATAATGACATGGTTTACTTGGAAGTTGACATTTAGCTTAGAAACCAGAGTTTTGCAATACCACACACCAGTCCACATGTCTATAACTTGTACATTTGAAACAGAAAGAAACAGGTTAGTTATAATGTAGGCCAACTACCTGCAGCTACACTTTGCTATCTCCTATTACGTTGTTAACATTTTATTAGGTGAGGGAAGGTAGCCTTTGATATCTCAATTCAAAGATCCTCCTCTCTCTTTTTTAACTTGAAAACAACCTCGTCTCCATTAAATGCACATATCTAGAAAAATACCAACAATGGCACAACAGCAGAAAATTCATCCCGCAATGGTTGTGGCCACTCCAAAAGCATCCACGCCGGCTATGCCTCCGGTGAAGCCAACTCCAGCTCCAGCTCCAGCTCCGGCTCCAGCTCCGAAGAGGCGTAACTGTTTGTGCAAGGTCATGTGTTGGACATTTGGGCTACTCCTCCTCCTCTTGGTCCTTGTTGGCGCCACCCTTGGCATTCTCTTCCTCGTGTTCCGACCCAAAGTCCCCAAGTACTCAGTGGACAGGCTGAGGATAAGTGAGCTGAGGCTCAACTACGACATGTCTCTGCACGCCAAGTTCGACGTCAAAGTGACGGCCAACAACCCCAACGACAAGATAGGGATATACTACTACTCGTCGGGGAGCAAGGTGAGCGTGTGGTACACCAACACCAAGCTGTGCCAGGGGCCGCTGCCGAGGTTCTACCAGGGCCACAGGAACGTCACGAAGCTGGATGTGTCGCTGATGGGACAGTCGCAGTACGGGACAACCCTCCTCAAGGCTCTGCAGCAGCAACAGCAGACGGGGCGCATACCGTTGGACCTCAAGATCAGTGCACCCGTTGCTATCGAGCTAGGCAGCGTCAAGCTGAGGAGGGTGAGGGTGTTGGGACATTGTTTGCTGGTCGTCGACAGTCTCACTACCAATAATTTGATCACTATCAAAGCCAGTGACTGCACCTTCAGATTGAAGCTTTGAATTTCTCCATCTCCGCTTTTCTTTTGTTTTTACATTTTTTTCCATCTATTATATATTTATTAATGTCAGGTAGCCTAAAAACTACCATTGATTTTTCATGGATAGATATAACATTATTTACTACACTTGTGCCCGAAATATATATAATGGAAAATCATCCGCATGCTCATGCTTTTTGTTGGGTATAATTGTGATTGCACAAATCACACCTTCGTGGCCCCATGCAAGCGCACGCGATCACAAGTAATAAAAGCTAGCAAGAGTCGGATCGATTTCCTCAGGAACTAAATTGAGGATTTTACTTTTTGCCAAGTGTGTATTTAAAATAAAACTGAATCTACTCAAATTGGTTGTGAAAGAGGATGAAATATCAAAATCTAAAATTAAGTAAATCAAACAAACACTCGAAGAACATCGGAAATGGAAATGGAAATGGAAATGATGGAAAATATCAAGCAAGGAAAGAACCATGGGTGCTAAATTTAGTAAGGTGTAAGACATTATAAAATACTAATCCTAAGCATACAAGTGTGTGAATAGTTTATGTCAAATTACCATTCTCGTTTCTCGACATTGAGGATGGCCCGATCTTGAGTCAATCTCTACTCTCTCAGGATCAATTTCGACTATGGACCTTATTAGCCCGATAATCTCGAGCTAAGAGTTGTATATGGGTGTCTTGAGACGTTCTCGAGCCCTGGCCCTCAATACTCCCTAGGTCAATTACTACTTGTCCCTCTCGAGAATCTATATAGTAACCACGATTAACTACCCTAAATGATCAAAATAGGATAGTCACAATTAGCACAAGGCAAGCACAATCAACACAAGTATATAACTAGAACTAATACCTTATAGTATCAAAATAAAACCAAACATTGTCTAGCACCCATGGTCAAAGAATTTAGCCCTCAACCATGGGGATCATGTCAAAAGTTATAGATAAAGTTCCAAATACGAAAAATGAAGAAAATCTAATATCCAAAGAAAGAAGGAAATGCTAATAAGGTCTTCTGTTTGACTATATCTTCTAACTTTGATGTTTCCTTCTTGTTGCTCTTCCAAAAATTGACGGTGGAATGATGGTGGCGGCCTTCAATCTTCAAGATCCAACCTCCAAAAGAAGCTCTCCAATGGTGGGTCTTGTGAGGGAAGGGATGGTGGGGTTAAAACAAGAGGTAGCTGGTGGCTCAACACTTTGGCTCTAGTGCGGTCCTTATTCCGGTTCGGATTAGAGCCCAGAATACCACACATCAACCCTTAGGTCCGGACCCCTCTTCGGAAGTCTCATCTGCTTGCTTAGGTTCGGACCTAGATCCGATCCGGACCACGATCCGGTCAAGACCCACCTCCGATTCTGCACTCCTTTGCTCCAAATTCACATCTAACCGATCGTGAAATAGACCCTTAAGTCCCACACATGTACACACCAAACCAAACTTCTACCAAGCGTAAAACTATTGGAAATTGTAGGGTCTAAATCATGGCAGCGGAAGCAATAAAAATAACAACATTCTCTTGCAACAATATTTTGCAACTTAATAGATTAATCAATATGTGGATTTCAAGCTTTTACCTCCCAAGATCGAATCGATGTGTTTTGGACTTGAACCCAAATCCGATTTCGGTAGCCTACGTATCCCGTCCCACGGGAATCAAAACCCACGTAGTTAGAATGAGTATCTCGAATCAGTCTACTCCCCGAGGTATCCACATGAACAAGCAAGCTTCAAGCTAGTAATGGATCACTTATTTAATCAATCACTTTTTCTTGATATGTGAGATGACTGAAAATGATACCATGTATCATCAGCATGGCCATGCATTTCCTTTCATTCATACTCATCAAGTGGCCTAAACACATATCGTTCCTATACCGGAGTATGAGGGACAAACCCCTTACCTGTCTTTCGTATCACTCATGCAGCTCGTCCCTGAGCCAATCATAGCCGTTATGGCTACCCTATTACAGATAACGTTAGCCATATGTCAAACTCAGATGTTGACTGCATAGCGATCACAAAGGCTCCTTGGTTTAAGGATACAATGACAAGCTACGACAACTGAGCATGCTCATGACAACATCTATGCTACATACTCGGGTCGGGTCGTCCAATATCATTTCTCAAATGATATCTATGATCTAACTCCAGTAATCCCATTACCAATGATTAGTACAGAGTGATCATAAATATTCATCCTCATACTGGTCGGTTGTTTGAAGCTTACTTGACCAGGGACCCGTTAAATGTGATCCGTGCGAACCTATGGTTCTACTATCAGTGATGACACACTCAATGACATAAATCAAATCACATTCAACATAATATCACAACACAATGATAATATAATGTTGTTTTATTATTATAATGATGATGTAACAATTACACATAAACTGAGATTGACCTAGGGCACAACGTTTGAGTTTTTAATTATTGAATATAATTATTAGTTGATATTGACGCTCGCGGGAAAGGCAAGGCGTGAATAGCTCGAACGGGAGGCTAGGAGCGTACGTAGAGCTTTCCTAAGGTAGGGGGACATAGCTACCTAGACTATATGGCTTGATGCCTTTTTTTGATTATATATGTGTGTATATATACATGTGAGCATGATTTGGCACTATGGTAGTGGCGTGAATATGCTTGGTGTGATTATATGCGAATAGTGAGATTTGCATGATAATGTTGGGTGAATTAGTTTAGTATAACTCTGAACTGATTGTATGCACGGGATTGTGCCAGGTATTATATTATTTGCTTTTCAGACGATGATTTATTCCGTCTTGCACCTAGTATGTTTTCTGCATGAGTATGGTGTGATACTTGTGTTACAGGTGGTGTGTAAGGTAAACCGAGTTGAGGGTGGATTCCCTTGATCGAGATCGGTTACCTTTATTTGTGGTAAGGGTCAACCGAGCTGAGGGTGGACTCCCTTAGTTGTGATCGGTTACCTTTATTTAGGTGTAAGGTAAACCGAGTTGAGGGTGGATTCCCTTGATCGAGATCGGTTACCTTTATCTTTGTGGTAAGGGTCAACCGAGCTGAGGGTGGACTCCCTTAGTTGTGATCGGTTACCTTTATTTAGGTGTAAGGTAAACCGAGTTGAGGGTGGATTCCCTTGATCGAGATCGGTTACCTTTATCTTTGTGGGAAAGGTCAACCGAGCTGAGGGTGGACTCCCTTAGTTGTGATCGGTTGCCTTTATTTAGGTGTAAGGTGAATCGAGTTGAGGGTGGACTCCCTTGATCAAGATCGGTTACCTTTACCTAAGGGAGGGTGAACCGAGGCAAGGGTGGATTCCCTGGGCTGAAATCGGTTACCCTAGGGTGTAGTTAATTATGTTGTACAACTACTTTTGCATTGTTATCATCTTGTGTATGTGCGATGTTTGAGTCTTGGAGGTAGCGTGTTCACCCTTACAACTTGTGCAGGTTATGGATGCGTTTAGATCTTTTGACTGGGAGCTTGGGGGCGTGTCGTGTCGACGTGTCTTTGCCAGTGGGGTTTGGTCGGCTGTTGTAGACTCTGTTGAGTCGTAACCTGTTTTGTTACTGCTTTTCATTATCCGGTTTATTTCTTTATTTTGTAAAACACTCGGTGAGGTGGCGTTATGCTTCACCATTATGGTATTTATTTATGAGTTACTTGCTTCATTTTCAAAGGATGTTTTGATGGAATTGTTTTAGAACTGGTTTACTTACTTGTGCAATCACCTTTAAGTTAGGGACGCCTAAACTAAAGGTGTTGACTTTGTGCGAGTATAGTTATGATACACTCGAGGACGCTCGAGGTGTTTCATAACTATTTCGTATATGTATCTTCGTATATGTATTATCGATACTTGTATTTTTATCGCGTGACGACTAAGATTCGGAGAACCGGATCTTGGGGCGTTACAGTTTGGTATCAGAGGCTCAGGTTCAACACCTGTGTGCCTTGCGTCGACACGTCGGGTAGAGTCAGTAATAGGAGAGTATTACGTGGCTTTGGTCTTTGAGTTTTGTGGTGTTAAGTTGGTCAGTAGTGAGTTAGCCTGACAACTTATGTGCAGTTGTGTGACTGTATGACTTGAGAAATGATGGACAGGTTGTGGTACTGTGATAGTACATGAGGTTGCTTGTTAACGTGAGTATATTATTGACATGTTTGATTGATGACATGTGTTGACTGGTGGGCATGTTAGTGAGAACATAGCCGGTTAGTATTACTACGCTAGGATATTAGTACCTACTATGATTAGTAATGGTAGAAAATCAATGAAGTTCCATTGTCCTTTAGCGCGAAGTCCGCTTGATCGTGGATCTTGATTGTGATCTCATTTCCGTGCAGTAGTGCACATGGCGCCGAAGACTAGGCGAGGAGGTACCAGGGGGCGGGGAGCGTCGAGGGCGACTCAGGGAGCTCGAGTTGCTGAGCCCGCGAAGCAGACCACTGGTGTCGAGACACAGTCCGCGGAGACTGCCACCGGCAGTGCTGGGCAGGCGGGAACTCCCATGGGGATGCCCGCTGCCCCGACGACCGCTCCCGACAGGGTCATGATGGGGGAAGAGCTGTTGAGGTCGATACAGTCCCTGACCGAGGTCATGGGGCGGAGGGCAGCTAGGTCCACCACACTTGAGGCAGCAACAGTTCGGGCTGCAGTACAGCCGTTGCACGCATTGCGAGACTTCCTACGACTGCACCCACCTGCTTTCCACGGAGAGCCTGATCCCTCGATAGCCGAGCAGTGGCTACAACAGATCACTCGGGACCTGGACACCACAGGGGTCAACGAGGGGAGCATCCGCATCACTTTAGCTGTTCACCAGCTGAAGGGCGATGCCTACTACTGGTGGGAGCGGGTGAGGGCCCAGGTTGGGCAGGACTTTGAGGAGTTCCGGGAGGTCTTCCTCGAGAGCAACTTTCCAGAGTCGGCGCGGGATAGCCGGCAGCAGCACTTCCTGGAACTGCGCCAGGAGACCCTGACGGCCGCCGACTACGAGGCCCGTTTCACGGCCTTGTCGAGATTTGCTCCGGATCTGGTGAGGTCCGATGCGAGCCGTTGCAAACGGTTCGAGCGGGGGTTGAGGCCCGAAATCTTCGACCGGATCCTTGCTCTTAGGATCCGAGTGTACTCGGTGATAGTGGACACCGCCGCAGCCATCGAGGAGGGGATGGCAGAGACCCGACGTCTCCGGGCACAGAGGCCCCGACCGAGTGGCCCTTCGGAGTCTAGAGACTTCAAGAGGTCCCGTCATTCGGGCTTTCCGCCACAGCAGGCTGGACGGATGGAGCAGAGGCCGCTGGCTTCGCTAGACACAGCAGCTGCCAGCTCGGCAGGATCGAGACCACCAACCACTTGCTACATATGCGGGCAGACGGGACATCTTTGTCGGGAGTGCCCACAGAGGCATGGGACTGCGAGTTAGAGTCAGGGCGGACAGCCCAGATCGCTGGCGGGAAGGCCGGGAAGTCAGGCCGGGTCTCAGGAAGGCCGGGCCAGCGCAGGACCGCCCACATGCTATAGGTGCGGACGCCTCGGGCACATTGCCAAGGACTGTCCCTCCAAGGGCGCTACACCGGTACAGTCATCCGCATCACGGCAAGACTACCGGCCCATGCAGGGAAATGCACTAGCACGGTCGGCAGGGCCGAGTACCGGGCAAGGGCAGCAGATACGGGGCAGAGTATATTCTGTTGCGGGCCAGACTGAGACGCCACAGCCTGATGACCAGAGATCAGCGCTGGGTACGTTTCTTGTTTTTAATTCGTGGGCGTCTATTCTCATAGACACAGGTGCCTCGAATTCTTTTATCTCTGCACGGTTTGCACGGTCCCTGACATTGAGGGTCGAATCTTTGAATCCGCCCCTGCGTGTTGATACACCTTTGGGGAACGACACTGTTCTAGACAGGGTCTGCAAGGCATGCGAGGTGCGCGTAGCCGACCATCCCCTTGTGGGGGATCTGATTGTACTTGACATGACGACATTCGACGTCATCCTGGGTATGGACTGGTTGAGACGGTACCGAGCGATCATCGACTGTTACAAGAGGAGAGTGACAGTATCGAGCGGTGGCTCTACTATCACATGTCCATTAGGGAGTCAGAGTGGAGTCCTACTTGCAGCACTATCCATAGCAGGCAGCGGCCCAACGGGCGGAGGCCGAGGACTACCACGGGTTGTTGATGAGTTTGCGGGCGTGTTCCCAGACGATCTGAGCGGTTTGCCACCAGTACGAGAGGTGGAGTTCGCGATCGAGTTGTTGCCGGGAACGGCGCCTATTTCTGTGGCACCCTACCGTTTCGCTCCCGCGGAACTCGAGGAGTTGAAGAGTCAACTCCAGGAGCTACAGGAAAAGGGGTTCATCCGGCCGAGCACTTCGCCTTGGGGTGCTCCGGCGTTGTTCGTGAAGAAGAAGGAAGGTTCACTCCGGATGTGCATCGATTACCGGAAGCTGAACAGGGTGACAGTAAAGAACCGTTATCCGATGCCGCGGATAGACGATCTCTTCGACCAGCTCAGGGGTTCGAAATGCTTTTCCAAGATCGACCTGCGATCTGGTTATCATCAGTTGAGGGTGCGAGAGGAGGACATCCAAAAGACGGCATTCAGGACACTCGAGAAGAAATGGCATTCGTGTAGAAATGGCTAGTAATTCAACAAATTCGTCTAATTTGTCATTGAGGACTATACTCGAGAAGTGTAAACTCAACGGAACAAATTATCTAGACTGGGACAGAAATTTACGACTTGTATTAAAAATGGAACGCAGGGAGTACGTCCTTGATAAGGCTATCCCTGAGGAGCCAGCTGCCAACGCAACAAGGGTCGTTAAGGATGCGTACCAGAAACACCTTAGCGACTCTATCGACGTTGCGTGTGTCATGCTGGGCTGCATGGAGGCGGACCTCCAAAAGCAGTTTATGGAGCTATCCCATGATCCGTTTGCAATGTTTGCACAGATCAAGGATATGTTCAAGGAGAAAGTACGTATTGAAAAATACACTGTTCTCCGAGAACTCATAGCCTGCAAGATGTCAGCAGGCAGCTCCGTAGGTCCTCACGTCCTACAAATGAAGGGGCATTTTGACCATATGACTAGTATCGGTATGTCTATGGAAAAGGAAATGGCAGCGGATTTTATTCTGCAATCCCTTCCTCATGCATATGGTGGGTTCGTCATGAACTATCACATGCATGATATGGACAAGACCGCGTCGGAGTTGCACAGCATGCTAGTAACTGCCGAGAAGAGCATAAGGGGCAGTTCGTCCAAAAATGTCTTCATGGTCAAGAAGGGACCCAGCTTCAAAGCTGTTGGTGGCAAGGGTAAAGGCCCAAGACACCTGGCAGGGAAGAACAGACGACCATTTATTCCTAGACCTCACATGCCCGTACAAGGCAAAGGGAAGGCAAAGGAGTCGGTCTGTTTCTATTGTCAAAAGCCTGGTCATTGGAAGAAAGACTGTCAGCAGTTGAAGGAGGATCAGAAGAAGGGCGGTGGGGCCGCCACTTCATCAGGTATTCCATTAGAGCTATATCTTTCTACAATAAATACCTGGGTACTAGATACTGGAGCTGAGTCTCATATCTGTGCCGATGTACAGGTGTTACACAGTAGAAGAGATGGTGGGGAAAGCGAGGTGGACCTAAGAGTTGGGAACAATACCAGAGTTGCCGCAACTGCCGTAGGTTCTGTGAACCTTGCTTTGCCCAGTGGGCTTGTAATTGAACTAAATGATGTTTTTTGCGTACCTGCTTTCAGCAGGAATATTATCTCAATTTCTCTTCTAGAGAAAGAAGGTTATTATTTCAATATTAAAAACGGGTTTTTTGATATTATGCGCAACAACATATATTATGGCAATGCTCACACTGTTGGAGGATTATACATATTGAATATGCAAAACTCGAAATCCAACATGCTCTATAATATAAATGCTAAGAGGTTTAAAACTAATGATTTAGACCAAACTCTAATCTGGCATTGTCGTCTGGGTCACATAAATGAGAAACGCATCTCAGCGCTTCATAAGCGCGGACTTCTAAGTCAATTCGAATTCCAAGCGATTGAAAGATGCGAAGCTTGTTTAATGGGCAAGATGACTAAAGCGCCCTTCACTGGTTTAGGTGAGAGGGCAGGTGACTTATTAGGTCTAATACATTCAGACGTATGTGGACCAATGAGTACGCATGCCAGAGGTGGTTTAGGCTACTTTATCACATTTACTGACGATTTCAGTAGATATGGTTATGTCTATCTCATGAGACATAAGTCCGAAGCTTTTGATAAATTCAAAGAGTTTAGGACTGAAGTAGAAAACCAACTCGGAAAGAGTATCAAGGCACTCCGTTCTGATCGGGGTGGAGAATACTTATCCGAGGAGTTTCTTAGTTATCTTACTGAAGGTGGAATACTATCTCAGTGGACTCCGCCAGGAACACCGCAACTTAATGGTGTGTCCGAACGGAGGAATCGGACATTGTTAGATATGGTTCGATCAATGTTAAGTCTCACTGATCTCCCGATCTCCTTCTGGGGTTATGCTCTGCAAACGGCCGCTTTCATAATAAACAGGGCTCCGTCGAAAGCAGTGGAAGGGACATCATTTGAAAAATGGTACGGGAAGGAACCCGTTTTGTCCTTCCTTAAAATCTGGGGTTGCGAGGCTTATGTTAAAAGGTTGCTTGCAACCAAGCTCGAACCAAGATCAGATAAATGCACTTTCGTCGGATATCCAAAAGAAACAAAAGGATACTACTTCTATAAGCCGAGCGAAAATAAAGTTTTTGTCGCTCGAGGTGGGACGTTCTTGGAAAAAGAGTTCATTTCCAAGACAGTCAGTGGGAGGGCTATTCATCTAGATGAAGTTCTAGATGAGATGGTCACTCGGGAACCACGAGAGGACCCACTAGAAGAGGTAGAGCCAGAAGTGGTCATTGAGCAAGAACCAATAGCTGCAGTTAATGAGGACGGTCTGAGGCGCTCTGAAAGGATAAGTCATGCACCTGTCAGATACGGGTTCTTAGTAACTGAAGGTGATGGTTTAGTACTAGTGGACAATGATCCAGCTACCTTTCGAGAGGCTTTGGACGGAACCGACTCTGAGAAATGGCTGGACGCCATGAGGGAAGAAATGCAATCCATGTCAGATAATCAAGTGTGGGACTTGGTAGATCATACCCCTGATGTTAAGGTCATAGGGTGTAAATGGATCTTTAAAATAAAGATTGACATGGATGGCAAACCTCAGACCTATAAAGCGAGACTGGTAGCAAAAGGTTATAGACAAATCCACGGAATTGACTATGAAGAGACCTTTTCTCCAGTAGCTATGGTCAAATCTATCCGCATTCTTCTTGCCATAGCAGCGTATCACAACTATGAGATATGGCAAATGGATGTCAAAACCGCCTTCCTCAACGGGAGGTTAGCTGAGGACGTTTATATGTCTCAGCCTGAGGGTTTTGAGGATCCAAAGAATGAGGGAAAGATTTGCAAGTTGCTCAAATCAATCTATGGTTTGAAGCAAGCATCTCGGAGTTGGAATCAGCGTTTTGATGAAGTAGTAAAACAGTTTGGCTTCGTCAAGAACGATGATGAACCCTGTGTGTATAAAAAGGCAAGTGGGAGCAATATAATCTTTTTAGTGCTTTATGTTGATGACATACTGCTCATTGGTAACGACGTCCCTACCTTGCTCTTAACGAAGACTTGGTTAGGTGAGTGTTTCTCAATGAAGGACTTAGGCGAGGCCTCTTACATCTTGGGAATCAAGATATATAGAGACCGTGCCAAGCGGGTCTTGGGCTTAAGTCAAAGCACTTATATAGACAAGGTGTTGAGACGATTCTCAATGCAAGATTCAAAGAAAGGATTGCTGCCCATGCGTCATGGCATAAAGCTTAGCAAGAAGCAGGGTGCTGAGACACCTGCAGAGCTAGCAAGAATGAATGAGATCCCATATGCTTCGGCTATAGGGTCCATAATGTATGCCATGATATGCACGAGACCGGATGTCTCGTTTGCCCTAAGCTGTACCAGTAGACATCAATCCAAACCCGGTGAGGCACACTGGATGGCTGTCAAGGCGATTCTCAAATATTTGAGAAAAACCAAGGACGCTTTTCTTGTATACGGGGGCAGAAATGATGATCTCGTCGTCAAAGGATATGTCGACGCTAGTTTTCAGACAGACCCCGATGACTTTAAGAGTCAGTTGGGATATGTGTTTATGTTGAACGGTGGAGCATTCAGCTGGAAAAGCAAGAAGCAGGATACCATTGCCGACTCTACAACGGAAGCTGAGTACATTGCCGCATGTGAGGCGGCAAAAGAGGCTGTATGGATCAGGAGTTTCATGGCTGGGTTAGGTGTAATTAAAAACCCGTCTAACCCAGTAGACTTATATTGTGACAACACCGGGGCTATTGCGCAAGCTAAAGAACCCAGGGCACATAACAGATCCAAACATGTACTCAGAAAGTATCACATCATCCGCGACATAATTGCTAGAGGTGACGTGAAGATCCAATACGTTGCAACTGATGATAACACAGCCGACCCATTGACCAAGGCTCTTCCTCAAGATAAACATGAAAAACATGTTAGGTCAATGGGTATAGACTGGGACTTAGATTGGAGCTAAGGGCAAGTGGGAGATTGATAGCATTTGTGCCCTAGTCCAATTGGTATTAGCCTGTAAACGTCTATGTACAAATATCATCGTTTGTGATGTATAAATATAAACGGCTTTATATTACTTATGTGTTGAAGTAATATGTTAAGCATGATCTGATTTATGACCACTAAAGTAGTAGAACCATAAATCTGTACGGATCACACTTAACAAGTCCCTGGTCAACCTATGCTTCCTTGAAAGCGACCAGTATGAGGATGGTTCTTAATGACGTAGTTCTACTTGTCATAAGGATGTGGGATCCTGGAACCATATCATAGATATCATGAGGTGATTGATATCGGACGACCCGCATTGAATAGTGTTTTCATAGATTAAGCCATAAACATATTCAAATGCGATAGCTCGTCACGACGTCCTTAGACCAAGGAGTCTTTGTGATCACTATGCAATGAACGTATGGCTTTAACTTGCGCCAAACGCTTTCTGTAAAAGGATTGCTATGAAGGGCATGATTGGGTGGCGGAACGGGTTGCATGAGTGACACGAAAGACGGCTAAGGGATTTATCCCTCATACTACGGTATGGGAAAGATATCCGTTAGAAGGCCTCTTGATGGAGACCGAATGAGAGAAAAGCATGGCCATGCAAAATGATACGGGTTATCATTTCTCAGTCATCTCGCATATCAAGTAACAATGATTGATTAAACAAGGGAGACGACTCTATGCCTTGTGATCAATCGGGATATCTAGAGATAAAAGGATGGTGACTTGTACGCACAAAGGTTAAGTCGAATCATCGATCATCATGCACCTTGGGTAATCATAATGTTTTACTAGAGACCACTTATGATGGATCGGGCAAGAGCAATTCTTGCGCCGATCTGCCAACGGTGGCATGAGCCTAGAGGGTCACACACATACAAGACGGATAACTTGAGACAAGGAAACATGGATGTTTCTTAAGGAGAAGTATATGGACAAAACTGGAGGTTTTGTGCCATAGGTTCGGTTTGAGAGAATAATTAGCGAATCGAGAAAAATTGAGTTTTTTGTCGATATCGCGTCGGACTTTGTTTGATAAGTAGCGACAAAAAGGTCGGGAAACTTTTGGACGCGGCATGAGACAACACGGGAGGGCCCATTGGGCTCGGCCCATGAAGCCTCATGGCCGGCCCAATAAGGGCCCAATAAGGCCATATGGCCGGCCCACTTGGTGGGGCCAATGTGGGGGCCACACAACACCATGCTTAGTTGGTAGTTGTGGATTAAGAGGTGAGTGATTTAAGGGGTATGGGTTAAAGCTCCTTTAAGCCCATACCAATCACTTTTAACCCTTACTTGTGAGTTGGATGATGAGATATATTGCAAGACATTATTTCATTAATTGATTAAGTCACAAAACTCACAAAAACCTCTCTTTCTCTCTCATTGTGGCCGGCCACCTTGGTGTTCTTCCTCCATCTTGCTCTCTTGTTCTTCATTTAATTGTTCTAGTAGGCAATTAAGTGAAGGATCTTGAAGATCATTCTCTTGGTGTGGACTTGCTTTAGAGAAGAAGATCCGAACGTTCTTCTTTATCGATTCAAACAAGACTTAAAGGTAAATATCTTGTGGAATAGATTTTGCTTTGGGATTTAATGGTTTAAATGTTCTTGGACAAGGTTTGGAGTAGATTATCTTTTATTGCTTTCGCTATCTCGATGACGATCTAGAACGCTCCAAAACCCTACACTCCCTTGATCAAGATCGGTTACCTTTACCTAAGGGAGGGTGAACCGAGGCAAGGGTGGATTCCCTGGGCTGAAATCGGTTACCCTAGGGTGTAGTTAATTATGTTATACAACTACTTTTGCATTGTTATCATCTTGTGTATGTGCGATGTTTGAGTCTTGGAGGTAGCGTGTTCACCCTTACAACTTGTGCAGGTTATGAATGCGTTTAGATCTTTTGACTGGGAGCTTGGGGGCGTGTCGTGTCGACGTGTCTTTGCCAGTGGGGTTTGGTCGGCTGTTGTAGACTCTGTTGAGTCGTAACCTGTTTTGTTACTGCTTTTCATTATCCGGTTTATTTCTTTATTTTGTAAAACACTCGGTGAGGTGGCGTTATGCTTCACTATTATGGTATTTATTTATGAGTTACTTGCTTCATTTTCAAAGGATGTTTTGATGGAATTGTTTTAGAACTGGTTTACTTACTTGTGCAATCACCTTTAAGTTAGGGACGCCTAAACTAAAGGTGTTGACTTTGTGCGAGTATAGTTATGATACACTCGAGGACGCTCGAGGTGTTTCATAACTATTTCGTATATGTATCTTCGTATATGTATTATCGATATTTGTATTTTTATCGCGTGACGACTAAGATTCGGAGAACCGGATCTTGGGGCGTTACAGCATTAGTATAACAAACAAACGCACAAAACCTAAAACGACACAGTCATTCCCTTTAGAAAAGGTTTAAGTATTTCGAACATCAAGTGAGAGAATTTCTTAAGCTCTTTAAGACCTTTCAGTCTATCTTTCATATACAATGCTAAACCACGTAGTGCACAAGAAACTCAAAGTAATAATGTTGGAGATGCTATTACTTCCTGTCAACAAATCAAATCATCTTCCGAAAACTACTTATAACTATATCACTACAATAACCGTAACCTACCATTATACTACACTAACCACCGCATAATAAAACTGAAAGAGCCATATATTTAGTGTCCTTGTCACACTTCAACATAAATACCAAGCAATTGAGCAAGCACAACCGGGTTGTCCAACACACCCATGTAGGACGAAGAATAATTAGCAGGTACTTGAGCCATGTTGTTGGGATGAAGCATACAGAATATCGTAGACTGACTTACCAAAACAAACACTATTTTCAAATGAACATTGAAAAGTAAGAGAGAACACAAAGTATATAGTAACATGATTACATCCAATCAGGTCAAAAAAAAATATTGAATCATGACTATACAATCATCACACAAACCTGCAGAGTCACACAACATAACAAACAACGGCGTAAATTTACAAACATCCAAACATAACAAAATCTCAATGCGTTAACAATTGCCTAGATACATCAATTCAAACAAAAACTCTATCTCAAAAGCACCTAAATATCACAAACACAACAGTTTGCGGGCCGACATAGAACAAAAAATCAACATCACTAAAGATGAATAAAAAAATGTATACAACACAATGTAGTCCCGAACATGCACCGATTAACACAAATCGACCATCACACACAATTTTCGCAAATGAAGATCAATTATCGAAACGATAAATCGAATCACGACAAATAAAAAACAATACGCAAATAACATAAATCAAAACAAACGGGAACAAGAACCACAAGTGTCGAAGCTATCCATGCCCAACGCTCATACACACTCAACAACACCATCGACTTCTCTGACTACACGGAACCTGAACATCTAGAAAAGAATATAAAAGTCATATGATTAAACACCTACTACATATTTGTTCCATAAGAAGTTTCTAGATGTCATCGAAACCGCTTACGCATATCAGAAATCAAAGGATCTCAAACGTCAAGTAAAAATTTTTCGAGACTAAAACAATAGAATTTGAATGAGATCGAATATCCCAAACCCATTAGGAATTGTAGATTTTATAGGAAATTCGGTACAAATAATAAATAGGGACAGTAACCAAAAGCCAAATCATAAACGATTGGAGTCCCAACAATCAATACCCAAATTTGCGCAGTCCACGACAACATCAAAAACGATTGACGATATACCCCTCCAAAAGCAAAGATAGAGATCAAACGATTTTTTTTTCAAAATAACGAGAATTTGGTGATTGGGCTCATTTAAGCTATGCCACTTGTCAACTTCTATGTATTGACATTATAGATATAATAGATTAATGACTAAGTGGATAATTTAATTATAATAATAATTATTATTATATGTATTAAAATAATTACTTATTAAAGTAATTATTTTTTATTAAATTTAAAATAATAACTTGATATTAGATTTGGGAGGGAATTAGGGTTAGATCAAGGGTTAAGGGTGGGGTTGGGGTAATTTTGAAGATTGAAATGTGTCAAAAGATGCGTTGCACATGCTAAAACGAAAGTTAGGTATAGTATAGGGAAAATGACTTATACTTAGGTATACTTAAATTGTTATTTTCTCTATTATATATGGAGAGAAGGAGATTAAAAATATGTAATATGTTTCATATTAGGTAAATAAGTAAACAAAATAAATAAGATATATTTTGTTTTAAATATATAACTATTTTATATTTAGAATAATTATTTATTTTTGAAGGAAAAATAATTACTTATTAAAATGAAAAAGATTTAAAAGTATTAAGTTGTATTTTTTTAAATTAAAATACAAGGAAAACATAATATTTCGAGGAAACTTCCGATGACTACATCTAGAATTAGTAGGATCTCATATAACTACTCTTGAAATCTTTTTTTCTTAGTGCAACCTCCCTAAAATTACAATTCCCACGTAACCCATTTTTACTAACTTCCGTTTAAATCTGTTAAAAGTTAATGTTAAAAAAATTAAATAACTTTAATGTGTTTAAAATTTTCAAAGACTTCCCTTTTAACTTTCTCTCTCACAAACATGTCATTCCTCTCTCCACCCTCCACCACCATCAAATACCCATGCACAAATCTCATTCTCAACTAATTCGAAAAACTTATAATATCTTGGGATTTTTTAGGCCGTCGACGGTATCCTTGGGCTTAGGCAAGGCACACTAGCAACAATCTTTATTTAACCCTAGGGAGTTTTTTTGGAGGTGCTCGTGCCAAGTTTGGAGGGGCTCGGAGAGGTAGCTCTGCCAGATCTGGCTGCGGTCTTACATCTGGATGTTGTCTCTGAGGGGAGAGGGGCGTTTTGCCGTCGAGAGGTGGCCAAGGTGAGCTGATGGCGTTTCCTTGCCTTCTAGGTTCCTTGAGCGTGTGGTTGCTGGAGGGCTAAGATGTGTCGGATTATAGTGCAGATCTGATGAGCGAGAGAGGTTCTTTTTTCTACGATCTAGGGACCGGTAGATATGTTTAGGGTCCCTGTGGGTATGGTTCTTGTGCTCATTCGGGATCTCTTGGGACCGATGCCGAATTGAAAGACACTAGTTACTCGCGAGGACCCTGCACTCACTGGTAACCAGCCCGGTAACACCTAGGA
This sequence comes from Geranium rotundifolium, assembly GCA_963920655.1. Taxonomy (NCBI): domain Eukaryota; kingdom Viridiplantae; phylum Streptophyta; class Magnoliopsida; order Geraniales; family Geraniaceae; genus Geranium; species Geranium rotundifolium. The sequence continues at coordinate 17,686,871 of OY987321.1, forward strand.
TAGCTAACCTTGTAGGAATCAGATATGGTGTTCCGTGGTGGTGGAAGTTATCCTCGGTGTTGTGCGGGGAGGAGGTGAGGTGGTGATGGTTGGCTTTGCTCTAATTGTGCCCCTTTGTGGTCTCTAGAGGGTTTCAGTCTTTTGGGTGCGAGTGGTGGCAGGATTTTTAGGGTGTTTCTTTGTTTAGTGTAGTTGTGGTTAATGTTAATAGTCGGTTTGTGTCCTACTTGAGTTTTGGATTTTGCAGAGAGATATATTGTCTTAAGGTTGTTTATTTACTGTTTCGTTGTAAACCGTACGCGACTGATGCTCAATCTTCAGGTGTGGGGTTTGTCCCTTCCAGAAAACCTTGATCTAGAACGAGAGTAATGAGCAGTGACTAAATTGAAATCGAGACGAAGCTTCTCGTTCCTGCTCTTGTTTTCGGAAACAAGTCTCTGCTCTTCAGGTTGTCTTCTCTTCAGGTCGTCGTCGTCTTCTCTCCGGGTTGCCAATAAAGGTTGGGATGAACAGGGAGTAGGGGCTTCCCTCTAAATATGCGCGTGTTACACCAAATCTAAGTAAAGACACACCATCGTGCGTCGACGCGACCACCAAGTATGGATGACAGAGTCATCCTGCTCGAGAGAGGTGGGGGCAAGATACGATATCCGACGGGAGCTCAAGAACGGCGGCAACGAAGTGAGATCAGGAGCGGCGACGATGGGAGATTAGGAGCGACAATGGAAGGACCTTGCCTCCTCAGATCCTCTCCAACTGAAGAAGACAAAGAGGATTTTGAAGAGTGTTTAAAGAAGAGGGCCAAAATGGTCATTTCCTAACTTATTTTCAATTTTAAATATTTTTATTTGAAAAGACTTATATGCCCTTGCAACTCAAATTCAATGTGATATTGAAAGAGGGATAAAATGATAATTCTATATTTATATAATAACATTTTAAAATTATGTATTAAGAGCATTTCGTGTATTTTAAAAATATTGTTGTTGTAGAAGTAAATATCGCTTAAAAATTCATGAGGGACTTGAAACAAAAAATTTTAAGTTAAAATATTTATTTTAAAAAGTAATATTATTGGTTTAGTCTATGTTATTATCATAAAAAAATTATTCAAAGGGAAACAGGTACGATAGTAAAGTGAAAGTTTGTTGAAGAAAAGGTGTGATAAAAGTATAATTTCTCCTTTGAGAAAATAATATAATTTCGTATATAAAAATTGTTGACTGTTACCAATATTGATTTATTATTACTAATAGGATTTTACTATATTTTAATAATATGAACCATGGAAACAAATATACGTAGAAAAGAAAGCAATAAAAAGGACGGAGAAAAAGACATGGCTTCGAAATAAAGGACAGGAAAAGGACAAACGATCTGAAAGTAATTGAAGTTTCTTGGAGCTCAAGGCTCCAGTCAACTCCAACCCATCCACTCCACTCAATCCAATACCATTTATTATAGATTTTGTTTTTTTTTTTGCAAATAAAATAGTAAAGTAAAAAATAAACACGGCAAATCGTATTTACTTACCAAGCTAATGGTACTATTTCATTTTCCTATTACTTCCAAAATTACTTACACAACCCATTCTTTTACTTAGCGATAATAATTATTTACTGACGATTTTTGTTTCCTTCTTTGTGTGTAAATATATTATTACTCTATTGCGTTATCAATTAATTTAATAATTATTAAAAATAACCCTTTTTATTCCTCTATTCAAAACGTGGTCCCCAAGTATGTCACTATTTCATATTCAAATGGGTTTAAAAAAAATATAGCTGATTGAGAATAAGATATACACAATCACCTTAAAGAAACAATTTTTTTTGTACTGCTCTATCGTAAACCAGCTATGTTTTTTTTTGTCAAATAAAATTTCTCACTAAATGAAACTGATGAAAGGCGAGTATTCAAGAATTTTATAACCTATTCAGAGACGAATAAAAGGAAGAATAAATTCGAGAAATCGACTGAAAAAGTCCAAATGAGCATCTCAACTTCAAATCAGGCCCATAAAAAGCTCAGGCAAAACTATTTTAAATATAATGAGTTTGATACCGTGAAAACAATTTTTAAGGGCTCAAACAAGTCTTTGAAATTTAAGGTTTAATTAACTACGAATTTTAAATATATTTGAGTATATCCTACTCTAATTAGGTTTTGGGTTATTTAAATTTTTAGTTTTTGATTTAGATTTATGTTGAGCTAGTATTATATTATGAGCCTTTTGGTGCAACAACTTTTATCATAATAAACTATTTTTTTTTTCAAACTTTTGAGTTTGTATTATATTTCTGGATTGAAACTTGTGTGGTAATTATTAACCACGTTCATCCACGTAAACTCGTTGCGTCAAAACCTCAAACTAAATTTAAAATAAGATTTATTTCGTTTAATAAACATGTGGAATATAAGTTTAATTTTTCAATTCTCACTAGTTTATTAGCCGCCTTATTATGTATTCAATTTATTAATTAATATTTTTTATTTGTAATAATATTTTAAATATAAATTAAAATAGATAAATGGAATTGTGCTGAACTATAGTTTGATCGTTTTTATCTTAAATAGAATCCAATAGTAACTGTAGAAGTTTCAAAATAAATAAATAAATATATATATATATATATATATATATATATATATATATATATATATATATATATATATATATATATATAATCATTTAAATTATATTTTAAAATCAAGAAAAAAAAAACTATATTATACACTCACAAAAGAGAAAGCCACGTGTTCGTGAGTTGAGTCAGATATTTGTTTTTATGGTTTTTGTATTTTATTTGAAATTAAATCTAAATTTTGGGCGATAGTAGCAACGAATTGATGGTTGGTTCGTAAATTGCACGCGCGAGAGGAAAGAGATTGTTTCTTGGGGAGCAAGTCGAACTGTGTTTACCAAGCCCAGAGCGACACGTGTCCTCGAGGATACGGCAAGTCGTTTGGGATCTCGCCGGTGGTCAGCGGAATCTCCGACGTAACCGCCAAGTTACTAACCTCATCTCATATCAATTACTGCGCTTAATCAACGTAATTAGCCACTAATTACTCCCCCCCAGCGGAACCGACTATATATAGGATGATAATAGGAAATGGCAATTTATTTATTTAAACAAAATTGGGTTGGGTAAAAGGTAAAGTTGGGGCCTCCTATAAAACAGCGATTCTGAAGACTCTTGACCACTCCTTCCTCTTCACAAACTCTCTCCAGGCTATTATGACATGACACCAGAAATGGGTGAGCCGGTGAAGTACAGCGAGTATCGGACGGTGACGAAGAAGGTGGCGGCGTCGGTTGGGCGGTCGCCGAGAGTGGTGCGGATCTGTGTTACCGACGAGAATGCTACAGACTCATCCGGCGACGAGGAGAGAAGCGATTGTCGGAGGGTGAAGAGTCACGTGTGCGAGATCAGGTTGGTTGGCGAAGAGAGCGAGGTGGTGGCGGCGGCGGCAAAGCAGAGGAGGCGGAACAGGGGCAAGGCCAACAAGAGCTGCTCTCCACTTCCAGATGGGCACAAGTACCGGGGCGTCAGGCAGCGCCCGTGGGGGCGGTGGGCGGCGGAGATAAGGGACCCGCAGCGGCGCCAGAGGCTGTGGCTCGGCACCTTCGACACCGCCCTCCAGGCCGCCAAGGTCTACGACCAGGCCGCCATCCGGATCAAGGGACCCAATGCGCTCACCAATTTCAAGCCCGAGTCCAACCGGATCTGCTCACCCACCTCTGTTCTCAGGGAACCCCAACCCCCCGCGGCGCCGGCGTTTCGGGAGGAGGAGGAGGACATGAAGCTTCTCGATTCTTCCTACTTTATGAGTTTCTTGGAAACGGAGCCAATTTTCCAAAGGGAAGAAACGGAAGCGGAAATGTTAATAGACGCTGACGACTTCTCTGACATTACGGTGTCGTTGGAGAAGGACTTCGAATCCTGCTTTTGGGACGTGGAAAATTACTTCCAGAATTCTATATTCTGACCTTCAACTGGTAAATAAATATTTAGTGGTCAATTTCTAGTGGAGTTTTTGTTTTTAGGGACTAATTTATAATTACTTAGTTTTTTCATTGTTGGGTTGGGAGTAGTTGAGTGAATCCATGTGTTGGATTCACTACTGTCAGTAGTTTATGTGGAAGGCAACATGGAAGGGTGTACATTTGGTGGGGGTTTTAAGGAAGTATGTGGTTTTTTTTCATCTTAAAAATATCTATGGCAAATGAGAAATGTCAAATGAGTTATATAATAGACCTACCTAATGATTATTAGTAAATGATCTAATGGTCATCATTTTGATATACTACTTGATGGCTTATTTTCAATATCTTCATTGTTTAGGATATTCATATATTATTATTAATTTTTGTATTATCATATATGATATATATATTAGATATAGATGAAACAACTTAATAAATTTGAATGTTCGTGGGTGCTTGCAATTGTTAGATTAGAGGTGCGTGCATTGAGTTGGACTAGAAATTTGAAACGGGCGTGGATGATATTAATGTGAAATTGATAGAGAGATTTTGGTTTGGTGATGATATAAATATGCAAATTATCAAAAAGGGAAGGGAGGCATCTGGTGATGTGGACCCTTCACAAACTTGTCTTTCTCTATGAAGCTTCTTCGCCCTCTTTCTCAGTCAATACGAACCTCCCTACCTATGGACCCGTCTTTACTGTAATATTTAAGTATATTTTGAATATTACTTACAATAACAACCATAACTACTTTGAAGTACCTCTTATATCATAAATACCTTATAGCGCTAGAGGTATCTCGCTCTCTTTCTCCTTTTTCTTGCACAAGTCAGTCATCTTGCTGAAAAACAAATATGTGTTCCAACGTCGTGGTTAGACTTCAACCTCGTCATTAGACGAACTGTTTGATTTTGGGCCTGAGTTGTGGTTAGACTTAACTTTTGGATGCCCGAATATGTCTTCATCAAACTCCTATTCCACAAAAGTGTATAAAAAGTTTATTAATAAACAAAATAAACAATAAGAATTAAAATCGACAGTGACGCAATCCTAAACATGAGCTTGGTCATATTAGCGAACGAGCCACCACCAAAGTGGCTCTTTATCTCTTAGTAAATACAGAATGTCATTACACTTGAGATGCTCAACGTTGCTCTTGTAGTGCTTCTTGAACTTTGTTTTTCGCTCATTGTATGAAATCATGATTGTTCTTATGTCATTCCAGTAATTTCTTGGATATGACATCAACATCGTAAGTGCTCTACAAAAATCAAAAAATTAAGTTAGGATACGAAGATTGTTGTGACGAAAACTCATTAAAAAGTACATTTTGTAAGTTACCTACAACAGTCTCACATATGTAGCCTGTATCTCAAGAGGTACATCCCGCCAAAAATGATAGTCATTCGGAAAGTGACACAGATAATACCACTCGTGACTATAATTAGACACTTGAGGGTAAAATCATCCCTCACGGGATGGTAGGTAAATTAGTCTGCTCATTCTAGTGGACTCTGAGATAATCAATCGTTAAGACCTTGCCTATGACTTCTTTTTTCGGAACCACATCAAACCTCGTTCTCTCCTCCCTACTTCAACTCTTTTTGAATGACTCAATGCACTTGCGGGCGTGTCCAAATCAAAATACAGTTCACAGTCGTGGTCCTCCATCACATCGAGGTCTAGAAATAGAGTTAATGGCGCAGCTGGAGTAGAGAGTAGGAATGAGTCGAACCTTACCCTGAGTTGAAACCACCTCCAGTTGGAATATATGTACCCAATATATCTTAATAATAGTTATCCCATCCCCTCTTGGTTCCCAATGCCAAGAAATAAACACATCATCCCGATAGAAGGGACGACGTTGGTTGTGAATACGAGTCGTCGTCCTGAGCAGTGGGCGACGGAGGTCGTGCAAACGAGTGACCGTCCCAATATATGGATGGAGAAGTTCGTGTAGACGTTGCGTCATCTCAAGGTGTGAACGACAAGCATCATGCACAAGACGAACTAATAGTTTTAGATTTAGTTCTCACAAACCAGCCTAACATACCCCGATAACTTTGGTCGATGTCATTATCTTTATCCATAGCGCTCATGTAATATACAATTCATACAAAACTGCAAATAATAAATATGCATGTACTAAAAACTTATTCGATAATTACAAAAGTGCTCGTAATAGTCCCTAAATGTCACCAAATTACTAAAATATCCCTATCATATGAACAATGAGAATAATAATTCCTAATACGCTCCAAGTACGAATTTACACCGAACAATTCCTAAATTACCATACTACCCCTAAGTGTCAGCATTTTAGTTTAGATCCAATTTTTGAATGGAAGTAATTACCGTTTACTACAATGTACTTGTCAAGATTTTTATTTCACTACCGTGCACTTTGAAATCCATCAACTTACAACGACGAACTTTAGATTTTATCAATTTACCTTAACTACTGTCAAAATCAAAATAAATGAAAAAAATTATTGTTTAACTTCTTGTTTTTGAAAATGAATCCTATTGTGGAATTAATTAAAAAATTGAATTAATATTAAGTTAATTAATAATTAAATATTAATTAACATGAGAATTAGAACTTATGACAATTTACCTTATTATTTTTATTTAATATATTAAATTTGTTTGAGAGAATTAATTATTTTTTTAATCATTAATTTAGGCATTTTACACAACTATCTAATTTTGTCGCGGGTTTTTTCATTCGTATGAGGTGGAGGCCGTGGTTTTACATGATGCTAAACGGGTCGAGTTGAACAATTTTGGAGGAATCATTAGCGAAGGGTGTTGCGTACTATCCACTATCAGAACATGTGTTTTTATTTATGTTCCTCGTAATCAAATGGCTCACGAATTGGTCAAGTTTGTTTTAACTAACAGTAGCTGAGATTATGGTGAGTGGCATGTCCCATCATTTGTAGTTTCAGGTGTTCGGATTGATGCCGGGTTAGTTACTATTTAAGTAATAAAATTCGTTTTTACATTCGTTTTTACTTTCAAAAAAATCTAATTATGTTGTGGATGGTATACGAAAGTGATTTGTTACACCAATTAATACAATTTAAAGTACATTGTGAAGCAAAAATCATGTTAAATACACCAGAGTGAACCGTATTTTTTCCTTATGTTGTCCCATTACTTTTCAAATTAACACCAACATTATTAGGGTTTAAGGGAAGAAAAATAAGATTATCATGATTGCATATTAGTGCAAGAACCCATATCCGTGGCATAAGTGCATTGGTTTCTCATGAAGTGAGTCATGTGACACATGTTATATTCTTAAAGGTGACACATAAATATGCCCTTACAATCTAGGAACTCCAATACACACATGACTAACGTCGCACGAGTATTAACCTATATTTCTGGAAGAAAAAGAGGCTCAGTGATGATGTGGGGTTAGTTTTAGATTTTGGCTTTAGCTTTAGGAAATGTTCTAAAGTATGTTTCGTTGGATTAGGCCTTTTATAAATGTTAAATCCTAATTGGCTTTAGCTTTAAGGCCATGGACCCAATGCTTCCAATTGAGAACTTCCATTCCTAAAGCTATTACCAATACTGGAATTTGGGGTTTTGGGAGGAAGAATCATATTACAAATATCATACCAAACAATTGTTCTCAACAGAAAAGAAAGTTATGCTTTTCGGAATAATTTTCAATAATGAATCCAAAAAGGTTGAAAAGACAAGAGGCATATATAGCCACATTATTTTTCGCCAAATGATTGATTGGGTTGTAATAAAAGCAGAGTAAAATAAAATAAATTAAAGATTGACAACTAGAAATTGAGTGATGGAAATTTGTTATTATTGGCGATGGCACAAAACTACCCAGTATAACATATTCAACACATGCATGCTCAAATGAATGAAAACACATCACATAACCCCAATTAACGCCAAAATTGATTGGAGCCGATGACATCAGCATAACGTCATCCCCTCCCCCGAAATTCATGCCTTAACCGCAGTTCTGATGGTATAATATATTAAAAATTATATTATAATTCTGAATAGAATGAAATTGAAAATATTTTTTCATATTCATGAGATATAATGCACATAAATGCACTGACACACCGAAATCGCACTCGTAAAATTGTCCAAGTGTGTGATTCACGGTACGTACCGACACTGTACCGGTCGCAAGTAATATAGAGAAGTAATTTATAACACTGAGTTTATATCGAACCCAATGGACAAGGTGGCTACTCTCGTTTACCAAATCTTAATCACCCGAATCGAGTATCGTGACTAATCTTGAACAAGGATAATCTAAACATACCCTTTGTTAGTTGGATACAAAGTCTATAGTAGGGTAAGAAAGAACCTACACGCAATCAAGGATAGATTTAACTCTCCCACTAGCATTAAATTATGTGAATTCTTTGGATCCTTCGGGGGTGAGCCTATAGATGCTACTACCATGTTAACTAGCCTCACTTAAGGGTCTGATTTAAACCTGGTTCCTACTACTCAAATTCATCTACTGGGTCCCTTTGATCAGACAGTCTGTAATTAAGGGGACGGAACTTTAAGGATAGATAGGATAGAATCTCCCTCCTCGACGCTACAAGTATATAAAATAATTACCTAAGTTTCCATAATTACCTATTACATCGTCTCAACCCCGAGGCACAATTAGCTAGATAAGTTCATATTCATGACGATAACATATGTAAATCTATGAATTAAATCATGCATCACAAAATTCATAAACAACACAAATAGCGAAATGAAATATGAACTAAAATAAAACTGCATTTATTAATAAAATAATTTACAAAGAAAGGATATAGAGGATAAAACTCATTTGATTCTCAGAGTGAGAATCAATACATGTTTTTCGATCTCCGAACCTTCCCTACAAGCTTGGACCTTGGATCTTCAGACTTGAGTTCTGAAGAACACGAATAACGCTAGAGAGAATGTGGAGTAAATGATGAGATGTGAAAATGAAGTATTATGAAAATGAGATTAGGAGCTGGTTATTTATACTAGTTGAGTTTGCCACTTGACCATGAGGCGTGATGGTCGGCCACAGGGTCGTGGCTGGAACGATCCATTGTTTTTAGCGGAGACGACTCGCCCACTTCAACAGTCTTTGACTGATGTTCTGACCACGGATTGGCCACGGGTCGTGGTCATGGGCACGGTCAATGTCTTCTCCTCAAGTCTCGGGAACAGCTCTGCAAAGTCCGAAGTGATCGTGGCTACGGACTTGGCCACGGGTCGTGGTCATGGGCACGGTCAATGTCTTGAACACGATTCGTGGTCGATTGACCATGGTGGGCTCCTCTTTTGGTCTTCATGCATAATCTTTGAGTTCCATCAGCTGTGGTCACGGTGACTTCTTCGCGTTGGCCATGGGGGGTGGTTCATATTCTATGAGTGATCTTCAAAAATCTCCAAAGAGGGGCCAAAAAGGTCCAAAATCTCAATATTTTCCTAAGAGACCCGTGAAGTAAAATAAGCCTAACACAGGGGTAAAATGTACCCGAGTGGAACAAAAAAAGAAAAAGTGGGAGGAAAAGGAGCCGAAAAACGTGATGCTTTTTCGGATCGATCATGCATTTGATTCTCTCGAATACTTATGTCACAAACTTTTCAATTTTTTCCATTAATTTTGCATTGAATCAAGATGTCCTTTGGTTGAAAAGATGATAACTATAAATAGAAGGTCACATCTCTTTTTTTTTTCACTCATCTTAACACTAAGAACATGCGTTCTTGGTTTTTTATCTCTTTTTTTGGTCTCAAGTGTTCTTCCTAAGTTGGTGATAGAGAAAGACACAAGTTTAAGTTCGCCGGAACTAGACTTTTGGTGTATGGTGCTAGTTCGAAGTCTTTGTATACTGGGAGGTATACGCTCGTTGATTCCAACACCTAAAGGAGAGCGAATAAGTTTTAAGAAAAGTGTCAAACACGTCTTGACTATTTCTGAGTTTGTATCGATTAATTTGTAAGAGTTCATCTATCTTTGCCATTTTCATAATTCATTAGTATTTATAATTGTTCAATTTCTACAATTTGTTAATAATATTGTACAATACCTAACAAGCTCACATAGGGAACCTTCAAAGTTGGCAAAGATAAGATTGATGAGTACATGGACAAGAGCTCCAAGTTCTAGGAGATCCAATGGACAATAACGTAAGAAACCAAATATCGTACATATTATATCCAAATCAGCGAATTAGTTATCGACAGTAAGAATCAAAACAGTTGCAGAAAGTTGAGAGGGCTAATCTAGACATGCTAGTAAATTGAGAGGTCGGTGCAACTGCTTGAAAGCAGGAGAATACAAAAGAAAAGGAGCAATCCGAATCGGAGACGATGTTGGTGGCCAGAGGAATGTCGACGGGGAAATCGTTGTGCGCGGTTGCCAGGGTTCGAATCGGTAAATCGATCGAAGAGTAAGGACATAGTGCGGGTGAGAGGAAGATGAGGCATAGAAACTTATATGAGAGGTTAGAGCTGAGTTGAGATTGAAGGAAATTACCAAAACGGTGGTTATCCATGCCAACTGTGGAGGTCGTCTGTGTGAGTTGTGACTAAGGCATGGAATTGGGGAAGATGATGACGTCATGATGGTGTCAACGTCTCCATTTTTTTAAAATATTTTTAAACTTCAGAGTAAAATTATAATTTTTATGTAAATTCGGTTATGTGATGTATTTTTATTCATTTGGGCATGTACGTGTTGAGTATATAATCTATAGGGTAGTTTTCTGTTTATGGAACAATCGTATAGGTAATTTTGTGTAAGTACCCCTAAATTATTTGATTATAAAAATTAAATTGATTGATTTACTAATAGAATTTAGAGATAATGACAATTTACTATGCCTAATTAGACCACATTTACTATTCACAATATTTATTTTGAAAACTTAACAGTCAAATCATTTATTTATACTTTTTTGTACAATTTACTTTAACATTGTTAAATTTTCGATGAAGTTTTTTATTAAAGTGTGAAATGTCTAAAATACTCTTAACTATTCATCAATATTTTTAAAATGTGCTATCAACACATTTTTGTCCAAAATCCTTTGATTTTTGCCCAAACTAACCGCATAAACGAATTCAAATCATCTAAATATTTGTACCTTCTATTCCTAGCCAAGCCAGTAGCAATATTTGTATCATCTAAAATCAATAGTATAAATTTGTTGCATGACATTCACTTCAAATAAACATACAAACCAACAATGAACAAGCTGAACACAATCACAACCCCACAAATTAAAATTTCTCGAGAACCACATTACAAAGTTAAAAAAGATGCATAACAAACTCAATTAAAATCAAGCTCCAATACAAATCCCAACAGCGGACAAATTCAGTAGACATAAAATTGCTCCCTAAGAGTTGTGCCAATTGTTCACGAAAGCCCGTTCAAAGGCATTTTCAGGGTTCATGGACGGTCCAGTGAACCCAGACCCAACCCTCTCCAAAATTGAGCACAAAAGTCAACGCCCCCGACGACGGCTCCGGCGTGCAAACCCACCTTTAATGAAGGACCTTTAAGCATGAACATGTACTGCTCCAGCATGAGCCATAGGATGGCCTTGGCCCCGCCAATGGTCTGAGCTGAGAAGCGTGTCATATCGTAAAATTCTAATAAAGAGACAACAAGCAACAACACTTTTCACTAAGGGATAGATTTTACTCACGTGAACTATTTATACAAAGAATACAAAAGTTTGAAAACTAAAGAGAAAAATAACTTCTAATAAACGTGTAATAAAACTCTATGAATTAATAATGCCTGGACCAGAGAAATTTATTAATTTAGGAAGTTATTAATTAGGAAAAGGACACTTTTGTGCACCAGAATATACACTTTTGACACTTTCATATCCTACATTTTTTTTTCCAGTGTACTGAATTACATTTTGGGACATTTTACTCCTAAAACACTAAAAATACCCAAAATACCCCTGAGTTGAACCAAAATTAAACCTGGTCCAATTTCAATTGTGTAAAAATACAAAATTACCCTCAACTATTCATCAAATTTTCAAGTGAATGTCACTCTCTCTACCCCCTCTTCTCCTCTTCCTCCTCCTCCTCCGCCGCCCCCTCCTCTTCCTCACCCTCGACTCCGTCCTCTACTTCGCGACCACCAACAACCACTTTGATTCCGTCGAGATCCAAATTGAAACCTAGGGTCAAACGGGTTTAGTAACAACCATGGAATTTCAGTAAGCTCTCATGAAACAAAACTGGAACCGTCGGGGAGAGTTGCGGACTGTTGGTAGGTCGAGAAGAGAGAAACAAAGAACATAAAGGAAGCTCCATTTTGTTATGTTATGTGTGGCATGTAGTGTTCTGTTTTGGGTATGTGAAAACAGAGTACTCTTACTTACTACAAGAGCGCTCTGTTTTCACATACCCAACCAAACGGGCAACCCCTGCAGACTCCGAATCTCGCGAATCGCTGGCGAGAGCTTCCGGCTCAGCTTGCCGGAGGTCTAGTGGTTCGTTCTCGATGATAACGACACTGTCTTTAACGCCGAGAACCTTCTCGGAGGTCCAGGACGAGTGTCTCAAGAGGTACCCGAAGCTCTATGAAAGTGACGTCCTCCGGGCCAACGGCGGCGTGCCGCCGTGGCGGAACTCCGTGACCCACGGCAACGCCACCGTGCGATGGGTATCGTCGTCGTCGTCGGAGGAGGAGATAAGGGGACGGGAGCGATGGACCGACGAGGACTCGGACACCATGCTGGAGAAACGCCGACAATGGATGCTGGAGAAACGCCGGTGAGGAGGGGCGACGGAGAAGGAGGAGAGGAATAGTTGAAAGGGTGGCATTCACTTGAAAATTCGATGAATAGTTGAGGGTAATTTCGTCTTTTTACACAATTGAAATTGGACCGGGTTTAATTTTAGTTCAACTCAAGGGTATTTTTAGTATTTTAGGACTAAAGTGTCCCAAAATGTATTTCAGTGTACTGAAAAAAAGAAAAAAAAAAGAAGGGTATGAAAGTATCAAAAGTGTATATTCAAGTGCACTGTCATTTTCCCTTATTAATTTATCGCTAAATTAATAATTAATAATTTGAAGAGTTTTTAACCGATTCAACGTAATTCATATTTTCGTATAAACTAGGTAATTATACATACATTGATTCCAATCAAATAAGTCTATGCCTCTTAGAATTACGTTGCAAAGAACCTTGGGACTCCAAGCTTAGCACTATTAAGACTCTACGTAACTACTGTGTTCATATGCATTGAAAATCAATAATGACTTTTGAAGTAAATGTAAACAAGAGAAACAAATGTGTTCAATGTATTCTTAAGCAAGTTTGGCATATATAAATTACATGAATGCGTTAGAGTATTCAAACCATATCTCACAAGATGACTTCTCATCTAAAAGGTGTTGCAAAATCAACTATGTCAGATCAAATACGTAAGGAGTTGTATGAGTACAAGAGAGATAATCCTGCAAGCACATAAAAAGACTTGCAGAGATGGCTTGAGGGAAAATTTCAGTTGAAAGTTAGTCAATGAACAATATCAAACACACTTAAGCGGGTACTATCATTGAGAACAATACAGAGGATGACGGCGAAGAAGATGATACAGTGTCTTTGGAGCCTGTTACGCGAAAGGAAACACTTATGGCGTCGAACACTCTTCACAACTTTATGATACAATACAAAAATACAACACTTGAGCTATTGGATGCAATAAGAAAAGTTAGAGATGAACTCCAAATAGACTTGAATTTTAAAGGAAAACAGACAACTATTGAATCATACTTCAACAGAGTGTAATATATTTTTTCAGTTTCCATGAATTATTAATTTATGATTTTCTTGGGACCGAACATTATAAAGGGATCTCCTGAAATATTATTATCTTATTATTTTATCGATTTTTCAATTTTTTATTTTGGCCCAAGTCGGGACCGGACAAATTTATTATTTTAGAGAGTTTAATAATTTACCGGGTATAAATTTAAAGAGTTTCTACGGTAAATAAACAACCATTTAAGCCTATTTATTCTTGTAATTGAACCAATACTTTTGTAACTGAACCAAGAAGACATCGTGTTGCTCAACCCTCTTTTAATCCATTTCTTGAATGCCAATTAACTAAAATTAAGTCATGCATGCCTTCAACATCGACACTCTATTTCGAGATTATGAAGGCCAACAATCTCCCTCCTAAACCCAAACTTAAAAGTCTTGAATTTTCTTTTATCTCGAGAAATTGCATATTCGTTCTTCTCAAATTCCACGCATTATGTGATCTTGTCATCGTCTTCAAATCTCTTTAGTTGTATGAAAAGAATGTTAAGAGCATGATACAGAGACAATTTCTTTTGTGCCTCTACTAATTTCTTGCAATTCCAACATTGGCACTGATTTCTTTTATCCAAGAACTCAGGGTCAAAAAATTTCTTCAACGCCTCAAGAATCGAAACACATCCTGAGAGCTCGTAATTTATGCAAGTGATCTCGTCCGCAAAATTTAGCTGAACTTCACAATACAAGTCCCTGTGGCAAGTTTCGATCCTGGATAAAACATCCTTCTTCTCCATATTGCTAGCCGCCTTGATCTCCTTGACTAAGGCATTCAAATGTCGATTTGGCACGTCTCTGAAGTGAGTTGTCCATTTCCATCTCAACTAGTGCATGCCTTCTCATTGATGTCCTTCATGAAGTCTTCTAAATCTTTGCTAGCCTCATACTCTTCATCAATTTTGTTGTTCTTTGGAAAGAATTTTAGTGTAGGGAATCCAATTACACCATTCTTTTCACCAAGTTCCATGTGTTTGCCAGCATCCATGTTTGTAATTTCAACATCCTCTATTTTAACTTCTTGTAAATAGGCCACACCATGGTGTATAAAACTCAATTGATACGTATTTGGTTGCATCCAAGACAATATCATTGAAATTCTCACTATTACATTGAATGAGACAACACCTGTCTTTACATTGGTGTCTCCCTGAATTACACCATACTTGCTGCCTACACTCTTATGATCATCACAATCTACCTTGTCGATCAAAACATATTTTGTCTTCTTAAAGCTTGACCTCACCTTACTCTCCTCGGAGCACTTGCTATCCTTTTAGCACGGGCCATTCCTTGAGCACCACCATGTCCTTCCCGTCCACCCCAGTATGCTCCTACCGCTCTTCATACTCATAACAATTAAAACATTTTACCCTCGATTTGTTAGTCTTTCTCCCGCCATTGCGTCATCGACCTCGTATCTTCCTTTCTGGACACTTTTTTCTGCCAGAGCCTTCCACTGTGCTCGCGTGAGCATCAGCTGCTCCACTTCTTTCTCCTGTTGTCTACCTTTCAGAGTAGATTCAAATGCTCTCAAGTGTCCGACAACTTCAACCATGGTCATTTTTGTCAGATCTCCCTGTTGTTGTATGCTGCCAACAACAGGGAGAAATTTGTCTGGCACAGATTCCTATAGTTTGCATTTCATTCACAATATTTTACATATTTAGAGAAAAATCACTTACAATTTCTCCGCCTCCCATCATCATTCTCTCAAATTCTCTTTTTAGCACAAGTACATTCGTCTTTTGCACTCGATCTTGTCCTACCCGCATCTTCTTCAGTGCATTCCAGGCTTCCTTGGATGTCCTCTTCTCCGAAATAGAGATCAAGACAACATCGGGGATTGCTTGTGATATCACCACTAGAGCACCTTGGTCATCATTCACCGTGCCCTCACCTTCTATAGCAATCTAGACTCTTAAAACTTGCATTAGGATCTTTATCCCGACAGCTCATACTTCAAAATTATTTCTGTCAACAATAGATACGAGACCGATATGGCTTCTCGTTCATGAACTCTAACCTCTGTTAAGCTTTCACCGCTAACTCTTTTTGGTGGTATTTCTGATCTCTCCTTTTGTGTGTTGTTTGTCATTGTTGTGAGGCACTTATACTTAATGTCATATCATAAAGTTCCAAGAGAAACACAACAAGCAACAACATTTTTCACCAAGGGATAGATTTTCTTTTATCACGCTAACTTTTCATACAAAGAATACAAAAGTTTGAAATCTCAAAAGAAAAATAAACATGTAATAAAAGTAAATTTAAACATAAACGTTTCAGGTTATTTAAGCCTATTTTTTTTGTAACCGGACCAATAATTTTGTAACTGAACCAAGAAGACATCGTGTTGCTAAACTCTCTTATGATCCATTTCTTGAATGCCAATTAACAGAACTTAAGCCAAACATGCCTTCCACGTCGAAACTCTGTTTCGAAATTACGAAGGCCAACAAAGCGGACGACCATGGAGAAGAGGGACGAGGCGGACTTGAGGCTGTCGGTGTAGAGAGTGACGGAGGGGTTGAAGCTAGCGCCGCCCATGAGGTCGCCGAGGAAGCTGAAGATGGGGACAATGACTGTAGCGACGAGTGTGGTGATGAGGAGGCCGGAGATAGAGCAGCCGCAGCCGCCCAGAGCGGCGGCGATGATGGATGTCATGGAGGTCTGGACTGCGTCGCCAATGGCGGACCTCATCACACCCACGCTAGCTTGACTTTTGTGGTTAGTCGGGTTGGGTAGACCCGACCGAGTTTGGACCCGACTCAACTTTTATCGGGTCCAGTGAACCACACCCAATACTAAGCTCAACTTGAAAATCGGGTAGTCGAGTTCGGGTGAGTCAGGTACAAACCAACACACCAGATGGACCCACAAAATTAAGCACCAAAATATTTGAACTATTAAATATTTTTATACTTTAATTTTATAATCAATTAAAAAATTATATTTAACACTCAGATCCTACCAATGATATAAGCAAAGTCATGGATCAAAACATCGGAAATAAAAAGTTGAAGTTATATAGAGGCTGAAGTGAATGAAAATTGATCCATGATCAATGTGGGACTCCAAAACACAATGAAAGAGAAGAAGAAAAGCCACGCAACATGTCATGTCCAGCGCGCGCTCTTCACTTCACATTTCTCAACTGGAAGTCCCTCATCAAAAACCTTAGAGATGTTTACATGCTTTATAAGTTGCATTTCTCTCTTGCTAATCAACATCAAGTGGCGTGATGGGATGTAACTAAAACATAATGTAAGTGGGTTGTGTGGTTTGGATTGGGCTTGTATGTTGGTCTTGATTTGGGAAGTAAAACATTTTTATTCATATATTTGACAATAAGTCCCACATCGGAAATGTAGAGAGTAGAAGAGTTGTTTATAAGTTTCGAAACTGAAGTTTTGAATATAAAATGAAACTGGGACAGGCTAGTAAGTGACCTAGTCTTAGACTTCCCATGTGGTAATGGGCTGTCAGGATAGAAAAGAGGAGTGGAGAAGATGAAGAGGGGTATTTTTTATTTTAAAAAAAATTAACAGCAATCTCAATTAAAATGAACATAAATGACTGGATTGTTAAATTTTTAAAATAAATATTGTAAATTGTAAAAGCGATCCAATTAAGTATAGTAAATTATAATTATTCTTAAAACTTATAATAATAATTTTTGCTATTGTAATGGAGATCTCCTAAAGCCTTCCGTCCCAAGCATCTACTAACTGAGAATTTACCTTATTTGTAGTAATTTAATTCTACATTTTTTTAATTATTGGCGTATTATTTACTTTTTACAAAAAAAATAGAAAGAAAAGTTCGAAATCATTTTTTTTATTTTACTTTTTTTTAATACAAGGGTATTTTTGTCATTTCACAAAGGATTAACAAAACTTTAAAAAATAAGTGAAAAAAGAGTAAAGTGAAACTTTTAAGAACTTAAAATCCTCACAAAACATTTTTGAACTTACGAGAACTTGAGTAAAATTACGCTATAGTTAAAGGGAGTTAAGTAAAAGTTTTGCTAGAATAAATACCTATTGACAGTGTCCTAAGGTCTGCAGAAGACAAAAAGGCCATGGTTCATGAGTATTGAAGCAAGACCAACTTTAGTTTATGGGCTAGAGTACTTGGGCTCGATAGATACTCAAGAGGCAGATCATTTGCCCGATAGATATATAAATAAAAGAATACAAATACACATTTTATCACCTGAAGACTCTAAAATTTATATTAAATTATAGGATAATGATAGTTGGCTGGCCAACTATGTCGCGTTTCAAATTTAATATCCCAACTTCCAGTTTTTCGAATAACATATCTCAAGTTTAAATAAGCGACACATAGCCCAACGTCTGTTAAATCTAACTGATTTGGTGTGTCAAAAAGTCTAAAACGCCCTCAATGGTTTTGGTATGTTAAACCAGTCTAATTGGTTCAATTGATATGATTATGAAATTACTATTTTACCCTTAATTGAATATCAATTTAACTAATGAATTGAGGGCAAATATGACTTTTCAATTACACAAATAATAATTATAATTCTTTAATATTTAAATATATATTATTATTAATATTATATATTATTATAAATCATATTAATAATAATAATCATTAATTAACCCTCATTAATAAATAATTAACCCTAATTAATGACTAATTAACCCTAACTAAACCCTAATTAACACTAATTACATCCCACCCCACCCCGTCTCCGACCGCCGCCTCTACTGCCGACGCCTCCGTCAGCGCCATCTCCGGCTCCGTCTCCGACCGCCGTCTTCGTCTCCGACCGCCACCACGCTTCGGGCCACGCCTCCCCACGACCCCGACCGGTGCCCTCGCGGCCTCCTCCGTCGCGGGCCTCGACGGAGAGGGTTCACGACGGCCAGATATGGGTTCGCGATGGAGGCTCTGGTGGTGCCCGCGACGGAGGCTCCTCGCCGGTCGAAATCGAGGACGTCGCGAGGCTCGGGAAGGGACCACCGCCGCCTGTGTTCCAGATCGACGACGGAGAGGGCCGGGGAGATCGACGGACACGAGCCCACCGCCGCAGAGGTTCCAGATCGACGGACATGAGCAGTCGGAGAGGGCAGGAGCAGTTCGGCCTCGCCTCGCCTGCGCCGAGCTTCGGCCGGTCGGGGTTGCCGGTTGGAGTCGCCGGCTGGAGTGGCTGAAGTGAACCCTCCTCACCGGCGCTCACTCTCGCCAGTGGCCCAAGAGGCGTACGAGTAATGAAGAAGATGAAGAGGCCATGGCTTCTTTTGAAAATTAGTTTGACAATTGAGGGCATATATGTCTTTTCAATTTAAACTTTAGTTTTTATAATAATTAATAATTAATAATAACATTGAGTTGAAAAGTCAATTTTGCCCTCAAGTTATAAATTAAATTGTTTGATCAATTAGGGGTAAAATAGTCATTTCATAATCATATATATTGAACCAATCAGACCGGTTTAACAGACCAAAACCATTGAGGGCATTTTAGACTTTTTGACACACCAAATCAGTTAGATTTAACAGACGTTGGGCTATGTGTCACTTATTTAAACTTGAGGTATGTTATTCGAAAAACTGGAAGTTGGGGTATTAAATTTGAAACGCGACATAACTGTTATTATCCCTAAATTATACTTTGCATTTCCCGTTAAAATACTATTAAGAGCAATAATGTAATTTAATTATGATAACAATTTATTAGACAGTATAATTATAACAAAAGAATAAATAATATATGTATGATTAAATTCATTTAATCTTAATAATTTATTTAATTTCTAAATTGTGTCTCATTAAATGTATAATAAATTTAATGAATAATTATTATTGGTTAATGAAAATGTGTGAATTAATTGAAATGTTACTTGAAAAGTCACTTTATACATTGTTAGATTATATTAGGTTTCTTATATTTATGTTTTCTTTCTCACATATATTAGGGTTTCCTATTCTATTCCTATTGCCTTTATAAATAGAGGTCTCTTGTAATTCACAATACACACATCAATAATATCTCCCTCATTATTTCTATCATGGTATCAGAGGTAGAATCGATCCTTGGTCAAATCTCTACGCATATTTCGTTTTGCCCACTCGTTGATGATTCGTGATTCTGACGGGTGGGCGAGATAATTCAAATCTCAATCTCTAGCCTCTCGCTTCCGCAAACAAATCAACTCGACAATCTCAAATCTCCTCTAACAAGTTCAAACACCGTCTCTACTCCTTTTTTTGTCCTTTCCCATATTATGTTATTTTCTTTCTCAAACCAATCGGATATTGTCAGCTGTTATCTCGCCATCAGCCAGCAGACATCATGCATCATTGGGCATCAGGCATCAGACATCATTTATATGCCATCAGCCAGCAGGCATCAGGCATCATCAGGCATCAGGCATCATCTATATGCCATCAGCCGTTGTCATCTCGCCATCTGCCAGCAGGCATCAGGCATCATCTATATGTCATCAGCCGTTGTCATCTCGCCATCAGCCAGCGGGCATCAGGCATTATCGGGCATCATGCATCATCGGACATCATGCATCATCTATATGCCATCAGCCGTTGTCATCTCGCCATCAGCCAACATGCATCAGGCATCAGACATCAAACAGCGGCGAGCATCCTCCATCCTCAATCCTCGCCACATCATCTCGATATCATCCTCGGCAGCCGCAACCTTCGCCGCAACTCAATATTATCTAGCTTCAAACTCAATCCTCGCCACATCAACGCATTGAGTTTGAGGGGGGCTGTTAGATTATATTAGATTTCTTATATTTATGTTTCCTTTCTCACATATATTAGGGTTTCCTATTCTATTCTCATTGCCTCTATAAATAGAGATATCTTGTAATTCACAATACACACATCAATAATATCCCCCTCATTATTTCTATCATACATTAATGGAATGTATAAGTTCAAGAAGTCATTTTAAGAGAATAGGTCATCTCTCTTACTTACACACACTATATTTTCATTCCATTAAAGAATTGTAGATGAAGAAAATAATGAAGTTCTGGGAGAGAGAAATCAATTCTCTACACATTCAAGTTATCATGGATTCAAGTAAATATGTTTATATTTTTTATAATGAATGGTATGTATTCTCAAAATCTTCAATATGTATTTAATGTGATTATTTTATGAATATATGAAAATCATTTATTCTAAAAATCCTTAAATTTTATGTTTAGAATTCATTATAGCTTATGTATGAAATTAAGAATTCAATTTACATTTGGTATAGAGCATGGTTTAAAATTATTTGATTTTCCATATTCATGCAAACTTTTGTTTTTCATATTCAATAAATGGTGAGTATTGTTTCACACACTCTATTTTGATTTATTTTCTTGATATGAATATTATGGTTTCAAAATTTGAATTTGAATTTGAAACATTTGCAAATTCACTTTGATATGTTTTATTTTCAAATAACAATTACACTTTGTGAAAATTTTATTTCACGTAAATCCATTTTAATGGAGAGTTTGAATTGCCCAAAAACTCTATATTTAAGATTTGATATTTTATTTTTCAAGAAAAAAATGAATTGCTACCGAAAGAATAGTTTTCTATGTATAAAAACTTTTGTGGCACATGTTATGCCTATATAATTTTTAATTTAAAAAAATATCATGTATGTATGTTTAATGCAATTATGGCATGTGCATGAAATGAATTGTTCTGCAGATACAAATTATTTGTACATTTTTCATTTCCAGCATTAATATGTTTTGACAATCATTTACAATTATGAGTATGTTTTATGGATATATAGTTAGGGATGCACTCCAAGTTGATTAGATAAAAATATAGGAATAAATTATATGCATTGGATGTAATCAATTAATGATCCAGATTCTTTTATGATTTCATTAATTAAAAATCAATGAAATCAATAAAAGAGTATAATGGTCATTTTGTTTGATTCTAATAATCAATGATATGCATTAAAATGTAAAATTGAGAAATAAATTAACACGATTATAGGAATTTGAAATAAATATTAAAAAAATTATTACCAAAAATTTAGGAGAAGAGTTCAAATTCAAACTCTGCTACTTAATGAAACATTGAAATTAATACAGATGAAAACATGAAATAATAATAATGGTATCATGACAATGAGTAAAAATCAGAATAAGTACATATGAAAACATGGTATGAAGGAAATAAATGAAGATGGAAACGTGGAATGCTAACAAAAAAATATCAAAATGAAATCATGAGATTATGTGCAAAATGAAATCATGAACTCATTTGAATCGACTTAAGAATGAAAATGAAATCATGAAATTACGTGCAAATGGAATCATGGAATTTGCACATAATCTCATAATTCAAAATGTTAATGCCATAATTCCATTTTGCACAAAATCACCTAATTTCATGATTCCATTGCATTAATAGTTAATTCAAATGATTTTTTGATTTCATTTTACACAAAATCAAATAATTCTATGATTCCATTTTGTACACTATGACTATCATATGGTGTTGATTACGCAAATCAAATAATAATAAAATGATCTAGTACACTATGATTACCATACCCTAGTCTAAGAAATTCAATGTTCACAAAACATATAAACCAAAAACCCATCTTGAATATCGAACATAGCTGCTTCTAAACACAATACTGCTCAGGGAAATGCACTTCACCAATCATTCAAAAATCTATTCTTCAAAACATAAAAGCTCTCCCTTTCTCTCTCTTTCACACTCATCTTCCAGTTCAACATAATTAAACCTTCTTATGTTCACCTTGTGATCCATAAACATCATTTCCCAAACTTGCTCAGCTGAACTCACAAGTTCACCATATGTTCAATCACCTTAAAAATCTGCAAAATTCACTGAACAATTGAAACACAACAAAAAAACAACCACATCACAAAGCCTTCCAATTTCTCCAATCACCCATAAAACCAAGAACCCCAATTTCAGTAACCCATCCCCAAATCCACAAAACCAAACAGAACCCAAATCGAAATGGGTCAACATCACAGTACCTTCTTGAAGCCGGCACCGGCCACCGGATCGGAGTGAACGCTCCCGTTGACCACCTCCTAGTCGTCGTAGTCGCAGAAGATATCGTCGGAGCTGAAATCGAAATCCTTTGAGCCTAAGCTGGGTTGACCTGAAAATACAGACGCCGTGCCTCTACCCAGAAGAAAGAAACGAAAAAGTGCTTCGAGAATTAGAGCTTCTAGTTCTTCTAGAGAGAGAAAGATGAGAACGTTGATGATGGGAAGGTACCAATGATTTGATCGAAAATCATTGAGGATATTTGATTCGAAAACCATTTGAGAAAAGTTACGCATGTGCCCCTCCTCAAGTGCGATATTGTTCTGTTTTGATTTGTGAAGTATTAATATTTACCACGCATGCTACTCGAAAATGTTGTTATTCTGGATGGTTGGATGACATATCGGATGGTGATGGTGTATTCGTATATTTGTACAGGTATTAACCATTTGTATAGGATTTCATCCCATATAGTTAATTATATATGCATAGTTAATCTTGTGTACATGTCATGTTTACGTGTATGAATGTTTTGCATTTGCAGCATTTATTATTACATGTCTACATTAATTTGAAAATGTTATGATGTGTGTGAGCTTACAATATACTTATTTAATTATGATTTTTTTTTATTAAAAACATATTTTAATACACATGTTAAGTATATGCTATGCGTTATGTTTTTTTTTACAAATGATTGTCATATATGAGGTGTTTTGATCCATGTGAATGTATTAATGTGTGCATTAATGTCACATATTTTTTTATAGTGGATCTATCATAATTATGATTCATTTAAATTTAATATTTAATTAAGATTAATTTGTTAGTCACCAAAGTGACCAAACTTATATAAATATTAAATTATTGTAATTATAGTTTTAATCATTTTAATATCAAATTAAACTAATTTGTTAGTCACCAAAGCGGCCAAATTAGTATGTATTGTTGATATCAAATTGAAATATAATTATATAATTATTCAATGTTGATATATAATTAAGTTAATTTGTTAGTTGGAAAAGTGACCAAATTATAAAGTTATATATATATATATATATATATATATATCAAATCAGAATAATTCAATTACCCATGATTATGTGATGCTATAATTGAATGACCTGGTGGTTTATATTATTTGATTGAGTACATTGTTGTTTAGTAATTATGAAATATTTACGAGACAACCCAAAGGTTGATAAATCATTTTATAGTTATAAACATTATAGTGGTCGATTATTATACTTGATTAGATCATTTTGCATATTCAAAGATAGTGACACGTGTCTAGTCGAAATATACTTAATGACCAATTATGTGAGTAAAATTAAGGACATTTTATGAAAATAATGTTATTATATAAAATATTTACATATATTTGTTACTATTCAAATTATTTTCAAATATATGTTTTGGATGATAGGCTTGACACATGTGATCACACCACAATGAGAGTAGGTTTTGTTTCTGCCACCACGCTTGCAGATCCAACTTTTTTTTTTGTTAATTTATATACAGTGGCGGATCCAGGGGGGGCACCCGCCCCACCTTGGCCCAGGAATTCGAAAACAAAATCATATAAATTTTTTTCGAAAATTGGATATGCTCCCCTTAAATTCTGATATGTATACAAAAATTGTGCCACTTAACAATAAAAGTTGTTTGGCTTATTGGTAAATGAGTAATATTTTATTAATGAGGTCATAGGTTCAAACCTTGGAATTGACAAACTTTTTAATAGTTGTGCTTTTTTAATGATTTATGGACCTAATCATAAAGCATATTTCATTTTCTCTTTATTTGTGGTTCATAATTACAATTATATTTTACTAATTATTGACTTATAGTATTAGTTAAATTGTTTTTTCATTTTTCATTAAAATTTTTGTTTGGTCTATTATATTCACTAATTATTAGAAATTGTCAATTTTCTAAGCAAATTTATGCAGATATTAAGTACAATAGTGGATCGTTTGATAAACAAATCGAACTTGTGATCAAATTACTAGACTTTGAAAAACTCGCGAACCGACTCACTTTGTATTTATATATACATGAAAATTAAATTCAAACTCAACTAAAAGTAAATAATCAAGCTCGAATTAAATTTTGTTATATGCATTTAGTAATTATTTTATTAGTTAAATTATTATTTTAATTAAATATATTATTTATTAATTAATTAAATTTTTAGTATAAAATTTTGCCCCCCCTTGAAAAAATTTCTG
The DNA here is from genome assembly GCA_963920655.1 of Geranium rotundifolium. NCBI lineage: Eukaryota > Viridiplantae > Streptophyta > Magnoliopsida > Geraniales > Geraniaceae > Geranium > Geranium rotundifolium. Next base: position 17,711,992 of record OY987321.1, read on the forward strand.
GATCCGCCATTGTTTATATATATATATATATATATATATATATATATATATATATATATATTATTTTCAAATTTAAATTTTAAAATATAAAATGATAAATGATAAACGCTAAAAGTATAGAGAATTTGTTTAAAAAATGTATAGATAAATCATTTTTTGTACAAAGCCGTTTATTAAAGATTCCGCTCTTTTATTTTTATTAAAATTAGTTAAAGTTGAGTTATAAATTTAATTTTATATTACATATAAAATAATAAGTCAACGTAAAATATATCAATAAAAAAATTAATCAATATACTATAAAATACAATTAATATAATTCTAATAAACTTTCTTTATACAAAAAATTTTTATTTATACATTTTTAGTAATTTCTCTATATTTTTCATTTTATATTTTAAATTTGAAAATAAAAAATATATAAATCAACAAAAAAAGTTGGATCTGCCAGCTTCACTATAGCTGCTATAGTGGTGACAGAAACAAAATCTGGCCTCAATGTTGTGTGTTGACATATGTCAAGTCTACCCTCCCAAAACATATATTTGAAAATAATTTGAATGGTAACACAGATACATAAATATTTTATTTGATAACATTATTTTCATAAAAAGTCCTAAAATTTAAGCATCAATTTAAGTTTTATGTTGTACATTGTTGGATCTCCCAAAAGAGAACTTCAATGTATTTGATTATATATTACTTATTACGTGAATATGTTATGCATATGACATTTATAAACATCATGCCTACATTACGAACCATTGTCGATCAATGTATATAACTGAGGTCAGTGGGAGTAAGTTTATAAATAAATAATAATAATTTGCATTCATCACTTCAATTAAAAAAGGAGATAAGTTCATTCATATGCATTGTATGAATTATGAATTGGAGCAAAAGTGAATAAAAATTATTTCTTACGTGTTAACAAATTTCATATGCTCACTTGTAATAGATTATATCAAATCTATTTGATTGAGTATTCATATCCATAATTGCCTAGTTGGGAGCAGTCTGTGATTATTATACCCACTATGAGAGTTTATGTTCGTAGCATGATTCAAAGTTACAAATTATGATTTGTATGCGAAACTTTATTTCAGGACTTGAAATCATCGACACAATTTCCAAGACGTTGAAAACTGGTGTCGCATACAATGACAAGCATATAAGCAGTGCTGAATTTATTGATTTGAAGTATCTTGTCATCAAAGAAAATATACGGAATCAATGAATATCAATTGAACACATTAGCACTATATTTATGAGTACAAACTCATTAACTAAAGAATTGTCATCAACGACATTTAAGAAGTATGTTAAAAGAATGTGCGTTACTAGATATTGTTAACATTAGGGTAAAATCTTATGTTCACGAAGTTTGTTATTCCGAGCTCATTTTCGTTTCCATTGTTAAGTGTCCTGTTTATTTATGAAGTTTGTATACATGAATGATGTATGTGTGTATAAACAGGATTGTCTCTAACAAAGACATTACCGTTGGAAGATTACGATAAATATCATTATCGGTCATTAAATTTTATATACATGTAAGGAAGTATGTTAAGTAAATACATATAACCGCCACTTATCTACCTTGAGGTTTACCACTTTTTCACTTACCTATTCCAGAAGATAAAATTGGTCTCTGGAGCACCTGAAGTTGTCGACTTTTGCACTTAACCCGGATGCTGTTAAGTCAAAAATGAAAAGTCCAAAATGCCATCTATTACCTTCTCAATTTCTTTAATGGATGGAGGGTATTTTTGTCTTTTCATTTACACAAATAAAAATTTAATTTGATAATCTAAAAATACAATTTTACCCTTAAACAAATAATAATTATAACTTATGGGTAGAGAGTATTTTTGTCTTTTTATTTAAACAAATAAAAAATTGATTTTGAGGAGGTGGGCAGAGGAGGGTGGTCGGAGGTGGAGGTCGGTTGGAGGAGGGAGAAGGGGCGGTTGGCTCTGGGTTTCGTCGCCGGAGCTCGAACCAGTTGTTGGAGGAGGGAGGCGGAGGGTCGGAGGAGGAAAGAGGTCGCGACGGCTCTGGGCGGAGGCGGAAGGACGAGCTCGAGCAGATCGGGCCGGAGCTCAAGCTGATCGGAGCTCGACCTCTGCCCAGAGCCGAGCTCGAGCTTCGACCCTCTGCCCACCTCCACCCACCTCCACCTCCACCTCCGACCAACCCTCCCTCCTTCAGCCCAACCCAACTTGAATTGCGCCCTCCCTTTCCCTCTATTCTTTGAGATTAGTTGACTCCACAAAGGTACGCTACAGATCTTGGTACACATCGATTTATTAACTAATTTACCATTAATTCCATTCTTTATGCTTGTTGTTTTATGGGTGTATATTTTGTCATTTGCTTATTATTGGGGATGAATTCGGTTACAAACTATCAATCTGCTACAAATTTTAAAATGCATAATATCTATCAGATTAGTTTCACCAACGGTTCTGGTAAATAGTACATGAAACAAATATAAAATATATAAAAAAGGTGTTTTAGTAATTTTGATATATTATATAAACCACACAACCCTAATAAGAAACTAAAATCAAAAAGTGCTGCTCTCCCTTTTCTGCTTTCAGATGCGGTGCCGTGACTTCTCTAACGGCGATCCACGATGGCGACGAGGAGCAGGCTACTTCCACGCGACTTCGAGCCGGATACTTCCAAGCGACGACGATCTCCACGGCAGTGAAGTTGTCGATTCGGCTCCTCCCCGTCGATGACGATTCCATCCAGAGCAACGACACTCCAGATGATCGCGACGACGACGATTCTAGGCGATTCGGCGACATCGGTGATTATCGGCGGGGCCGATTCAAGCTTTCCCGTCTTCTCGATCCAGTCGAGATGTCCGTCTCCCCACTGGGCGGACACTTGGCCCCGATTCAAGCCTGTCCGCCATGCGTCTCAGTCAGGACGACGCCGAGCTCTCGGTGGTTGCTATCCTCGATAGCTCCGGGTTGATTCCATCCTCGAACACCTCTTGAAGTGGATGTGAGGTATAGTATCGATTTTCTTCTTGAACTCGCGTTTGGCTTCCGAGAATGCTGAAAAATTGAGTTGCACAATCTGTTCAGAAAAAGTAATAATTGAAATACATTTTTATTTTGTTGTATTTTCTCGAATTCCACAATCACTAAGCGATTTGATGAACCTAACCTTTTCAGATGAATTTATTTTGTTTTTTTCATTTATGCTAGTACTTGCTCTTTAATTGATTAGCTTGACATTGTTTGATTGATTAGATCGGTTGAGAATATTTTACGGAAATTTGTGGTACTGATGTCTGTGTTGATTGCTTGATCATGAACTTGTTTTTGAACAAAGATGATTTTATTATCGAGGTATTAAACATTAACGAAATCACTATTTTCGATCGATCACGAAAAAATGGAAACGATTTGTATGGTTATTTCTCAAATTTACATAAAACGGATTTGAAAAATAGGTTTGAGATCTATTAGATGAAACATAATAGAATATATTAGATGACACATTGGTTGAATACAATTGAACCGATGAAACAATTGAACTTTTCGACCGAACCGATGACACAATTAAAACTGATCCAAGTAATTCAATTTTCATATTTTGTTTCAATTTGTTATACTTACCAAGTTTAATTGGATTTTAATTTGTTCAAGTGCACGTCATGGGAGCTTCCATTTTGACACGTATTTGAAACATATCAAATAGAACATATCATATTAAACATCTTAGATTAACCATGAAACATAACAGATGAAACATATTAGATGAGACATATGAAATGAAGCATCGTAGATTGAACATATCATCTCAAATGACACATGTCAGATAAAACATACCAGATGAAACATATTAAATGAATCCAAAAATTAAACCTATCATATAAACCAATGAAACTATTGCATTGAACCGATAAACGGTTTACAACTGATATTTAATTAAGGAATATCATATCACACAAATAAAATTCAAAATTCAAAGGAAGATATTTAATTAAGTAAATAATATTTCAAATTAAAAATAAGATATTTAAATAAGGAAATAATATTCAAAATAAATAGAGTATAAAAAAACATTTATACTGCGGCGAATTCTCTTAATTAATTAATATACACATTAATTATAAGTTCACATCATGAATGACAATTATTAGCTCATATTAGTTGTTTTATTGGTCTACTTATTATATTCAATGTTGCCTCTTTTAACCATAGTTGTTATCTATGAGCCGATCGTTTATACATCCTTTAATTACCATATATTAAATTCAATTACATATATTTACACATGAGGTTCATATTTGATTTTAGTGTTTTTATAAACTTAAGAAGTTGGAGAGAGGCACTTTTGTATGATGTTAATTGTGGATCAATACATTATATTTTTGTGCATGAAATTATGATTTAACGGAATATGTACACATTGTGTACCGTTGTGCATCGTGGAGAATAAGATTAAGTGATTTTCGAGTACCTTCTTGATGGTTGCATTATGATACAATGGATGTTCAGGTAACCTTAACTCATTTAATTTCTCAATTTATTGTATACTCCATGTGTATGCTTATGTGATTGTCAATCTTGAATTATATATTTCACAATAGAAAATGAGCATTCATAATTTGAAGTTTATACATTTAGGCATTATGAACCTGAAGTTCTAACAATATTTTATTGAGAATATTATATCTCTTTCTTTTGATGATTTAGTTTGGTCCAGAAAATTTCTCAACTTGAAGTTTTTGTTATGTCCACATGTGAGTTCAAAGTCCAACATCGGAAGATTACAATATACAAGAAGAGTTTATATATACATTGGACCCTAGACCCAATAGGCTAGTCTCTTGGGTCAAAGGTGGGCTCCAATGTGTGTATGAGCTTTTTTTGGGTGCTCCTCCTAGGTAAGGACCAGATCTTCTCAACAATTTGTTGAGCTTTTATTAAATAAGTGGAGACTCAAAGCTCATGTGGTTAGTATCCTTCATGGAAAAGGAAACCCTAATTGCTTGCCTATAAATGGGAGGCAATAAAGAGAAGAAAACAAGACAATTTAAGAGTGAAATTCGTGCATAATTTTCTGCTACTTTCAGGGCCGACCAACAAGGTTCACGAGTTCGATAGGAGGTCGATCCACCGTTGGATCGTGCTGATTTTTGGACAGGGTGTTCGGTAGAGGTGGTACTACGTTTTGACAGTTGGAATTTGTATTTGGAAGTCCGATTGATTTGATACGATTTTATGATCGTGTTCCACCAATACAGTGAAGTTTCTCTACTCTTTCTTGTAATTGTGGCTTGAGTCAAGATTGGTTAATCTTGAGATATCATGATCCTCTAATTGTATTTAGAGAGAACTCGTTGTACCCATTATATTGATAGTATAGTTTAAGCGGCCTCGAGAGCCCTGTGGTTTTTCCTCTCTCGCATTGAGGAGGTTTTCCATGCTAAAATTGTGCGTGCCTATTGTGTTATTGTTTGCTATATTTTACTAGTTTGCTTGATTTGCTCTGCTTGATAGATTCCTACAAGATTTGGATAGGTGGAGAGAATTATTTAATTTCGTTGCATCTAATTACTCTATTAGATTCGTTTTTCTCCCAACAGTTCTAACATTTTCAAATAAAGTATTCTACTACGAACCTGAAGTTCATGTAGACAAGTAGTTTACCCGTTGAAATTTATATAATCCGATTCAAAGATAGATAAATTGCACAAAACTTGAGCTTTTGATTCATCGTGCAAAATTGAAATCTGTATGTCGCGAAGTTCATATATGGACCTTGCATCTATTAAGAATGTGAAGTTTTGTATACAAGGTATACATCATGAAATTGATATACTACAGCATGAATTATTGTAGTAGGAACTTGAAGTTTCAAAGTTTACTTAGAACCATAAGTTCTAGATACTGTAAGAATATGTCGTACATAAACCATAAGTTCTAAAGGTCGAGTTTAGTAAATTGACTATGTGTAGCCATAAAACTTGATGAAATTTTTTGAAACCAAAAGGCTTAAGCAAAGAAATCATGTAGGATGAATCAAATATCTCTATTTTCATATGTAATTATTATTAGTTTTGTTTTGAGATGTCTTCTCGTGTACAATTTAGAGAATTTATCAAATTGGTTTCGTTTTTGTTGTGAGCCATACCTATGTTTTATGTCTCTGTATTAGTCATGGTCTGCGAGCAGAATATTTCTTATATTTTTATCCCTCTTATAGTCCTTGAATGATATATCACATTACTCATGTAGTGGCAAAAAGGGGGAGCATAATGTTTTAAGAAATATTTCAAAGCTAATTACATGCATACTTATCACTCGATGTCGAGTTATTAATTGAGAAACCATTATACTTGTCGTGTTCATAATTCACCATTCTTAGAAGTGAATATGACATATTTGTAAGGATCTTTCTAGACTCGGTCAAGAAAGAGACTCTAGTAGTGATCCTCATTGCAATTGAGGGCATGATAACTCAATGTCACGAGGAGAAATAATTCCACCATAAATGGAGCAAATATGAAAGACGCGAGAATAAAAAGGCGTACGAAAGTGAACTCATAACAGTGACGAGAAACCTATGTTATAGGTATGATGGAACAAACAATGTTCAAGTACCTAACGTACGACCAGAGATGTGATAGGTTAATATATGAAAACATAACGAAAAAATGGTTGAGAAAAATATTTATACTAGATACACCGGATCCTGCAGATCTGACTAGATGTCACCAACATTTTGAAGATGACGATGAATATATAGACCACAAATGGAAATAAGAATGAATTTATCTTTAAAAATTCAAATAACATGATGAAAAGCGTGTATTGAGCAGTTAAGACGTATGTGATATTAAACTTGAAATTCTTTATTTTAAATTTTTTGAGATTTGACATAATCATTTTAGTTGTCTTGGATCATCGATGATGTATGGGATCCATATGAACATTCACTAAAAATCCGGAAGTATTTATTGTCAAATGTAATTATCCGTACCGATTGCCCACAAAGAGAAATTATAGCTAGACACTTTCAAACCAATATTAGTACTTAATCTCCGTGATTTTAAAGAGAATATATATATATATATAATACAAACCAGGGGAAAATGTCCAAACGTCTAGATATTGTCACAACCGTCTGATTTTTGTGCGCACTTCCTGATTGCGACACGTGGCAGGGAAGGGATGTGGGTTGAGTTAACGGTGTCACATGAAAGTTGGGGGGCATTTTTGTGTTCTCGTGTAGCAGTTATATTTCCCTTTTTGTTGTTTTGTGTTCAAGGCGATTTGTGCTTTATGTTCAACGCGATGTGCTTTGTTCAATGCGATATATATTTAAATTGGGGGGATGTGCTTTGTGTTCAACGCGATCAAAGCGATTTTGACTTCGTCTCAGAGACGGCAAGAAAAGTGATTTGTTGTCGTTGATCTGGTTGATAATTATCGGTACATAGCGCGATTTGATGATTGATCTGCAGTCGATTGTGTGTGTTGTGATTTTCAATTTGCTATTTTTTATTTTAGCCGGTTTTGATCTGATTTAGGGTTTTTCTTTTAACTAAGCAAATTTGAGGTGCAGAAGACAATGACAACGAGGATGACAACGACTGACCACTGTCGCTAAATTTTTTCTACTCATTTTTCTGTATTTGTAACACTTTTGTAAACGATTCTCCTTTGAGACAAACTTTATATTTATCAAGTTTACATCTGTCTTTATGTTTATGTATAACACGTTGAGGTACTCTGTATAACATGTCGGATTGTATTGTATCACTTATGTTAAAGCTGATTCATATTAATGAGATCATAATCGTATATTAGTTTGGTTGACTTGTAATTAATGTCCCACTTAAATATATGCGTAAATGCTCATTTAATTTGAAAATAAATTTTCAATTAATCATCAATAATTTTGGTAACGAATAGTTGATTGTTGACTTGTAATTTATGTGCTACTTAAATATCTGCGGTAAATGCTCATTTAATTTGGAAATAAATATCCAATTAATCATCAATAATTTTGGTAACAAATAGTTGATGCTGGTGTACCATGTATAACATGATGTTATATATTGTATAACCAGTGTAGGTAAATGATGTTCAGCAGCACATAAAAAGATTACCCACTTTCAGAAGTTTGTGTATGACTATGTCTTACCGTTGATGTATAACATGTCGATGTACCATGTATAACATGTTGTTATATACTGTATCGATGAAAAATCGCTCTCTAGATCTAACCTATTTTTAGCGTGAATCGTTGAATGATCGCGGTTTAAATGCACGATCCCGCTTTAAATACATGATCCCGCTTTAAATGCACCTATTTTTAGTGCGAATCGTTGAATGATCGCGCTTTAAATGCGCGATCAGCACACACAATATAATATTATACAATGCAACATAGAAGATTATACATCAAATATGATATTGGAATGACGATCGTGCCCTCAACTCTCCGTCTGTTTGTGACTAACGGGGTTAGCGAATCGCTCCGCCACATGTCGCTTGATCATCGCTCGCGAAAAAATGGATGGGCAGATGAGGGTTTGGACGTTTTTGTGGAGTGCATCAAACACACACACACACACACACACACACACGCACACAGTAGGTATCAAATACAAACAAGTCAAAAATGTCAAAACGTCCAAATCTGAGCACAACCGTTGGATTGGAGCGCGCGCGACGTAGGAGTGACACCTGGCACAGATGGTTTTTGAAGCCAGTTAATGGGTGAAGACGGATTGTGAAGGGTATTTGGGTCATTTCGCGCACATGACCTAATACCTATTTCTACGGTTTGGCTTCTCAGAACAACGCGATCAAAGCGATTTTGATTTTGTTTTAGAGACGGCGAGAAGAGTGATTTGTTGTCGTCGATCCGGTTAAGAGTTATCGGTAAGTAGCACGATTTCATGATAGATCTGCAGTCGATTATTATGTTCTGATTTCGATTTGCTATTTTTTTTATTTAGCCGGTTTCGATCCAATTTAGGGTTTTTCTTTCATCTACAACAAATTCAAGGTGCAGAAGACGACGACGACGGGATGACAACAACTGATGACCGTCGTTACATATTTTTTTACTCATTATTCTGTATTTGTAATGTTTTTGTAATCGATTTTCCTTCGGGATAAACTTTATATTAATCAAGTTTGCATCTGTCTTTCTGTTTATGTATAACATGTCGAGGTACTCTGTATAACGTGTCGGATTGTACAGTATAACTAGTTTAAATTAATAATGTTCAACAACATATAAAACGATTACCCACTTTCAGAGTTTGTGTATGAGTGTCTCATTGTCGATGTATAACATGTCGATGTACTACGTATAACACGTTGTTACATATTGTATAACCGGATTAATTATATAATGTTCAACAACACACAAGACGATGAACGATCGCTCTCTAATACTAGCCTATTTTTAGCGTTAATAACTGAATGATCGCGGTTTAAATGCGCAATTGCGGTTTAAATGCGCCTATTTTTAGTGCCAATCATTGAATGATCGCAGTTTAAATGCGTGATCGTGTTTTAAATGTGCCTATTTTTAGTATGAATCGCTGAATGATCGCACTTTAAATGCGTGATCAGCACACACAATATGATGTTATACAATACAACACATAATGTTATACATCAAATCTGATATTGGAATGACGAGCGTGTCCTCAGCTCTCTGTCTATTTGTGACTAACGGGGTTAGCGAACCGCTCCGCCACGTGTCGCTTGATCCTCGCTTGCGAAAAAATGGACCGCCAAATGAGAGTTTGGACGTTTGGACATTTTTGGTGAGTTTGTATTGGAGTGCATCCCCATATATATATATATATATATATATATATATATATATATATATGGTCATATTCATCTATCTAAATGGATCATTTAGTTATTTTATTGATATAATTAACCCATCCAGAAGATGGTCGTATATTTGCTTATTATAAACTTGTAATATTGCATTCGCTAAATTGTTGGTACACATTACCAAGTTAATGATACATTGTTTTTGCATTTATAATAGTGTGCATATCATGAATATTAGCATCCACAACTTGATATATCCCATTTATGAATTAGTTATGTTATACGAGTGCTTGTTGCACCCTCAATGGAGATTGAAAATTTATGATAACCTTAATTCACCATCTATTATCAAGTCTCTTGAACCTCTGAAGGATAATCAAGTTTATTCTATATCTCTCCTGGACTACTCGATCAAAGTTGGTCAAAATTTATTTTTATATTTTTCATTTGCTTTAAAAGTATTATATAGTCTGTGCATTTGTTTCAACTTACAAAGTTTTTTGAACATTTCTTATTTTACTAAAATATTGCAATCTCTACTTTTGTATAATGAACACATCAATAACAATACTCAAATAAATAATTTTGTTCTTTGATCTCTCTCATTGTTAACAATAAATTTTAATTTTTAGATGATAATTTGTTGATTTAGAACATCTCCAATGTAATTTTCTACCATACAACAGTAAGGGGTAATAAAAATATAAAAGTTGCACTCCAAGAAGCTCCTTATGCAACTCGTTAATCTCAGCTAGTTACAGCTAGTTTGACGCCATTCTCACATAACTACAGCTAGTTTATTTTTTCACTTAGAAACCCAACTAGTTTTGGTAAATATCACCTAACTACATTTTCCGTCAGTTTTAACTTAACACCGTCATTTTTTGTTGCAAAATGACCAAAATGCCCATAAGAGTTATTCAAAAGGATAATCTCAGCTAGCTACACCTAGTTTGACGTCATTCTCACATAACTACAGCTAGTTCATTTTTGGGTTAATTACAGTTTACCAATACTAGTCTGACGCGATTTGCTGTTTTCCCATTTTATGATAAAAAGTTCAAAATAAGGTACGCTAATTACATTTTTTTTGCAAAATTAACGGTTTCTTCCAAATTTGGACGGAAACCTAAATTTTTTTCAAAAAATACGAAAATACCCCTTTAGTTGGTTCTACTTGGACCAGAAATAAACTAGAATTGATTTCTGGTTTATTTAATTGGACCGGTTCTATATTAAATTATATAATAATAATAATAAAATGATTAATTAAAATAATATTAATAATATATTAAAATTTTCGAATATCATAACTCTTTCATACGAGCTCCGTTTCGGGCTCGTAGTATATCAAATCGAGGAGAATCGGAAGATCAACAACTTTGAAAAAATAAATTTTGTTTATATATTATTAATAATTAGACCCGGATGACATTAATAACTATACATTCGAAATAAAAATAAAATAATAAAAATAATATTAATAATATACTGAAACTTTCGAATGAAATAACTCTTTCATACGAGCTCCATTTCGGGCTCGTAGTATATCAAATCGAAGAGAATTGGAAGATCAACAACTTTGAAAAAATAAAATTTTGTTTATATATTTAATAATTAGACGCGGATGACATTAATAACTATACATTTGAAATAAAAAAATATATAAACAAAATTTTAAGCTCGAAACGGAGCTCGTATGAGAGAGTTATGACATTCGAAAGTTTCAGTATATTATTAATATTATTTTATTTTTTATTTCGAATGTATAGTTATTAATGTCATCCGGGTCTAATTATTAATAATATATCAAGAAAATTTTATTTTTTTAAAAAGTTGTTGATCTTCTGATTCTCTTCGATTTGATATACTATGAGCCCGAAACGGAGCTCGTATGAAAGAGTTATGATATTTGAAAGTTTCAATATATTATTATTATTATCATGTAATTTAATATAGAACCGGTACAATTAAATGAACCATAAATCAATTCTGGTTTATTTCAGGTCCAAGTAGAACCAACTGAAGGGGTATTTTCGTCTTCTTGAAAAAACAATTTAGGTTTCCGTCCAAATTTAGACGAAATCGTTAATTTTGCAAAAAAAAAATGTAATTAGCGTATTTTATTTTGAACTTTTTATCATATCATGGGCAAACTGTAATTAATCCAAAAATAAACTAGCTGTAGTTATGTGAGAATGACGTCAAACTAGCTGTAGCTAGCTGAGATTATCCCTTTGAATAACTCTCAGGAGCATTTTGGTCATTTTGCAACGAAATTTAAAGGTGTTAAGTTAAAACTGATGAAAAATGTAGCTAGGTGATATTTATCAAAACTAAATGGATTTTCAAGTGAAAAAATAAACTAATTATGTGAGAATAGCGTCAAACTAGATGTAGTTAGTTGAGATTATTCCCGTTATTTTAAATATAGAAGCCTAATTGAAGATGATCTAGAGATCGGAAATTAAAGTCTCAATGAAGACAAAACACATAAAGTAGAGCACAACCCATATGTTTGGAGTCTGTAACTGCACACCACGTGTCCGTCTCTATTCTCCATACAAATTGCCAATAATTTACCAAAGAAATCGAAATCAAGCTCTGGTTCTCTTGCTGCAATGCTCTGAATCAAAATTGAACCGATCAAGCCAGCTTTTTCTTCAGAAAAGGAGACTTCTTTGAGAACCCATTTAAGCTTTTGAAATTGGACACCCACAAATGGTGAGCAAGGCAGCCACACTTGATTTTGATGGAAAATATGATTCTCAACAGCCACAGCTCAAGGAACAGAGACTTCTCCATTCTAAGGCCATAGCTGAGGACCTCACTTTGGATTTTCAGCAGAGGGCTTTTCTCTTCGACATCCTCCTCGACGTTGCCAAGGTTTTTCTTTCTTTTTAAGAATACCCATTTCATGATTTTTTGTTGCTGTTGATGATAATATTGTGTTCAGATTATCTACTCAAGACCAGTCCATTTTTCATCAATTTTATTTTTCTGCTATGCTTGACCTTGATTTCTGCTACACTTTCTTCCACAATTTCTGATATTTCAAATTGTTGATTGAACTGTTCTTTTTGCCTTTTGTGTTGATTTGATAATGCTGATGACAAGTTTGTTAGGTATATTTTAGTGTGGAAAGGGCAATTTCTTGCTTGTGGGTTTCTCTGCTTCCTTGTTTAGCATCTGCCAACATTAGCTACACAAGTAACCTATAAAAAAGGAAAAGAAAAGAAAAAAAGAGAAAAGAGAAAACCATATTGAGCTTTGCTGATTTACATCTCCTTCAGTCATTTCTGTTATCATGAGTCAGATGCATCTACACATTACAATTATCAGTTATAATGCATGATGCAACTAATACTTGTATAATTCTATATCTGACAATGTGTTTTTGTGTCCAGACTAGGGTGCAAGCTGCAGGTGTTCCATATCGAGGTCTACGATACACACCATGTTTTGAAGCAAACACGGTATGTGTGCTATTCTTTTTTGTTTCGAAATATTCAGTGTTTCTTACTTCAATTATTTAGAGTTGTTATCTATTCATTGCAAACAAGGATCACAAGCAATAAGCAAGTTTTTGGCTTCTTTTTTTCTAGTCTGATAATATTTTAGTAGTTGAGTGACAAGACAAAATAGATATATGAATGTTTCTCATTCTACTTAGTGGATCTCATTTTTATTTCGGCATTTTTGTATGTATTAGGCATTTAAAGAAACACAAAATGGTACAAAACATCCAGGAATATGGAAGACATTGCAAGGGGTTATCGAGCCTCTAAGGAGCACAAATACCCTTCACAATGGTAAGTTGATTCTATTCGTGACTGATATTGTAGGTGTAAATTAGGTGGTATTAGATTAGCTTCTGAAACTATAATCAGCTTTTTAGAATTAGTTAGCTGTTTGGACAATAAGTTCTGGCTAGTAATGTAGAACCGGGTCATGTATATTGGATCAACCTTATTAGTTGGGTTTTTCCTACCCTTTATATGTGGCACATTATTTCAAATCCTTTTTGTTATATATTCTCAACATGACCCAGTTTTACAGATAATGAGTTAGTGTGACGATAAACACAGTACAAGTTTGAGTCATTGCAAATAAAGATTCAAGTAGAAAATCCAGAATGAAATCTTCTCTATTGAACTTCAACTCAATCTTGTGGAATTTACAGAGAATTTCGTAGCAATGAACATTGAAGATTTTGATGACCAAATGTATGCTGGTATAACGAGTATATCAGAGCTCTATGAAAAGCCAAATGTTGAAGGTAAGTTCAGATAATCTGAGTTGTAACTGTAGGGTAAATCTAAGGGTAGTCTTTGTGGCAGTTCAAAACTTGCGCACATTGTGGAGTGGGCTTGGAGCACAACTTGCTCGAGGTGTCCCCTTCTCTGCAATTTGTTGGGCAACTCTCGAGCCAGTGAGTGTTGTTACCTTTACCTCAGGCAGCTGAATATATAAAAATAATGTAGATGATGTTTTTTTCATTGGTGCAGATGAGGAGAAGAATACTTGGTCTGGTAGGTGATGAAGCCAGCATAGGCACTGTCCTTGCTGCCAATTTCTCTGCTGGTTTCTTTGCTGCAAGTGTTGCAGCTGCTGCTACATGTCCACTAGATGTTGCAAACACCCGCCGCCACTTTCACGTAATTTCGTTATCTCAACTCCATTACAAATTACATTTCCCACCGGTGTCAAAAACTAAATCTTGTAAGAATATTGTGACAATTCATATATAATTCGCTTTCTAGAAAGTAAAGAACACACTGATTTTGAAGAATCCATTTAAAGAAATTACGATAATCATTTTGAGAGGAGAGAGACCATTAAGAGTAATGAATAAAGCGGAAAGATTCAAGTGTGACCACTAATAGCACTTGAATGAAGTAAAATGTGTGTGCTTACGAGTAAAGCATGTGCTTGTTAACTTGGTGTTGGTAATTTTAGAAAGATGAAGATTGTGTTAGGAGTCTCCAATGAAACCAAAAGGCTTGTATAATTTTCTCACGGTATTAGTTCTTTAATTGAGGTTTTCAAGTCATACTAACCGGTCTGTTCCTTTGTGAAGGATCCTACTAGAGCATCGAAGATGACAACCTGACAAACATTGTTGGAAATTTGGAGGTATGTTTTCGATTTATCTGCTTTATAAACAATGAAACAATGTTCCATTGAGATCAGTAAAATTGTGGTAGAAGCAGGGAAGGAGGAGTGAAGGGAATGTTTAGAGGAGTTGGAGGGCGAGCAGGTCGTGCAGGTCCATCGGTGGGGATAGTGGTTTCCTTGTATGAAACAACCAAGTATGTTTTATACCATGGAAGGGGAAGGGGATATCAGTAATAACCCCTTCCCATTATTGATTGGAATAGGTTGTAGTCAAAATAATTAAAATCTATTTATTTTGTCCTCATCTTCTGTGTTTGGACTCGGACACAAACCTCTTGTAATTATGAAATGTTGCCCTATTGTTCTCCTCCGAAGAACTCTTTTGAATTGGGTTGAAAACTACGTAGTTGTTAAGGAGATTTGAGACTTATTTAAGAGTAGCATATAAGAAAGCTTACATAGAGACCAGGGTTCACATTTTATATAAAAAACTAGCGTATTAAGTTTAGAGTCAATTGTATAAATACACTTCTTATACTTTATACTCTTTTGCTGATATGAGAATTTAAACTCACAAGTAGATCTAACAATTCTCGTAAATTGAAAATATTGTTTTATCAATAATTAGAAGAGATAATCTCACGTAATTACAGTTGACTTGACACATTTCTCACATATCTACCGTCGACTAAAATTTTAGCTTGAGATGTGTATAGAGAACTTTTTCTCACTCAATAACATTTTTCGTCTATTGGTAGTTAACATTGTTAGTTTGAAGCACACAATAACTAAAATACCCCTAAATATCATTTAAATTTTAATACTTATGCCATTGTACACTTGAATCTTTCTCTCATCCACTTATCGTCTTATCAAAACTCTATTGAATCATCTTCTTGCACAAATCTACCCAACCTAATATTATCTGAAACTCTAGAAATTGGTTGAACCAAAGAAAATGGGTGAACACCTAAAAAATACAACACGAGTCGAATAAAAAAGGGGCAAAAAACGAATCCAGACAAACGAATCTATAGTGTTGCATAATTAAAAAGAGTTATCGTTTACCAACCTCAGTTAGCTCAGTGGTTAGGGCATTACAAAAAATTCGCCAGAGTTATCCGGAGGAGAAAAGTTAAGGGAAAATGACATTTTTGTACATCTAAATATACACTTTTGACACTTTTATACCCTACCTTTTTCTTAGTTCCATGAATTTTATTTTGGGACAACTTACCCCTGAAATTTCCAAATACCAAAATTACCCTTAAATTGAACCAAAATTAAATCTGGTATAATGGAGAGAACCGACCCAATTTTTAAAGAGTGTAAAATGACAAAATTACCCTAAACTATTCATCAAATTTTAAATTGAATACCACCCTTTCAATTCCAATCCACCCCCGGCTCTCCTCCTCCTGCGCCGCTCTGTTCTCGACCGGTCGCCTCCCGCCGGCTTCTCGGTCCAAGACAGCTCCGGCGCTAGGTACCCGAGTGTCCCCACCACGCACGTCGTTCCCAGGTTCGATCCCCGCTTGTGGAACTTCGCGAGCCCGAAGTCCTTGAGCCGACCGGAGAGGTCGTCGTCGAGCAGGACGTTCCCAGCAGTACAGTTCCCAACTCGTCGGACTCTTGAGGCCATTGCAGCTCCTCCACACCTAGTTCAGCCCCAAATCACCAGACTCGATTCCGGAAAATGACACCGTTTCTAGACTCAATTCAGCCTCCGTCTCTTCAAAATCCCCAAATTGGTCTTGTTGTTGATGTTCTTCTTCCTCCTCCGCCCAATTCTGGCGAGACACGACGATGGGGAGCTCTTTTAGAGCCGAAAATCGAGCGACCCAGGAGAGAGAGAGAGACCCGAGCTCGAACTCCCACCTTCTCTGGGATCTCCGACCTCAGACACCAAATTCACAAACTCGTCGAGCCCCAACCACCGCTCGTCCCTATCGAGGAGCCTCAAGACCTCATGGAAAAACGTCGAATCGCAGGGCAGGATAAGGCCTCTGTCGCCGAGGAACCAGAAATCCTCCTCCGCCTTGTTCAAGAGACCCACAACCACCGAAATCTTCAGGAACCGTGTCGGAATCACAAACTGCCTTTGCTCCGGCCCGATGGGGACACCAGAGAAGTTGACATAAAGAAGATGATGAACAGAGAGGAGGAGGGGCAAAATTTTAATTTAATAATTTGTTTTTAGTTTTTTATTTGAAAAGATCACTATACCCTTAAATTGTGAAATAAATTTTTTATTCAACAGTGGGTAAAAAAGTAATTTCATTTTAATTAAATTATGGTTGGATCTGGTTGGAATTGAACCAGCTCAATTCCAAGGGTAATTTCAGTATTTTTGGTATTTTAGGGGTAAGTTGTCCCAAAATGAAATTAAGGGTACTGAAAAAAAAAGATAGGGTATGAAAGTGTCAAAAGTGTATATTTACGTGAGCAAAAGTGTCTTTTTTCCCAAAGTTAATTGTGTAGAGTTAGTGTTGTTAGTTTATTAGTTATGTTGTTTAGTTTGTTAGATGTGAGGATTATCTATTATGTGTATTGGTGTGTTGTTTATTTGCTTCGCGTGTTTGTGTGTTTGTGAGCACAATGGTGTATCAGTGTGTGTGGGGATTATTCCTACCAAATTATTTAACGGAATATAATGATGGTTTGGTTTTAAAAAAAGTTATTGTTGGTGTTGTTCAACCAGAAATGGGCAAAAAATAACACTTTGTCTCCAACGACCGAGGCTCACCCAAATCATCTCCGACACTGGCAACCAAAACTCCTTTGTGAAGCTCACGCGCCCATTCGCTCGTGCTCTGACCGTCCGTCAGGGAGGTCCGACATCGTAATTTGGACATTTTAGATCCAAATCTAGGCTTAAATCACACAATCGGCGTTAGTTTCTTCCCCCTTCGACCAAAGATCGATTACAGAAGGTACAGGTGATGAGTTTTCCCTTACCGGGATCGGGAGGCGTTGCCTCTCTACGTCACCGGCGAGACTAAATCAACCCTCGGAGGATTCGATGATGACGATGACTAAAGAGTAATTTTTGTTTCTTTATATTAAATTAGATCCAGTGGCTCTACCTCGAGTCCCTCTCCTCATATCTAATTATCGCTCCAGCAATCTTCCATCTGCTGTGGATCTGAAGCGTCGCCTCTGGGACAGAATCGACCATCAGAAAATCTGATGATGACTAGCGAATTTTTTTTGTTTCTTTCATATTATGGTTTGAAATTAAGAAGTGACTAATGTGGAAAAACAGATTAGATTTTGATCTTGAGTACATCTCAAATTTTGCAACCATGTAAAATGTTATGAATTCAAAATTGTAAACATGTTTGTTAACATGAGAAATAATTGATGATATGAGAAATAAGAGGGAGGGATAGGAGAGAGGAGAAATTAATGTTACAAAAGTATTTTATATTTAAAATTAACTCAAAACTAATGATGTTTTGGTGTTAAAATAAGAACTTTTGGAGCTAATATCAGAGAGATTGGACAGCTGACAACACCAATGGTTGTCAAAGCCCAACCAACTGGCATGCGTGTTGCCCACTTCAACCGTTTATTTTGGGTGAACATATAAGACTTGTTCTTCATTTAAATTTACATGCTTTGATTAAAAAACAATTCAAACGGTGCATCCAAGAATTGCTTGTATGAACGGATAGATAAAGAAAAAAAAAGAGAGTAGTAGGCAGAAAATTGAGTAATTTATAAAGTTCATCAGCTGATTGATTACAATATTGTAGCCACTTCCAATCCATTTCCTACATTGTAAGCATATTTTTATTTCCAAGATCATAATCACAAAATAGGCATAAACATGAAAAGTAAGGGTGTATAGGTATGTGGTGGGTTGTAGGTAGCTAGTGTTGCCATAGGAAAGCTCCGATAGCAAATTTGCGCTTGTGGAGGACATCACCGGCGACGGGAAGGCCGTACTCTTTGAGCAAACAGTCGAGCTTCCACTCGGGCATGGCGTCGTAGTCAGCGCGGGTGTAGCGAGGGTAGTGCACGGGCATCTGGAACTGCCCGAATCGCTCCCTCGTCACTCCTCCGTTGGTCATGCTCACTGACTCCATCTGTGCATATATGTGATGCCCTCTCCATATCACCCTTTTTATAGACACAAGAGGAGGACATGTTGTGTGTGCTGTAAATGTAAATGTATGTGTAGGTAGGTAAGTTACAAAATTGGCGTGATGCCAATCCCGATTCTCTTTCCCAACCTCCAACTCATGCTACCAAAATGGTATAATTTTGGCATCATTTCATTAGACCCACCACATCAATTCATGTTTATTGGTGGTCTATATTTATTTGTTATCTCAATTTTATTAATGTATATTTCTCACATATATACAAGGTGGGTACCGTATCAGAAACTTGACGTGTTGGCTTCGAGTCCCCAATATAATAACATAAAAGGGTGCTGATAGAAAAATGAATAACCTAAATGATGTTTGGCGTTGAGTTGAAGAGGCCTTTATCGCGATACTAAAATAGCTTTGACAAGTAGAAGCATAAAGTTTCATATCTATGGAAATAAGCGGAACAAGAGTGGTTGTCATTATCGAAACATATAAGGCGGAGCAAGGCATTTCGGTTGAAGTTGTAACCAAATCTCTAATTTGGTGACATTGGAAACTCCAACAACTCATCCAAACCAAGTACAAGAAAATGCAAAAGCGTGGTTGTCTATGACTCTTTGGGGTCTCCACTAAAATATCAACTCCCCTTTACCATTCTCAAATACTCCATGATTTCACACTTATCTGCTTCACCTTTTATAACCATATCACAACTCCCACATGATTCCATGATCACATACCACAAGAAAACATGTACTTAATTTCCTACTGATTTGCTTAGTCAAATGTCCAAAAATTGAATTAATATTATTAGATAGTTATGGTTCTATCCTTAATATCAAACACCTTATTTCTTCGTCCTTTTGTACTGACTTTATAATGTAACTCTTTTTCTAAGTAGCTAAAAAATCAGTTGACGGGTTCTCAAAGGAATACCTCAACGGTTTAGTATCACGCTGCTTGTGGTGGGGTTAAGAGTTTGATCCCACTGAAAGGGTTGAAAAGAATTTATGGGTACATATGTTTGATAATGTAATTTTAAGAAAAAATCAATTGCTAGCTAGTGCTTGGTATGAACAATATATAATCCAAAATTAAGTTTATACTTATGTGTTATCAATTAGTTACTAAATATTTACCATGGCAATCAAATCATATTGTAGAAATTGTTATTCATTGAATGGACAAATCATGTGCAACTATGTGAAGAATACTTGGTTCCCAGCCAACCAATCAGATAATATTCAGTATTATAATAAAATTCAATTTAACTAAACATGTTAAGCGATAGTATCAAGTGGTCATTAAACTCGAATCTTTAAATGTTGAAAACTTGGATTTTGTACTTGAACTCTAATAAGAGCTAAATTGATATGGTGTAATAATTGTTGTCACCAAACACCTATGAGAAAGGTGAAGCAATACCACAGGTTCCAGTAGGGCCTTTAATTGTGGGACTGAATAAATAACTCCTATAAATACAGTGGTATCATTAAATCGGCAATAAATGGGTGCAATGTGCGCAGGTAAAGGAAAACGATAGGTTATAACCTTATCTAGCAGAAACGAAGCAAGCTTGCAATTGTGGTAGCCATGGCATATCGAGACTTGGATGATTATAACAATTTTTCAATATTGACCACATATCATACATATAGTGACTTGCCTACTTGCACCATTTAACTTCCGACAAGCCTTTGGAATGGTTCTATGATCCATTCGTTTTACATGAAATTAATAAGGATTATGCATGACTAACATATTGTATTGACTTTTATTGTAAGTAATTGAGTTGTCATGTATTTTTTTTCAACAAAAGAAGATATTTTATTGATGAAACTTAATAAAGCTTTCAAGTGGGAAGAAAGGGAGAGCCATAAACACCAACAAAAAGGAGAAAACAAGAAAAAACAATGAGAGAAAAAAAGATACAAGAAAGAGAGACAAAAAGTAGAAGAGGCATCAAGGCGAGCTCAAGAAGCACTGTTCTTGACCTCCATATCTTCGAGCGGGTAGCACATGAGCTTCGGGTATATTTCAAGTGACGCCCAAGAATTTGCAAATATCCAAAGTTCGACGAGCAAAAGCCCGATTGTCAGTGTAATCTTTAAGGTTTGCAAAGGTGGGTTTCGGGGTTTTGGTGCCAACGATAGTAGGAGACTTGCAGAATGGAGGGAGTTGAAACTTGACATTGGATGAATCATCGCATTGAGTATCAGGAGGAGGATCCGGATGAGTCTTGGGTTTGAATTTACGCCGCTTGCGAACATGCGTGGAACTAGGAGAAAGGTTCGAGACTTTGCCAGATCGAGGGTGGTGAGAATTTTTCTGCTTGGCAGAAAAAATTAGATTTGCAAGAGGAATATACACGACCATATCAGATGACTCCATAGCGGGCTTCAAAACGGAAGAAAAAATACCATTAACATGCCCATCCACCGGCCCATTAACCACCAACAGATTGTGGGGGCAAAGAAGGCCCATTATGAAGATTGGCATTGGGCTCAACAAGAAAGGATGGAGCAGTGGGCCCAATTGATTGAGCAACAAGCCCAAAAGTAGGTCCATGGAAGGAAGGGCACAACATATTGCCATTAGTGACCTCATTATCCTCATGCTGAAAATTACCATCAATGCTTCATCAGGAGCCAAGGAGAGAGACGCAGAATCGGTGCCACGCTCCTCCTCGAAACCTCCACGCAATTTGTCGATCGAGGCATCAGCAAACGAGGCACCCACCTCGAGCTGTCCACTTGTCTTGTCCGAAGCGCCGGACCCGACGATCGAGAGAGGAGAATCAGCGACATCCTGAGAATGGAGACCATGCTCCGATAATGGCTCCGACGAGATCTCACCCTCCTCGGAAACAAGGTCTGATGAATCTACCAGACAAGCTGATGAGGAAGACAAGTTCGAAGAAACAAAAGAAGCATCGAAATCCACAAGAGCTACATGAAAAGATTTACCCAAAATTAATAGATCCATCAACTGATTAATG
The DNA here is from genome assembly GCA_963920655.1 of Geranium rotundifolium. NCBI lineage: Eukaryota > Viridiplantae > Streptophyta > Magnoliopsida > Geraniales > Geraniaceae > Geranium > Geranium rotundifolium. Next base: position 17,734,047 of record OY987321.1, read on the forward strand.
GATGAAACAGACCTTGAATGAATCAACACCAATGCCTTATCGAGATGGGAACCCGAGAGGGAGTGTGGATGGATGAAAATTACTTCTCCCATTTTAGAGGCTATGTTTGAGATAGATTCTATAGACCAAGCAAAAATCAGGAGGCTGATGATTGAAACCCATCGAAAAATACCACCTGTCTACAGAAGATTTGGTCTGGCTACGACCTTCGAGAACCAACGGTGAAGCCAAGACCAATTTGAAGATTCCATCTCATCCAAGAACCTTTGTCAAGGAAGAAATGATGAAGACCCAATTACCAAGAGGGGCAATATGTAAGTCAATAGCACCATCACTACACATTTCCCCCATTATAGTGTCGGCGTTCCAACTAGACCGCGTCACCCCAATGACAAAATGCGAAAACTTTGTTAGGAAGAAGCTGTTAATCGACCCATTGCAGGTAGGGTTGGCCACCAAGGAGCCAAGATCCGTCAGGCTCTTACAATTCTCAGGCAAAATGGGAGAATTCTGGCCTAGCACTGCATTTTTGAACGATGTACCCCGGGATACCAGAATCGGAACCCCAGATACGCAAGGAGCTTTAGGATCACCAGGAGCTTTTGGATCAGGAGGTAGGAGGTTGGAGGGCTTGGAAGAACTATTGTTGCGAGCTTTAGTAACAAAGAGACGAGTCCCACGGGTGAAAAAACCATTAAACTCCTCAATGGCCGCTTGGACATCCTCTTGACGCCGGTAATGAACAAAGGCAAAATGTTTACCTTTTTGTTTGGTTTAGAAGGGAGGTCAACACCAGAGATACATCCAATGCTTCCTAACAAGTCTTCCAGCCATAAAGAAGAAGTATTCGTAGGTAGTTCACAGACGAAGAAGGAGAAGATAGACTTAAACCGTTGAAGTTTTGTGGCTGAAGATGGATAGGGAGGTTTGGGAGGAAGAGGGGGAGTCATGTTTTCATATAATTGACATGAACATTCATAGAATTGAGTTTTCATGTATAATTTGTAAATTTTGTAAAAATTGAGTGTTTTTAGTATTTTATAAATTTTATAAATTTTGAACCTTTTTGACATTTTGTGTAGCTGGCTTGAGATTAATTTAGTATACAAGTCATTTGCACTGCATATTACATTCCAGATGTGGGAATTCATTCTAATAAGCTCTCAACAGAACCCGAACTCCTCCAACGAGTTTACCTTGGGGTTCAATTCGAGACCATCAATTTTAAATTCGTAAATTTGTTTTTCTTTGTTTTCTTTTTTCTTTTCACGGGATGAGAAAATGTTAAGAGGAATGGTTGATAAGAGAGATTTCTTCCCTCTCTCTAATCAAGTATTTGCATTTAATCCTGATTTTGTCCCGTTTTTATGTAATTTTGGCCGTATTTGTACCACATGAGATTTGTGTGTATTGGGTGGAATTGCAGAAAAATCAAGTATTTTAGAGTGCAAGAGGGGGAAATGGAGCGCATAGTCAGACGTGAGAGACGGGTTAGAGAGGCGGATTTCCAACCCGACACTCTACCATGTTGGATTCATGACAAGGAGTTGGAGAGAGTTGAAGTCTCCATAGGAAGAGACAAGGTGGTACCCCGCCACTCTACCCCGTCTAATACAGGACATCCAACCCAAGGGAAGCAACTGGTAGGTCTGGTGGAGAAAGATTAGAGAGACGGATTACAACCCTGTCCATCTACCACGTCAGGTTTAAAACTCCTATTCCTCTCACACGAAGAGACGTGTTAGACAGAAAGGGTAGCAACATGTCACTTTACACTGTAGCTCCTCAACAGATTTCGTGAGTCTGGTATCGTTCACATTTGGAGTCGAAATCGAGAAAAGTTCGACACAATATTAACGAGTACTGGAAGAGAAACAATTTTTGAGCAGTAAGTTTTTGCATAAGAGGTCTATATTGAAAATTCTGATTATGACAGTTGGACAGGATGTCAAGAACAATGTTAAGACAATTTTATTAACAACTTGTCAGCAAACAGATTCGGACAAACACAATATAAAGAGTAAAGAGCAAATAGCGACACACAAGATTGTTCACCCAGTTCGGTGCAACTCACCTACGTCTGTGGGCACTTTGTCAGTGGAAAGATTTCACTATAACGGAACTAGTCAAAACATACAAGTATCGGTGATTATCTCACAAACCACTACTTTATGCTACTCTTCCTAATAAAAATCTATCTCAGGGACTCCCCTTGAATCCAAGCCTCCAACTTGATTCAACTCTACGAGTCTCGCACTGCCCGGATGTTTACAAGTCGCCATTAAGCTCTTGTGCGTGAATCTTCAATCACGCCTTCACATAAAACCCTCAATCACTCACACATGATCTTCCGATTTTGGTAGTGATACACAATCGTCCTTCGGGGAACACACAATCTCTCAGTCCGCAAGTCCTGCACGTCTAAGAGCTCTATGTATTCACCGAAGAAACTACAAGGAGTCGCGCCCACTGCTAACGGCAAAGCCTAAGCTTTTATAGCAGCTGCAAAACTAATTTCGCACCGCATAAGGGTTACCATAATCCTAGACGATTTGGGTTTCCCAAATCCTTAATGCTGATATCTTCTTAGAGTCTTTATCACGGCAGGAAGTTTTCCAGAATCATGACTCAATCAAGACTTACCAAAAGCCTTGTACACAAATGGATCTTTCCAATCGCAATATGTCTCATATTTAAGAAAACTCTTCAATGCTGCGATCCCCAAATGTCACGCATGATGTTGAGACTAATGTTAGAGTTATGCCCCAGTCCAATATAAAAGTGATCTACAGATGTAATGTTTTATCATCGACATTAAATTACTAATGTGTTGTAGTAATTTATTAGATGCAATTTGATTTGTATCATCATGTGTGTACTCACTAATAGTAGAACTACAGATCGGAAAGAATTACATTTAATGCGTCCATGACCAGTCAAGCTTCATTAAGAAGCGATCAGTATGAGGCTAACTCTTTATGATCACGCTCTACTGATCATGGCAAGGTAGTGCCTGATTTAGATCATAGATATCATCAGGGAGGAGATATTGGACGACCCGATGGTGAGTATGCGGCATAGATACTGTCATGAGAATACTCACATATCGTTGGCACAACCTCCCCATTGCCGAATTCCCTCTGTTACTTGTTAATTGACAATTTCCTAGTTCGATAGATTTATTGTTTTTTTATCTACTAATGAAGACTTATTTTTTAGCTATACATAAGTATATATTTTGTGTGTATTATCATTACCAACTTTTCAAGTGAAAATATTCTTTAGGGTTTTGAGGGCTGACCTTTGAGGTGGAAACATAAATGTGGACGAGCAAGAATACCTGTCAACCTGTCCTAACTCGCCAACTCACCCCAACCTGTCCATCATGAGACCCAGTTTGATGCGATTGGACGGCTAATTAAGGGGTCCAAAAGTTGCAACCTGCTAGTATATTTGGTTGGGCAAGGTGGTAGGTTGGAAATGTATAACCCATCCTAACCCTATACCCATTCAAATATATATATATACTGCCACGTGTCACTTTTTGAGATAACGTGCATATCAGATTCGATAGTTCTACATGATTTGAGCGTTTTACATAGGTTTGTAGCTGAGTGTGCCTCTCTCTCTCTCTCTCTCTCTCTCTCTCTCTCTCTCTCTCTCTCTCTCTCTCTCTCTCTCTCATTCTTCAATTTTTCTTGATATTTTCTCAAAACTAACTAGTAATTGGTTTTGTAGAAATCCTTCTAAAGGTGCTATGCTAGTAATTGGTTTTGTAGAAATCCTTCTAAAGGTGCTCTGCTTGTATGGATACAACTAGAGATCACAAAACAAAGTATTTGTGATATTGGATTCGATTTTATTTATATTATGTTTGCTGAAATTTTTCACATGATCCGTTCAAAGTTCTAAGAATTCATGGTTAAATTTGCTTCCGCTATACATGAATTTAATTGTTTTGGACCCCATGAATTCTTTCAGTGGTATCAGAGCTTTATTGATATGTGATTTATTTTGAACATGATAGGATTAGTTTTAAATCCTAGAAATATTCATACGCGTTCTTCGATTTATGCATTAATTGAATATGGAAAAGTTCAGATTTGTGATGGTTAAAATCAGATCTAAAAATTGAATTTTTTGGGATGTTTTGGGTTAGCCATGGCTAACCACGGTCGAGCCCTTTGGTGGACCATGGAGAGCCCTAGGGTCGACCATGGTCAGCACCAAAGGCCATCCAGTTTGCCTCGGGCGACCATGGATGGCCCACGGGCATCCATGGGCGCTGCCGCGGGCAACCAGATCGATCAGCCCTTGACTCGACCATGGATGGCCCACGGACATCCATGGTCGCTGGCGCGGGCGACCAGATCGGTCAGCCCTCGGCTCGACCATGGATGGCCCACGAGCGTCCATAGTCACAGCCGCGGGTGACCAGATTGGCGCCCGCGGGCCATCCCATGGTCGCTCACGGGCCACTTTGGGACGGTCCGAGGCGGGCTGATCTGTTTTGGGGTTTTTGGGCTGGTTTTGGCCCATGGTGATTCCCCGAGGTATTTCCAAAAAATTTTCAATTTCAGATCCGGTCCTGTTTCGATAAACCGGGACAAGCCGATTCAATTTTGACTAATCAAGATTAAAACCGGTTTCGATAAACCAGAATTTTTCCACTTTTAAATAAAATAAATTTTGTTGATTTATAGCATAATGTTTGATAACCCTTCTAGATTACAAACCGGTTTCAATATGATGTGTATCCTAGCCCGTCTAGATTTCGTTATTTTATTTTGCAACCTGCGAATTGCTAGTTTTGGGATGTATTAAATACGACATACATGTCATTTCTTTTGTAATTTATTTATTATTTAAATTGTAATTACAAAGACCAATGCAAGAAAGGAAATCAAGACGGAGTTGATGGAGTTCCAAAGGAGGCTCGGAGCTAGTGGGAGTCCAAAAGGAAAAAGCGAGTTCAAATCCAGAAGACTTAGTCTTGGGATTTGTCTTTGTTATTCTTTAGGTTTATACGGGCTAGGTTATACATGATGCTTTACATTTATATAAGTATGATATGAATGTATGATTAGTTTAATATGCATAAGGATATGTATGTCTAAACAATCACCCACATGTGGAGATTAAAATCAGAATTTAATCAGACTTGCATGTAATCGGTTAAGGAATCATATTCACATGGATTTTCGATTGATGATTTCAGTTAAGATTGCATCGATATACAATCAGAAAATAATAATACACTTATTCACAAATAATTACAAGTATAGACAAGTAACGACAAAAGGGTCTCAATCTCCAACTTTCATTTTAATTAAATAATGATTAAAATTTATAACTCAATCTCCAACTTTCATTTTAATTAAATAATGATTAAAATTTCTTTTACCATGTAGAACTAAATGGCAAACACAACACAAGGAAGTAATAGCGCATTGAGAGTCCAAATTGAAAAGGACAGGCTCAAGGGCGTGAATTACTCGGACTGGGATAGAAACTTATGTCTTGTACTCAAGCATGAACACAAGTAGTAGATCCTTACCAAGGAACCACCTGTTGAGCAACCGCTGAACGCCGCTGGGGCACTAAGGATACTATCAAAAGTTCCTTAGTGACCAAATCGACGTGTCATGCATTATGACGGGCAGTATGGTGCCAGAGTTACAGAAGCAGTTCATGAACATTTCAGATGACCCTCATGCATGTAAGGCAGAGGTCAAGGAAATGTTCAAGGAGAAAACTCGTGTCGAAAGATATGATGCTTTCAGAGAACTTATCTCCTGCAAGCTTAAGGCTGGAGCCCTGTTAGTCCACATGTCTTGAAGATGAAATGTCTTCAGGAAGACCTAACCAGACTCGATTTTGATGTTCAGAAGGAAATGGTTGCGGATTTTATGTTGCAGTCACTTCCAGATACATATAGTGATTTCGTAGTGAATTACAATATGCATGACATGGACATGTCCTTGACAGAGCTTCATGGGATGCTTGTGACCGCTGAAAAGAACCTCAAGGGCAAGACCAAGGAGGTCCTTATGGTCAACAAAAAGTTCAGCTTCAAGAAAGCTGAGCAGGGTAAGGGTAAGGCCCCTGAGAACCTTGCAGGGCAGATCATACACCCCAAGGGTCTAAAGGTTCAAGCAGCTCCTAAATCTGCTGTGAAGGCTAAGGACAAAATGGAGGAGGTATGCTATCACTGCAATGAGCCAGGACACGAGAATAGGGATAACAAACGATAGAAACATCATGTAATGAAGAGTGGGGCATCCACGTCTTCAAGATCAGGTATTTACGCTGTTGAGCTTAATCTTTATAACGTAAATAAGAAAAGGCTTAAATATGACGATTTAAACCAAATTGTAATCTGGCATTGTCCTTTAGGGCACGTAGGCGAGAAACGCATTTCAACACTTTACAAGTGTGGACTTCTAAGTCCATTTGAATTCACTCAAATTGAAAAATGCGAATCTTGCTCGATGGGAAAAATGGCAAAGGCACCTTTCACGAGTTTAAGTGAAAGGGAGAGTGCCTTATTAGGTCTAATAAATTCTAACGTATGTGGACCTATAAGTACTCAGGCCAGAAGAGGGTTCAATTTAGTATTGAACCAACCTGGATAAAGTATCAAGTTACTTTGTACCAATCAAGGTGGTGAATACTTGACCATGGAAACAGCGACATTCATTTTGAATCGTGCTCCGATGAAGACAACGAAAGTACACCTTGTGAGAGTCATTCTGACTCCTATTACTATAGATGTGTGCGCCTTCTCGTAGGATTCATTGGGATGCGAGCTGAATGAGGTGATCAATTTTATTTGGATGCGTGCGCCTTCGCGTAGTAGCCAAATAAGAACTGGACCAGAGTCACAGAAGGTACACCACAAGACACTCATTACAGCTCCCGTTACCGTGGATGCGTGCGCCTTCGCGTAGTATTCATTGGGATGCGAGCTGAATGAGGTGATCAGTTTTATTTGGATGCGTGCGCCTTCACATAGTAGCCAAATAAGAATTGGACCAAAGTCACAGAAGATACACCACATGACACTCAGTACGACTCCCGTTACCGTGGATGCGTGAGCTTTCGCGTAGTATTCATTGGGATGAGAGCGTGATGAGACGGTCAATTCTATTAGGATGTGTTTGCCTTCGCGTAGTAGCCAAAGGAGAAATGGACCATATTCGTATATGGTGTGGGAAACATCCTAATATGTTTTTCCTATTGATTTGGGTTGCAGAGTTGCTTGCATCCAAATCAGATAAGTGTGTCTTCATAAGGTATCCTTAAGAAACTAAGAGATACAACTTATACAAACCTAGGGAGAACAAAGTTATTGTTGCTCAAGGAGTGGTATTTTTGGAGAAATTCGAGAGTCTGAAGCTAGTGAGAGTCCCGTGCATCTCGAAGAAATAGCTATTGAGAGTCCCGTGCATTTCGAAGAAATTCGAGAGGGTACGGAATAGCCTGAAGCAATTCAAAAGCCTTCTATGCAAGATGTAGAAGTACACGAGCCTCAGATGGTCGTAGATGAAGAATCAATCCCTACAGAAATTCCAGATGGTCCAAGGAGGTCTGAAAGATCTCGTCATGTTCCCGTCAGATATGGCTTCACAGCCACTGAAGGAAATGACTTGATAGTTGTGGATCAGGAAGATCCAGCAACCTTTCAACAAGCCTTGCCCAATATCGACTCCGATAAATGGCAGGAAGTCAAGAAAGAGGTGAGAAAATCCATGTGAGATAACCAAGTCTGTATTTGGTTGATCAAACCCTTGGGATAAAACCCATCGGTTCTGAGTGGGTCTATAGGATCAAGACCGACATGGATGGAAATACTCAGACCAATAAGGCTAGATTGGTTGCAAAAGGTTATCGCAGATTCAAGGTCTAGAATATGATGACACCTTTTCACCAGTAGCAATGGTCAAATCCGGATTATTCTTAGCCATAGCTATGGCAGATGGATGTCAAAAACCCTTTCCTTAACGGGAACTTACAAGAGGATGTGTATATCACACGGCCAGTGGGTTTTGTAGATCCAAGAATCCCGGAAAGATGTGCAAGCTGGAAAGATCCATTTATAGATTGAAGAAAGCTTCACGGAATTGGAATCTTCGTTTCGATGAAGCTGTAAGAGAATTCGGCTTCATCAAGAATGAAGAAGAACCTTGCGTTTATAAGAAAACGAGTGGGAGTAATATTGTATTCTTGGTACTTATTCATTGGGAATGACATCCCGACCTTGCCACCAAATCTTGGTTAGTAAAGTACTTATCAATGAAGGACTCAGGTGATGCTACATTTATTGTGGGCATCAAGATCTATAGTGATCATTCCAAAAGGATTTTGGGCCTAAATCAGAACACGTACATAGGTAAAGTATTGAGAAGACTCTCAATGCTTGAATCTAAGAAAATGATACATATCCATGCATCATGGCATTAAGCTCAGCAGTACACAGTGTCCTAGGACACCTGATGAGTTGAGCAGATGAATAAGATCCCATATGCTTTGATTGTAGGATCTATCACATATGCTATGATATGCACGAGACTAGAAGTCTCGTTCGCACTCAGCTGTACCAGCAGATTCCAATCTAACCCTGTCCAATAACACTGGATTGCTGTCAAAGGACATCCTCAAATACTTGAGAAGGACCAAGGCTGCATTCTTAGTGTATGGGGGCGTAGATAGAGAACTAGCAGTCAAAGGACATGTTGATGCTAGTTTTCAGACATATACAGATGACTTCAAAACTCAGTAAGGATATGTTTTTGTGTTGAATGGTAGCACATTCAGCTGGAAGAGCTCTAAGCAAGCCACAACTGCCAACTATACAGCGAAAGCTGAGTATATAGATGCAAAAAAGCAGCTAAAGAGGTCGTATGGATTAAAGTTTTCTGATCGAATTAGATGCAACTCCACGAGCGTCTGATCCGATAAGCTTGTTGTGGCACAACATAGGTGCTGTAGCTATTGCTCAAGAGCCCAAATTCCACAACAGATCCAACCATATACTCAGAAGATATCACCTCATCAGAGTTATCACAGATAGAGGTGGTGTGGAGATTAAGCACGATTCGACTGATGACAATATGGCTGATCCCTTGACAAAAGCTCAGCCGCAGCCTAGGCATGAGGAACACGCAAGGTCTATGGGAGTAGATCAGAATTTAGATTGGAACTAGGGGCAAGTGGAAGATTTTTAGAGTTATGCCCAAGTCCAATATAAAAGTGATCTACAAATGTAATGTTTTATCATCTTTTCGAATAAATAAATCGACATTTAATTACTAATGTGTTGTAGTAATTTATTAGATGTAATTATATCTGTATCATTATGTGTTTCATCACTAATAGTAGAACTACAGATCCGAAAGAATTACATTTAATGCGTCCCTGATGACTCAAACTTCATTACGAAGTGATCAGTATAAGGCTAACTCTTTATGATCACGCTTTACTGATCATGGCAAGGTAATGCTGGAGTTAGATCATAGGTATCATCAGGGAGATGGTATTGGACGACCCGATGGTGAGTATGCAGCATAGATACTGTCATGAGCATACTCACATATCGTAGCTTGTCATTATATCCTAAAACCAAGGAGTCTTTGTGATCACTATGTGACGAATCTCTAAGTTTGACCTAACCTAACGTTACCTGTAAAAGGGTATCCATAAGGGCTATGATTGGTTTAGTTATGAATTACATTAGTGAACTCGAAAGACGACTTAGGGATTTATCACCCATACTCCGGTATGGGAATGATATCTGTTTAGGCCACTTGATGAGTATGAATGAATAAAATAGCATGGCCATGCAGGAGATACTTAGTATCAGTTTTCAGTCGTCTTAGATATCAAGGAATAATGATTGATAAATTAGGATGACGGTTTAATGCCTTTTGATCAATCTAGATATTGGTATGATAAAAGGATAGTGACATGGACGATAAGAGGTTAAATCAAATCATCGATATTCATGAACTTTGGGTAATCATAATGTCTTACTAGAGGCCACTTATGATGGAAAGGGCAAAAATGGTAATTTTGCCAGTCTGCCAACGGGTCGTGAGCCTAGAGGGTCACACACTTTAAGCAAAGTATAGAAAAGTGGACTTGAAAAAGTCAGTATACGAAAAATATGAGAATTGGAAAATTCACAATTTGATTTAATTAAATCAAGTACGAATTAGCTAAACCAGTAATCGGTTTAGAGTAATTGGGATGGTCTAGCTAAACCATTTAATTATAACCCAATCTAAATTGATTTAATTAATGGACTTAGCTAAGTGGGCTTTAAACCCATTCTTATTACAATTATAATTATAATTGAAATAAGAAGTTAATTAGGATTTGGAAAGTGGAAGATATTTGCATAAATCATATATTTGATTTAAGAAATAATCCTACACTAATTTTCAATTGTTCTTGCTATTTTCTCAAAACTAACTAGTAATTGCTTTTGTAGAAATCCTTCTAAAGGTGCTTTGTTTGTGTGGACACAACTAGAGATCACAAAACAAAATATTTGTGATATTGGATTCGATTTTACAAGGTAAAATTCCAGATTTTATTTATATTATGCTTGCTGAAAATTTTCACATGATGATCCGTTCAAAATTCTAAGAATCCATGGTTAAATTCGCTTTCGCTATGCATGAATTTAATTGTTTTGGACCCCATGGATTCCTTCAACTAACTGTTTGACATCTTTCCTGACTAGATGCTCGACATCTTTCGTATGATCAACAAATAAAGCCAATAACAAATGTAACAACAATCTCCTCCTTTGGCTATTTTTTAGGCAAGCACCTTCATGTGTCTTTAATTTGCTTGCATCTAGTCTTGCGCAGTTCACTTCATCATCTAACTTCTCCCCCTGCTCGCCTCAGAAAGTTGCCATAGACGACTATACTTTAGGCACAAGAACATAATATCTGAGTGGAGAGATAGAGCCACAATCAAAGAATAAAGCATATCGGCTTATAACCAAATGGGCTAATGCCTCGAATAAAGTAACAAAATAGTAACTCATACAAGCGAGTTAAAATCAGAGTTATTAGTTACACATCACAAAGTAGATTTTTTAAAATAAACTTAAGAACTTCAGAACTGATCCTTGCTAGACACATCATCATCACAGGAACCTTTAGCACTAGAATCTTCTTCATCATTCTCCGAGCTGGGACCAGGCATCTTGACAAGCACATGTTCGCAAATCTTCCTCATTGCGAGCAGATTTTCGATCACCTGCTTCAGATTGGCAACATCAGAGTCAATTTTACAATCTCGCTTTTCAGATCTGTGGTTACATCCTCGTGAAAGGCATCAGATACGGGGCCAATGTTAACAGTGTGGCTGGAGCTTGCTCCAAGAACTGAGACATTCTTCTTGACAGGAGGTCTGACCATCTGCTTAACAGAAGGTTCCACATTATTCTCGACAATATCCACATCATGCTTGCCTTCGAACAACTTGTGGCTGATTACAATGGCACCTGGTTTCTTGCCCACTTTGTCAGACTTTAGCAGTACATATGAGTGTTGATGAATGAGAATCCTAGAGATGAGGGAGGCAAACCCGATATGCGAGATGGCTGAGAACTGATAACCCGTATCATCGGCATGGCCATGCTCTTACTCTCAGTCAGTCTCCATCAAGAGGCCCTTTTAACGGATATCTTTCCCATACCGTAGTATGAGGGATAAATCCCTTAGCCGTCTTTCGTGTCACTCATGCAACCCGTTCCGCCACCCAATCATGCCCTTTATAGCAATCCTGTCACAGAAAGCGTTAGGCGCAAGTTAAAGCCGCACGTTCATTACATAGTGATCACAAAGACTCCTTGGTCTAAGGATGTCGTGACAAGCTATCACATTTGAATATGTTCATGGCTTAATCTATGAAAACACTATTCAAAGCGGGTCGTCCGATATCAATCACCTCATGATATCTATGATATGATTTCAGGATCCCTCATCGCTATGACAAGTAGAACTAGGTCATTAAGAACCATCCTCATACTGGTCGCTTCAAGGAAGCATATGTTGACCAGGGACTCGTTAAGTGTGATCCGTACAGATTTATGGTTCTACTACTTTAGTGGTCATAAATCAGATCATGCTTAACATATTACTTCAACACATAAGTAATACAAAGCCGTTATATATATATATATTACAAACGATGAGATTGTACATAGACGTTTACAGGCTAATAACAATTGGACCAGGGCATAAATGCTATCAATCTCCCACTTGCCCCTAGTTCCAATCTAAGTCCCAGTCTATACCCATTGACCTAACATGTTTGTCATGTTTTGCTTGTGGAAGAGCCTTGGTCAAGGGGTCAGCTGTGTTATCATCAGTTGCAACGTAGTGGATCTTCACGTCACCTCTAGCAACTATGTCGCGGATGATGTGATACTTTCTAAGTACATGTTTGGATCTGTCATGTGCCCTGGGTTCCTTAGCTTGCGCAATAGCCCCGGTGTTGTCACAATATAAGTCTACTGGGTTAGATGGGTTTTTAATTACACCTAACCCAACCATGAAACTCCTGATCCATACAGCCTCTTTTGCTGCTTCAGATGCAACAATGTACTCAGCTTCGGTCGTAGAGTCGGCAATGGTGTCCTGCTTCTTGCTTTTCCAGCTGAATGCTCCACCGTTCAACGTAAACACATATCCCAATTGACTCTTAAAGTCATCGGGGTCTGTCTGGAAACTAGCGTCGACATATCCTTTGACGACTAGATCATCATTTCTCCCCCCGTATACAAGAAAAGCGTCTTTGGTTTTTCTCAAATATTTGAGAATCGCCTTGACAGCCATCCAGTGTGCCTCACCGGGTTTGGATTGATGTCTACTGGTACAGCTCAGGGCAAATGAGACATCCAGTCTCGTACATATCATGACATACATTATGGATCCTATAGCCGAAGCATATGGGACCTCATTCATTCTTGCTAGCTCTGCAGGTGTCTCAGCACACTGCTTCTTGCTAAGCTTCATGCCATGACGCACGGGCAGCAATCCTTTCTTTGAATCTTGCATTGAGAATCGTCTCAACACTTTGTCTATGTAGGTGCTTTGACTTAAGCCCAAGACCCGCTTGGCACGGTCTCTATATATCTTGATCCCCAAGATGTAAGAGGCCTCACCTAAGTCCTTCATTGCGAAACACTCACCTAACCAAGTCTTTGTTAAGAGCAAGGTAGGGGCATCGTTTCCAATGAGCAGTATGTCATCAACATAAAGCACCAAGAAGACTAGATTGCTCCCATCTGCCTTTTTATACACGCAAGGTTCATCATCGTTTTTGACGAAGCCAAACTGTTTCACTACTTCATCAAAACGCTGATTCCAACTCCGAGATGCTTGCTTCAAACCATAGATTGATTTGAGCAACTTGCAAATCTTTCCCTTATTCTTTGGATCCTCAAAACCCTCAGGCTGGGACATATAAATGTCCTCAGCTAACCTCCCGTTGAGGAAGGCGGTTTTGACATCCATTTGCCATATCTCATAGTTGTGATACGCTGCTACGACAAGTAGAATGCGGATAGATTTGACCATAGCTACTGGAGAAAAGGTCTCTTCATAGTCAATTCCGTGGATTTGCCTATAACCTTTTGCTACTAGTCTTGCTTTATAGGTCTGAGGTTTGCCATCCATGTCTATCTTTATTTTAAAGATCCATTTACACCCAATGACTTTTACGTCAGGGGTATGATCCACCAAGTCCCACACTTGATTATCTGACATGGATTGCATTTCTTCCCTCATGGCTTCCAGCAATTTCTCAGAGTCGGTTCCGTCCAAGGCCTCTCGAAAGGTAGCTGGATCATTTTCCACTAATACTAAACCATCACCTTCAGTTACTAAGAAACCGTATCTGACAGGTGCATGACTTATCCTTTCAGACCGCCTCGGACCGTCCTCATTAACTGTAGCTATTGGTTCTTGCTCAACGACCACTTCTGGCTCTACTTCTTCTAGTGGGTCGTCTAGTGGTTCCCGAGTGACCATCTCATCTAGAACTTCATCAAGATGAACAGCCCTCCCACTGACTGTCTTGGAAATGAATTCTTTTTCCAAGAATGTCCCACCTCGAGCGACAAAAACTTTATTTTCGCTCGTTTTGTAGAAGTAGTATCCTTTTGTTTCTTTTGGATATCTGACGAAAGTGCATTTATCTGATCTCGGTTCGAGCTTGGTTGCAAGCAACCGTTTTACATAAGCCTCGCAAACCCAGATTTTTAGGAAGGACAAAACGGGTTCCTTCCCGTACCATTTCTCGAATGATGTCCCTTCCACTGCTTTCGACGGAGCCTTGTTTATTATGAATGCGGCCGTTTGCAGAGCATAACCCCAGAAGGAGATCGGGAGATCAGTGAGACTTAACATTGATCGAACCATATCCAACAATGTCCGATTCCTCCGCCCGGACACACCATTAAGTTGCGGTGTTCCTGGCGGAGTCCACTGAGATAGTATTCCACCTTCAGTAAGATAACTAAGAAACTCCTCGGATAAGTATTCTCCACCCCGATCAGAACGGAGTGCCTTGATACTCTTTCCGAGTTGGTTTTCTACTTCAGTCCTAAACTATTTGAATTTATCAAAAGCTTCGGACTTATGTCTCATGAGATAGACATAACCATATCTACTGAAATCGTCAGTAAATGTGATAAAGTAGCCTAAACCACCTCTGGCTGGTGTACTCATTGGTCCACATACGTCTGAATGTATTAGACCCAATAGATCACCTGCCCTTTCACCTAAACCAGCGAAGGGCGCTTTAGTCATCTTGCCCATTAAAAAGGCTTCGCATCTATCAATCGCTTGGAATTCGAATTGACTTAGAAGTCCGCGCTTATGAAGCGCTGAGATGCGTTTCTCATTTATGTGACCTAGACGACAATGCCAGATAAGAGTTTGGTCTAAATCATTAGCTTTAAACCTCTTAGCATTTATATTATAGAGCATGTTGGATATCGGGTTTTGCATATTCAATATGTATAAACCTCCAACAGTGTGAGCATTGCCATAAAACATGTTGTTGCGCATAATATTAAAAACCCCGTTCTTAATATTAAAATAATAACCTTCTTTTTCAAGAAGAGAAATTGAGATAATATTCCTGCTGAAAGCAGGTACGCAAAACACATCATTAAGTTCAATTACAAGCCCACTAGGCAAAGCAAGGTTCACAGAACCCACGGCAGTTGCGGCAACTCTGGTATTGTTCCCAACTCTTAGGTCCACCTCGCTTTCCCCCATATCTCTTCTACTGTGTAACACCTGCATATCCGCACAGACATGAGACTCAGCTCCAGTGTCTAGTACCCAGGTATTTATTGTAGAAAGATATAGCTCTAATGGAATACCTGATGAAGTAGCGGCCCCACCGCCTTTCTTCTGATCCTCCTTCAGCTGCTGACAGTCTTTCTTCCAATGACCAGGCTTTTGACAGTAGAAACAGACCGACTCCTTTGCCTTCCCTTTGCCTTGTACGGGCATGGAAGGTCTAGGAACAAATGGTCGTCTGTTCTTTCCTGCCAGGTGCTGTGGGCCTTTACCCTTGCCACCACCAGCTTTGAAGCTGGGTCCCTTCTTGACCATAATGACATTTTTGGGCGAACTGCCCCTTAGGCTCTTCTCGGCAGTCACTAGCATGCTGTGCAACTCCGACGCGGTCTTGTCCATATCATGCATGTGATAGTTCATGACGAACCCACCATATGCATGAGGAAGGGATTGCAGAATAAAATCCGCAGCCATTTCCTTTTCCATAGACATACCGATACTAGTCATATGGTCAAAATGTCCCTTCATATGTAGGACGTGTGGACCTACGGAGCTGCCTGCTGACATCTTGCAGGCAATGAGTTCTCGGAGAACAGTGTATTTTTCAATACGTACTTTCTCCTTGAACATATCCTTGATCTGTGCAAACATTGCAAACGGATCATGGGATAGCTCCATAAACTGCTTCTGGAGGTCCGCCTCCATGCAGCCCAGCATGACACACGCAACGTCGATAGAGTCGCTAAGGTGTTTCTGGTACGCATCCTTAACGACCCTCGTTGCGTTGGCAGCTGGCTCCACCGGGATAGCCTTATCAAGGACGTACTCCCTGCGTTCCAACTTTAACACAAGTCGTAAATTTCTGTCCCAGTCCAGATAATTTGTCCCATTGAGTTTACACTTTTCGAGTATAGTCCTCAACGACAAATTAGACGAGTTTGTTGAATTACTAGCCATTTCTACACGAAGAAAGTAAATTTAATCAGAATAGTTGAATAAATTTACGAAGATCCGAATTAAACACCAACCATAAGATTCTAAGGTTTAGAATCTTAAACCAAGATCCCTTATTCGTCATTTGAAGTACGCTAAGGTGCACCGCTCCAATTGACTTATTTAGGTAGGACGTCCGTCCAATTACAACCCGTGTAACTCTTAGTCAGGGTATGTGCAAAAACACACGGCTTACCCTTCCGATGCCCCAGCTCGACCTCAGGCCAAGAATCGTGGTCGAATCAACCAACCTTCACTAACGAGTTAACTTTGTGCAGATGCTCCGCTAAGGCGCACGACATCCCACAAAGTTTACCATTCCCATCTAGAACCCATTCGATCGATGCTCCGCTAAGGCGCACGACACCGATAAAATGTTTCTACATGGGTGTGAATTTGGGTGGCATCACACATGACTCAAATTAGCTTGTAAATTGGTTGTGCTTAATAATTCGAAAGTATTTGGCACAATTACGAATTCGTCAACAACAACCCGTGTTGTGACGTTTCTAATTGTATCACATACTATCTTCATTTGAAACCGTCATTTGCAACCCGTGCAAACACGTTTCAAATTTGAACTCATCCATCACAACCCGTGCGATGATAGTTCACAACGCTTTAAACATGCAAACAATTAAAGTTGATTTTAATCTTTGCATGTGAGGTGATGGCTTATAAACTTATAAGCTAATCATGCAAGCATGTTATTAATTAAATAATTCAAGCAAGCATTCATAAAGCGTTTAATATGCATTTTATAGCCCATCCTAATCATAGGATTCTACGAGTCTTCACATCTTCTCGTGTTTCTCATTCGGGCTCCCACTAGCTCTTGGACTTCCTCCAAGACCGTCATTGTGCTCGATTTTCCATCCTTCTCGTCTTTGAGTAATAATTACAATTAATACTCGGTTCGTAGACCGGATAAAAAATAATTACACGCTAACACTAACGGTATGCAAACCGTGAAAACAATAAAATCTAATGGGCTACTAATGCATCATACATTTCATCACATCATCCAACATGTTATCACACAAACATGTTATCAAATAATATGCAATAATTCCAGTTTTAATTTTGCCAAGTTGCTTGGTCGGGTTTATCGAAACTAGACCTTTTCGAAAAACGGTTTATCGAAACCGATTAAATTTTGAAAGTTTTCATAATATTGGATCGCGGGTTCGTGACACGGATCATACAACACGCACGAACCAAGTCGGGCCAAGCCAATGGGCCGAGAGCCCATTGGGCCGAGCCCAACTTAACACGGCCCGGTTTGGGCCTTGGAAGGCCCAAGCCGGGCTTGCCGCCACTCTCGGCCTCGGCCAAGAGTGGGGACGGGCCCGGTCACCGCCGGCCTCACCGGCCTCCGGTGACCTCCGTCCGGTACCTCCGATCCGGCTCCCCGAGAGTCTCTTCTCGGACCCAACAAATCCAATGATTTCCGAAAAATTCCAAATTCAATATATTTTTCAAAAATAACATATTTCATGCAAATATCCCAAAAAGCATTAAAATCATGTTATCAACAATTTTGGCATGCAAATAATCACAAAACCGTAATAAATTCAACAACACAAAGATTAAGAGGGTAACCAACCCTGTGATACCACTGTAGGGTTTTGGAGCGTTCTAAGAATATCGGCTTATAACCAAATGGGCTAATGCCTCGAATAAAGTAACAAAATAGTAACTCATACAAGCGAGTTAAAATATGAGTTATTAGTTACACATCACAAAGTAGAGTTTTTAAAATAAACTTAAGAACTTCAGAACTGATCCTTGCTAGACACTTCATCATCACAGGAACCTTTAGCACTAGAATCTTCTTCATCATTCTCCGAGCTGGGACCAGGCATCTTGACAAGCACATGTTCGCAAATCTTCCTCATTGCGAGCAGATTTTCGATCACCTGCTTCAGATTGGCAACATCAGAGTCAATTTTACAATCTCGCTTTTCAGATCTGTGGTTACATCCTCGTGAAAGGCATCAGATACGGGGCCAATGTTAACAGTGTGGCTGGAGCTTGCTCCAAGAACTGAGACATTCTTCTTGACAGGAGGTCTGACCATCTGCTTAACAGAAGGTTCCACATTATTCTCGACAATATCCACATCATGCTTGCCTTCGAACAACTTGTGGCTGATTACAATGGCACCTGGTTTCTTGCCCACTTTGTCAGACTTTAGCAGTATATATGAGTGTTGATGAATGAGAATCCTAGAGATGAGGGAGGCAAACCCGATAGGGCGTTTAATAGCGAAAGATCTAACATGTCTCACAAAGTGATCAATAACAACTTGCCCAAATTCAAAGGAAGAACCAGTACCTATTTGGAAGATCAGGATTGCTAGCTCAGTCTTGACAAGAGGACCATTTAAAGAAGGCGCGCAGTTAGCTAGTCCAATGTGGTATAGTATGGAGTACTTTGATGATATGTCTGAGGCTGTAATTGATTTCTTGGTTGGCCAGACCTGGTGCTTGTTCATGGTGATTTCTTTTGCCACTTCATCAAGACTAGGGACATGCCCAGGCTGCACAGGTTGTCTTCCCCGAAAAGCATTAACAGTTTCAGATGAAATATCAAACTCCTTTCCTCTAACATATACCTTTTTGTACTCGGGATCTTCTAGACGGTCAAATTGTAGGGTTTTGGAGCGTTCTAGATCGTCGAGATAGCGGAAGCATTATAAGAAAATCTACTCCAAACCTTGTCCAAGAACATAAACCATTAAATCCCAAAGAAAAATCTATTCCACAAGATATTTACCTTTAAGTCTTGTTGAATCGATAAAGAAGAACGTTCAGATCTTCTTCTCTAAAGCAAGTCCACACCAAGGGGATGATCTTGATGATCCATCACTTAATTGCCTACTAGAACAATTAAATGAAGAACAAGAGAGCAAGAACAAGAGGAGCTAGGGGTGGCCGGCCACAATGAGAGAGAGAGAGAGTTTTTGTGTGTGTTTTGTGATTAATGGATTAATGAATTAAAGTCTTGTATTTGAATTCATCATCCAACTCACAAGTATGGGTTAAAAGTGATTGGTATGGGCTTAAAGGTGCTTTAACCCATACCCCTTAAATCACTCACCTCTTAATCCACAATCACCAACTAAGCATGGTGTTGTGTGGCCCCCACACATGGACCCACCATGTGGGCCGGCCAAGAGGTCTTTTTGGGCCCTTAATGGGCCGGCCATGAGGCTTCATGGGCCGAGCCCAATGGGCTCGCCCGTGCGGTCTCATGCCGTGTCCAAAAGTCGCCCAACCCTTTTGTCGTTACTTATCAAACAAAGTCCGACGCGACATCGACGAAAAAACTCAGTTTTCTCGATTCGCTAATTATTCTCTCAAACCGAACCTATGGCACAAAACCTCCAGTTTTGTCCATGTATTGCTCCTCAAGAAACGTTAAGGTTTCCTTGTCTCAAGTTATCCGTCTTGAATGTGTGTGACCCTCTAGGCTCATGCCACCGTTGGTAGATCGGCGCAAAAGATCGCTCTTGCCCGATCCATCATAAGTGGTCTCTAGTAAGACGTTATGATTACCCAAGGTGCATGACGACCGATGATTCGACTTAACCTTGTGCGTACAAGTCACTATCCTATTATCTCTAGATATCCCGATTGATCACAAGGCATAGAGTCGTCACCCTTGTTTAATCAATCATTGTTACTTGATATGCGAGATGGCTGAGAACTGATAACCCGTATCATCGGCATGGCCATGCTCTTACTCTCAGTCAGTCTCCATCAAGAGGCCCTTTTAACGGATATCTTTCCCATACCGTAGTATGAGGGATAAATCCCTTAGCCGTCTTTCGTGTCACTCATGCAACCCGTTCCGCCACCCAATCATGCCCTTTATAGCAATCCTGTCACAGAAAGCGTTAGGCGCAAGTTAAAGCCGCACGTTCATTACATAGTGATCACAAAGACTCCTTGGTCTAAGGATGTCGTGACAAGCTATCGCATTTGAATATGTTCATGGCTTAATCTATGAAAACACTATTCAAAGCGGGTCGTCCGATATCAATCACCTCATGATATCTATGATATGATTCCAGGATCCCTCATCCCTATGACAAGTAGAACTACGTCATTAAGAACCATCCTCATACTGGTCGCTTCAAGGAAGCATAGGTTGACCAGGGTCTCGTTAAGTGTGATCCGTACAGATTTATGGTTCTACTACTTTAGTGGTCATAAATCAGATCATGCTTAACATATTACTTCAACACATAAGTAATACAAAGCCGTTTTATATATATATTACAAACAATGATATTGTACATAGACGTTTACAGGCTAATAGCAATTGGACTAGGGAACAAATGCTATCACAAATGATATGAGAAGATTTACAACAAATTCTTTGACTAGCTTTGGATAGTAGTGACCTACATTAGTCAAAGTCTTAACTAACTCTGCTCTTCCTAGTAATTTCATGATAGCCGATATACCCCTTGCTTCAGTGGACAGTTCCTTCTCCGAAAAGATGACTCGATGGAAGAAAAATTTCCACCTGTTGGCGGCCTCGAAAGTGTGGAAAGAGATGTTATCAGTGGAGACGCTAGGTACATTATGAGCCACCTTCTGCCCTACAACTGACTTGACTTTCTTGGGGAGTATAACAACATTTGTCTCCTCATCACTATCCTCATCAACCAGCATTCTGGTAGGTTGTCCCACCTTCTTTCCTTTTTAATTCTTCTTTGGCTCCTTACTGCCTACCTTTTTCTTCTTGTTTGAGGTTTCTGCCTTCTTGGTTACCTCAGCCTGTCTTTTTCTATTTTTCTTTTCTTCTGCCAACAACGTAACCAGGCATACTTCCTCGTCTCTGAGGACTTTCTTTTTTAAGGATGTTAACACATCTTGTGCAACTTCTTTAGCAACAACAGTTGCAGCAACTGCTGCAACCTCTTCTTCTACATTTTCTGCAACTCTGGCAGAAACACCCTCAACTTCTTCAGAAATAATTTTTTCACTGGTCTCAATGGCACCAGTTTCCTCCTTTTCCTCACCAAAATTATTTGAACCATTTTTTGAAACTTCCCTCTCTGTGGTTTTAGCTACCACTGTCTTATCATTTGTTCCTTTATCAACAACATACTCAGTAACATTATTAGTAACACCCTTCTCAACAACATTCCTCACAGCTATTGGATCTTCTTCTTCAACTATTTTCTCCATATCATTAACTTCAACATTCTCTTCGACAACCTTCTCCTTACCCATTAATTTTTCAACTACTCCTTGAGGAGGATTAATATTCTCCAAGAGTTACTCTAATAGATCACTATTTCTAGAGTTTTCAGTTGTATTAGAAACAATAGATTGGTCAGTACCTTTTTCTTCACCGATAGGGCTCACAGTGGCGATTGGTGGTGAGAGAGGCACGGAGACTTCTCCTTGAACATCATCTTTCAACATATGCACCGAGGCTTCCTTTGTTGAGACAGTGGCATCGATAGGCAGACTTCCCTCTCCTCCTCTTACTGGTCCGGTCAAGTCGGACATCAAGAGAGGTGCACTTCCCGACCTAGGTTTTCGATTGAACTTGGAGAATAATGGGGTAGGAGTGCAACAACCTGAAAACTTCCGACCAGACCATCGACGTTCTTAGCTGCTGCTAAACCCCGGAATCGTACTCCATGGTGATTTACTTCGCCGGTGTATTCTGTAGTGTCTCTCTTGATGACCTTGGCTTGTGGTCCTTTTTCGACCATCTTCTTGCCACTCGACCTTTGACCGGTTATGCTTCTCGTCTACTCCATTGTTGCAGAGGATTGGGATTGAGAGAAGTTTTTTTTTTTTGAAATTCTTCGAGGGCCTAGGGTTTGAGAAGAGACAGAAGAAACAACAGTAGCACGAATAGAGAGTTCTGTTAGAAGAGCGGTGCATAGAATAAAAATTCAAACGTTATATCCTTTGGGTGGGCCTCAATATTTGGGACCCATACCGAATCAGTTGGGATTATGACGTTTCAGATGGGGTACCAACCTAACAAATCCCCCTCAAATGATTGCTTGATCAACGATTAATATGATATAGCCCAAGTGACACTCTTAGGCTCTTAATCAGGTTTGAATCCAAAGTTTGTGTGGAGGAGTCAGCGAGTAGCTTTTCGGTATGGAAATGTTTCAGATCTATCTCCTTGTCTTTGTTGGTTTCCGAATAAAGATCTTAAATTTAATATCACTGCCTTTGTTAAAGAGCAATGTCGAAACCTCTTTCTTAACATCTTGCTTGACAACATACGAAACCTTTTGACGAGTGATATTTCCAGTTCTGTTTAGCTTCTTTTCAAGAATCCACTTTGTACCAGTGGCACAATCTACATTAGTCGAGGCATACCCGGAGATATAACCAATGTTGGCTCGGTATGATTTGCCTTTCACTCTCCATTCCATCCATCTAGGTTTCTGAGTGCTAGGATGATAGTAGCTTCGAGTTTTCCATTGTGATTTGGGAGATGTCCTCTTGCCATAGAGATGGTAATAATGGGGTTTGATATGACCTTTTTGTCTACAATAGTGACATACCCAATGTGGACTATTGGCAGATACCATGGAAGAAGATTTCATCCTTGCTTCTGTATGGTCGACGTTTGTCAAGAAAGATGTCTTGACATTCTTCGCTTCTCCTGCCCTGGAATGTTGAGTCAGACGTTCCTTCTCATCTGTTGGGACTTGTTGCGGGACAAACTTAGCCTCGGATGTTGAGCCATTTTTATAGTACCCAAGTCCCCTTGTGTCTCTGGCCTGCTTTCCCATTGACAGTATTTTGTCGAGGCTCTCGGTACTTGGGTTCAACATTTTCACCGCTTTAGTCATTTGATCAATTTCTCCTTTGAGTTGGGTGACTTCTCGCTTTAGCTCTATGATTGTTTCCTGAAGTCTAGACTTTTCTTCGTCTAGAATCTTAGACTCTTCGATCCATTTGGTGTACAGGATGCAATAGGCTTCGTTATGCTAATCATCATTCCATTCATCATCCGGTGAGAAGTCTTGTATGTTGTCACTATCATTAGCAGAATGACCAGGTTTGCTGGTCAAAGTAGAAGCAGTGAAGGCTATAAAAGTACTTATTTCTTCTGTTTCACTATCATCGTTTCTTCATCGGACATGGTAGCATTATAGCCCTTCTTTTGTTTCTTTAGGAAGTTAGGACTAACCATTTGGTAGTGCCCGAACCCTTCACATTTATGGCATTGAAACCTTCTACCGTCACAATTTCCTTCATCAGCTTTATTGTCTCTGTCAAAGTTTCCTCTTCGTTGAAGTTTCTGTGGAACATCCTTCTTGACATCTGCTGTGACATTCTTCCAGTCATTTGCTGTGATATTTTTCCCAGACATTCTGTTGAACCGTTTCATGACTCGGTTATAGTTCTTTGCTAGCAAAGCTTTGGTAGAGTCGATTTCATCATCCTGGTCTGCACATTCTTGCTCAACATGCTTGGGCATGGAGCTATTGAAAGCCACTCCTTTATTTTTCTGTCCAATGCTTGGTAGAGACAGCTCATACGTCATTAGAGATCCCATTAGTTCATCAAAGGGAAGGGTCTTGAGATTGTAAGCCTTTTCAATGGTCGTTATCTTCATCTTAAACCTTGAATTCAAGGCTCTTAGGGTCTTTCTCACTATTTTCTCATCTTTCATTGGTTCACCCAAAAAGTAAGATTCGTTGGCAAGGTCTCGAATTCGCACATTGAATTCAGCCACAATTTCATCTTCCTTCATGACAAGTGCCTCAAATTTCGTTGTTAAGTACTGAAGGTTTTGTTCTCGTACCTTTGTGGTTCTCTCATATGCAACAGTCAAAATGTCCCATCCTCCTTTGGCAGTAGTGCAGGTGTTGATCAATCTGAACACATTTCTGTCCACACCAATAAAAATCGCATTGAGGGCTCGGGAATTTCCTAGAGCAGCTTTTTCATCAGCATCGGTCCATTCTGAATCAGGTTTAGGATTTGTAAAATTTCCCTCCGCATCTTGATAGCACGGGGCGCTCCAGCCATTTATCACCGTCTTCCAGGTCTTATTGTCGATGGATTTCTAGAAGGCGCACATACGGGCTTTCCAATATCCGTAGTTGCTCCCATCTAGAATAGGTGGACGGTTGGCTGATCCTCCTTCTCTAGCGTTGTCCATGTTTGTCAATCATAATTTGTCGCCCAAGATCTCACCTAAAGCTATAGGTGCCTGCTCTGACACCAATTGAAAATTCTGATTATGACAATTTGACAAGATGTCAAGAACAATTTCGAGAACAATGTTAAGACAATGTTCTTGACAACTTGTCAACAAACAGATTTGGACAAACACAATATAAAGAGTATAGAGCAAATAGCGACACACAAGATTGTTAACCCAGTTAGGTGCAACTCACCTACGTCTGGGGGCGCTTTGCCAGTGGAAAGATTTCACTATAATGGAACAAGTCAAAACATACTTTATATATTCACAAGTATCGGTGATTATCTCACAAACCACTACTTTATGCTACTTTTCCTAGTACAAATATATCTTAGGGACTCCCCCTGAATCCAAGCCTCCAACTTCATTCCACTCTACGAGCCTCGCACTGCCCGGATATTTACAAGTCGCTTTTACGCTCTTGTGCGTGAACCTTCAATCACACGTTCACATAAAACTCTCAATCACTCACACTTGATCTTCCGATTCCGGTAGTGATACACAATGGTCGTTCGGGGGACCCACAACCTCTCAGCCCGCCACACCAGCACGTCTAAGAGCTCTATATATTCACCGAAAAAACTACAAGGAGTCGCGTCCGCTGCTAAGGGTGAAGCCTAAGCTTTTATAGCAGCTGCAAAACTAATTCTGGACCGCATTAGGGTTACCATAATCTTAGCCGATTTAGGTTTCCCAAATCCTTAACTCCGATATCTTCTAAAAGTCTTTATCACGGCAAGAAGCTTTCCAGAATTATGACTCATTCAAGACTTACCAAAAGTCTTGTACATAGCTGTATCTTTCCAATCCCAATGTGTCTCCTATTTAAGGAAACTCTTCAATGCTGCGATTCACAAATGTCACGCATGATGTTGAGACTAACTGCTTGACATCTTTCCTGACTAGATGCTCAACATCTTTCGTATTGCCTAAAAATAAAGCCAATAGCAAACGTAACAACATATATTTTGAGTTAGAGACCTCGGAATAGGCAACACACTAACAGACGGGTTAGAGTGATGGGTTACTACCCTGTCTCTATCTGGGCAGATCTCAGATTATAGCCTCCCAAGTCTTAATTTTACCCATTTTGTGAGTTGTATAAATGGTTAAAGTAGGTCTTATTAATTCATTATGTACATTTTTAGGTTAAACTTGAGTAGTTTAGAGTAGAGAGAAGGATTGGGATCTAAAGGAGGAGAAGATCATCTAGATAAGTGTTTTCGTATTCCATACCTTTTTTATTTTAATTGATAGGAGATTTTGATTTGCATATGAAGTTTCAATTTGATTTTTTGAAATTGACAGTGGATTGGATATTTAAGAGCATCTCCAATGTTGCTCCCTACACTTAAATTAATGTAGAGAGTGATTTGCATTGGAATTAGAATAGAGAGCCACTTTTTCATGTTCAACTTCAATCATAATTTCTACATTTGAACTACATATATTATTTAATTAATATTTCACATTCTCTAATTACAAAAGGTTATGTATGAGAGAGTAAAATGAGAAAAAGTGAACTAAAAAATAATAAAATTGGTAGGATAGAGAATGTGGGGAGCTCCCTACATTTATGGAGTGAGAAATGAAATGTGAGGAGCTCCTTATTGTAGAGAGTCATATAGGGAGCCCCATTAAAATCATTTTTTCCATTTTCACACCCTACAATAACTTTTCAGTTATTATGATGTAGGGAGTCACACTAGAGATGCTCTAAATATTGATTTTGGAAATTAATTGTGCATTAGAGTTTAGATATTTGAGTTGAGTTTTGATTGTATAATAGTGTTGTAAATATAATCCATGGTGGGCGCCAAGGTGCCGAATTTTACACAACCCGATTTAGGCTAATCGTAGCGGGCGAGGTGGTCTAATTCGTGAATAACGGCCCGAGCGGGCGACTCTGGCCTAGCGAAGCACCCCATAAATATAATTTGAAATTAAATAAATAAATAAAATACCAACCAATCAAAACCAGAAACTTCTCACATAAAACTCTCTCTCTCTCTCTCTCTCTCTCTCTCTCTCTCTCTCTCTCTCTCTCTCTCTCTCTCTCTCTCTCTCTCTCTCTCTCTCCTCTCCCTTTCCCCCTCCCTCCCTCCCTCCCTCCCTCTCTCTCTCTCTCTCTCTCACACACACACACACACACACACATCTCCCCTGTTCACACTCTTACTGATGTAGATCCACCGGATTTCACACTGACACCGATTTACCCACATTTAGTGCCTAATTTTCTCTCATTACTCGGTTTTTAGAGCCCCATTTGTACTACTGTACACTTTCGGGTATGTTTGGTACACTTGTGCAGGATTTGGATGAAAAAAGGAGAAAAATAGGACAAAACGGGCTAATTCGAGCATCGTGGCCAAGGAGGTGGCGATCGCCACACACTTGTGGAGATGACGTGGCGATCGCGATTTCAAGATCTATAAATATCAAGCTCGCCCCAATCTGAAGACACACAATTTTTAGGCAACCTTTACTGTTCCAGATCTGTTCTAGGACGAATTTGAAGCCCCAATTTTCATCACCCATCACCAAGAACGCAAAGCTAGAAAGAGAGCATCGATTGAAGAGTATAGTTGAAGATTGCAAGAATTCGATCCAAGCCATAATGCTTATAGTTTGCTTGTTTATCTTCCCTTCTTGAGCTTTTATTCTTTTTCTTCTTGCTTCTTGTATTTTGCACCATGATTATGGGCTAAAAACCCTAATCAAGGGTGCTACTTATGACGATTGGTATTTGATTCTAGATCTACTTTTAGTTGAAATTACGCATGAACTTATTATATCTTGCTTTGTAATTATACATGTGTTAAATTTACTACTTAATACTTGTTATTTGAGTTCGAGGTTGATCCCGAGAAGGACAATTGAGAATTGACTGTAAGTAAGATTGAGGAATCGATCTCATGGAGTCGATTCCTTGGTCCGAAAATCGTTGTTTGTATTGCTGTGGAGGATTAGGTTTAAGTCCCGAGAGGGTTGCCTAATCCGAAATTAGGCACTACCGAATGCCGAGAGGCGGGTAGTGTAATTATAGCGTAAACCTAATAAGATTGCATGATTGAGATTAACTGGTAAATCCTGGATTAAAACTAAGTCGTCGGTCTAGCACCCGTGGTTGCTAGTTAACTGTTCACAAAACCTATCCATATAACTTGCATATTTGCTACTCGTTACTTATTGCCTGAATTTTCACATACACACACAATTACAAAATCAGTCTTCTGGACTTTCCGTTTTTACTTACAATTTGAATAAAAATTAATTGAGGATAAAACCATATTTTGATCCTTGTGGAAATCGCCCCAGATTCTAGCCAGAAATACAAATTTACTTGATCGACTAAGGGCGCCTCTGTAAGCATTTTTGTGCTCTAGTCCAATTGTATTAGTCTGTAAATATCTGTGTATAATAATCATCATTTGCAATATATTTTATCGGCATTATGTTACTTATATGTTGAAATAATAGGTTATGTATGATCTGATATATGTCCATCAAATTAGTAGAACCATATATTTGTACGGATCACACTTAACGGGGCCCTTGTCAAATATGCTTCAATGAAGCGACCAAGTATAAGGATGATTCTTTATGGTATAGTTCTATTTACCATTGGGAAGAGCTCCCATAATCATATCATAGATATCACTTGGGTGAGGGATATTGGACGACCCGCACTGAATGGTGTTGCATAGATACAGTCATGAACATATTCAATTGTGGTAGCTTGTCGTCGTATCCTTAGACCAAGGAGTCTTTGTGATCGCTATACAGTAAAGAACCGCATTTGACTTGCTCCTAACGTTGTCTGTAACAAGACAACCATAATAGACATGATTGACACGGGGACTGATTGTATAAGTGATACGAAAGGCGGCTAATGGATTTATCCCCCATAATACGGTATGAGAAAGGTATCTGTTTAGGCCACTCGATAGAGATTAATTGAAGGGAGAGCATGGCCATGCCAACGATACGGGTTATCAGTATTCAGTAATCTCACAGATCGAGAAACAGATATTGATTAAATAAGGGTGACGTCTCTATCCCTTATGATCAATCTAGATACCGGGCGATAAAGGGATAGCGACATGTACTACATGAGGTTGAATCGAATCACCGATCATCATGCACGTCGGGTAATCATAACGTCTTACTAGAGACCACTTATGATGGATCGGGTAAGATGAAATTTTACGCCGATCCGCCGATGTCGGCATGAACCTAGAGGGTCACACACATAGGATATGAATTATGAGAGACAAAGAAAGGTCGACGATACTCAAGAGAGAGGCATGGGCAAAACATGGACGTTTTGGGCCATGGATATGTGTAATTGAATGTGACACACAAATCGAGAAAGACTAAGTCTTTCGTCGGCACGGGACCTCATGGCCGAAGCATTGGATGATCCACTTACGTTGGTTAAGTGGATGATGACTAGATACACACTATCCTAATCTTGTTGGGTAAGTGTGATTAATGGAGGCCACCCAATGACCATCATTATTTCCCTTAACCTAACACACATCAATTCATATACACATTAACCCACACAACCATCACACACTTAGAAAATATCAGAACATTTTGGTGTGTTCTCTCTCTCCCTCAAGACACATTCGGCCGAACCACCTTCTCCCTCCCCTCTGTTGCTCTCTCTTCTATTCTAGTAAGGTGGAAGAGCGTAGGATCCTCAAGTAATCATCCTATCCGTGTAGACTTGGCTAGAGTTGAAGCTCCGAGGCGTTCTTCAAGCCGATTCGAACAACCCGAGGTAAACTTGTGATTTCGGTTTTGCCTTGGGATTTAATGGTTTGATGTTCTTGAACAGTTTTTGAGGTTTATATATTATTTCTTCCGCTGCCATATGAGTTCTTGATAGCCCCAAAGTTCCTACAGCCTCACAGCGTCCCATCAAGTTGGCGCTGTTGCAGGGTATCAAACAGTTTTTAATTAATTAAATTGTATTTGAGTTGTTTTTATTTTTGGTTTTATTTAAAGGCTTACAATCTCATGTTATTTTTGCCAGGAACGTGTTAGTGTATGACCAGGTCATCTGGACTTCCTCAACGCGAATACTGACAGAAGGAAATCTCGGCAAGCCGAAATCTACCTGCTCCCGAGTACACGGCAAGTGCACCGGTCGTCAAGTAATATAGGGCATTTTAAAGACCCAAGTTATCGATCCCACGAGGACGGTTAGCTGTTGAATATTGGAGTACAAGTGTCTAATGTGTCGGGTCTAAGTGACCAAAAATTGGTTTTGGTTTTGAAAATTTACACTAAAAGAAATCTCAACACGAGCATGCAATATATGAAAGCGTCATCAATCAAAAGTGCACACACAAGAATTATGCAATTAATATCACAAGAACCAAATATTATAAAGGCGATCGGGGAGTTGGGATTTCGGGGGATATGTCATTTTACCAATTTACAGGATTTGATTATTAATTACGGGAAAGCCACTTTAAGAAACATAATTAAGTGTCAAGAGTTTCAGACTTGTCCCAAACATATCTCTTGTTTACTAGGGCTTCTTCTAATTAAAATAAATTAGCCATGCCATTAACTAAAATACTTAATTAGGGTCATCTTAAAGGTCATGTAGAAATCTCCATCCTTCATCCTGGCGCCCTATTGATGTAAACCGTACCCGCGGTATATGTATCCCCTTCACATATTGCAATTACGAATTCGTCACAAATCAAATTAAAACCCCAAGTCACACCGTGTAGATCTAGCCCCCAAATGCTACGTTCCACCTAGGTCAATTGTTATCGCTTCTCTTCCTAGATTTGATCTAAACTCAAGCATACCCAGGAGATTTAGCATTAAGTTCACATTCAGAGTCTTAATCAATTTCACAAACCAAATAATTTCAACCATTAATCCTTTAATTAATCAAATTAATATCCCCGTTCATCCCTTTCCCTGACCTAAATACTTAGCTACTCATGGTATCAAAAACATAAATCAATGAATCCTTCGCATACAAGTTCATTTCTATCATACAACCTAACACAATCACAAATCTCATGCAAAATATCTTATATATATTACTCAAATTCAATCCCAACACAATCTCAAACATACAGTTACTAAACTAAACCCAATACAATTCTGAAAAATAAAAACCCTAAAATCACTACTACGAACCTCACAACGAGCCTCTAATCTTCCTCCAAATCCGCTCCAAGTCGCCTCCAAGTGATCACCCACGATCCTTCTCCTTCTCTCTACCTCTAACCCTCTCAAATGATCTGATTTTTCAACAAAATGGGTGATAGTTTCGTGGTTAGAGGGTTTGGGTATAAATAGGTAGGAAAAAATCCATTCAAAAAAAAAAAATCTAGCTCTAAAATGCTTAAAAACCTAAACTACCATTGGTTTAAGAAACCATAAATTGAATTGGTTCAACTTTGTTTATCTATGATTCAATTTGGTTTATAATTAAGATGCAATTACAATTATGCCTTCAAATCTAAAGGTAAATTTGAACCATTTCAAATATGGTTTGATAAATCCAATTGGACTTTTTTAGTTCGAACCTTTAGAGGTACGTGGTTTTACAAATAAATAAAACTGGTGTAATTTTTAACAACAAAAACTTCTTGATTTCACTTTACTAGGATGTAAAATTGCAGTTTACCATGTCTAAATATCAGTTAGTTAGTAAAGTACCCTAACCATCAACGTGTTTCACTTTATTACAAATGGTTAATTTTTGTAAGAAGACAAAATTGCCCTTGAACAACTTTCAAAATTTCAAAATAACCACTAACTCACTAGCACTAAACCCCTAAATAAGGTTTATTATTCATTATTCATCATTAATAATTATTAATTAAGGTTTTATTAATTTAAAAATATTACATATTATATAATAATTACAAAATTTATATAGAAAACACTTCTTCGTTGAATCGGAGTCATCATCTCCAACGTGGATGGAAGCCTGACGACGTCTCCCCAGTGTTCCGATCGATTGCGCTAAGATGGGCCAAATCTGGTCATGGCAGACTACGCGAGGTTAAGTGCGTCGCTCGACGGGAACATGAGTTGTCGTCATTTCCAGATCTGGCGCAATGGTCAGCGAATGAAAATTCTCTGCTCTTGGATCTACCTAGAGAGAGGAGAAGACTCGTTGTCGGATTCCTGCAATTAATTAATGCTCCTTCTGGTTGTCTTTGCCGTCTTCGTGGTGGTCAGCGAACAAAGATGAGAGCTTTGTGGTGGTTGAAGATGGTTTTTTATGTTTTTGTATTTTATAATTTTTTATCATAAAAGAATTATTTTCCCTTATATTATAATATGAAAGCAATAGTTTTAATTTAAGGAATCCATGGGGTCCAAATCAATTAAAATCATGCATAGCGGAAGCGAATTTTAACCATAGATTCGAATGAACTATGAACGGATCATCATGTGAATTAATTTCAGCATATGAAGAATATAAAAAAATATAGAATTTTACCTTTGATTTATCAAATCACCAACACAAAAAGGGGTTTTTGTGTTCTCTAAATGTATCCACACAAGAAAGGTTCCTTTGCTAAAAGGTTTCTTCAAAACAATCGTGCTAGTATGAAGTGAAGAAGAAGCAAAAACCGATTATGAGAGAAGAAGAGAGAGGGGACGGCTAGAGCTAGGGTTTTTGGCTAGAGAGGGATAGTTATTAGGAATAAAATCTAAAAATTAGATATATTAAATATATTTTATTTTCCAACATTATATTCCTAAAATATCTCTCAATTACTCTTGATATAATTATTAATTATAATTCATATTAAGAATGAGCACTTAGCTACACTTTAACTAAACCCATTTAATTGGGTTCTAATTAAATGGTTTAGTTATACCGATCCAATTCCCTTAAACCGATTTCTTGTTTAAACTAATTCGCTCCGATTTAATTATCATACTTCTCAAATACTGACTTATACAAGTCCCTTTTGCTATACCTTACTTAAAGTGTGTGACCCTCTAGGGTCTTGACCAGTTGGCAGACTGGCGAAATTACCATTTTGCCCTTTCCATCATAAGTGGTCTCTAGCAAGACATTATGATTACCCAACGTCCATGAATATCGATGATTCGATTTAATCTCTTATCGTTCATATCACTATCCTTTTATCATACCGATATCTAGATTGATCAAAAGGAATAGAATCGTCATCCTTATTTATCAATTACTGTCTCTTGATATCTGAGACCTGAAAACTGATACTAAGTATCTCCTACATGACCAAATGATTTCCTTCAGTCATACTCATCAAGTGGCCTAAACAGATATAATTCTCATACCGGAGTTTGGGAGATAAATCCCTCAGCCGCCTTTCAAGTTCACTCATGCAGTTTGAAATTCTGAATCGTAGCCGAGTCAGGAAGTCGAACACAAAGTCTTTAACTTGTGTATCAACTTCTTGTGGAAACCGTAAGCAAAGTAATAGACAGATAATAATAACGACACCAGAGATGATTACCCAGTTCGGTGACTCCGCACCTACGTCTGGGGGCACTTTGCCAGTGGAAAGGTTTTTCACTATAGGTAGTCAATAGTACAACTTCAAGTACCAACTAGCTATCACACAAGTTATTGTCCTAAGCTACTATAGATCTCACCGTGAATCGCCTCGACCAAGGGCCTCTCCCCCTGTCTTTGAGATTCCCTCAATTCCACCCTTCGAGCAAGCTCATATGCTCGGTGTTGTTGTCTTCTTGACAGAGTTGTGAATCTTCAATCACAAACAAAAACCCTAACCGATCCAAACACTTAGTCTTCGCGACTCAAGGTTTGATCGGAGCAAAGATCCGTTCTAATGAATCTTACTCAGCCTCTCAACACGCCGATGGTGCACGGTTAAGAGCTATGAGAAATCTTGCAATTGTTAGAACAAGAACGGATGAACTGCTAATGGGAAGCCAAGGGCTTTTTATAGCAGCTCACATTCCTAATCCTTCTCGGATCAGGAACAGGAAAGTCAGGCAAGTTGTTGCCGCCTTCCATGACAGCTGGAAGTCGTCTTGCCTGTTCTGACTTCCTGATGAAATCAGGCAAGCCGAGTTGCCGCCTCTTGCTGACGTGTAACTGCCAGCTGGAAGTCGCCTGACTTGTCGACGTCACTCTCTTGCGCTCCAAGTCTTCATGGCGCCTTTCTTCTTTCGCTCCAAGCTTCGTCGAAATAGGAAAGCTTCAAACTTTCCTAATCTGGACCGTAGCAAGTCGCTCCACATGTCATGTAACATGTTGCACGACTTATTACATTTGCGCTAAAAAATCATGCCAACAAATAAACGTAGCAACAATCTCCCCCTTTGGCAATTTTTTAGGCAAACACCTTTTTAAGCCCATCGTCATCTTGTGGCAGTTACGCACAGCAAGTGATTTATCTTGTTGCAGTTACGCACAGCAAGTGATGTGACTTCTTTACTCCAAGCAGGCACATCGTCGTCACCTTGAGGCAGTTACGCACACAGCAAGTTATGTGACTTCTGATGCGACTTCTTGTGCGGCTTCTGTTTTATCTTCTGGAGCAGCTTCTGGAGCTTAACTTCTTGGGAGGCTTCTGGAGCGGCGACTTCTATGCACATTTCTCGGCGCGACTTCTGGCGTAACTCCTGGCGTAGCTTCTGACGTAACTTTTGTCATATCACATTTATCTCCCCCTGTTTGTCTAACAATATTGCCAAAGGCAATCTTACAATGAAATTCGCCAGCTCACACAATGAGCAAAATAAACAGCTCAAAACATGAGCAAATATCCAGCTCAACCAAGAGCAAATATCCCAAAAAAAACAGTCATGATGTGCGGAAAATAACTCGGACAGACCCCGAGGATTTAAGAGTGTTGTGGAGTAAAGTTATCATAGTAAATTCAGAGAAATACTAAAACGACGTGGAGTCGTCAACATCATCTTCAGCAGTAGCAGCAGAGCGGAGGTCATCGAGAAGGGCTTCACAGCCAACTTTGCGGGTCGATAGCATCGCAATCGACTTCTCCAGATCATCGATCATCTCCACCAATTCTTCCTCCATCCTAGTGCCAATTGGTCCTGAGGGTCGAGAGCTTGAACCAACTCCTGATGCTTTGGCCATGGGGAGTCCGAGGTCCTTCAACTGCTTCCCTTCGAAGTTCTTGAGGCTGATAGCAAGGGGCAGTGGCTTCTTCCACGGAATATCCGATTCTCGAACAATGTGAGGACATTGTTGGAGAAGGATACCGGTGATCAGTGAAGGAAACCTGATAGGAAGTTTGATAGCACATGATTTGGCGTGCTTGACTAGGTGTTTAATAACATAAACGCCAAAGTCAAGAGAAGACTGCGTACCTATTTGGTAAATGAGTTTCGCCAATTCGGTTTTGATGCTTGACCCATGTGTAGAAGGTGCCCAAACAGCCAGACCAATGCGGTAGAGAATTGAATATTTTGCTGTAAGATCAGTAGCCGCAATAGTGTCTTTGACGGGCCAGACCTTCTTCCGTCCTCCAGTGATCTCGACTGCTACTTTGTTCAAGTGCGGGACTTCTGGAGTGACTTCTGGGTCTTCTCTGCCAAGGTAGGCATTGATGGTTGAGGTAGAGATTTCAAAGCATTCTCCCCGAACGAACACCTTTCTGTATTCAGCGTCTTCTGGTTCATCAAACTCACTTGACAGGTTGACAATAAACTCCTTGACCAATACTGGGTAGAATGGCCCAATATTTATGACGGTGTTGGTCAGGCCTGCTCTTCGGATAAGTTCTACAATCGAGTTTTTCCCCTGTGCTTCTGTGGAGAGTTCTCTTTCTGGATAGATCTTGCGCTGGTATACATACTGCCACTTGACCGCGTTGTCTACAGAGTGGAAGGAGACATTGTCCGTAGGAGCTTTCGGAACATTCTTGGGGAGTTTCTGCCCTCCCATTCCCTTTTTGACCCGTGGTAGCACAATCTGGGTGTCTTCTTCTTCAGATTCCTTTTCTTCAGGAACAGATGTTGCTACAGAAGTCAGTGACTTCCTCCTAGACTTCTTCGGCTGTTTAGAAGCAGATGCTCCTCCTTTCTCTGTGGCTTTTCTCTTTGGGGTCAATCTCCTTGGTAGTTGAGGTTCTTCTTCTTCATCAACCAACCTTCTGGTTGGTAGCTTCCTTCTCTCAGCCCTTTTGGGCACAGCTTCTTCTTCTTCCATGGCTTCTGCTGCTTCTCCTTCTTCTATACTGATAGTGTTCTCTTCATGTCGAGCAACTTCTTGGATGACTTCAGTTTCTTCATTTATCCCAGGTTCACTGTCCTGGACTACTGGTGGGCTGTCGGCTTTTTGCAAGACTTCTGTTGGTGGGGATTTTACTGGCG
Source organism: Geranium rotundifolium (assembly GCA_963920655.1). Classification (NCBI taxonomy): domain Eukaryota; kingdom Viridiplantae; phylum Streptophyta; class Magnoliopsida; order Geraniales; family Geraniaceae; genus Geranium; species Geranium rotundifolium. The sequence continues at coordinate 17,769,941 of OY987321.1, forward strand.
TTGGTGCAGATTTTTGGGGGCTATACTTATCTCCACAGACGGCCTCATGGTCCTCAGGGGGAAGAGTTCCTTGAGCCTCTTCAGACGCCTCTTTGTTTATGATGTTTTCTACAGGAAGGGTAGTAGAAGTACCTTGTGGTGGTGTCTGTGAAGTGTGAGAGCCTTCCTCTTCTAGGTTGGCAGCTTTGTCCTTCTCTTCAGTGGAGGTAATCTCCTCCATTGGTCCATCCTGAGGTTTCCCCGATCCTTCCCCAGGCAGATTTCTTACTCGAATCTTCACTCCATATTTGTTTGTCGTCGATTTGGAGGCCGACAACTTCTTGGCAATCACTTTTGCCCTCATTTTTGCTCGAAGCGTCTTGGAGGCAGATGGTATTCGTCCGCTTCGGGTACCAACCATTTGGCAGAAAGCTTAATAGGACTTGCTCTTGAGAGAAGAAAACAAAATCTTTCTGTTGCAGAATTTTTTATTTGTGGTGCCCTAGCGGTTTCAAAAGGTGGTGGAGGTGCAGAGCCTTTTCTGCGTGGGAGTTAAACAGAATGATTTCTGATTGGTTGATTGTCAGAGTGTAATTATTCTTAAAATTCAAATAAGACTAACGGGATTCTGATAAAAAGATTTGGGCCCGGCCAGATTTTGTGGACCCTGGTTGGTCCTGATCGAGAGAGAGAGTAAAATCAACTAAAAGCTCTCCCTCTTCTTGCTTGACTTCTGACTATTCTAGACAGCAAAGTCCGAGGGTTGACCTCAGACTTTCAAACCTGTTGGCATCTAACGCCTTTGTAAAGATGTCTGCGACTTGTTTCTCAGTGGGTAGGTATTCGAGCTTTATTTTCTTGTCTTCTACAAGCTCTCGAATAAAGTGGTGCCTGATGTCAATATGTTTTGTCTTGCTATGTTGCACTGGGTTCTTCGAGATGTTGATTGCACTGATGTTGTCGCAGAATAAAGTCATGACTTCTTGCTTGACTTCATACTCTGCCAACATTTGTTTCATCCAAAGAAGCTGAGTACAGCTACTTCCGGCTGCAGTATATTCGGACTCAGCAGTAGATAAAGCAATACAATTTTGCTTTTTGCTGAACCACGATACAAAATTGTTCCCCAGGTAGAAACAACCTCCAGAGGTGCTTCTTCGATCTGGTGTGCTTCCCGCCCAGTCAGCATCACAATATCCAACCAGAGTAGGAGAGGTATCAAAGAAATATAGCAAACCCAATTCAGAGGTTCCCGAGATGTACCTTATGATCCTCTTTGCATGAGCCAAGTGACTGACTTTTGGATTAGCTTGGTATCGAGCACAGACTCCCACGGAATAAGCAATGTCGGGTCGACTTACTATTAGATAGAGGAGACTTCCTATTATGCTTCGATAAAGACTTTGATCTACTGATTCTCCCATCTCGTCCTTTGTGCACTTGTCATGTGTGGCAATAGGAGTCCTCTTGTGCGAAGCCTTTTCTAACCCGAACTTCTTGACAATGTTCTTTGCGTATTTGCTTTGGGAGATAAATATTCCATCTGACATCAGCTTGATCTGGAAGCATAGGAAGTATGTGAGCTCACCGACCATACTCATCTCAAATTCAGACTGCATATGTTGGAGGAAACGTTTTACCATCTTGTCTGACTTTCCTCCAAATACAATGTCGTCGACATATATTTGAGCAATCATGATGTCCCTTCCTTCCCTCTTCACAAAGAGAGTTTTGTCTACTCCCCCTCGAATATAGCCATTCTTTACAAGGAATTGGGTAAGACGTTCATACCATGCTCGTGGAGATTGTTTGAGACCGTAGAGAGCTTTCTTTAGCTTGTAGACATGGTGCGGAGAGTCATGGTCTTCGAATCCCTTTGGTTGGGCTACATCGACTTCTTCGTTCAGATTTCCATTGAGGAAGGAACTCTTTACATCCAATTGATAGAGTTTGAAGCGCATATGACATGCGATGCCGAGAAGAAGTCGTATGGCTTCCAGTCTGGCTACTGGAGCAAAAGTTTCTTCGAAGTCGACTCCTTCGACTTGTGTGTATCCTTGAGCCACCAGTCTTGCTTTGTTTCGAGTGATGTTTCCTTGCTCGTCAGACTTGTTTTTGAATATCCATTTTGTCCCGATAACATTGACATTGTCAGGCTTGGGTACAAGTTCCCAGACTTCATTCCTTGCAAACTGAACCAATTCTTCTTGCATTGCGCAGACCCAGTACTCATCATTGATGGCCTCTTGTATATTCTTTGGCTCAACTTTGGAAATAAAGAAAATGTTACCTATTATCTCTTGGTGGTCAAGAGATGCCTTTTGTCGAGTCCGAACTCCCTCATTAATGTCTCCAATCACATCCTGGGGTGGATGATTCTTCTGAATTCTTCTTGATGGAGCTTTTTGCCTTATAGGAGATGCCTCTTTATCTGGGATGATTAGGCTTTCATCTTCAGACTCTTTGTTGCGCTCATCGCCTTTGACTTCTGGTCTGACTTCTCCTTTGACCTCTGGTCTGACTTCTCCTGAGAGATTTAGGACTTCTTCGTCCTCGTCACTTGGTTGCTCGTTATTGTCATCAATCACGACATTGATGGATTCCATGATAGTCCGGGTGCGTTTGTTGAATACACGAAAAGCCCGACTATTTATGGAGTATTCGAGGAAGATGCCTTCGTCGCTTTTAGGATCCAATTTGCGTCGAGGTTCCCTATCTGCGAGTATGTAGCAGACTGATCCAAAGACATGAAAGTATTTGACATTCGGCTTTCTCCCCCTCCATATTTCATAAAGAGTGAGCGAAGTTCCAGGGCGGAGAGTCACTCTATTATGAATATGGCATGCCGTATTCAAAGCTTCAGCCCAGAAGTGCTGCGGGATGTCTTTGGCTAACATCATGACTCTTGCCATCTTTTGAAGAGTGCGATTCTTCCTTTCAACGATTCCGTTTTGCTAAGGAGTAATGGGAGCAGAAAATTCGTGTGCAATACCTTCAGCATCACAGAAGTTTGCGAAGCTGATGTTCTCAAACTCCTTTCCATGATCACTCCGAAGTCGGACGACTTTCCCAATGACTTCTCCTTTTTCTCGTTGAACTCTTCGACATAAGGCTTCAAAGAATGAGAAGGTATCTGACTTTTCTCGAATAAAGTCTACCCAGGTGTACCTCGAGAAGTCGTCTACACATACAAATATGTACTTCTTCCCTCCTAGACTTTCTACTTGCATGGGTCCCATAAGGTCAACATGAAGAAGTTCTAGAACACGAGAAGTAGTAAGATGTTATACCTTCTTGTGTGACGTCTTGACTTGTTTCCCAATCTGGCATTCTCCACAGATTTTTCCTTCAATGATCTTGAGGTTGGGAACTCCAATGATCGCCTTTTCAGAGAGAATCTTTTGCATACTCCTCAAATTGATGTGACCAAGTTTTTGATGCCATAGCTTTGTCTCTTGAGCTTTGGACAATAGGCACTTGGTTGGCAAAGTTGTGGCTGTTGGAGACCATAGATAACAGTTGTCAAGGGACCTGTGGCCTGTCATGACTTCCTTCTGTTGTTCGTCTTTGACCGAGCACTTGTCACGGGTGAAGTGGACATCCAGATTTAAATCGCATGTTTGGCTTATGCTGATGAGATTTGCTGTAAGGCCTTCTACTAGTAGAGCTTCTTTCAGACATGGAGAGTTGGGAAGATTGAGTTTTCCTTTCCCGAGTACTCTTGCTTTTACTCCATCTCCAAAAGTGACGAAGCTATTTGTGCAAGGTGTTAAAGTGACCAAAAAGAGCTATTACCCGTCATATGTCGAGAGGATCCACTATCGAAGTACCAATCGTTGCTGGTTGAGGCCTTTAAAGCGGTGTACGCTATGTTAGCTCGATAGTTGACCTCTTTGACTCGCCATTCCTTCCGTGGTTGGCTTTTCTTGATGGTGGTCCTTTTCATGACCATGCTCTTCCCATATAGCTTGTCGATTGACAGGATTTGATCTAGAGTGTCCGTGCTTGGATTCATCATCTTCACTGACTTCGTGACCTGCTCTAACTCGCCTTTCAGTCGAGCAACTTCCCTTTTGAGATCAATAGTCGTCTCAAGAAGTCTTGACTTGTCTTCATTAAGAGTAAGAATGAGAGCATTTTGTTTTTCGATTACCTGAGAGTCTTCAAGCCACTTGACATACCATTCGTTGTAAGCGTTGTTGAGAGTCTCATCGGATAGCTCATCATCAGAGTCATACTTCTTTGAGCTTTCAGCAGGTTGATCTATTGTAGATGAAGTGAAAGCAACATAGTTACTTGTATGCTCAAGGTCACTGTCTTCCTCATCTTCATCGTCAGTTAGAGAGGCATTGAATCCCTTCTTCTGTTTATTTAAGAAGTTGGGACATTCTCTCTGCATGTGTCCATACCCTTCACATTCAAAGCACTGAGCTCCTTTACCTGATCGTTCTCCTCGTCCTCCATCGTTGGTTGTGTTTTCGAGCTTCTGAAACTTGTGTTGTGGCTTGTCTCTGACTTCTCCAGTGACTTTTCTTCCTGTCATCTGGTCAAATCTTTTCATGACTTTGTTGTAGTTTTTGGCCAGCATGGCGATAGTTTCCTCAATGTCACTATCCGACTCAGAGTGTGTTGAGTTCTTCTGCTTTTGATTAGAACTTTTAAAAACCACACCTTTATGTTTCTTCTCGATAGGAGGTAGGGAGAGCTCGAAAGTCATTAGTGAGCCATGAGCTCATCAAACTTCAGTGTCTTCAAGTCATGGACTTCTTCAATAGTGGTGATCTTCATCTTGAATCTGGGACTTAGAGCTCTCAGCGTTTTTCTGACCAAATCTTCATCGGTCATAGGCTTGCCAAGTGAATATGATTCATTGGCCAGATCCTTGATGCGCACATTAAACTCCGCAATAGTCTCGTCGTGATTCATGGTCAGAGCCTCAAAGTGAGTCGTGAGGTACTGTAACTTCTGCTCTTTGACTTTGGAAGTACCCTCGTAAACAACCGCAAGCGTGTCCCAGGCAATTTTGGCACTTGTGCATGTGTTGATGAGTCGAAACACATTCTTGTCTACTCCATTAAAAATAGCATTGAGTGCACGAGAGTTACCTAGGGCGGCTTCATCTTCTTCCATGCTCCACTCCTTTTCTGGTTTGATGCTAGTTTGATTTCCATGAGCATCAGCATAGTAAGGTTCCTCCCATCCATTGATGATAGACTTTCAGGTTTTGCTGTCGAGGGACTTCAGGAAATGACACATCCGTGCTTTCCAATATCCATAGTTTGTTCCGTCGAGCACCGGCGGTCAATTGACAGATCCTCCTTCCTTAGAATCCATATTAGCTACTCAGAATTTTGCAGGAAAATCACCTAAGAGATTAAGGTGCCTCCTCTGATACCAATTGAAATTCTGAATCGTAGCCGAGTCAGGAAGTTGAACACAAAGTCTTTAACTTGTGTATCAACTTCTTGTGGAAACCGTAAGCAGAGTAATAGACAGATAATAATAACGACACCAGAGATGATTACCCAGTTCGGTGACTCCGCACCTACGTCTGGGGGCACTTTGCCAGTGGAAAGATTTTTCACTATAGGTAGTCAATAGTACAACTTCAAGTACTAACTAGCTATCACACAAGCTATTGTCCTAAGCTACTATAGATCTCACCGTGAATCGCCTCGACCAAGGGCCTCTCCCCCTGTCTTTGAGATTCCCTCAATTCCACCCTTCGAGCAAGCTCCTATGCTCGGTGTTGTTGTCTTCTTGACGGAGTTGTGAATCTTCAATCACAAACAAAAACCCTAACCGATCCAAACACTTAGTCTTCGCGACTCAAGGTTTGATTGGAGCAAAGATCCATTCTAATGAATCTTACTCAGCCTCTCAACATGCCGATGGTGCACGGTTAAGAGCTATGAGAAATCTTGCAATTGTTAGAACAAGAACGGATGAACAGCTAATGGGAAGTCAAGGGCTTTTTATAGCAGCTCACATTCCTAATCCTTCTCGGATCAGGAACAGGAAAGTCAGACAAGTTGTTGCCGCCTTCCATGACAGCTGGAAGTCGTCTTGCCTATTCTGACTTCCTGATGAAATCAGGCAAGTCGAGTTGCCGCCTCTTGCTGACGTGTAACTGCCAGCTGGAAGTCGCCTGACTTGTCGACGTCACTCTCTTGCGCTCCAAGTCTTCGTGGCGCCTTTCTTCTTTCGCTCCAAGCTTCGTCGAAATAGGAAAGCTTCATACTTTCCTAATCTGGACCGTAGCAAGTCGCTCCACATGTCATGTAACATGTTGCACGAATTCTTACATTTGCGCTAAAAAATAATGCCAACAAATAAACGTAGCAACACAGTTCATAACTAAGTCAATCAAAGCCCTTATGGCACCCTTTTACATGTAACGTTAGATTAGGTCAAACTTAGAGATTCATCACATAGTGATCATAAAGACTCCTTGGTCTAAGGACATAATGACAAACTAAGATATGTGATTATTCTCATGACAGTATCTATGCCACATACTGATCATCGGGTCGTCTAATATCACCTCCCGGATGATATCTATGATCTAAATCCGGTACTACCTTGCCATGATCAGTAGAGCGTGATCATAAAGAGTTAGCCTCATATTGATCGCTTCTTAATGAAGCTTGACTGATCAGGGACGCATTAAATGTAATTTTTTCTGATCTACAGTTCTACTATTAGTGATGACTCACATAATAATATAGATCAAATTACATCTAATATATTACTACAACACATTAGTAATATAATGTTGTTTTATTAATTCGAAAGATGATATAACATTACATGTAGATAAACTTATTACATTTGACGGGCACAACTGTAACATTAATGAGAGTTAAAATGTCTTTTGCAATATCAATTTTTAATTTCTGAAAAGATCATTATGCTATTTAATTAATTTCATATTTCAGCAATAGTTATTCAACATTAAATAAATATTTAATTCTGTATGAGGGCTATAGTTTGTTTTTTTCTAAATACTAACGGAATAAGCTAAATTTTACAAGGAAGGTAGTAAAGTGAAAAACAAATAATAGTTGGATTAGTGCACTGACTAAAAACTATGTCATGTATATTTAAAGGTAGATCATTGACCGTCAAAACAAAATTCCTGATGCATACAACAATTCATTTATTACCGTCAAGACATAAATGTATGGGATCCACATTTTACACAAATTCCTTGTGCAAAAGCAAGAATATTAGTTAACAAATGATTGGGTCTTACATACAGTGCATGGTACATATATTTTGCAGCAAATGTGGTAGCACCTAACGCCCAAAACCAATCTTAAAACCAACGAATCTGTCACGCTATTTGGACGCTGACTTCAAGAGCGGCCCTGAGGAAAAGACAAACTTACCCTTATCCTCCACATAAAATATGTCACTGACACGAAGGGTAATATTGAAATCAAAACATCTTTTGAGACTGCACATAAAAGTGTAGGTAGAAACTTAAAAAAAATGAAGACGAGGGTCGAATTGAAATGAAGATGAAAGGAAATGATGATAAAGTGGAAGAAGAAGGATTGGCAATATGGAATTGTGGAAGCCCATTGTACGACTGCTATGAATTGGTGTCAGTTGCTCACATTCTTGAGAGGCATGCCATGACATTGCCGTTTCTCCAACCCCAATACACTTATGTGGCCTCACACGGCATCACCAAAGCTGCTTCTTCCATAACCAGACGGAACAAGAAACAGAAGCCCACCAAGTACTTCAAGTCCACACTTCATAGGTTGTGTAACAATGTTGTCTTTTGGAGGAGCTTCAAATAGAAATCAACTCATTACTTATTTCTTCCTTGCAATTCTCACTGTTGTTAACATATTAATAATAATGCGCTTATATATATAGAGAGAAGAAATTCGCTACAAATCAAATTTGGGTGTCCAAACGTTCGAACTATAGAATGTGTAGTGCAAAGTTGTAGAACGTCATGGACCCGTGCAAAATTGAAGAATCATGTAGAATGTGTAGTGCAAAGTTGTAGAACGTGATGGACCCGTAGAACCTTTAAGTGTCCGTCGTAGAACATTGCTGCCACGTGTCGCACGCGAGACAACGCACGTTCAGATCCCCACTGATCCAACAGTTGTGGAACGTTCGGACGTTCTACACCCGTTTGTAGCCGAATACATATAGATATATATACATATTTATGGTTAAGGGTTTACATAATTATGCTTTGATAATTGACGTGGTCTAACTTTATTAATAATTATTACTAAAAAAAATCTACATAATGTGTTTGTATTGCTTCATTGTAGGTATATTCGAGCTCAAATACTGTTACACAACTTGATGATAAAAGAAATTTGCACTACATGTATACACTATTGTTTGAATAATGTTTCAGATTGGATATGATTAATGCTTTGTACGTCTTAATCCATGATATATCAATTAGTTATGCTTATGCATATGCGGATGTCATGGGCTGAATTATTTTTTCCTCTTACATACTTAAGATTGCTCATCTTTCTGTGCTAAATAGACAACTGATATGTATATGAGTCAAGCTGTAACTAGTTTTGTGTCTTTACCCAGATCTTTACTTGGTCACCAAATTGCTGCCTACGATGCAAGAGGGTTTGAATCCCTTTCAATTCGATTGATTTCATGGGTATACAAAGTACACATTCTTTGGTGTAATAATTGAATATGAATAGAAAATAAGGAAAATGACATAATTAATGTGTTTGTTGATGACAAAAAAATGTTACAAATTTTGTTTTTTAATGTAAAATTTTCTTAGTTTTATTTTTTTAAGAAAATAAAAGACATGTGACTACACCCAATAGTTGACCCAACTTCTGTTAAATTTAATTGGATTAGTTTGTTAAAAAGTCTAAAATACTCTCAATGGTTCTGATTTGAAATAAGATTGATCTGACCGGTTCAAATTAAATGTATTTAATAAATAAAAATTACTTTTTAGTGATTAATTATATTAATAATTAATAATTTTATGTAAATGAATCATTAATGATAATTAATTATATTAATAATAATTAATAGTTATATTAATACTTAATAATTTAATATTTAATTAAAAATATTATTAGTTGTTATTAATATAATAAATTAATTATTAATAATAATATACTAAAACTTTTGAATGGCATAACTCTCTCCTAAGAGCTCTGTTTTGGGTTCATGATATAAGAAATCGAATAGAATTAGAAAATTTACAACTTAAAAAAAATTTCTATGTATAATTAATTAATTATTTATTTTTATTGTTAGTTATTATTTTTAATTTAATTATTAGTACATTTTTTGTAATGATTAATTATTAAATAATATAATGAAACTTTCAAATAGCATAACTCTTTCATAAGAGTTTCGTTTCGGGCTCATAGTATATCAAATCAAAAATAATCGGATGATCTTCGATTTGATGTACTAAGATCCCGAAACGAAACTCTTATGAGAGAGTTATGTCATTTGCAGGTTTTAATATATGATTTAATAATTAATCATTACAAAACATATTAATAAAGTTATACTTACGTATCGAGGTTAGGGTTTGGTTTATGCGGCATGTACCCCTCATCTTGGACGATTGGGGTTTTCTCACCGATCTGGTGAGGTCTCGCGGTGGAGACGCTCGTGAGGGACGGACCGATCTGGCAAAGTTCGTGGTCGTGCAGCGGTGGGCATGGCGATGTCCGTGGGAGAGACAAAGGAGATCTGGGTGATGGAGACTGGTACGGGTTCGATGGAGACGGTGATTTGTAGGCCGGGCTTGAGGCCGGCAGAGAAGGTCAGGTCAGGGCTGGAGAAGAATTTGGGGCACGGAGTTGGGGGATTGCAGGGGAGGCGGGGCTCGGTAATAGAGCTGGGTAAGGACGGGGTAAGGTTTGGGACGGGGAGTTCTGGGGCTGTAAAGGCGGGGAGGACAGGGGAGGGAAGGTGGGTCACGGTGGAGGGTGGTGGAGGGAAGAAAAGGGTCGGGTTGGTAGGTCGGTACTGGAAGGGAGCCGGAGTTATCTGGCGTCGGTGGGCAGACTCATGCAAGCATATCGAACTAGGGGGCCTCGACTTGCTTAAGATTCAATACGCCACTTGGGTGCCTTATTGGGATTGGTACTGGAATGAGCTGGGAGGATTTGAATTTCGCGAGGCCCATATTGATAGCAAGGTTGATCGAGGAAGCTGGTTTAAGGCGGTATGCAGCAAGATCACGGGGTTTCTCCATCCATATGAGTTGGAGGTCGTGACTCTACATGAAGCTAACTGGTTCGAGTCGATTGGTCTCCGAAGTTATCACAAATGCCTGTGTAAAGCATTTTGCAGGAAGATCACGGGGCTTTTCCATCCGTATGAGTTAGAGGCCGTGCCTCTACATGATGCTAAACGGGTTGAGCTTAACAACTTTGGAGGAATTATTATCGAACGGTGTTGCGCAACATGTGTTTTTGGTTTTGTTCGTAATCAAATGGCTCATGAATTGGCCATGTTTGTTTTAACTAACAATAGATGGGATTATGGTGAGGGGTCTGTCCCACCAACTGTAGTTTCAGCTGTCCAGCTTGATGTCGGGTTAGTTGCTATTTAATTTATAAAATTCTCTTTTACCATCAAAATAATTAATTAAAAATAATAACTAACAATGTAAATAAATAATTAATAATAATATATAGACAAAAATGTTTTTCTTGAAAGTTGTAGATCTTCTACTTCTCTTCGATTTGATATATCATGAGTCCGAAACAGAAATCATATGAGAGAGTTATGTCAATTGAAAGTTTTAGTATATTATTAATAATTAATTAATTATATTAATAACAATTATTAATATTTTGTAATAAATTATAATTTATTAAATAAATTTAAATTGATTCCATCAGATTAATCTTGAACCAATCAGACCAGTCTTATTTAAATCAAGGGATAATTCCATATACCATCCCCTAAAATATATCAAATCTCACCTAACACCCCCTAAAACCATTAATCTCACTAGCACCCCCTTAAAATGGGCAAAAATCTCAGTTGTCAAAAATTTGTTTAAAAAAGACAAAAATACCCCTCTCTCTCACCACTCCCTCACCATACCCTCTGTCTCTCCTCCCTCCCTCCACTGTCGCCGGCGAGCCTCCCTCCGGCCAATTCCCTCCCACCGCGTGTCCACAATCCTGGCGATAATAGCGAAGATTGAGTTGATGGGGAGGAAGGCGAGGCTGAGGGTTTGGAGGGAGTAGAAGTTTAAGGTGAGGATGGAGGGGGCGGAGGAGGGGAGGAAGGGGAGGCTGATGGTGGCGGCAGAGGTGTTCGAGGTGGCGCCAAGAGTGGCGGTGGTGGAGTGGATTAGCCGGAGGGAGGCTCGCCGGCGACGGTGAATGGAGGAAGGAGAGACAGAGGGTATGGTGAGGGAGAGAGGTATTTTTGTCTTTTTTAGTAAATTTTTAACAACTGAGATTTTTGCACATTTTAAGGGGTGCTAATGAGATTAAGGGTTTTAAGGAGTGTTAGGTGAGATTTGATATATTTTAGGGGATGGTGTATATAATAATCTCTTAAATCAAAAACATTGAGGTTGAGATACTGATTTTGAAAAGTGATATTGTTGATTGTATCCACTTGTCATCATCATTTGTTAAACACCAAAGCAAAATATAATATTAAACAAGAAGAAAACAACCCATACAAAGTTAGGGAGGATGTGACCCTCACCTGGGCATATCCAGAAAGAGCAATTGTAGCTAAATAATGAGTTACCCACGGGTTTGGTAACCGCTTAGAGAAACAAACATTTACATTATATAATTGGTAATTAACTAGAATAGAAAAATAGCCTTACATGCATGATAGAACCAAGGAACGAAACAAGAGGGGAGGATGGGGAGCACACATGCACAACCCCCAAATAGTCCGACTCGACAATTCCCTAATGTAGAGGAGCACTCGTCCAAGACACAAGGCTTCAATAACATGGGCGTGAATCGATCAAGGAACCGTCCTCGACCCGGAGCACCCAACCCAAACCCTCATCTTCCGATCACACCACTTAGGAATTAAAATTTTAAAAATATATTTTTTTTATATCGTTAAGACTTGATAATATTTGAAGAATTTACTTGAATAAAAATATTTTTAACAAAATTAGTGAACTAAAACATTTCGAAGTAAAAAAATAAAGTATTATATTCTAACTAAAAATATTTATAAAAACTAAAATGGAGAATAGTAGATCATTAAAAATTGTTAGTAAAATAAGATGAATTCTTACCATTTGAGAGGCAATATTCATTTTTATAAAAAAAATGCAATTTTTCAAAATTAAAACATAAATTACATTTTTTTCATAAACAAAATATAAAATATCCTCCTAAAGAAATTGTGAATACAAAATGTTCCCAACCAAGATCAATGATGAAAAGGTTTGCTAATGTTTTTGGGCTTGACTAGAGTGGGTCTTACGAGACACACCATATTGTCACTTATCCTACACAAAGAGAGACCCAACGGATGATGAGAGAAAATAAAAATGGGATAGGTAAGTACTGCAACAAACTCATATCCAGTGAATTCTAGTTCAAGTGATTAACTAATTAGTCAAATAAGCATCGATAAAAGATTTGCTAACTACGGAAGCCCTGAATTTGTTGTTGAGCAAAATGATAAATATGGCATAATTTTGGGTCAATGGTCCCTTCGTGCCTCGCGATCCCAGATTGGGCACTTCGCCTTTGTACCCTAATTATACCGATTGATTCTAGTGGTTCTTGATTCAATTAAATCACGTGGAACTATATTAATTGAGAACTAGCAGTGACTGACCAAGAGTCCCAACTACATATGAACGCAACGCAGTTAGAAGAATTGAGATGGAGAGAATATTTGCTTTTTGTGAATGATGTGGTAAAGGAGTAAGCACCACCGAGTCACCTTCTTGATGGTTTCCAAGCAACTATGCATGAAAAGAAGAAAAAGACACTGAAAATAAATCTCTTGTACTGTGTTGGAGGCCAAAGTTAATATTGTCCTTTCCCATTACATTTAATGGGATGGGGTTAAGAGAAGTCTCTTTCAAGCCACAGATAATCATTAATTTGAAGCCAAGAAGTTTCTTTTTTAAACCCTTAAATCTGGACGGGTCTCATGCAAGACTCCCTTTGTCTTTAATAGAGGTTCAAGTGTTGTCACTCTCATGAGTAGACACTCTTGGGTCTATCAATGTGACCATCCAATTCTGCATTGCTGCTCTTGTTCTACATTGTCCAAACATACTGCCAATTTTGGTAGTGAGTGTTTCAGTGCTCTGAGTTACCTCCAAAACACTTTAGGATCGCTTGATAGGGACTCTCCTTGAGCTCCTCACCATTCCGTTACGTATTTAGAACACAATTTCAGTTACCACTCTCATTATGTAAATATATGTTGCAAGAGATATAAGGGAAAATTACATTTTTTTATACACTTTTGACATTTTTATACTCTATTTCCTTTTCTTTTTTTTAGTATCCTGAATTTCATTTTGGGACAACTGGTCATTTATTCACCAAAAATTGCTTTAAATTTTGTTTCAATTTATGAGTGTTTGGTTTAATTCATGGGTATTTTGAGAAAATGACCCGGAAGTACCCCGAGTTTTGGTTCAATTCATGGGTATTTTAGAATTATTGTCCCAAAATGAAATTCAAAGTACTGAAAAAAAGAAAAAAAAATGTAGGGTATGAAAGTGTCAAAAGTACGTATTTAAGTGCACAAAAGTGTTCTTTTCCCTAAATATAATATGCATTACCTAACTCCACTTGATACACTGTAATTTAAGGTTAAGGAAAGTCCATTCCATGTGTAAAAGGCAATTGAGAGCCTGATGGGATGGGTATATTTAATATGTAAAGAGTAGATGTTGATATATTAAAGGAGTAATTGCAGGTTACTACTCCCAACCATCCCTTATTTTCATTTTACTGTTGCAAACTTTAAAAGTTGGTTTACAAATACTCTAACTATTTTACATCTATTTGATGTCTAAAATATTTGCAGCATCACCTAAGTTTTTCATTGAAAACATTTCTCTAGTCATGCCTTGATACTCTGCATGGTTGGAATATCGTTTCCAACTAGTACGTCATCTACATATAACACTAGGAAGATAAGGGATAATTCTAGGTGGCTACACCTAGATATTGTTGTTTTTCAGGCGGGTACACCTAAAAACTTTTTTTATTCAGTTGCCTACTCCTAAGATGTGTAAGATTTTCACTTTGACCATTCCATCCAATTCTGTTAGTTTTAAACATTTTTTACATGTGAAATGACTAAAATGCCCTGATGGTGGTATGAGTTATTGAACTTGGACTGAAAAGGCTAAAATGTCCTTAACTATTCATCTAATTTTCAAACATATGCCACCCTCTACTTCTTCTTTCTCTTCACCCTCTCTCTCTTTCCCTTTCTTATCTCTTTCCAATCATGTCTTTTATTGCTACTGGGGAAGGTATTCACAAAGATGTTTCTGCCTCCAATCCAATCCAATCTGATTCGATTTGGTTGGATTCGATATTTACTCTCCCTCTGCTCTGTTGAATATATGAATCATCCAACCAAACCCAACCGAAATGTTTCACCGTTTCTTTGACAACGTCCTCGCCGTCACCAAAGAGTTCGTCCCCTCCTCCCTGTCCCTTCCCTCTTTTCGATTTTTATTTGTTTGTTGTGCTTTTTGACGAACTAGATCCTTTATTCATTGCATGCTATTGCTGGAGATGTTTTTGTGTTTCCATGGTTGATTGTGCGTATTCTGGAATGATTTTCTTTCTAACGCCGAAGTTTTAGTTGATTGTTTCTTCTGTAATTGTTATTCCTAATTTTACATCTCTAGATGTTAGGGTTTGCTAAGAAATGGAGAATTTTAATTTGATCTTATTTTCTTATTAGGGTGACAAGATGATGCCATCATAGATTTGTCTGATTTGTTTCATAGTCCCTATATCTCACTCATTCTTATGATATTGGGTTATTGGAACTCATCATTTATCAGTAGTCTTTATGTGTCTTGTGTTTATCAAATTTTGAAGCCTCTGAATACAGTGATTTACCCTCACATAGATAAGAAAGGGGAAGAGAGAGGGGGTCAAGAGAAAGAAGAGGTGGAGGGTGGCATATGTTTGATAATTAAATGAATACCTAAGGATATTTTAGTTTTTTTAGTCCAATTTTAATAACGCATACCACCGTAAGGGCATTTTAGTCATTTCACATGTAAAAAATGTGAAAAACTAACGGAATTGGACGGAAAGTGCAAATTGAAAATTTTGCACATCTTAGGCATAGCCAACTGGAAAAAAAAATTCTGGGTGTACCCACCTGAAAAACAGCAATATCTAGGTGTAGCCACCTGAAATTATCTCAAAAGATAATTGCACTCCTACTAGCTTTCTTGTATACACAACAGTCTGGACTGTTCATGGTCTCTTGATAGATTGTCGGATCATGATGGTCCACAACGGTTTCGTCATTACTCTCAGATACTTTATCTGACAGATACTTGACGCGCTCTATCAGACCTCTTTAGTCAATGCGGAGTTTTTTCAGGAACTGAAATTATCTCTTCAATTAACTCAGGTTTCATTACTTCTACATCGTCTAAGTGGGCTAGCCTGGACTCTTTCACCTTGCATTGTACCTTCTTGAATTTCTTCAAGATGCATGGTACTCCCACTATTTCTTTTGGAAATAAACTTTATTTCCAAAAGACACTATTCCAAGCAGCAAACACTTTGTTCTTGTAAGGTTTGTAGAAGTTGTATTCTCTTGTTTCCTTATGATACCTTACGAAAGGAAACTTGTCATATTTGGGTGCTGGATTGTCTAAAATCATCACGTAAGCCTTGCATCTCTAAATCTTTAGGAAAGACCGATTGGGACGCAAATCAAAACATATCTCATATAGCGTACTTTCCATTAACTTTGTCGGAGTCCTGTTCAATAAGAACACAACTGTTTTAGAGCATAACCCCAAAACGAGATTGGTATGACTCATCGTGATTCGAACCATATCAAGTAGGGTTTTACTTTTCCATTCAGACACACCATTTCACTGTGGTGTTCCATGTGGAGTCATTTCTAAGACGGTTACATTCTCTCCATGAGGTTAGATAAAATCGTGGGTTATGTATTCACCACATAGATCAAATCTTAGTGCTTTAATATCGTTCCCAAGTTGTCTCTGTACTTTATTCTTGAATTCTTTAAACTTTTCAAAGGCTTATGACTCATGTTTCATAAACATAATCATATCTACTGAAAACATCAGTAAATGTAATGAATTACTGAAATCCTTTTCTGGCAATAGAACTCAATGGTCTACATATATCATAATGTATTAGTCTCAATAAGTCACTCGCCCTCTGAGCTTTTCTTTTGAAAGGTACCTTAGTCATTTACCCATTAAAGAAGATTTCACTTGTGTCAATTTAATTCAGTAATCAAATGAACTCAAAATTCCACATGCGTGCACTTTTGACATGTGTTTCTCATTTATGTGGCCTAAACAACAATATTATAGTTTACTTTAAATCATCATATTTAAACATTTTCATATTTATGTTATAAATTGATCTTTCAGTAGTATCATCAATGTACAATAGAGAGCACTAATCCTTGGAGCACTTGGATTATAAATGTCATTTCCGTGGATAATACTAATGTTATTCCCAATAGCAAATTTATATCCATTTTCTTGTCTATACAAGAAACTGAAATTATGCTTCTACTAAAATTAGGTACATACCAAATATTATTTAAATGCCAAACTAAGCACATTGGGCATAGTCAATTCGATAACCCCTACAATAAGTGCCACAACATTCGTGTCATTGCCTATTTGTAGGTTCACTCCCTTGGTCAACTTTCTTCTACTTTTGAGACCCTACACATCAAATGCGTGATTCAGATCCATTATCTAATACTTAGAACTCAGAAGTAGAGAAATTTATTTTTGTAACATAAATGCTTGAAGATGTAAACGTTCCACCATTCTTATTCAATTCATCTTAGTATCTCTTACAGTTCCTTCTTCAATGACCAGGTAGATTGTAATGAAAGAAAAAAGCATCTCATTTGCTTGGATTCAAACCTTTTGAATTTTGCCTTGGTCTTTTGAACTATAGGAGCCTTGCTCTTACCTTCAACATGCTTTAAGAGACTTTCTCTTCTTTGCCTCACACTCTTTTGAAACTTATCCCTTTTTCAACAGTGAGAACATTCTAAGTTTTACCCTTAATGTTCTTCTCAGTAGATTGAAGCATCACATGCATCTCTGAGACGGTCTTGTCCATGTTCCGCATGTTATAGTTCACCATGAACACATTGTACACAACATAGAGCAATTGAAGGACAACGTCTGCAACCAACTCTTTGGATGTTCGGACCAAGTCTTTCAAGTTGCTCAAGATGACTTTTCATCCTTTTAGGACATGATGACTTATGGAATTTTCTGCTGACATTTTGCATAAAACAAATCTCTGATTGTGTCGAACTATTCAATCATTGTCTTCTCTTGGAACGTTTCCATGAGATGCTCAATCATTCTATTCGCATCCAAATTCATCAGTTGCCTTTAGAGATCATATCTCCTTCCAACCCAGTATAGTATAACTCATATTAACAAAGTTATTAGAGTGCTTCTTGAACACATTTTTAAGAGCTCTTGTGACGTTAGCAAATAATTCTTTAGGGATTGGCTGGTCAAGGATACATTTCTTTCTTTCTTGCCAGAGAACAATTCTCAAACTTTCTGTACCAATTCGGAAAATTCATTTCATTGAGTTTCTCCTTCTCAAGTATGGCTCTCAATGACTCAATGTGTGTGTTTAATTTGTTGTCACTATCTATACGATTAATAAATATAAATTTAGCATATTTTAATTGAAGATCCTAACAAACACCGACTATAAGATTCAATCATAGAATCTAAAATCAAGATTCATAATTCACTACTCTTGGAGTGGACATAGGCCCATCGCCCCAATTATAGCTATGTACGTTGGAACTCTTTCCAATTACAGCTCTATGTAACTCTTAGATAGAATATATATACATGACACAATTATATATGATACCCTAGATCCGAACCATTATGATAATCGTAATTAAGTCAACCAAATTCAATCGTGGAAGACTGGGACAGAACCATTATGACAATCGCAGTTTCCACGTTTGTCAGCCCACGTGTCTCTGAACACTATACAGAGGAGTACCCATCTATAGCTGGGAGAGTCTGGTATGAGTGTCAAATATGATGGGAGGTGTCTCACATGACTTAATATTAAGTAATTTGTCGTGTTTGTTCGAGATTTGTATTATATACAAAACTCTCTTTAAAAAAATTCCTTGCATCATATGCAATTATATGTTTTAAAGTCCTTTTAACTTGCATACTAATTAAATCTATTTGAAGCATGCATCTCTTAGTCTATCATACATCGTTTGCATATAAACTAATAATTCATTCTCATGCATATCATATAAGCATAAAGCAAACGTGCATAGCATAGCCCATAACAAAGTTGATCTTTATAGTGTCAGTCTACAAAAATCAAAGGTCAATCCTAGGGGTAATGAACACATGGTGCCTAGAGAACGCTTCTCCATCTCGTGTCACCAACGAGTCTCCATCCTTGACGATCTCTATGCAATCTCTAGTCATCTTAAGCCACCATTAAGACCACCATCGTCGACTTCTCTTGTGTTGCTCCAAGGAGTAAAGTAATAAATAATTACAACAACGACACACATATTAATTAGAACCCTTGAAATTAAAATAGAGCAATATACATTCACATGGGTCTTAATAAGAAAATTTTTTCACCATGCATTGACATTCTTCACACATCAATATGTTATCAAACATTCATATTATCAAAAAAATATTACTATTTTAATCTCAATTTTAATTTAATGAAATAATGATCGATCGGGTTTTGATGTACTTATTTTACAGCCGCCACGGGGCCTGACACGGAGCGTGGCCAACTCTTGGTCACGGAGCGTGGCCAACTCTTGGTCACGGACTATGACTGTGGTCATCGCCACAGATCCGGGGCTCTTTATGGCTATCGCCACGGGTCCGTGGCTGTCGCCACTGCCACGTCCAGATTTTCAAAAAAAATTTCATTCATATATTGTGCAACAATTGCACATTCCGGATAAAAAAATTACAACCCTAAGGTTTAGATTCTTGTTCCGATCAAATCGGATCTAACTTACTTTTTTTGAATTAGATCTAGTGTAACAATTACACACTCTAGATTTCGAAAATCACAACCTTATGTCTTGAATAAACTCTTTTATTCAAGATCATGATCATACACATATATACAAATTAAATATTCATATATATATATTTATTCAATTGAATCTCTATTCAATTAGTCTCATGCAAATTCGACTACTCCTAATCATGCATAAATCTATCCAAACAAACATATAAACAATATCTCATATTATCATGCATATTTCGATTAATCTTAAACTGCAGCCAGCCTCTGATACTACTGTTGGGAAACATGGGATCTCATATGTAGCAGTGGAAGCAATATAACAAAAGTTTATCCGCGTTCCTACACAAGGATATACTACATGCTTAAGACTAATCGATGAAAGGGATAGAACTCAATTTACCTATTGTAAATCTAACTTTAACCAACCTTTGAGAGATGAACATGTTCTTCGCAAATTCGGACTTGAACACAAATCCTATTTGGGCGGCTACATATCTTGTCTCTACAAGAATCAAAGTCTATGTTGTTCGCTTGTGGGGTCTCCAACAGAATGTGCTCTTTACAGGGTATCCACACGAATAAGACTTGATCGAAGCATTCACGAAGATCAATCTACTAGAATTGATCTTCTCAAATAAGATCTAATTAACTCTTTAATTAGATTTGGAGTTTTAAGTGGAGTTGTTAATGTTGCGAATATCGCATTACGGTTTAAAGTAAACCGTTGCAACATATTTATAGAATTTAGGGTGTAGAGGTTTTATTCCCAATAAAATCTTACTTTATTATGAATTCGTAATTCAGAAACTTTCCAAAAACTTGAATTGCCAATTGGTTGTTTCCTTTTTGGCTTCAGATTAACAATCGGAAACAAGGAAGGAATCTGCACCGTCTCCATTGACCCGCCACGGGGCCGTGGCTAATTCGGCCGCTCCGTGGCCAACTCTTTTAGTCACTGACAAGCCACGGTGTCGTGGCCATTTGGCCATCCCATGGCCAATTTCCTTGGTCACGGACCGTGGCCATTAGGCTGTCCCGTGGCCAACTTTGCCACAGGGTCGTGGCCACTTAGGCACTCCGTGTCCAAACTTTGGTCATAGATCCGTGACCCCATGTGGTCATATGTCCTTCTTTCCACTTGTTCTCCTAATGGGTTCGTAACCCATATTGCTTTGGGCTTTCTCTTTGTGTGTGTCTTGTAGGTTCATGAGCCATTAACAAATGGCCCCTAATTCCTCTTTGGTCTACTCATCATAAGTGGTCTCTAGTAAGACATTATGATTACCCAATGATGACGATGATCGATGATTCAACTTAACATTTTGCTGTAATTATCATAATCCATTTGTTCCTAAATATCTGATTGAACATAAGATACGGAGACGTCACCATTATTTATTCAATCATGTTCCTTGTTCTCGAGATGACTGAGAATGATAACTCTTTATCAATAGTACGAGCGTACATTCACTTTGGTCCATTCATCAAGAGGTCTTAAACATATATCGTTCCCATAAGTATATGAAGGACAAATCACTTGACCGTCATTCGTATCCTCATATAATTCGTCGCAAAGCCAATCATACCCCTTTTATCACCTGTTACGAACAACGTAGGTGAGCATGTCAAACTATGGAAGTTGTTATATAGGAATCAACGAAGACTCCAAAGTCTTAAGGATTCGATGATACTACGACAAATAAGAATGTTCATGATTGTATCTATGACACATTGCTTAGGTCGGGTCGTCCAACATTATTTCTCTAAATGATATCTATGATCTTACTTAACAATCCTTTACCTGTGATCAGTAGAGCGTGATCATCAATCATCCTCATACTGGTCGCTTTAAAAAGTTTTTTTGACTAGGGACTTGTTAAGTAAAATTACTTGTAATGTCTTAGCAATTTCTAAGGGTTCTACTATCAGTGATGACACACTCGATAACCTTAGACGAAATTAATGATTAACTTATTATCACAACACAATGATAATAAAGATGTCGATTTATTGCTAGTAGATGATGTAACGTTTTGCACATAAATATGATTGACCTAGGGCATATTTCCTTCACATTGACCGTCCTCCTTGAGCATGCAAGCTCCAACTCTTCCTTCAATGGCTCCCAAAATTCTCCAAAGCTTATGTGGATGAACCCTAACTCCTTAAGACCTCCCCTAAAGAGCCAAAATCTTCCAAGTCTCTTTCTAGGTCTCCCGAATCTAAATATGAGAGATGCTCAAATGTGCTATTTGTACCCTAGGTCGAACTGAGGGTAATTTAGGGAATTTCTGCAAAAAAGAGAGGTTGTCACCGAGTAAAAATTCTCAAATCATGATAGTGATTTATGACTTGCCAAACCATAAAGTACTGCCTCAGTATCCTGCTCCCAACGACTCCAAGTCACAACAGGAAGTCGTGACTTTGTGATTCGTGAGTTGAATATGCTCAACTCGTAGCCACTGTTCAGGTATCTTGCACCTCACAACACAAAGTCATAATTGTGTGTCGTGACGTCTACTATTTGAGCTCCAAACTTGCAGCTCTGCCCTCTGCCTCTGCTCTTCGTGACTCACGAATCGGACTTACAACCGTGTGCGTGGTTTTGTTAGCCGTGACTTGCATCTACTCCTCCATTTATTTTGAAATCATTTTGTCTTGATCTCGATTTTGCTCCTGAGTTTCTTTCAGCTCAAAATTGCTTCGAAATGACTTATTTTCCTACATATTCACTCAATGAACAAATAATGCTCAAATGATATAAATGACTCTAAAATCTACTTAAAATGAAAGAAATCAATTTAATTGTGAGGAGATTTAGCTCGAGTGAAATTATATTTCACTCACATCATGTCCTTTCAAAACATATTTGGGCTCGTGTTGGCACCTTGAGTTTTGTGGTTGGAATGATAACTAGATTGCGAGGTGGGAACAACGTAGACCTTAGGGGTGAGAGTGTCCCTACCCATGATAAGTTTTTGTATGTATTTTGAGGAAAAGAGTACTTGGGTACATTTGAAATTTTGTATTTCTAACATAACATAAGTATATTTAAGTTTAATTTTATATGTACCCGTCATTCAATTTTAACATTTTTCTTGTGTGTAGTCACATTATGAGGGCCTTCAAAAATAGGGGAGGAAAATGGAAACTCGAGTGAGTTCGGAAGATCGAGTCATTTAAACTCATGTGTATCTATATTAGGAAGAAAAATATTGGTGCATTTTTTCCTTTACGTAATAATAAGAAATTTCTTTCCAAAACAATAAGTCCTGAAAAGACTCCAAATAATTGCATTGACTATAACTTGGGTGATGAAATTTTAGTATGCACATGTAGCCAACCTGCTTGCAACCTTAATTGTTGCTATTTCTCGATCCCGTTAGTGTTTCAAAGAGAAGAATATGGTACGGAAGGTACGTTGACTTTCAATACAAATCATTTGCGGCATGTGCGGCCTCAAAATTAGGTATATGATACGTGTACGCGTCTAAAAAGAATTGGTTTCTAGTAGATTCATCGTGGGTATTAATTTAGTTTCTTTAATTTAACTTAATTCTTAGCTTTCGCGTCCTCGTCCTCGTGGCCTAATTGCACTGTTAAGTCCCAAATGACCAAGATTTGTTTATGTTTAGTCCCAATTGAGCAAGATTTACACAATTTGTTTTATTATAAAGTATAGGGAGATAATTCGGTGGAAACCATATACTCAAATAGAAAAATAGTAACAAATGTCAACCACACGATAAGATGAGCAATAATTCAGATTGACACAATGGTATGAACGCATAAATAAGTTGAACTTTGTATTTCTTTTGGTCATTTTCCTATTTTGCTTACTTGGGCTATGGGCACTGTGATTATTTCAACCAATTCACTATTGAGCTGTGCGAGTGAATCGATTTGTGAGAAGCGATTTGGCAACTATTCCTCGAAGAATAAGAGTCAAAGAGCACGAATCGACCAATCTGAATCGACGAACCCGAATCTATCAAGAGTAGTTGAAGAACAACACAAATCGACCAAACCTAGTCGAAGAACACAAATCTATCAAGAAGAGTCGAAGAACACCAACCAAAGAGCACGAACTGAGAAAGTCGAATCGAAGAAGATAAATCAAGATGATGCATTACTATAATGTTATGAAAAAAAATAGCGAACAAGAGGAAGCGCGAGAAGGTGCAGAGTGTTGTGAAGAAGATGAAGAAGGCAAGTAACTGTTTGAAACTTGTTTCTCAGTTACTGTTAGGAACATGTTTCAGACTGCTCAAACTCTTTGATTTATGTAGAATTTCTGTAACTAGACTGATGTCAATTGTCTCTCTCCGTTGATACGCGTTCAATTTAATGAAATGGTCTCTCCAAAACAAGTTTTAATGTCTATTTGTCATGGATTCATAATTTCTCAATTACTATTAGAAGGTGCTTCAGACTACTCAAACTTTCTATGTTTTGTGGAATTTACGTAAATAGACTGATGTCAATTGCCTCTCCCTATTGATATGTACTCACTTTGGTTAAATGGTCTCTCTAAAACCTGTTTCAGTATCCATTTCTCATGAATTCATGAGTTCTCAATTAATGTCGAGAAAATGTTTCAGACCACTCAAACTCTTTAATTTTTGTGAAATTTATGTAAGTAGATTGATGTCAATTATTTATCTATGTTGTTATGTGTTTAATTTAATGAAATTGTCTCTCCAAAACTTGTTTCAGTGTCCTTTTGTCATGAATTCATAATTTCTCAAATACTGTTAGGAAGGTGTTTCAGACTACTCAACCTCTCTAATTTTTATGGAATTCCTGTAAAAGTGACGTCAGTCGCCTCTCTCTGGTGTAAAAGGAATTCCTGTTAAAGTGCTCATTTTGGTGAAATGGTCTCTCCAAAACCTGTTTCAGTGTCCATTTCTCATGGATTCATATGTTCTCAATTATTGTTAGGAATGTGTTTTAGACCATTCAAAATCTTTGATTTTTGGGGAAATTCTAATAACATAAACTGATTTCAATTGCTTCTCTCTGTTGATATGTTTAATTTAATGAAATGATATCTCGAAAACCTGTTTCAGTGTCCTTTTTGTCATGAATTCGTAGCATCTCAATTACTATTAGAAAGGTGTTTCAGACTACTCAAAATCTTTTATTTGTGTTGATTTCATGTGAATAGACTGATGTCAGTTTTTTTCTATTTGTTGATATGTGCTCATTTTAAAGAAATTCCCCTAGGTTATAGTATGGAACCATATCCCCCCGTTAAACCCAAGAAACCCTCGTTACACTTTTCCCACGATAGGCTTCACCTTCTCCCCTAAGGTATAGTATGGGACTCAGTCCCCTCATTACAGTTGGGGAACACCTCGTTACACCCGGGGAACCTTAGTTACACTTTTTTCCCGATATGGTTCACCTTTCCCCCTAGGGTATAGTATGAAAGCCGATCCCCTCGCTACAGTCGGGGAACCCTCGTCACATCTTTTCCACGACATGGTTCAGCTTTCCCCCCTAGGGTATAGTATGGAACCTGGTCCCCTCGTTAAACTCGGGGAGTACTCGTTACACCTTTTCCCCGATAGGGTTCGCCTTTCCCCCATAGGGTATAGTACAGAACCCAGTCCCCCGTCACAGTCGAGGAACCCTCGTTACACATTTTTCCCGACATGTTTCACCTTTCCCCCCTATGGTATAGTATGGAACCCGATCCCCCCGTTACAGCCGGGAAACCATCGTTACACGTTTTCCCCGACAGGGTTCACCTTTCCCCCTTAGGGTATAGTTTGGAACCCGGTCCCTCCGTTACAGTGGGGAACCCTTGTTACACCTTTTCCCAGACATAGTTCACCTTTCCCCCTAGGGTATAGTATGGAACCTGATCCCCTTAGTTACTGTTAGAAAGGTGTTTCACACTACTCAAACTCTCTGATTTTTTTGAAATTTCTATAAATAGACTAATGTCAGTTGATTCTCTCTGTTGATATCTTCTTATTTTTATGAATTAGTCTTTCCAATACCTGTTTCAGTGTTTTTTCTCATGAATTTAAATGTTCTCAGTTACTGTTAGGAAGGTGCATCTGACAACTCGAACTCTCTGATTTTTGTGGAGTTTCTGTAAATAAACTGATGTTAGTTGATTTTTCTATTGATATGTGCTCATTTTCGTGAAATGGTCTATGCAAAACCTATTTTAGTGACCTTATCTCATGAATTTATTAGCTCTCAATTACTGCTAGGAAGGTGTTTCACACTACTCAAACTCTCTGATTTTTGTGGAATTTCTGTGTATGGATTGTTGTTAGTTGCTTCCCTCTGTTGATATGTGCTCATTTTGGTGAAAATGTTTCTCCAAAAGCTATTTAACTATCCTTATCTCATGAATTCTAGTTTATTAGTTAATGTTAGAAAGGTGTTTCAGACCACTCAAACTCTCTTTTTTGTGTTGAATTATTGTAAACTATATTGTTGTCAATTGATTCTCTCTCTTGATATGTGATCATTTTTGTGAAATGGTCTATGCCAAACCTGTTTCAGTGTTCTTTTCTAATGGATTCATAGTTTTTCAGTTATTGTTAAGAAGGTGTTTCAGACTACCAAAAATTTCATATTTGTGTTTAAGTTTTGTAAAATATTGATGTCAATTGTCTTTGTCTTGATATATGCTCATTTTGGTGAAATGATCTCTACAAAACTTGTTTCAGTGTTCTTTTCTTATTGATTACTAGTTTCTGAGTTACTGTTAGAAACATGTTTCAGAGTCGATTTCTCTTGATTAAATATATTCTCTATTATTGTTAGAAACATATTTCAGACATCTGAAAATCTTAAGATTACATATTACTGCTACCAAAACATGTTTCAGACTCGAAACACGTTTCATACTATCAAATGTTTGAATTCACCAATTTTCCAGAAACCCTAAATTATTGGTGAGTTAAATTCAAGAAACCAAAATCGCGAGATTTGTTGATTATTACTGAGAAATCACAAAGAACAATCAATA
This sequence comes from Geranium rotundifolium, assembly GCA_963920655.1. NCBI lineage: Eukaryota > Viridiplantae > Streptophyta > Magnoliopsida > Geraniales > Geraniaceae > Geranium > Geranium rotundifolium. Next base: position 17,796,188 of record OY987321.1, read on the forward strand.
ATCAACAAGAACAATCACGAAGAATCACAAAATCGACAAGAGTAAATTCAATTTCCGATAATCAATTATTGAATATTGATTATTTGATGAATCGAGACCAATTGCTGCATAATCACAACCAATTGCTCTAGAATCGCGTGCAAAATTGCCAAAATCGCCATCAATCGCGGGTAGATATGCGAACTGAGAAAACTTTCTGCGCATAATTTGTGAGGGAAGAATGACGGATTTGCCCTTTAGCGTGCTTAATGAATTAATTTTCAGCATAAATTACTTATTAACTACATCCATTGATAAGATATAATCCTACGTTTGACATCTATTTCTATTTTTCTATTTCAATGTTAGTTTCCAGCGGATTGCATCCCTAAAGTTTATATATTTTTTTAAGTAATATACAGTAAATATCAAAAACAGTTATATTGACCATATAAAATATCTTATCATTCTCTCACAACATATTACAAACCTTATACTTGTTTGTGATGCAAGTAAAGAGATGCATTCATCTAAATATTTGATAATTTAATTTTAATATTATTACACTTATTTATTTAATTAAAAAAACAAGTAAATAGATGAAGCCAAATCACAAGAAATTACTCATCCGAGAAACGTTAGGAGGGTCATTCCCCTCTCTCATCCCCAAATAAGCCCAAAAAGGAAAGCCCTATCTATGTGACGCTCAGGAGTGTCGAGGTGAACCGACTAATCATATGGCACTTAGGCGCTGGGATATGCCTCTGCTCAAACCTAAGGAAGTTAGATATACAGACTCCAAATGTATGCGCAATGCGCGTGGAGAGGCACACGTGACCAGGAAAGCTTGTTGCCATGCCAACTTGAATATGCAGACTTCCCTCGGCTTGAACGATGCACGCTCGGATAAGAGACTCCTCTATAGGCGAGGAGTTCTTTGTGGGCGCCCGCTAGCACGAAATCTTTCTCGGATGAGAAAGTTTGGGTAGATGTCTGCTTGGTCCTGACACCTTGATAATAAGTGAGTCACACCATTCACGACAAATAAAATAGTCACATCCGAAAGTCGAGACAATATTAAGAAACTATTCACCATGTTAATATTCATTTAAATATCTTAAGGCTATGAATTGATATGTGTGTCGGAAGAATAGTATAATTAAGTACAAAATGGCTAAATTAAAAAGTGTATTAACTTGTTACTACGTCAACATGAGCCTCGATTCTGAACACCTAAACAGAATAATGTGAAATATATTTATATATTTTTTGAAATGAGATCTTTCCAATGACATATAAGAAGTTTAAGACGAGTAAAGGGTGAATGAAAATTAGATCTGAAGTCTGACGCGTTTGATCAGGCCTATAAACATGAATCATTTAAGATTTGAATTATTCTTTTAAAATGTATGAACCTGCACATACCATTAATAATTAATTTTCATTGAGAAATTAATTATCAAAAATATCATATTTTTCAAAAAGAATTAGTTGATAAGTTTCTCATTACTTTTTTTATGAGATTTCAGTTTCTTACCTTAAGGAAATTCTCTTTCGTAAAAGGGATTATTGTCACGTACCGGGTAGTTTCCACCCACAAACGACCCGAGACATGACTAACAAACTCTTACCCTAGTTTTTTTTAGGATTTCCTTCTCTCTCAGCTTCATTACTTAACTTCGCGTCCATCCTCCACGACAGATTTTCTGAGGCTAACTACCAAAATTCTCTCCAACAATTATCGACCAACCAACGCTCATACACGTCTAACGGTTACCAAACGGTCCCATCGTGACTCCTTCGTCGTCTCGTCCAACAACACGGCCAACGATCGACCATCGCTCGACCACCCAACCTATGCCGCCATTTCCGCCCATGCGTGGCCTAAGCATGCCCCCGTGCGGCCCATTCCAACCAAAACGACCCGAACGACCACAAGTCGCCTACAGTGTAGATACACTGTTTCGAACTGCTTATAGGTTCATTTATTCATGTGGGGATTGTTATCCGGATTGTATAATTAAATGCAAATTGACTAGTGTATTAACTTGTGACTACGTCAACATGAGCCTCGATTCAAATGGATGGGTGGTCAACATGAGCCTCGATCTAAAAAGACAATTTTACCCTCAAATGAATAATAATTATATCTAATGGATGGGTATCTGCCTTTTCATTTAAACAAATAAAAAATTAATTTTCTGAAAAAATAATTGACAATTAAATTTCATGTAAAATGACCACCCTCTCTCGTCCTTTGTCCTAAGCAAACCTACTATGAACAGTTTCACAACTTCAACAACTTGTCATTATTAGAAGAAATTTGCAAACAAACTAAATCAAAACCTTTAAATCATGTTCAACCTCTACAAACCACATGATTTTTGAATTAAAATCAACAAAACGCATGAATTTGTTTCCGGTACAAATCAGAACTTCCAAATCGGTGGTGGTCGGTGGCGACCCTTGCCGGCGGCAGTCGGCGAATCTAGCGAGCAGTTGACGAATCCGACGAGCCTGCTCCAGATCTGGTCTCTCTCGCTCCTGGCGATGCCCAACGGCGTTCGACGGTGCGGGCGAGGAGGAGAAGGTGACTTGCACGCGTCGTCGATTGGGCTGGTGGTAGAAACTCGTGCCATCGTCGATTCGTGGGAGCCTCTGGCAAATATGTTAACAGATGGGTCGATGTGGGCGGAGAAGGGAAAGTGGTGCCATTTGTGGGGCTCGGAGGAGAGGACGTCGGTGTCGAAGTTGAGGATGATAGAGGGGAGGTCTGAGGTCGAGACATGAGATCACCGGCGCTGGAGTTTGACAGAAGAAAGATAAAGAGGGAGGTTGAAGATTAGCGAAGAAGATAGGAGAGAGAGGGGGAGTGATAGAATTTGAGGAGGGAGGGCTAAAATGTCACTTCTTATTTATTTTTAATTGTTTTTAGTTGGGATAAATTATTATCACTACGGTGAAGTTTGACACATTTCTATGTCAATACGGTGAACTATTTTTTAAGTCTTACTTCAATACGAAGAACTATTTTTATATATCATTTTACCCTAACGTCGATAAAACAGATGGAAAATATACTGTTTAACTTTCAAATTTTATTAAATGTCGAAAATACCCTTGTATTTAGAATGAGATTTGAACGGGTATAGTGACATAATTTTCGTTATTTATTTAAAAAGGTAAGAACGTGCACATGCCTTAAATGATTAATTTCCATTGACAATTTAATTATGCAAGAGTTCTACTTTCCCAAAAAAGAGAATTGATAAGTTTTTCATTCGTTTTTCTACAAATTTTAGATTAATCCTGTTAATTTTGTCTCTATCCCCCTCTTTGATTACTCTTTACACGCAAAGTTCGTCTACATTCGTCGTCGTATCCTAGGAGACAATTGTAGATACACAGGAACAAACATCTTCAGGAAATAGCAGACTATCGTGCTTCAACGATAACTGATCAAATATCGTTCAAACCGTCCCGTAGAGACTACAACAAGTTCATTATGATTTATTTATAATGATTTGTATTTTATGTTTATTATTAATAAAATCGAAGTAAAAAAATTAAATAAATATTTTTTTGAAAAATGGATATGCCCCCTTGAATTATGGTATATATACAAAAATTGTGTAACATAACAGTAAAAGATATGAAGCTTATTGGTAAGTGTGTAATGTTTTATCCATAAGGTCATGGGTTAAAACTTTGGAATAATAATTTTTTATCAGTTGTGTGCTTCTTTAATGATGTTTGGGCCTTATATGAAGCCTCCTTAATCCTCACTTTATTTATTGGCTCAAAATTGTAATTATTTTTACTAATTATTGTATTAGTTAGATTATGTTTTCCCGTTTTCATTAAAAAAAACAGTTTTGTCCATTATAATTAAACTAAATTATTTATTAACTATTGAAAATTTGTGAATTTTATAAGCAAAGTTATATTGATATTAAGTGTAAGGGTGAGTCATTTGATAAACGAATCAAACTCGAGTCCAACATATTAAAATTTGTAAGTCGCGAACCGATTCGCTTCATATTTATATATACATGAAAGTTAAATTCAAAATCAACTAATAATCAAGCTCGAATTATTTTTTGTTATATGCATTTGATAATTATTTTATTATAATAATAATTATTATTTTAACTATTAATTAAATTTTTAGTATGAAGTTTTGTCCCCCCTTGAAATTTGTTTTGGATCTGCCACTGATTATAAACTAATTATGCATCTAACAATATCACTACTGGAATTTAGGCTTTTCCCGGCGAGATATTGGACGTCTCGCCGGTTTGTTAAAACTATAGTCGGCGAGATGTTCAATATCTCGCCGGTTTGGTGAAACAAACCCAGCGAGATATTGCTCACCATCTCGCCGGGAAAGGTAAAACCCTACCCGGTGAGACATTCAATATCTCGCCAGCTGTGTTTCACCAAACCGGCGAGATATTCAAAATCTCGCCAGGCTTATTACAGACGTCAACGGTCAGATTTTGACGCAGCGGTCATATCCTTTCCCGACGAGATATTGCACAATATCCTGCCAGGAAATGTTATGACCGTTGATGGTCAACATTTGACCGTTGACGGTCAACGACTCCAACCCGCAAAATATTGGCAAAATATCGTCGGGAAAGTGTTTTTTGACCATGAACGGTAGGATGTTGACCATCAATGGTCATAACCTTTCCCAGCGAGATATTGAGCAATATCTCGTCGGGAAAAGGTTATGAAAATTCTATAAAAGGTTTATGGATGAGTTCATTTGTCAAATTTTGGTTTGTGAATGATATTTTGGACTTATTCATAGAGGTGAAGATTTCGAGTGCATACAAAGTCGAAGATTACTAGTCCGGTTCTCGAGTTCCCCTCGTCGTCTCTAATCTTGTCGTCCCCGTTGGTAGATCTCCAGATTTGCAGGTTAGTTTGGGTTTTCGATATGCTGTGAAATTTTAATTTTGGTGAACTAGGCTATGACATTGGTATGAATTTTTGTGAGTTAGGCTATGAATTAGTGAAATTTTACTTAATTAGGCTATGAATTAGTGAAATTTTGGTAAGCTACGGTATGAATTAGTGAAATTTTAATTTTTATATGATATTACGATTTAGCTATGACATTGCTATAAAGAAAATCTGTGACTTATGCTATGAATTAGTGAAATTTTGGTGAATTAAGCTATGAATTAGTAAAAATTTTGTGAACTAGGCTATGAATTAATGAAATTTTGGTGAATTAGGCTATGAATTTGTGAAATTTTGGTGAAATAGACTATGAATTAATAGATTTTTTGGTGAATGAGCTAGGCTCTAAATTAGTACATTGATGTGGAATTTCTATTTGTGGATATTCAGCTTTACTTACGTGTAGTAATACATATGCATATAATAACTATCACGTATTGTATTGTATGTAGATCTGTCAATTATGTACCACCATAGGTGGATGAATATAGAAAATAGAAGGTCGCAAGCGTATATGTACGGTGTCGAAATGCCTTCTAGAAGGAACAAGGGGCAGAAGACTCTAAGGGAGCAGTACTTTGACCGAATCCGCCGGTATGCTACGAGCTTGGCACCTCCTGAGAGCTCGGGGGTAGAAAGTGGGCCCCAGGCTGGTACTAGACCCGAGGAGGGTGCTCGGCCCCAGCAGGATACACCGGCCCAGGAGGAGGTCAACAGACCCGAGGGGGGTGGTTCGGTTCTGGAGGAGGCGCTTGAACACGAGGATGAGCTGATCGAGTGCATCATTCTTACAGTCGGTCCCTCGTGCATTCCTACAGTAGAGTCTAAAGAATCGAACACGTACGGTTCGAATGTGCCCTCCAGACGACACATCTGGTACCAGTCGTTGAATATCACACACGAGTAAGGATCAACGAGTGGGCCAAAGGAGCCGAAGACATGTTCGCATGGGCTTGCGAAGTGCAAGAAGCTCCGAGATATGATAGAGAAAGGGCCTATGTCGGCCACGTGAAATTTCGACAAAAATCACATCCTCATCAATAACGACCCAGAATTTGACTCGACCCAGATTATCTGGTTCATCGGCGGTCACATCAGGACGAGTGTACTACCGCGCGCTCCTCGGTTTCGGATGCTGGAGTTCAATGAATAATGTAAGATATGGATAGCTCTCATGGTAAGTTTCGAAACTTTTTTCATTTATAAATAATTTTATTTCAAACCTTTTTTATAACATATTTCTATTTTCATTGAAGAGCGCGCTACGCTACCACGTAGCGCCAAATAAAGTCTACCAGTGGCTCTCGTACCATACTCAGAGGTGCTACGGAGGGTTTGTGGGGGAGTGTTCGAGGAACTACTCTCAGTACGGGCAGGGTCCAGTCCCGGTTGACTTCATAGGCCGAGAGCAATCATGGAAGTAGATGTGCGACTACTTCGAGAGTCCAGAATATAAGGTACGTAAAAATATGTAATATTTTCTTTAAATCTTTCAAATATTTAAAAATACTTTCTTAACGCTCGATATTAGTCCATGTGTAGGAACTTTTTGGAAAAATGAGAGGTCTCGCCGAGAATAAGAAAAAGCATAGCGGTAGTTCCCTGACCTTCGACAGAGATGCTCAACTCCAACAGAAGGCCGAAATTCTTCTTCCGAGTTTGGAAACTTACGTGCGCGTCTATGAAAAAGACGGCGACCAGGAGACGGTAAAATGTTAATTTCTTTATAAATTTACCGGAATTTTTATTATTTCATACAATTTAACACCTTTTTTTGTAGATCCAAAAAGTGAAGGACGAGATCGGCGGCACAAAAGACTTGCTGTAGAAGCGGCTGTTCCTAGACAACAATATTCGGTCCCGAAGTATTAGAGGCCAAAATCCTTCAGCGGTTGACGGGCACGGAGAAGAAGCGGGTGTGTGTTGTTCCTGGCATGGGCGGCGAGTTCCTTCGACCGCCAAAACCGAGAGGTGGTGCCCGTACATCCGCGGCCTCAGTTGAGCAGATAGATGCTGCAGTCGCTGCCAAAACGGCCGAAATGAAGGAGAGGGCTCGTGAGAGAGAGGCAGAATTGGCCGCCAGAGCTGCTGCTACGGAAAGGGAGATAGTTGAGCTGAAACGTCATTTCGACGATCAGCAGGCTCAGACGGACGCTCGGATTAAGGCCGAGGTCGAGGCTCGGCTTAAGGCCGAGATCGATGCTCGGGTTAAGGCCGAAGTTGAAGCCAGTATTCGGGATGTACTGGTCAACTTCAACTTGTCTGGTGTCACGCGGATGCCTCTTCCGGCTCATGCCCCGAGCCATGTCGTCACTTAGACTTCGAATCTGACTCCCATGCTGACTCTGACCCCGAGCTTGACTCCGACTCCAACCCTAGGGCTGACTCCGACTCAGACATTGACGCAACTGACTATCTCCCAGAGAGTGCCTTCGGACCAACAGCAACCTCCAGCACCTGCCGAAGAACAGTCGCGCCCGAGCAAGAGGTTCAAGAAGACGGCGTAGAAGACAAAACGACTAGGATAACTCCTGTAGGTTCCTAAGTTACGGATTTTGTTGACATTGTTTGTAATTATACGATATTGTTTGACTTTTAATTTGGTTTGCAATTGATTTTATATTATATTCGATTGCTGCAAATTGCAGTTTAGGATTTAGTTGAATTGTTGGTTTTACAGGTGACGGGAAAATGACAAATTGGGCAGTTTCTGTTCAAATTGTTATCAAACCTAGCCGTCGGGATGTTGACAAAATCTCGGCGGCTAGGTTCAACTAGGTTTTACAACTTAGCCGACAAGATTTTGTCAACATCTCGTCGGCTAGGTTGTAAAACATAGCTGGCGTTATGTTGGCAAGACTCGCCGGCTAAGTTGTAAAAGCTAGCCGGCGAGATGTTGGCAATATTGTAAAAAATAGCTGACGAGATATTGTAAATATCTCACCGGGAAAGGTTCACCAACATTGCGAGATATCGGTCACATTCAACCCGGCGAGATATTGAAGCAATATCTCACCGGCTATGACCTTTCCCGACGAGACTTGTCCGGCGAAAACCAAGCCGGCGAATTTCGGGTGAAAATCTCGCCGGCTTCCTGGCGAGACCGGACCCCCTGCCCGACGGGAGTAAAGTCTTGCCGGCTTATAGGTCATTTTTAGTGGTGTATGTTCGTTTGAGAATTCACATAAAAAAATTTATACGAAAGCATTTCTTTTAAATCGTTCTCTCTCTCATTTTCTTTTTTCTATATATTAGTCTTCTTTAAATTTCGCATTCAATCGTTTCAAATTTTCTAAAATTAATAGAAATAATCATTCTTGTAAATAAGGAATTGTCAATCAAACTCAAAGTGCTGTGTTTGAATTCTTCAAACAGTTTATAAGTTACTTAGAGAAGAAGAAGAAGAATTATTTCAAAAGATTTAAAACTGCCAATAAAGGGTTCTTCAAATACTTAATTAATGAATTTAATATATTAGTTGGTGGAATTAAGCAATTGAAAAGGAACAACATATATAATATATGTTCCACTCAACCTTGTTTTTAATTCTATGGATCATAGACTTTTTTGGCATTTGGAATTAGTCACAAGAACAGCTAATCTGAGTGCTCGATTAAGCGATCTCGACATCGCATGTTAGAGTGATATTTTTATCATTTTATCACTTTATATTAGTGTTTTTTCAAATGAACGAAACACCTGTAAATGTAATCGTTAAACTTTATATGTTACTAGTTAGTTGACAAGTTCCTAGTTCGATAGATTTATTGTTTTTTTATCTACTAATGAAGACTTATTTTTTAGCTATACATGGGTATATATTTTGTGTATATTATCATTACCAACTTTCCAAGTGAAAATATTCTTTAGGGTTTTGAGCGCTAACCTTTGAGGTGGAAACAAAAATGTGGACGAGCAAGAACATCTGTCAACCGTCCTAACTCGCCAATTCACCCCAACCTGTCCGCCATGAGACCCAGTTTGATGTGATCGCACGGCTAATTAAGGGGTCCAAAAGTTGCAACCTGCTAGTATGGCAAGGTGGTAGGTTAGAAATGTGTAACCCAGCCTAACCATGTACCCATTCAAATATATATATATATTTATACACAGAGAGAGATATCAGTTAGAACCAAGAGTTGCATGAGAACCTGTGAGAACCACCCAAATGTAACGAGAGGAGCATGTATTTATAACCTAGAAGGAAAAGTGTTACCCGTCGAGTGGAGAGGTATAACGATGGATGAGAAGAAAAAAAATTATTTTCTTTTGCTCTGTCATAATAATGTTATGGAAATACATGTCATAATAATGGAAACACGATTATGAAAATACACATCATAATACATGGCTTAATAATGAAAATACATGACATAATAATGGAAACACAATTGTCACAGGTTCGCATAAGACCTCTTGGTCCGCACCAGATCATGATCCTATATATATTTTTTTTGTGTTTATTTTTTTACAGTAACAATACTTGTTTGTTTGCGTGGAGTTGATTTCAAAAATACATGACACAATAATGGAAACACAAATCTCACAGGTTTGCACCAGATCATGATCCTATATATATTTATTTTGTGTTTATTTTTTTATAGTAACAATACTTGTTTGTTTGCGTGGAGTTGATTTCAAATATCAAATGACACATTCAACGTATTTTGAATGAGGATTATCCTCTGTTTTTGTTTTTTGTATCATGGTCGTGATCGTAGATGAGATGTTAGTCTACTGTCGTTTGTTTTTTCTCTAATATTTTCTTTTGAAAACCACTAATTTTATTCAAGCAAGATCATCATTACAAACAGAAAACAAGAAAAACAGGACATTCCCTGTCAAACGAACACCCATAATTCGACAACATGACCCTAGCTAGAGTATGAGCTACCTTGTTCCCTGAGTGTTTTACGAACGAAATAGAAATACTTGAAGCAGTCGACAACAATCTTCTTATCTCTAATACCAATAAGTCAAAGGGAGACCGAAGCAACAATGACTTATAGATCGCTGAAACCGCCAAAAGACAATCAGACTTGATCAAAACCGGAAGAGAAAAAGCCTCTCTAGCCCACCTGAGCGCCTGCAATATGCCCATTGTTGCGGGTCCAAATGTGACCTCGCAATTACACTTCTGACCCGCATTTGAGCACCGAATTGTCCTCGTTTCGGCTTTTGAGGGCCATTAATTTGGTACTTTTGATCCTTTGTGTGTTTTTGACATTTTGTAGGTGCAAGGCACAATTAGAGCATAATTGGAGCTGAAAATCGGTTAATAAAGTTCTGCACAACAGCTGAAACTTTCCGGTGGTGTAGATTTCTCGTCCGAAGTCCGATTGGGGCCCATAATGTGTCGATTTGAGCAGATTGTGAAGATCTAATCCATTGGTGAAGATTTCAAGGGGTCAAGATCGTGCCTAGGTGAGCCACGATCGTGCCTGAATGTATTTTTGCCGAATTTTGCTCGAAACTTACAGAGGCGAGGCACGATTTGAGTCACGATCGTGCCTACCAAGGCAAGATCGTGACTAAGGCGCGAAACTGATAATAAAGTGCAGAAATAAGATATTTTGGAGTATGGGGGGAGAGTTGGGCAAAGACCAAAAATGAGTTGAGGAGGAGAGAGCTTAGTTTGATAGCTCCAACCTCTTGTTCTTCATCAAACTTGAAGATTTCTTCATCTCTTCTTGACACTTTGGGAGTTTTGAAGTGGATTCCACCATAGACTCAACCTTTGGAGCTAGGAAATGAAGCTTTGGAGAGATTTCTAACATCAAATCCACCGAGCTTGAAGATCCATCTTGCTCAAGAACACCAAGAGCAATTTCTATCCCTATTTACTAGTTTATTTTGATGTTGTTGTTTACTTTTGTTGATTGTATGATGATAGTTGGATTGAGCACCATGGTTGAGGGCTAAATCCCTTAGCCATGGGTGCTAGACATTATGAAATATGTTTATTGAGTTTATGGAGGTATTAGTTCTAGGATTGAAGACTTTGTTGTGTGGTAGCTTATTTGAATGCATGTATTGTTTAATTGACGCTTTACAATATGTGTTTGAGGAGTTCTATCCGATACCGAAAGGGAAGGAATAAAATCTAGACCTAGCATTCACCGAGGGTTGTAGGCTCAAGACCGTGTCTTGGCACCTCGTAATAACCCTTAGCTTATTATTGTCAATCTAATGCGGTCTCGAGTTGTTCTCAATACCGAAAGGGCACGAAGAGACTCGAGATTAGGCTAACCTCATTACCGAAAGGCGAGGTCGGCACTTAAGACATAGGCTCAACATTAATTTCAATCCGAAGGAATTAAAACTCGTAAAATTATTTACATTGCTATTTTTCTAGCTCCCTAGGCGCTTTACTTCCATTGTTATCATGTTGTTGCTATTTACTTGTTGGTAGTTTACTAAAATAAATACAAACACTCAAAACAACCTACTAACCCTCATTAGTCCATGTGGATTCGACTCGGTATCTTACCGGTTTATTTGTACTTGCCGCGACCGCGTGTTGTTGCGCGAGAGAGGGGAGACTGCTTTTTCCCCCAACACCCATGCATCAACCCACTTCCTCGCAACCAAAGAGAATCCCCTTCCGCCTACTACCTCCCCGCCAAATTCCTCGCAACCAAACCCACTCCCGACGAATCAGTCCCCACCGCCCAGTCAACATTGATTTTTAATCGAATGACCTCCGGGTTCGACCATCTGACTTCCACCGGCACCCGCGACGAGCTGATCTTGGAACCATGCTCGTCCCTCCAATCTCGATAATATCTAACAACCCGATCCACCTAAATATTAGCAACAAAAGGGACTTTTGACCAACATTTGAGATTTCTAACTTCCCATGTACCCCATAGAAATAAGACAAAACCACAAAATAACAACTGACGAACCCAAACGAAACCACATCTCCAAATTTCGTCCTCGAGGAAGATCCTGCAAAGTAAGAACTTCGACTCGACCCCAAATAGAAGCCAATACGACGCAATCGACAAAATACGTGGGGAACATACTCGAATTCTTGGTTGCAAAGGGGTCATAATCCATCTGAATCAACTCCTTTGGTCGCCAACGTCAGCTTAGTCAAATATAACCTAATAAGAGCCTCCACACAAAAAATTCACCTTCGGAGCAACCTCAAGCTCCCAAATCTTTTTCCACTCCACTGGACAAGCCTCTCCATTCCACCTCCCCCTAAACACTTGAAGCTCCTTATAAGACGATCGAACCGAAAACATACCCGATAGCTCATGCCGTCAATACCAAGGATCCCTTACCACACCTTCGCACACCGGGGTATTAATAATATGAGACCCTATTTCCGGCGAAAACAGGTTCGATATCAAATTCGAATTCCATCTCCTTTAACCATCCACAAACAAGTTCCGGACAAACCCGCCCCATGCGTCTCCGGAACTTGGACGACATCTCCCGAAAGCCAACAATCCCCCGAAACCAACATATTTTCCTCCCCATCGCTCGTCTACACCCCCTGGCTAGCACCAAATCCCTAACCTCCACCAAACTCCTCTAGATAAAACTCAAGTTATGCCCGACATGAGCCATCATAAAAGAACATGAAGGGAAGTACTTAACTCTATAAATTCTACCCAATAAAGACGCCTCGTCACATAAGAGTTGCCATCCTTTTTTTTTTGTCAAGAGAGCTAAATTAAAACCGTGCAAGTCCTGGACCCCTAACCTTCCCATATGCTTGTGAAATGCCAGTTTATGCCAACCCCTCCATATAATACCACCCCCTTCAAGAGTACCATTCTACCAAAAAATGCCCAAAATCCGCTCGATCTCACGAACGAGACTTATCAGGAATAAAAACACTAACATAGCATAAATAGGAAGAGATTGCAACACCGCCTTCAACAAGACCTCCTTCCCATCCCTAGATAAAAATCTTCTCTCCCACCCCTTAATCCGGGTCAAAATATGTTCTTTAACAAAAGTAAGCACGGCCCGCCTCCTACTCCGAATAAGATTAAGTAGCCCTAAATGAATAATACCGTCTTCCACCTCAACCACCTCCAAAATGTCACATTTGAATTGAAGTGTTGGAACAAAAGGAAGCAACTGACTTCTCCAAGTTAATCTTTTGGCCCAAAGCACGTTCATACATCCCCAAGATTTCACTAACCGACAACGCTTCCTGATAAAAAGCACGACAATATATGAAACTATCATCTGTGAAAAAATAAGTGAGACACTAGGCGAGCCGACCGGGCTATTTTACATTTAGCCTTCCCCGTCGTTCATACTTCATTATCAGAGCAGAGAGGCCCTACATACAAAAAAGATACATGTACGGAGATAGGGGATCGCCTAGCCTGATACCACTTGTCGGGATGATGGGGCCCATCTCTCTCCCTGAGGAAACCACCATATACGACACCGAAGATAAGCAGTTAAATATTAGGGAAGTCCACATCTCAGAGAACCCCATCTTGAGCATCATAGCCTGAATAAAATTACATTATACTCGATCATAGGCCTTACTCATATCGAGTTTGAGCCCCATATATCCAACCTTCCCCACTCGCTTACACTTCAAGTAATGATTAATCTCAAAAGACACAATAATGTTATCAGTTATAAGGTGACCGGGCACAAAAGCACACTGAGAGAAATCAATAACATCACCAATAACAACCTTCGTCCTATTAACCAACACCTTAGCAAGAAACTTAGCTGGTTCCATATCAAACAACGCCACCCGGACCTCCTCCAACGAAACCGGAGCCACCAGCTCCCCGTTCTGAATATCCGATATGACCGGGCTGATAAGAGGCAAAATTGAATCCGCCTCGATTCAAGAGGAGGAAAAATATCATGAAAATAGTCTGTAATCAACTGAGGCAATCTAGAATCCTAACCCACCTCCTCCCCCACATCTTTCCTTAAAACCTCTAACTTGTTAGCTCTGAACCTTGAACTCACCTTAACATGAAAATACCTGGAATTCTTGTCACCCTCCTTAAACCAAAATTGCTTACATCGTTGCCTCCATTGAATCTTATTTAACATCATGGTCTCATCAAGTTTAGCATGTGCCTAAAAACTTGCCTCAATATCCTCCGCCCTCCTACTCCCCTTCACCTACCTTATGATCTCCGTGAGAGTTCGCAGCTCTCTTTTCTCAAATATTTTATCAAATGAAAGTTAGTTCTTTTTGTTATAAAAGTATTTCCAAGTAAAAGAATGGTACAACAAGTTTGTACAAGGCACGATGATCAGTCCTGCAAATTTGAGTTTATAACATTATAATTTGATGATGAATTATGAACTTAACACCAAAGGCTATATGTACATGCATGATAGATATGTTATAAAGATGAAGATGATGATTCTAATTTCCGTTAATGATAAATTAGTATAATATTAAAATTTAGTGATGGTGACACGTACTTTCACGAGCAAACTGCTCAATATAACCATGTTAGCAGGGTTCAATACCAAGAGAGGGACTTGCCTATGCTACGACTGATTAGAAAAATATGAGTCGCGATTATCATCTATTAGCTAAGTTAGAACATGTTTATAGGTACACATGAAACTCTCATAAACCCAAAAGTGATATTCCATTTTTGTTTATTCATCAACTTCCCATAACTTAAATGGTTTTGGCTCATTTCTCTTGGCACTTGCTTTTGCTGATGATCCGCTGATTCCTGAATGACACCAAATTACATACTCGCCTTATTACTAGATTATTATTATTGTTATATAATATGATAAAATAAATAAATAAAATAAAATTGTAAAGATGGAGAGAGTAGACTTTGTCAGACTGAGATCTCTCAGGGTCACAAGACAGAAACACAGAGAGCTTTCTCTTTTTCTCACTTTCACTTTTCACAACTTCCAAAACTCTGCTTTTTCTCTCTCTTGTCACAATAATGCTTCCATCACAACAATCTAACCGGGAAAAAATAGGGGATAAAATACATAAGAAAAATAAAGCTAAAGTGAAAAATAAAAGTGGCAACAATAAAAAGGGGGGAAACGAGGAGGTTTTGTAGGATAGTGCCAAATATGTTCATTCCAACTCATTCTTTTTTTAATCTGTTTAGTTTGAGCACAGTAGGTTAAGGTTTGAATGGTCAAGTGGTGTATGATTTTGGATTTATGACCAACTTTAATGTGTTGAGGAGTATAACCGGGATAGTTTTCTTTTGAAGGTAATTACACTTCATTATCATATATTAATAAGATTTTTATTCACTAATGTGAACTTTATATTTTATCACTATCATGTATTTAACTTTTTTACTTTCTTACTTTTAAAAATGACAATAATGGATCTATAAGAAAATTTATAGTTTAATTTATAAATATTATAATTTATGAAAGTTTATCTTATTATTTTTAATTAATATTTTAAATATTTATTTTACATTAATTTATTTTTTGAATTCGGAGATAATTTGGATTTTTCACAAAATTATCTAACTATATCATGAACGGTGATACGAATATAATGTTTACCGTGTTAAATTGATACAATTTAAATTATACTATAGTCGAGTGTAATTTCTCATTTCTTTTATACATACAGTAGACATTCATCTAGTTTTTTGCTAGAATTAATGAAAATATATTAGAAATGAAGTCTAAAACAAGTGTCTAAGAAACGTCACATGCATCTAAACTACGGGTGTTCACGGTTCAAAAACCAAATTGAATTGACCTGTTCGATTTAACATAAAACTAAACCGAACCATCAAATGTCGCTCAGTTTGTCGAACCAAATCGACCTGGTCGGTCTCTTTTCGATTTGAACCGCCCATAATCGAATCGACGGATTCGGCCACGAATCGGCGTCGGCAGCCACGAATCAGCGTCCGCTAGTCGATTTCTCGATCTCGGACTGCGTCATCAGGCTTGATTTCAGGCATTGACAGCGAGATTTGGGTTTCTCGATTTCTGGGAGCTCTTGGTCTCTCACCGAATCGCCGACCACCGCATCGTTCCCTACGACAACATCAGCCTGACTACTTCGACTCTTGAAGGTTACGCTGAAAATAGGTGCAAAGTAAATGTTTTAGTCATATGCTTACATTATTACATGCCCACGTTTCAAGTGAGACGGAAGAAAAAAATTCTCTCTACTTATGTGTCGTCACGTGATATTCTTCAAATTTTATGCCTAAGTTACTCATTTCTTATACAAACAACAACCAATATGAAGAAATTTGAAACATGCAAAAATTATTCAACAACCACATGACTAAAGTAATTTAAGGATAATTGCAGTTAACTACATCTAACGAAACCGCTTTTGCACCTATGTACACCTAAACTATTTTAGCTTCGTAGCTCACCTGAAATTCTTTTTTAGTTCCGTCCGTAACACAATTTTTTATATTTAAAAAGGACCAAAATACCTTTTTTTTTAATGTTTAAATTACTAAAGTCCTTTTACAAAACATCACTTTCTAAAATTTGTCATTTAACAAAAAATTAATGTGTAACAGACAACTAAAAAGAATTTTAAATGAGCTACAAAGTCGAAAACTATTTTAAGTATACCTAGTATCATGCCTTGAGAGACCCCTTTAAGATTCGTAGGGTCGTGCGCCGTTTAGGTTGCGCGGAAAGCTATGTCGGTGCCCCTAAACATATCGTTTCCAACTTTGTAGAAAGCAAGTTGGCCGTTTGGTGTTGAATAGGCTCGTGTTGTCATGATATTAAACTAAACACACACACACACGGAAGTAGACAAGATGATTGATTTATGTGGATAGAACCCGGCCGGCTACCCTAACAGTTATGGGGTAGTCGAGTGTTTTTATTGTGCCGGGAAATTCTTCTGGCGCCGTGATCCGGACATGTACGATCGATGAATTGTTGGGGAGCGTATGAGCTCGCTAGCAAAAGTTAAGAAAGTACAATGTCCTATATCCCCTATTTATACTACTTTTAATACAAAGAGATATGATAATTTAAGAAAATATATTCTATAAAATATCCTAAATTTAAGGAGTCTTACTTGGTGGCTGAAGAAGTGGCAGTAGCTTGTGCGGCAAGAAAGGAAGGAGGCGCACCTCTTAGGGTTTGGAGGGCGTGCGCGCGGTCTTAGGCCACTTTGGGCCGCATATGGGTTCGGCCAATTAGGGTTTCGCAAACTCATGCACAAAGGTGGCGGGCGTTTTCCAGACGGGATAGCAAGGTGGCGCTTGTGCGGCATCGACGATGGTGGTGGCTGGCGGCGGCACTAGCGGCAGCGGGGAAAAAAGTGAGGTCCGACTTAAGTAGATTCGTGGTCTGATTCATCTATTATGAATCAGCTAGTTAGCTGGGCTGGTTTTAGCAGCTTCTGGGGTTCTTCTCGTAGGAACTTCGATGGATGAGCCGATTCGTGTTTCTCGTAGGAACCCTTTTCTATTAGAGCCGAGACTCTTGCTCGTAGGAACTCGTTTAGCAGGACCGGCGCCTATTTCATAGGACTTCATCATGAGAAGTCTAGTAATCCCAACTCGCAGGAATTTGTACAGGAGCCGAGTCGTGTGCTTGTAGGAACTCCTCGTGCAAAGTCGAGGTGGGGGTTTCCGTAGAAACTCTCGTATGAAGCCGAGAGATTGTGGGGTCCCATCCCATAAGAATTTCCTACTTATCAGAGCCGAGATTCTACTCGTAGAAATTTGGCCAGGTAAGCCGGGATGAGGTGTCGGAATGACCTTCGACACAAAGACAGGTCAGACGATTGAGAACTTACTATTCACCGTTGAACAGTGGGTTTGTACGACTGGGTTGTAATATGATGACTTTCTTGCGAGCCTCAATGGATATGGTTTCCAATGGCTCCTGTACGGATGAGCGTTCTCTGCCCGAGAGTGGAGGGGGCCCAGCGTACGAGGGAAAGACTTTGAGTGTCACATTTTGGTATAATTTTAAGCAAAAAATCTCATGGGCATGACATACTCCCCCGTAGATCCCTTGATGTCCTCGTCAAGGGCGAGCCTGGAGGGCACACACAACATGTCGGGGAATGAAGTTATTGGACTCTTGTTGCGGGTTGTAGGTGGCGTACTGTCAAGGTAGCGGAACGACCATATTTTTGATGGTCAAGCATTTTTCGCGGGTCCTTGCTTTGCTCGGTGACACTGAGTGGATGATTTCATCTAATAAGGGTCGTTGCAAATGTGGAAGGGCGTCGGAGGGTCGTCCGAGGACTGTCAACTTTTCTTGGTCCTCCTTTGGGCTGGGGGTGACCGACTAAAAAAGAGGTTGGAGTCTGGCACCCGTGGTGGAGAACGTTGCCTCTTGCGTTTGAATGAGCTGATTGACTCTTTCGGTGCCTTTAAGGCATCGTTGCGGTGGACTTTCTTGAAGGTGGCGTTCTCTGAGTTCTGTCGGAGCGAGTCATCCTGGACGGGATGCGATTCCGACAAGGAGTAGGCACAAGACAAGGGTCGTACTTGAGTGTAGGTCACTTGAGAGCAGAAGGGGCGTCAGCCCGCGCAGAGGGGATGCCTAACCGTTTCTCGTCGGGTGATATCTTGGTGGTGGAGGATACAGTGCCGGCAAGACGGGATTTGTGGCCCCTAGCGGGGGCAAGGGTTTTCTTAGTATTCTCGTCTTCTTGACGGTGGAGGGTCGAGGGTTTCTTGATCTGTCCGTTGTTCGGTTACGTTGCCCACGTTGCATCGGGTGTGAGACCTCGTCTTGAGGAGCTCTAGGAGAGGTCTTTGTTCGTCCTCGCCAGGGAGGAATACATAGTTCTATTGGGAAGGAAATGATAGATACTGAGACGTCGTCAGCAAGACGGTAAACACAAGGTTGTTCGGGAGGTGATCTGTGTGTCCTTAGCTTGAAGAGGGCTTCTAATACGATTGTTTTCCACTCTAAGAGCCCACAGTGAGCTTCCTCCAACTCAAAGATTTGGGTAGAGAGGAACTTGATAGTTCGTTTCAGTTCCCTGACGTGCCGATCGATTTTCTCGAGCTCTGGGTATTTCTCGGCTTCACTGGTCCAACTAAGTTCTTGGTATGACGGGCGATTTTAACAGGGTTAGAGAGGAACCAAATAGATCGTTGGATAGAGTTTTGGAAGGTACCTATGCGGTTTCCGATCCCGGGGTGGAGAATGCAGTCAACAATTCTTTAGCTCATGGGCTTGGCTTCCTTGAAGTTTTTCGGGGCCAAGGACGTGCTTGGTAAGGTTGTAAACAAAAATTCCTATATGGTATCGGGGAAGTACTCCTCGCCCATGTTGGTCTCTGTTTACCAGTGGTTGTTGTAGTCGTAAAGGGGACTCCGATTCGAGCTTGTTGAGGGTTGGAGGGACACCGGCTCGGATCACGAGACAGAAGGGACCGGGCAAGTTGCCTGCGGGAGGGGAGGCGAGGCGCCTTGTGATCGGGAGGATATCGCTGCCGAAAGCGGTCCCAAGTTGGGATGGGGCAGTGCCTAGGTTGGGGATGACATAACCCGATGATCGGCCGGTTTGGGCGGCACAAGAGCTGGGGTGGCCCATTCTGGTCGACGACGTCGAGGAATCGACATCGGAGAGAAGAGGGGAGAGGTGATCTGAAGTGGTGGTGGTTGCAACGATGGTTGCGGCGGATTGGAGGCTCTCCATCTTTCTCCAGTGTGGGATTAAGTATTTTAACACGAGTTGTTGAATAATCAGCTAGAGTTTTGAACCCAATTCCCATATTTATAGGTGACTTGGAGTTTTAAGAAAAATTAGGAAAGAGGTCCTTTTAGGAATTGTTTTCGTTTTTTATTTAGGAGAAACTCCCTAATTTTCCCTTTTGCTTAATTTTTTCTTATTCACTTTTTATTTTATTTTTCTAATTAGAGAAAATATTTTTTGGAACCCTAATTGGCTAGTAGGCGCACCATATCGTCCTGAATCCACCAATCCCGTGAGCCGTAGATAGTTGCTCACGGGGTCGGATAGAAAGGATCTGAGTGCTCGTTTGGGGCGAGATTCGATGCTAAGAACTCGATGTGACAGGCTGCTCACGACGGGAACCTCATCAAATTTTTTGTAGACCTTCCTCGAAAAATTAAAATTTAATTTTTCCGATTTGGCAAAGAATCGACGTGAATGCTAACATGGTAGGGTTTGGATT
This sequence comes from Geranium rotundifolium, assembly GCA_963920655.1. Taxonomy (NCBI): domain Eukaryota; kingdom Viridiplantae; phylum Streptophyta; class Magnoliopsida; order Geraniales; family Geraniaceae; genus Geranium; species Geranium rotundifolium. The sequence continues at coordinate 17,816,244 of OY987321.1, forward strand.
TGATAGGGGTATTGGTACCTGAGTTTACTGGACGAACCTGCCTCTGATACAAGTTGTCACTCCCTAAGAGATCCCTCTAAGATTCGCAGGATCGTGCGACGTCTAGGGTGAGCGGAAAGTTATGTCGGTGTCTCTAGACAAACCGTTTTCAACTTTGTAGAAAGAAAGTTGGCCGATTAGATTGAATATGCCCGAGTTGTCCTGGTATCAAACAAAACATACACACACATGAAAGTAGACAAGGTGACTGGTTTCTGTGGCTAGAATCTGACCAGCTCAACACTTATGGGGTAATCGAGTGTTTTTATTGTGCCGGGAAGTGCTTCCGGCGCCGTGATCCATGTCGGATCTAGCGAGACATGTACGATCGATGAACAGTTGGGGAGCGTACGAGCTCACAACCAAAATTTAAGAAAATACAATGCCCTACATCCCCCTATTTATACTACTTATAATATCTAGAGATCTAATACAATAAAGAAATATACTCTACAAAATCCTAAATTTAAAGAGTATTGCTTGGTGGCCAAGTCGGCGATATGGCAACAACTTGTGTGATAAGAAAGGAATGAGGTGCACCTCCTAGGGTTTGGAGGGTCGCGCGCGATATTGGGCCGCACATGGGTTCAGCTTATTAGGGTTTCGTGAACCCATGCGCCAAGGTGGCCGGCGTTGTCCGACCAGGACGACAAGGTGGCGCCTGTGCGGCGGCGTCGGATCGGCGTCAGCGGCGAAAAAGGTGAGATCTGATCCGGTTTAAGCGGATTTCCGGTCCGATTCATCCACCGTGAATCGACTAGTTGGCCCGGGCTGGTGTAGCAGCTTCCAGGTTTTTCTCGTAGGAACTCCGGCGAATGAGTCGAGTTGTGTTTCTCGTAGGAACTATATCGGAGCCGAGACTCTTCCTCTTCAGAACTCGTCTAGGGGGGCCGAGGCGTATTTTGTAGGAACTCATCCGGAGAAGTTGAGGACTCCCAACTTGTAGAAACTTCTAGAGGAGCCGAGTCGTGTGCTCGTAGGAACTCCTCATGCAAAAACGTGGTTGGAGTTTCCCGTAGGAACTCTTGTATGGAGCCGGGAGATGGTGGGTCCCATCCCGTAGAAAACTTCTTACCTGGCGGAGCCAAAATTCTACTCGTAGGAACTCGGCTAGGGAAGCCGAGATGGGGTGTCGGACTGACCTTCGACACGGAGACGGGTCGGACTGACGAGAACTTACTGTTCGCAGTCAGACAGTGGGTCTGTATAACCGGGTTACAATCCGAGAAATTTTTTGAGAGCCTCGGTGACTAAGGTGTCGAATGCTTCCTGTACATACGAGCGTTCTTTACTCGAGAGGGGAGGGAAGCCAGTGCACGAGGGAAGGAGTGCGCATGTCATACTTACGTAAATTTTTATGCGAAAAATCTCCTGAATATAACACTAGGTACAAAACTGGTTTTGTTAAGTGAGGTGAATGTTTAATCATGTGAGTAAATCAATTTACTTTGCAAATGAACTTTTAATGGTCTAATCATGTGATTAAAATAATTTCCTTTACGTATATTTATTGAAAGCTTACATAATCTAATTAATCAGCATTTGTCACCGTTTCCTTACCCCTACTGTTTTTAATTAATAATAATAATGAATAGTAATATTATAAAAATGAAATATAAAACAAGGAGTACTCCACGATTATTCGCTGCGTGGTGGTATGGTCTGAATACGTACAACACGGATTTTCTCAGAACCCAAACAGGTATTTTCCCATTGTGTTGTTCACATTTTCTAGGTGGTCTCCTCCCTTTTCCACAGCTCTCCCAGAAAAATGTTTTGGCCGCTACCTTCCACATCCACAGTAGTATTTTCCTTCTGTTTCTCCTGGTGCTCCCCACTGTTTGGTTCCTCAGAAAATTAAAAGAACCAACCAAACACAAGAATAAGCAATTATCCCATAGCTGAAGACTTTTTCAACTTCTTGCACACACATCACATTGAATATCTCAACTTTTTAGTCAATCCATCCTCCAACAGAAATCGTCGCTGTTAGCCCCAGCTGGTTATTTTCCCCCTTTTGTGGGTCGGGGGAGTTTTCCTCTGCTTTCTCAGCAGCCAAACACCCAGAAGCGAGTCCCATTTCTATTTTTGAGCTTGTTTCGGGTGCTGGGTCTGCTTGTTTTTGGGTGCCTTATCGTTTCGCTTGTGGGTTTGACTTGATTCGCTCTGAAATGGCGGACTCGGGAAAAGTTCGACTGGTTCGGTGCCCAAAGTGCCAGAATCTTCTCCCGGAGCTCGCCGATTACTCTGTGTATCAGTGCGGAGGCTGTGGAGCTGTTCTTCGAGGTCAGCTTTTCTAATTTTGTTTCTTTCTTCTTGTATCTCCTGCTTGTTGTTTAGCGTTAAATTTGGGGAAAAATATGGGACTTTGAAGGATCTTGTCTGTGTCTCTCATTTTTCAACTAGGGTTGGTTTTGATGAGATCATGAAAAAGTGGAGGAAAAGCCTCAAACCAATATTTTTTTTGTTTTGTTTTGTATCCTGGAGTTTCTATAATGTATAACCCATAAAACATAATTTGATATTTGAAACTTAAAAATTTAAATATCTGTCATATACACAAAAAGGGATTGTACTGAAGCAGCTCCATGTTCTTCCATAAGTAAAATCATGATGGAAGAATTTATGGTTTAGTTGAGTTTTGATAGGGTACTTTGTCTCTTGTTAATTTGCAGCGAAAAATAAGGCTCTGGTGACAGATTACTTATCAGAGAAGTCTGATGAAGAAAGGGCAGGTGTGGGTTCCTCAAAATCAGAAGATTTGGCCGAGGAAGGTCAACTCCATTTGAGGGGTGCTTTGGATGCTGATGTCAAGGCGAGTAATGATCGTTTGGTATGTGATCAGAGAGGCTTGGAGGAGGAGGATGAAATAGATTATGTTGAGACAAATAGAAACCAATCTAGGCGTGAAACAGACGAATCTGCTGCCAATAATTGTCTTGATGTAAATCCCCAAAGAAATGATGAAGTGTGTGATTCGAAGGAAAGAAAGCAAAGGGAATCAATCTCTCAAATTGATCGTGCAAGCGGGGCTCAGAGATCCGGGAAGATGCCCCAGCGGCGAGTTGGGGAGCAAGGCAAGATGGAGGGATGGCGCAGAACCACAAGAGGTGAGGTGGAAGGTGTGAGGTATTCGACTTTGAATCGTATGGACGAGGGCCCTTCAAATTATAATGCAAGTTCTTCTTACAGTTTTGGGGAGTCAGTGAGGAGTCACGATGATCCTGATGGAGTTCATAGAGTTCAGTACCTCGAGCAAGATCGGGTTGAGCTTCTGAAGAAGCTGGATGAGCTGAAGGATCAGCTTAGTCGGTCCGGCACAGTTGCTGATAAACCGAAAGAGAAGGTTCCTCTTGATAGAAGCATGGGTCCTTCAGATCCATATGGTAATTTTCATCCCTGGCTTCCTGATGGCTCATTAGGGTCAAGTCAAGCTTCATATGGACCAGATAAACATGTTCGTGGACACTCATATTTCAACCATTTTCCCGAGCCATTTCCTTATACCAACAGGCATGAAATGGCTATGCACGGAGTTCATCCTTCAATGCTTGGTTATAATCATATGCCTGGATATGGAGATCCTTATGCACCTCAAATGCTCGGTAGAGGTTCACACCAGTTACATGGTCATTACCAACAACAATTGTCTCATCCCTACATGCCGGAGCAATATATTGACGGCAACACTTCTTCATTTGAGCCATATCCTCGTAACAAAATCTTTCATCAGCCTTCCTGCTCCTGTATTCAGTGTTATAACAAACATCATCGAGCTCCATTGTCCGGTCCACCTGCTGCTTTTGGCAATAAAAGGTTCAGTGACATGCCAAGTAATTCCTCGCTGTATCATAATGAAAACCTTGCTTCATTTGGTCCACGCATTCACAATTCTAGGTCATCAGTTCCTCAACAGATTTCTCGTGATCCACAGGCTCATACAAGATGGCCAAGTGATATGAATGCTGAAATGGGCGGTTTTGTCCATTACCGCCCTCAGAAAGTGGTGTTAGCTAATGGAGGCCGCCGTTGCCATCCTATAGCTGGCGGGGCTCCATTTATAACGTGTAGTAATTGCTTTGAACTGCTGCAAGTTCCCAAAAAAGTATTGGGTATGGTGAAGAAAGAACAAAAAATACAGTGTGGGGCTTGTTCAACAATAATGGATTTTGCTATTATCAACAAGAAACTCGTCCTTTCCATTCCTGGAGAAGCAATGAAAAGTCCTACTGAGGTTGATGATTCCTGTAATGAGGTGGCGAACAACATCACTTCATATTCTCATGAACCCATCAAGCGGACTAATCTTACGTTCTCTTCTGATGATTTTGATAACTCTGGTTACGAATTTCAGTCACTGGACAGAGAATCTGCTCCGTCAACAGGACAGGGTCTAAAATCAAGCAAGTCTCAGGAGACGCAGAGCTTTCACTCTTCATCTCCTAGTATCTCTGAGGATGAAAACAGTCCAGACATTTTAGTTGCTTCAGTAGATGGAGCTCATTCAGTTCAGCAGCCAATTCAAGCTGCTCGGTCTCCTCCACCTCCTGGTTCCCCTCTTCAAGAGCATTTTGAGTTTTCTTCTAATAATCATGCCGTCAACCGATTTGGGAAAGGAAACCGTAGTAGTCGCTCTGATCACGAGAAGGTCATGCAAAACAAGATTGCAACTCGGCAGAATCCTGTAAAAGAGGCATCTCTAGCAACTGAAATGGAAGTGTCATTCAATGAGTACTCAAATACCGGCATCTCTCAAGATTCCAGGGATAGCAGAGAGGAGGATCGACCTAGAACGAACAAGGGGGGTGAATCATTTTTTGCAAATATTATCAAGAAGAGTTTTAGAGATTTTTCTCGTTCTAGTCAAACAGCAGGTGAGCAGGGCAGGTCTAATGTCTCAGTAAATGGGCATCCCTTGTCTGATCGGTTGGTTAAGAAGGCTGAAAAGTTAGCTGGACCAATTCAACCAGGAGAATATTGGTAAGCATGTTCTTGCAGACATGAGTGCATTAGTTCTAAATCTTTTCAAATTTTTGTTAATTTTCACATCTGGTATGATCCATGCATGCCCATTAAGAGGGGAAAGAACTGGTTTTGGTAGTATTTCTAATTAGTTTTATGATAGAAAAAAGAATAAAATAGGAACCTTCCCGATGTTGCACTTTTGCTTATGAAAAATCACATGTGCATATGTGGCTCAATTGTATATTATGTTAATGATTCTGATTCTCCAACTGCTTAAACCAGGTATGATTCCCGAGCTGGATTCTGGGGCATCATGGGCGGACCTTGTCTTGGAATAATTCCTGTAAGATAACCTATTTCTTGTAATAATTCTTAGAATACGTCACGCCATTGATGTTTGATCTTGTTATGGCTACATTATTGAATAATATATTTCCTCTTGCAGCCATTTATTGAAGAGTTCAATTATCCCATTCCAGAGAATTGTGCCAGTGGAACTACCGGTGTCTTTGTAAATGGTAGAGAGCTTCACCAGAAAGATTTGGATTTGCTTGCCAGTAGAGGACTACTAACTGATAGAGATAGATCTTACATTGTTGAGATCTCTGGGAGAGTCCTGGACGAGGACACTGGTGAAGAATTAGATAGCCTCGGCAGACTTGCACCAACGTAAGTGCCCAATGCTCTTACAATTTTGTTTCTATGTTTATTGGAATTAGTGAAAATTTGAATTGTTGCTCTATTATTTATTTGTTGGTCATTTATATTTGGATGAAAAAGATTGTTATGCTATGCATATTTAAGTTTTAGTTTATCTGCTGATTGCTGAGTGTCATATAGCAGGATGCAAGAGTAATAGATGCATATGGCATTACAGTTTTAGTTTGTTCTGAAATATAGTTTTGGCATATAGAGTAATACTAGAATATTGGATTGAAAAATATCTCCGGGTTAGATTTTGTTTTATCTTATTTGCGGACGTAGAACCCAAAACTAACTGTTATATTCAGTCTCAATGAGCAACAGGAATTTCTCAGATAAGGCTTGAAGGATTCTAATAAATATTAGAAATTTAGTGTTCCAAGAAATTTATTTTCACCAGATTAAGTTCAACTACTGATTTATTAGTTTGAACAAACCTCAACAACTATCACGGTATTAGTCCAACTTCTTTAGATGATAGATATCGTATCTATGTAGACTCTTCAAAGACTATTTAGGTTTTATATCTACTGCACTCTATTTAAAGCTCTATCTAGTAATACAGAAATTACCCAAGAGTTGTTGCAGAGGTGGCTCTCTCATAAATTAGGTACGAGGTTGCTGGTTTTAATCCCCACACCTGTTATTGCTGGTAAAAAAATGTTGTATGAAAATTAGGTATCTAGTAATTGTGTTTTTGCATGGTAGTACTAGCTAGCATGTTTATTATTACTTGTGACAATAGCTCAAAATGCTCATTTTCTGAACTGCGATAGTTTGCCAAAGCAAAGGTTGCAACTAGGGATTAGGTCTCCGGATTCTCTATTCAAATACACACAGTATTTCAGATCATTATTTGGCATACTTCTGACAACATTATAACTTGACATTTGAAACAGAGTGGAGAAGGTAAAGCATGGGTTTGGCATGAAACCTCCTAAAACAGTGGCAGAGCAGCGTGTTTGATGATGATGTTCTTACCATGGCTTCTAGCAAGCAGAATATAGCACATCCATCGAAAGGAAAAATACAGACATTGAAGTCAAACAAACAAAGAAGAGATGTGAAAGATAATCTACTTAGTTATTAGGATTTGCTTTTAAGTGTGGAAATGGAAAATTGATGTGATTTTTGACCATGTTATTGGACTGTAAGTAAATTCTGTGATTTTATGCCCCTTGATTGATGTATATGAGTGTGCACCTCAACATTTATACAGGTTTCTATTCCTACCAGTTTAAAAATTCATGGGGTTGGCACTCATAAGAAGCCATTAGGTTGGGCTTGTGATTTACATGGAGAGGGAGGCTTTTTTGGCTGCTCCCGTGGATCTGAGGAATACCCGACTCGAGGCTCGGGTCAGTCCTTGGACCAAACGTAGCAGTCTTGGATTTTGGGGGATTGAGACCAGAACCAGCTGTGGTCGGTTCCATCAGTCGGTTAATGCACAGGACCAGGTCGGTCCTTCCGGTCTACCTGGCCAGACTGACTTAGTGGCTAGTTTGTTTTAAAAAAAATCTCAATTCATTCTTCATCATTTTTTCAAGTCTTAAGGTCGAAGTACCTTCAAAATCAATTTCCAGGTTGGTATTACATACTTAACAACAACACCAACATGTGTTATGTAAGGTATTACAAACATCCCATGTTAGGTATTACAAAAAAGAATATGGCCTACAAGCCTATTATTATCGTAAGCAATTCAAAACATCAAACAAACACTAAAGAGCAGTAGGGATGGCAAAACGATCCGTACCTGCGGGGATCCGGTGGCCCCAACCCATTTGGGTTCGCAGTGGGACAACAATTTCGAGGAACGGGGCAACAAATTGGAGATTTGATCAGGTTGGGGTCGGGGATGTGGTGAACTGTCCCCAGCCCGATCCGACCTAATATGTATTTAAAAATATTAAATATTTTTAAAAATATTATAGAAAATAGGAATCTTGTATATTTGTTTATTGGAGTTGTTTTCACTTATGAATATTAGCAAGTTGTTTTTTAAAAATGAATATCAGCAACTTGTTGCTTGGAGTTGGAGTTGTTTTCACATATTTTTCATGATTATTAATACTTAACATTTTGTCATTTTTAACGGTTAATGGTTATACTTTCTTTTGCAGGTTTTGTAATAATGGTTTAGATTGTTATGAATGAGATTTGTTTTTCTATAAGTAATTTGTTACAATTTCGAAGTATGTTCTCATACTAAAAATTACAATCAATTCGGAAATTTTTTGGGGATTGGGGATTCCCCGTCCCCTTCGAGGCGGGTTTCAGAGTAGGAGAAATGGGTAAAAAATAAGGAATGGGGCGGGGATGAGGCAAGGTGCTCAAAATCGAGACGAGAATAAAATCATATAATCTGCCCCGAATCTGCCCCATTGCCATCTCTAAGCAATAAGTTTAAAATTGTGCATAAGGGAAAAAACATCAACTTAATGAGGTAAAATTCAACATAGCTAAAATAAAAAATTTGATATTTAAAAATATCTAATAATGTTGATTCGCGATCTTTGTAATTGTCGTAGGACACATTTTTATTTGCAGATGATCTTATATATGCACATTTACATAGATCATATTAAAGTTAGTACTATAAACTATCTATATATTCGAAAAATAATAAATTCACGTACGTATCTACATATTCGAAAAATAATAAATTCACATACGTCTTCGAAGTATACATTCTTTAAGATTATGCATTTATTCTAATTCTTCATTAGGTGTGTTGCACTTGCAATTTTCAACGAAGTCTTGTGTGCAAATTATTGATCGGAGCATGATACCTATTGAGGATCTCTGTAAGTAAGTCAGAGCCAGCCCTAGAAAATTAAGTGCCTAAAGTTTTTTTACAAATGCAAAATTCAAAATAGAATATGTTGTGCTATTAAATGTATGCTTACATATAAAAGAAAAAGAATAAAAAATTATAAAAGGAAATGAATAAATAAAAACAAAAAAGATCAATCATTATGAATATGAATAGGAAATTTCGAATAACAAAAAAAAAATCAATAACAATTATACAAAAACCTAGATCAAGTATCAATCAATCAGGCATTGAACTATAACCAGACACAACTATAACCAGGCATTGAGCTATGACACAACTATAACCAGATATTGAACTGTGACCATCTTTGCCACTGGTGCAAATGTGTATGTGAAGTCCACCCTTCAATCTGCATGTATCTTTTTGCAACCAAACGATCCTTATAGCGTTCAATACTTCCATCTGGTCGATATTTGATTTTGTATTCTCATTTGGATTCCATGGCACGCTTTCCTAGCGGTAAAGATGTTAGACTCTAAGTGTGATTTGCCTCGAGTGCGCTGAAATCCTTTGTCATGGCCATTCACTAATGATCATTCTTTACTGCTTGATGCAAGGTATGTGGCTCATCAATTTTTGAGATGACTACTAATGGACAAGATCTTGACGATCCATAGGCGCACACCTCTCTCGCGCCTACAGGTCCTGGCAATAACTCGCACCAGAACGCGATCGTTATCAAGTATAATTTATAGTTTTCAGATTTACCAGGTCGGACTCTCGGGGACCAAACAAGGATCTCACGATTGGATATTTTGCGTTCTCTTTCCCGACACGACTCAAAAAGTAAAATACACAAATAAGGAGGGGTATTTTAAACTACAACAAATCTTAATAACTACCCTAAACTAATTGCAAGAAATGTAAATGGGGGGTGGAATGAATGGTATGGTCGGAAGTCACAAAGTAGAGAACTGGGGAAACTAAACTTCATTCCTGATTATCTAGAAAGTGATTGAGATGTTGAAAGTGAACGCGTATACATTTGGCATGTATTTTAATTACTTTACCCATCTCTCGTCATTAGATAGAGCCTAGATAACTCGGGTTATGCGATTCCACGGGCTTTAGCATACATGCACAATGTCACTCTATGCACGTGTGTCACCTTCATGTGAACTCGTGACCCTAAGCTAACCACATTACAAGCAACAAATTTCGGACCAAGAAGTGGGCGCTAGGTGCCGACCTCCCGAATCTACTTATGTAAACCGTTGCAAGCCCCCCTTAGAGTCGAACCACGATAAATGATTATATGCTAATTGATCAAGGTTAACATATAACATGAAGCACAAAATAGATTTCAAACGATTCATGCACACATCTCAACAAATCTCAATCATTTACAAGACATTCACTCATCCACGTACAAACAGACAAACAATCATTTTAATAGTGTGAAACAATTGGCCAATGTTCAAATACCGTCACCGTCTATCGATATTGGTGAAGGCAACATGTTAGAGTTGGCGACCCTCTCGGGATGTTACTACCCACTCCTCGACGGCTTGAATGCCCAACAATATTTGGTTCAAGAGAAAATGCTCTACGAGCAAGTCCCTCGAATCTACTTATGTCGACCGTCCTAAGCTACTCTTGAATTCGAACCAAGATAAAAAATAGGGTACTAGTTGTATAAAGGTAGCACCCACGTGAGAATCAAACTAGAATTCAATTTATCATGCAATAAAACAACTAGTTAATCATAAATGTCAAAGCATAAATCATAAACAAGGTTTAGTTTCTATGACTTAGGGGTTATATCCCCAAATCATGGTGCTCAAGCATTCCACTACAAAAATACATTTGAATCAAGAAAAGGAAAGAAGATTACAAACCCTAACCCTAAGACAATGGTTTTGGGTGGCTCAACTCTCTCCCTTGAAGCTTCTTCTTGTACCTAATTGCCTCCTTTGCCTCCTTACATGGTGGTGGTGGAACTCCTCCATTGAAGCACTAAAATTGGCTCCAATGGAGGTCTTTGAAGCTCTCCCCCTCTCTAGAAATCCTTAGGAGCTCGAATGTGGGCAGAAAAATTAAAGTGTGATGTCTCCCTTTTTTTCAGATCTAGGGTTTGGCTTAAATAGACACTACTTCCTGTCGCGATGTGACGCACATCACATAGGAGACGTGACGCCCGTCACATGAGGGTATGACGATGTCCCACCTCCAACGCTCGATCTCTTCCACACACGTCTGTGGAGCCGTGTCACTTCTCTCTGGTTTCTTGTGACACACGTCACAAAATAACGTGACACGCGTCACACTTCGTTTTGGCCCAAGTGTGACGTGCGTTGCTTCCCCGCGTCACAGATTACTGTCCGTCGGTGACGCGTATCACACGTCATTTTCCTTCCAAAAATTCTCCAATTTTAGCTCAATTCATCTACAAAATACCAAAAATACCCCTAAGGATCAAAATAACAATATAATGGCTCTTGAAAGCTGAAACAAGGACAATTCGGTGCTAAATACGGGACTTAAGTGTTAATGTAAGGTCACTATGGGCCCACATCAACTGCTAAAAGGCAGAATGAGTCAAAGAAAATTTTATCGTATAATATATTTAAAGTGATAGGATGTAGCGTCGAGTACGCAGCAGGTGGGGTAGGATGCAGAGCAGATGCTGTTGGAGTAATGAATGACTGTAGAGTGTAGTCATCACCCTTTAAACTTTAGAGATTGTGTGCACCCGTTTCCCTGGAATGGGCATCTCATTTTCAATTAGAGGTACAACCACCTGGGTCTCGACAGCTGGTTGGTTGACAATCTCGATGTTTGGCTGCTTGGTAGGTCCGACTAGTGTGATGAATATGTAGGGTTGTAGATCGGAAATAGGTGGTGACATGATAGCATCCTTATTATCCATGCATTGATCGCCTAGGAAGGTGTTCTCCCAAAATTGCACGTTTCGAGAGATTACAACAACTCAAGACTCACGATCGAAGACTGGATACCTCCTTTTTCCTTTCAGGTACCCTACGAAAATTTAAGGTTGGGACCGTGATGCAAATTTGTCTCGGGTCTGCTGTTGTACGTAGTAGAGGCATCCTAAGCTGCATAGAAGATCATATGTTTCTTTTCTCCCGAATAGTACCTCGTACAGAGTTTTGTTCCGATCATTTTGAGAGGCATTCAATTGATTATGTAAGTGGCAGTTAAGGTGCAGTCTCCCCAAAATTGAAATGATAGTTTGTCTTGAAATCTATCATTACTTCCAGTAAGCAGCGATGCTACCGTTCCACTACTCCATATTTGGGGAGTTCTGACGCAACTTGTTTGGAACTCCATTCCAAAATTATTATAATAGAACATTAGCTCAATGTTTTAGAATGATTTCCCCTTGTCCGTCCTTAGGCATTTGACATGCGTGTCGAACTGTCTTTGTACCTAGTTGAAAAAATTTCATAAGGAGTTTCCTTACCTCTAATTTTTGCTTCATTAGGAAGACCCACATCGCCCTGTTGTATTCATCAACAACAAATAAAAAAATGGAAACCAAATAGAGAGGGTGTGTGGTAGGGACCCCATATATCGCAATGAATCAACTCTAAGATATGTGTTGTATGATTTTTTCGGAATGGAAACATCAAACAAGTATGCTTTACTCTACAACATGCGTCACATACACCAAATCCGAGCTTATTGAATTTGAAGGGTAAATTCGGAACTAAATGTAGCAAGTCGACTGGATTGTGGCCTAAGCGGCGATGCCACAATCGTGTGTCGTTATGCTTATTAGCCATTAAAGCCTTCCCTAATGTAGTTGGTTCCTAGTAATATAACCCATTTCACATCCTACCCACACAAATTAGCGTTCTCGATGATAAATCATGTATCACAGAATACTCAAAATAAAATATCAGTGCACATTTTAGTTCACGAGTAATTTTACTCATTGACATTATATTAAACTTGAGTCTATTAACCCCAATAACCCTTTGGAGTGTCACATTCTCATGAAGTTGTACTTGACCAATAGCTTGAACTTCCAACGTTTCACCATTCGATGTGTTAGATTATGTTATTGCTAGGGTTAAGACCCATTAGGGTTAGCCCATTAGTTAGAGTTTCTTTATTCAATAGGTATTAGGGTTTCCTATTTAGTTTGGTTTTGATTCTAAATAAAGGGTACTCCCTTATTGTATTTTGATCATCAAGAATATCAACAATAATAATATCAAAGTTAACATGGTATCAGAGCTATAACGATCTTAGGCAAAATCTCTACAAATTTTTCGATTTACCCACTCTTCGATGATTCGTGATTTAGGCGGGTGGGCAAGGCAATTCAACCACATTCGGTCCCTTTTGGCAAAGAGAGCTACCACATGAAAAGAGAAGGAGCTCTCGGTGTTGTACAGAAAAACAAGGAGCCTTGGGACCATTGTTCATGGTTGCCGAGGAGCTGTGTGTGCTTGAATCAAGCCTGAGTAATTGATAGAGAGAGACACGACATCAAAAGGTAATGTGCTCGTGTGATGAGTATTGATGTTTCAATTTAGCATAAAGGATAGTATATACGTACATGTAAATACTAGGGATAATTCCAGGTGGCTACACTTAGATACTGATGTTTTTCACCTGACTACACCTAGAATTGTTTTTTCCACCTGACTACGCCTAAGATGTGCAAAATTTTCACATTACACTTTCCGTCCAATTCCGTTAGTTTTTAACATTTTTGACATGTAAAATGACAAAAATGCCCTTTCTTATCTATTTAATTTTAAAAATATGCCTCTCTCTCACTCACTCAAGTTTCTCTCTCTTCCCTCTTTTCTCTTTGGTTATGGCAAATCACCATCTCCTCTTCATCTATCATCTCCCTCTTTATTACCAAAAATTCCACAAGCTTCAAGAACAACATACTCATGTCAAAAGTTCAAGGTTTTCCACCATACACTTTAATTTGAAATATTAAATATGAAACAAGTTTTTCCATGGGAAATGGAGTTCACATACTTACCAACAACAATACACGGAAATGGAGTTCACATACTTTTCTCAGGAACCAAACAAAACCCAACAAATTCCCAGTTCAAATACCAGAGAAGAAAATGAATTTAAGGTCACAAATTAAACATTTTGCAACATGGGTTTTGGCAATTAAGGGACAAATTAACCAAAATCAGCACACCCAAATGGAGCTCACATAATTTCCCTAAGAACCATACAAAACCCAATAATTCTTAGTTCAAATAGTTGTGAATGAAATAAATTTATGGTCATCAACTGAACATTTTGCACCATGGGTTTGGAGATTAAGGGACAAACGAACCAAAATCAATACACCCAAATGGAGTTCACATACTTTTCCTAGGAATCAAACAAAACCCAACAAATTCCCAGCTCAAATAGAAGAGAAGAAAATTAATTTAACGCCACAAATTGAACATTTTGCTACATTTATTTGGAGAATAATAGACAAACTAACTAAAATCAGTATACTCAAATGAAGTTCACAGAATTATCATAAGAACCAAACAAAACCCAACAATAGCAGTGAAGACAATATATTTATGGTCATTAAAAGTGTACATTTTGCAACATGGGTTCGGTGATTAAGGGACAAACTAACCATGAGAAATAGCATAATCCAATTTGAAAATTGAAAATGGTGGAAAAGCTTGTTTCATATTTAATATTTCAAATTCAAGTTTATGGTGGAAAATGTTGAATTTTTGGCATGAGTATGTTGTTCTTGAAGCTTGTGAAATTTTTGGCAAGAAAGAGGGAGATGATAGATGGAGAGGACAAGATGATTTACCAAGAACCAGAAAGAAAAGAGGGAAGAGAGAGAAATGTGAGTGGGTGAGAGATGACATAATATTAAAATTAGATAGATAAGAAAGGGCATTTTAGTCATTTTATATGTCAAAAATGTTAAAAACTAATGGAATTGGACGGAAAGTGCAAAGTGAAAATTTTGCACATTTTAGGCGCAGTCAGTTGGAAAAAAAATTATAGGTGTAGTCAGGTGAAAAATAGTAATATCTAGGTGTAGCCACCTGGAACTGTCCCTAAATACTATTACTATTACTATAAAATAGTGCATAATGGCCACATGATTCAAAAGGTTTTTCTTTTGAACAGAGAGAGAGAGAGAAAGAAAGAAGGAAAGAAAAAAAAGAAAGAAAGAAAAAGAGAGAAAAAAGGGTAGTTTTTCAAAGGTTATCAAACTCGTCTTCATCCATTAGTTCTGGCCCAAGCGCCCCCACTCAGAGTGTTCAAATTTATTGTTGCACGAAGAGGAAGTTGTGATTCCTATCGAGGAAAAGAACAAGAAGAAGAAGATGGTTGTTGTGCCCATTGTTGATGTATCATTTACTCCTAAAGAGAAAGGGGAACCAGAAGAGAAAGAAGAAGATTTTGTGGCGCCCCTTGCTCATGAAAACAAGAAATCAATGGGAGGCCAGAAGCCGCCGAAGAATGTTTTCCTAAATATGAAGATCGAATGCGATTAGGAATCTGGAGGATCTCTAGTTGTTTTTGAGACTTTTGGAAAGTTTGGATTGTGTTATGATTATGGAAAGCTACCTGCCGTGATAGAGATTTTGAAAAGATATTCGACGATAAGGAATTGGGAAACCAAGATCGTAAACGGTTAAGGAAACCCTAATGCGTTCCAGAATTATTGCAGCTGCTCAAGACAGTCTCAAATATCAATACACGCTATCCCTCCCTGGTGAAAGTGTTTATGGTAAACCTATATGCTGCATTTGATGATACATAAGATCCTGAGTCTAGAAAAGTGTGTGTGCGAGGGCACTATTTCAATTTATCCACTAATGCAATTAATGACTTTCTGGAAAGAGAGAAGGTCACATCTACAGATCGTATTCCTATCATGAACTCGATTGTTATGAAAATTTCTAGAGTCAAGAAGATGTATGGCCCTCGAAAGATCTAGCTAGATTGATCTACCTCACATCAATTGTGTGCCCCACTAATGTACCATGAAAGCGCTCTAGTGCTCTCTCCATAAGCACCAAGTTGTTTAAAATAAAGCATGCTAAAGATATTATCAAACCATCTGAGGAGACATCAGGAGATTGCAGGAAGCTCAGTGACCAGAAAGTTAGTCCATGGGAAGATGCTGACTAAACTCAAGAAGGAGATATCATTAAGGTAACCAGGGGGAGAGGTATCATGGTAACATGTCTCGAGACTTGTGTTCAGAAATGACATCTTTCTGCGTTTATGTTGCTCTGCCATAGAGTTGGTTTATTTTTATTTCCCATACACGATTGTTGTGCGATCTTGTTTGCCTTTTTCCATTTTTGAGGCAATCAGGGGGAGATATAGGTCATTCTAAATGTTTCAACATATGTTCCCACATGTCGCTGGGAAGTATTCGAAGACGCGTAACTGCACTGCAGAAGAAACCCAAGTCTTATGAAATTAGGAAAGTACTCAAAGACGCGTAACGACATTGAAGAGGAAACCTAATCTAATGTCAAGAATACTTGTGTAGCTGCTATAAAAGTCGAAGGTGTCCACTGATGAAGATAAACGACAAAGAGTTATGCTCCGCTGTGTGTCATTGATGAATATGGCTGAAGATGATCGTGCTAGCTGGAGACGTTGCTTGCCGGAAGTTTACTGTGAAGATTGTGAAGTTATGCTTACCTAAAAAATTGCCAAAGGGGGAGATTGTTGCTACGATTAGTGTTGGCATATTTTTTAGCGCAAGGTCAAAATGTTAGCCAACATGTTGCAACACATTTGGCGTGACATACTGCGCGAAGGATTAGGAAACTTTTCGATCTTTCCTGTTTGGTTTTAAGAAACGTGGGACAAATGGAAAACGAGTTAATACAAGATCAGAAAACTTCCCACTGGAATAAAGACACGCCAGCAAGGCCAATTAAGGTGGCAACGCCAACCTGTCAACTTTCCAATAACGCAAAGATGCAAAGAAATTCCTATTTGGAATTGTATTGCCTATTTTGAGTTGAAGACCAATTAGGCATGTAGAATTGTTATAAAAGCAGGTGCTACCCCATAGCAATTCACACGTTCTCTGTGCTAAATTCTCAGAGCTCTTAACCGTGCAAGGTTGGCAGATTGAGAAGCTGATTTAGAAGAACGGTGTCGATCACATAACATCAACTCGAGAAGATTTGAGTGTTTGTGACTTATGGGTATTTGTTCGTGATTGAAAAATCATGTGCAAGCTGTTGAAGACTACTACGTCGAGTATAGACTTGCTCGAAGGGTGGAATTGAGAGGATCTCAAAGACAGGGGGAGAGGCTCTTGGTCGAGGTTGTTCACGGTGAGATCTTTAGTAGCTTAGGACAATAGCTTGTGTGATAGCTAGTTGATGCTTGAAGTTGTACTATTGACTACCAAATAGTGAAAACCTTTCCACTGGCAGAGTGCCCCCAGACGTAGGTGCGGAGTCACCGAACTGACTAAACATATCCTGTGTCTTCTTTTAACTGTTTCGTTATTTACTATCCATTATCTGTGATCAAACAAGTTTTCGAACCAATTGTCACAACATTGTGTTCGACATCTTGTCCCTGCTACGAATCAGAATTTCAGTTATCGAAGATCTTTTTCATCCATTAGTCTTGGCCTTCGCTCAAGGTATTCAAAGCTATACCGTAATTCGGAAATCGACACGTGTACATCCGCGTAATCCGGAAAGTGATCCCGTAATTCGAAAATCGGCACGTGAACATCCCTGTAATCCGAAAAAACTGTCAAAGATTTCAAAGGTTATTAGATAAGATAACGTATCCATCAGTCTTGGCC
Source organism: Geranium rotundifolium (assembly GCA_963920655.1). NCBI lineage: Eukaryota > Viridiplantae > Streptophyta > Magnoliopsida > Geraniales > Geraniaceae > Geranium > Geranium rotundifolium. The sequence continues at coordinate 17,833,553 of OY987321.1, forward strand.
AATGTGGCCCCACTCGAAGATTATCAAAGCTCGTCTGCATTCATCATTCATGGCCAATGCGCCCCCGCTCAAAGGTTCTCAAAGTTCTTCTGCATTCACCAATCCTGGCCAGTGCGCCCCGCTTAAAGAAATCAAAGTGTTAAAAAAAAAATCAAAGAGTTCAAAACAATCAAAGAAATCAAAGCGTTCGAAATCATCAAAGTGTTCAAGTTCAAACTCAATTCAATTTATACCTTATTGATTTTTAGGAATTATATTATTATTATGGTTAAGGCTTATTAGGGTTAGCTTATTAGTTAGAGTTTTTTTTGTTTTATAGGTATTATGATTTTCTATTTAGTTTGATTGGGATTCTATATGAAAGGAATATTTGAATGGGTGGAAAGTGCGTTGGTTCTCAATACTGCTCAGATTGTGAAAATCACTCGGAGGGATAGACTTGAAGCACATGTGACACATCCGGACGTGGCTGTTGGAATGTTTGGAAGACTCGTGACATAGAGTGAGAATCATCAGAAAATGGACCCATAGAATCCCAACTAGAAAATCCCAGCGTAGCTTTTATTATGGGATTTTTGGCCAACATAACTAAGCCCAATTGTGAATCCTCTTTTCCATGTCTAAATAAGGCTTGACACCATGTCTTTAATGACTGTCCGTACACGTCTTTTGTGTTCATGAGCCATGTGGATAGGCAGATTGAGTTCTAAAACCCAAGTTGTGAAAAGGGCTCCCTTGGCTAATCATATCTATCAACATATCATTATGGTTGTACTTCGTCGGTGAAAGCGGAGTACCAACGCCGATCGGATTTCTCCCTATCCGGAATTTGACACTTAATTTACCAAACCGTTTGTTCGATCCAAGTAGTGGCTGACACCAACGATCTTGATCTTTGACACTCGACGATGGAAACTTGATGGTGGGACTGGATTGAACTTCATCATACACATGTATGGCAACCTTAGTCATGGTTTCTACGAAGAGAAAACACAAATCAATTGCTCTGATACTTATGTAAGAGTGAGAAATTTATTTATGTTATGACTTCTTGATTTATACATTAAACAAAAGTGACTATATATACAAGATCCATATGACCAACATAAGGAAAGCCTATAATCACCCTATACAATCATCTATATACGGAAATGAATAAATGATATAAAATCAATTAGATTTATCGTGGGAATTCAATGAATTCCTTGCTTTTCCTTGTCAGCAAAGTATTTGTCAGATTTTGATTTCATCTTTACATATATGCTTTTCTTATCACGATAAATACAACCATAGGATTGCAAAAATAAGAAGTTCCAGACCTTAGACTTTCGGTAGCAGCCACCAAAACCAAGAGAAGAGAAAGAAGAGGAGAGACGATCATAAGGAGAAGACCCGACCTTCAACGTGTTCATCAGTTTGAGGTCTTCTCATTCTATTTCTATAGTTTAGATTAGTTTATGATCAGAAGTAGAGTTATAATTTAGACTTAATATTTTGTATGAACATGGTATTGGATTCAGGATTATTTTGATTTTTATTGTGTTGATGATCTGATACTTGTTTGTCAGGAGCTTGAATTATGTTTATTGAATATGTTAATGGCTAGAATGGGATTGAGAAACTAACTTCATGTTTGGGAATAGGATGATGGGGAACAATTGGGTTTAGGGTTGATTTCATGAACTTGTAATTGAGGATTTTGAATTAAAGACCTTAATTGTGTAGCTTAGTGCTCCATCTCCCGTGTAAGTTTGGCGGTGATCTAATTTAGAGAGAGACGATAGCAATCGACCTAGGTAGATTGGAATAATTCGGGCGTGGACTTACACAGCTCGTGTTGCTATAGGACACGTTATGACCATAAGGTACCAACCTAAAAGTTAGTCGGTCCCATAGGTTTTTAAGAACTAATTATTTTACAATTTAACTTAGGTGTGACGACCTAGGATCACTTTGGGTAGTTAGACCTTTCATTGCCCAGTATGAAGGATGGTAGGTTACACTGGGATTCAACAAAAACTTATGATGAAATAGTAAACACTTTAATTGCATAAAGTTGGAGTTGGACATAACCCTTGAATTCCCCGGATTCCGTTCTCCTGAGCATTCTTCGCATTCTTGACACGTTTGTGATTTGCATTTGGTTGTTTAATTTCCATTATCTTTGCCGGGTTTAGTTTACATTATCTTTGTTCGGGCCGACAGTGGTATTCATTGTAGGCTAGCGCCTGCTGGTTACTGCCTTCTTGTGGGATCGATATTCAAGGCTTTTTTAGGGACTCGTCCAATTAAGCAAATTCAAGGCAAAAAGAAGCTAAGGGAGAAAGGAAGGTACTCGAGTTGAAGGAAATATACCCTAGATCAATCACATTTATGTGTAAATGTTACATCATCTATTAGAAATAAAACAACACATTTATTATCATTGTGTTGTGACAATAAGTTAGGTATTAATTTCGTCTTAGGTCATCATAGGGGAGTCTCTGATATTAAAACCCTTAGACATAGCACATTGTTAGAAATTATATTTTACGGGTCTCTTGTAAAAAATCTTTATAAAGCAACCATTATGAAAATGACTGATGTTCACGCTCTACTGATCATAGGTAAATGGTTACTAAGTCAGATCATATATATCATTTAGAGAAAACATATTGAATGACCTGACTTGAGCAATGTGTCAAAGATACAGTCATGAGCATTCTTATTTGTCGTGGTATCATTGAATCCTTAAGACTTTGAAGTCTTCGTTACTTCCTATATGACTACTTTCATAGTTTGGCATGCTCACCTACTTCGCCCGCAACAGGATGATGAAAGTGTAAGATTGGTTATGTGACTGGTTATATGAGGGATACGAATGACGGTCATGGGATTTGTGTTGGAAACGCGAGATCTCGTACATGTGAAGCGGAAGCATTAAAACAAAATTAACCGCGTTTCTTTACTAGGATCTACTGCATGTTTAAGAGTAATCAATGAAAGGGATATAATTTTTTATTTTACCTCTTGTAAATCCGGCTTTACAAAACTTTTTAGAGTGCACAAGTTCTTCGCGAATCAATCGAAAACGTCTCCTTCGTGATGCGCTCTCTACCGGTATCCACACGAGCAAGCCTTCTTCGAAGTAAGGACGAATTCAATCATACTAGAATTGATTTCTCCTTTAACCTTAATCAGAAAATCAAATTAGAAATAAAAATTTTTAGGTGAGAGCTAATGTTGCAAATATTGCATCTAAACCGTTACAACATATTTATAGGCCTATGGTTAGGATCTTGTTTCCAATAAATCCTTCCCTTTTTAAGAGTTTCTTAACTCTGAAAATACCCAAAATTATTGCCCACAAATGTCTTATTCCTTTACATTTTCAGATTCTAAATCCAAACCGAAACAGGAAATTGTTGTCCGGAGCATGTGACGATCGTCATATGCCATGTGACGATTGTCACACCCCTTGTGACGATCTTCACATTCAATGTGACGATCGTCACCTTCTCTGGCTGTCATTTTGCTTCTCTCTCCTTTCGTTCTTTCGGGCTTCCAAATTCCCTTTTGCTTTTGGTCTTGCTCTTTGTGTATGAACCCATAGGCTCATGAGTCATTGGAAAATGGCCCAAAATCTCATTCGGTCCATTCATCTTAAGTGGTCTCTAGTAAGACATTATGATTATCCAATGATCATGATTATCAGTGATTCGATTTAACATTTATTGTAACTATCATAATAACTAGATATCTTGTTTGAACATAAGGCATATAGCCGTCATTCTTTGTACGTTAAAATCTGTTTCTTGATCCCGAGATGACATGAGAATAAGAACTCCATTTATCATTGGTGCGGTTGCACACTTCCTCTAAGTCATTCTCATCAAGTGGCCTAAACAGACATTGTTTCCACTGGTCGTGAGGGAAAAATCTCCTGACCGTCAACTGTATCCCTCATATGATTCGTCATATAGCCAATCATACCTCTTTTGTAGCCATTTACGGACAACGTAGATGAGCATGTCAAACTATAGGAGTTGTCATATAGAAATCCACGAATACTCCAAGGTCCGTAAGGATTCAATTATACCGACAACTCCGTAATTTAGTTCATTTCCCGAATCTACTAATTGAATGATTCGTATGCGTCAATCTATGTTTAGATTATATTTTTCATCTACTTTATAATATTTTCATATCCCGTTGTACCTTTTATTATTTACTTATAGTTTTACGGGTTTTAACCTTAACCCCACTTTCTGACCAACCAAGATTCATCACGAGACTCGGCTCGGGTGATTAAGATTTTGGTAAACAAAGAGTAGCCACCTTGTCCCTTGGTTCAACATAAACTCAGGGTCGTAATTTGTTTCCCTGTATTACTTGCGACCGGTACACTGTCGGCACGTGCCGTGAATAACCCTCGCACATTTTTGCGGGTGCGATTTCGGTGCGACGAGTTTTTTGCTCCGTTGCCGTGGAAAATGGTACTACTTTTATTTATCAATATTATAACATTCATAACTTAGTCTTAGATGGTACTACTTTTCCCCTCGTTAATCCTCACTTTCTTGTCTTGCAGTTTCAACCCCTACGATAATTTTGTATGTAATGAAGAGTAATCGTTACTCTGTCTAAGTCTAAATCCTCACCCGGATTACTCTTTTTTTGACCCAAAACCAGAAAGTAAATTCTGGGCTCGTAGGAGAAGAATCAGGTAAGAAGCTGCGATGTCAGGTGAAGATGATCACAGTGGAGGAGGGACGCCTCCAAGAACACTTATGGATTATGGAACACCGGATGTTACCAAGGTTAAATCTAGCATCCTCAAGCCTTGTTTGAGGCAAACAACTTTAAGATCAAGCTGACAATGATCAACATAGTGCATAATTTGAGATTTTATGGAAATCCTCAAGATGATCCGAGTCTGTATATTTAAGAATTTCTTGACTTGTGTGCAACGTTCAAAATAAATGGAAGCTCAAAAGATGTGATCAGGCTGCTAGTCTTTCCTTTCTCAATTAAAGGCAGAGCCAAGACCTGGTTGAAATCTCTCCCTGAGAGGTCCATCACCAACTGGGAGACCCTGACCCACAAATTCCTCCAAAATTTTTACCATCCCTCAAAGACAGTCCATACCATCACGTCTATCTATAATTCCAGACAACATGAGCTGGAAACCACTAACGAGGCATAACAGAGGTTTAAAGAATACACCAGGGACACCCCTCATCATGGCTTCCAGCCCTCAGCAACTCTAACATTTCTTCTCGGGGCTGTCAAATTAGAGTCAAATGATTCTGGATGCAGCTGTTGGGGGATCTCTTACAACAAAGACACTTGAGGAATGCTTTGACTTACTGGAGGATATGGCAACAAATATTGCGGTATGGCATCAAGACAGGGAACCCATGAAGAAGACTGCCCAAGTGAAGGTTGTAGAAACAACATAAATCACACAACTTGCTACACATATAGGGGCCCTGAATTCCAAAATGGAGATGATGAACTCACCGACTCAAAATATCGCGGAATACGAAGATCCGAGTGATGGTGCCATCGCCTACAATATCGAAGAAAAGCAAGAGGCTTAGTCTCCCTTGGAGATTGTGAGTTATGTGTCCAACTGCCAGAAGAAGCCTTATGACCCGTCGTCCAACTACTATCACCCAAATGCCCGCAACCAGCATTCGAATTTTTGACGGGCATCGCAAGGTAAGAATCAGTAGGGCTAGACACCGCAAGGACAAGGAAATAACCAACGTCCGCCAGTCTGAGGCTCACTCCTCTAACCCTTCAACTTTTGAGGAGCAAGTATTGGCATATATGAAGAATCAAGACGTAGAGATGAAAGAGTTGAAACGACTGATCGGGCATATGGCTTCCTTTTTAACAACAAGAGCTCAAGGATCCTTACCAAGGAATACAGAGTTAAATCCGCTAGAGGACTCTAAACCCTAAAAAAGAGCTCATGTCGTCGAGCTAACGATGTTAACACAAATGCAATCCTTCCAAATTTAGTTTTATTTTAATTTTCTTAATTTGCATACGAATAAGTTTAATATTGGATCTGCAAAATGACAAAAGTATTAGTATATTGATCAGGAATCGGAAGAGGGGTGAAAAAGATGAGAACGCCATAATTAGGGCAGGGTCCGTGATCACCGGACACGGACACGTGGCCAGAACCATGACTGGCAGGACCGTGGCGTTCACCACGCCCTGTGGTCGACTCCGTGGCGACTGCAGGTTGACGCAATTAGCATATTCACGCAAGACAATTTTCCTAATTAAAATAGGAAACCCCTTTAGACCTAAGTATAACGAAAATCTGAAAAGGGGGGCTTCATAACTGAATGAATTCGTCGATTTGCTCCGGTCATCAGAGTATTTGGGAAGAAATCTTTTCAGAGACCGAAGCCACAAGAAGGAGAGCCGTTATTCTTGCCAAAATAATGTCAAATACACCAACTGAGAGAGTTACTCGGACCTTTTCGCTTCCCTTTTCATTCTTTTGCATGACCAATAGGTTCAAAAGAGCAGTAGAGGAAATTAAAGACGATGACCACGGCCGCAGAAAATTTGCCACGGACCGTGGAGAGTTTGCCGCAGGACGTGGCCGTATTACCGTGATCACTCCCTGTGGTCAATCCACCATTACCCATGGTCGAGTAACCACTCCCTGTGGTCGGGAACGGAACCATCAATCAAAAATCAGGCTGAATCATCTAACGATGATCATACACCTTTCAGAGTTCCTTGGAAGAGAGCACACACAACGACTCTACCTTTCTTTCCTGCTACTCAAGGACGTCCACACACACGCAGTGAGACTCGTTTTTCCCACGGAAGGAATATCCCGGTAAAACAAGGAGGTAATCCCAATGTGCCTAATTTGAATTTTGTTGAGTTTCTAAAATAGAAGTGTATTATTGATAATAAGTTGATTATGAATTACAAAGGAGATTCTTTTATATAGGGAACAATTGGGAAAATAAAACAAACTATGAAACATAATATAAATAGAAAATCCTAATTTAATTAACTATTCTAACACTCCCCTCACGTACAAGCCTTAAAACACGAGTCTTGCATGTGGATCAAGAATTATTAGGGAAGCAAACACCTACGTCGAACAACGAAGGTACAAAACATCTTCAGTCACGCCGATTTAACAGACATGAGAACACGTGATTGTTAAGAAGAATCACCAAAATTTCCAGCAACTAAGTCATATAATGACGGTGCAGCAACTCGTTACATAGCAATTGTGCATGGTGATTTTAAGATTAATCACCAAAATTTTCATGTAACTACGTCATATAATGACGGTGCGGCAACTACGTCGAATAACGACACTGCAAATGTGATTCCTAAGAAGAATCACTAAACTTTTCAAGCAACTACGTCGGTGGGAAACATCTTTAAGCAACTACGACGGTGTAAACTCAGCAAAATCAGTAGAGCAGAAAACTTGGAAAACGAGCATCGAAGGCATGTGAAACTCACGCACGGTTGACGAGAACCAGAGGACATTCAAAACGATCAGACTTGAGCGGCAAAAGCTTTTCTTGCCGGCCGTGAGGACATAAAACTCCTCGAACTTCTTGGAAGAAACTTGCCGGGGGCCTATGAGCATAACCAGAGTGGAGGTGACTAAAAACGGTCGCCGGAGGAAGCTTGACAAGAAGCAGATCTGGAAAATTCCGGATGAACAGTGCTCGTGAATAGTAATTCCATGAATAGTGACGCGTGAATAGTGCACGATGAACAGTATTTGGGAAAAAAATAATAATTCTCCTTGCCTTGCCTTGCCCACTCGTCAACGAGAATTAACAAGTGGGCAAAGCCACCAAGACTTGGATCGAACCTAATCTCTGATATCATGTAAAACTAGGCTGCATATATCGGGCCGAGCTCCACAACTAAAAGCTCAAGTTTATTAATTGGGTTTTGCCATTTCCTTTATATACAACCCTTTGATTTAATATTCTTCCTATGTGATACCATGTTGAATTTCTAAAATAAAACTGTATTATTGATGAATAAGTATATTATGAATTACAAAAGGAAGTTCCTTTATATGGGGAAAAATAGGAAATAAACCAAACGAGGAAACCCTAATTTAATTAACTATTCTAACAAATTTCAAGCATGCTAAACACAAATTTAGTTATGCTGCCTTAGGTGGTGTTGAAGGAATTATTTGAGGATTTCAGTCATATAATTTCATGCCCGTTGATGCGGTCGCATCAAATGTACGTTTATGATATCTATTACCCCAATTCTATGTGTTATTTCACCCTCGATGTGCTAAATTATTGATCTTTATGCCACTTTTACGCCTTCGGGTATGTTTGGTGTGAATGTGCAGAATACATGTGAAAATGGTCAAAACCGAACCAAAATCGCAGCAGAATCTTTCAGAGAGCACAAATTCCTCAGATTTAATCCGAGGTGACCCAAAGTTATATCAAATCGAAGATATCTCGGCGATCTACAACTCTCTAGAAGGAAGTTTTCTCTAAATTTCATGGGAAGAAGCTCAAAACAGCACTGAAAGGCAGCACTACAACAGATACCGGGATTGCAGACCAGCTGACTTGAAAGTTCTATAACTTCCACATTCGAAATCCAAATCGAGCAAACGTTATACCTATATTGAAGAGGACGAAAAGAGCTACAATTCTCGTGGAGGAAGTTTTTTCATTAGATGTCCGGAAGAGGAAGAAAATTCTCTGATACTTTCGGGTGGCGTAGAGCTCTCATCCGAACTCCGATTTGGGCCCATAATATATCAATTCGAAGGGAATTTGAAGACAGAAAGTTGTAACAATGATGAAACGGAGTTGTAACGATGGTGTAACGATCGTTACACCTACTTTAACGATTGTTACAACTCCCAGATGCAGAAAAAAATATAAAAGCCACACACAAATTATGAGTTTAGGGGCCGAAAATTTCAGTACTCACGCCACAATTGAGCTGAGCCAGACCACGTTTTGGGAGAGCAGAGAGTAGAACACACCGGATCGACCAAGGAGAGGATTTGTGGCTTCGAGAGGAGGACGAATCCGATTAAAGGGCGATTCAACTGCTAAGATCAAACAAGCTACACATCAACAATCGAGAGGGATTCAACGATTCATGTTCTTCAACCTTTTGGGTTTTAGGGTTCTTCGTTCTTATTTCTTAAACTCGAATTGTATATATATCTTTATAGATTTTGGTTCTAGCACCATGATCATGGGCTAAATACCCTTTATCATGGATGCTAGGTCGTAACTTTTTATTATGATGAATTTATGAGTATGAAGTGAATTATTTTATGCATATGTGATTGATTCTTAGTGCTTAAGGCTTATAATATTTGTTGACGAATAAATATTATTTGTGAGAGTCGCGTTGTCGTGTCTGAGAGGGCCGGTGGGTGACGGACAAATTTAGATTCAAAGGGATTCAACTCTTCGGAACCCCTACCCCAATTATTGTTGTACTTATTGCAGACTCATGGTTGTTATCTACCTGAGAGGGATGATAAACACTTTGTGTCTAGGCTAACACCAAACCGAGAGGAGGTGTTAATATGATTGTTTCTTAGGGTTCACATTACTTGCATAATTTATAAAAACTTAGTCATTTATTTCATCATAATTTAAATGGCCTAGCATCCATGGTTTTCTCTGCTGAATAGTCTCTCCCAAACGTTTTTACTTTACATATCTCTAAACCGTTCTATAAATCGAGTATTTTAAGTTACACTTGATAGCGTAAATTAAATTAAATTGAACCTTATTGGTCCTTGTGGATTCAACCCTGTGCTTACCAAGAATTATTACTTGTAACGACCGCGGGCACTTGCGCGTTATTGGGTGCCTGTGGACAACTGTCTGCGGGCCCAACAAGTTTTTGTACAAGAAATTAACCTCAAATATCCGAAATAATTTGGATCTTGCATGATCATTAATTGATCACGAGATCTTAGACTAGAATAAAATTTAAGTTTACCTTGATTCAAAATCTCTCTGTTACTAAATAATATTTAGTAACCTCTAAAGAACGTGCACACAGGAAGAGCAATCCGGGGATACTCACGACGATCTTTACTAGAAGATCGAAGAAAGCAAAACGGACGGAGCGAGGGGGAGGAGGTGGCCGAATTCGGCTAGGAGAGAGAGGGAGTGACGACTAGGGTTTTGAAAATAATTCACTTAATTTTCAGATCTGAAAATTACCCTTTTATAACCCTTATTTGGACTTTAATTAATTAAAGGCCTTAATAGGCTTAAAGCCCAAAGCTTTTAATTAATTATGTAGAGAAGCCCATTCTGGCTAGGCCTAGTTTAGCTAATTTAATTAAATCTATTTAATTAGATTATAATTAATTAGTCCTGCTAAACCGTTCTTGATTTCCGATTTAATCGTAAACCGAATTAGATCTAATCTGGTTTAATCCAAAACCGGATTTTTTCTCTCTCATGATTCCTCCATATGATACCATCCGTTTTACTCAACCTTTAGTGTGTGACCCTCTAGGCTCACGACACGTCGGCGGACTGGTAAAATTACCATTTTACCCTTTCCATCACGAGTGGCCTCTAGCAAGACATCATGATTACCCAACGCTTGTGATTATGGAGAATTCGACTTAACCTTTTCGTACATGAATCTATCCTTTTATCCTCTTGATATCTTTGACAACCACGAGGCATAGAAAAGTCATCCTAGTTCTATTGTCATGTTTCTTGATTCTGAGTTAACTTAATTATAACTGATTCTACGTATCGACTGCATGGTCATGTTATTGTATTTCAGTTATACTCATCAAGTGGCCTAAACTGATATCTGCTCACACGTCCGTATGAGGGATAAATCCTTCAGCGATCCATTGAGTCAACTTATGTAACTTGTGATCGAGCCAATTATAGTCGTTATTGTAACCCTTTTACAAGAGACGTTAGACTGAGTCAAACTCGTCACTCATTACATATTGACCTCAATGGTCCTTCCGTCTGAGGATGTGATTTCATGCGCCGACATATAAGTATGTTCATGACTGTGTCTATGTAACATACTCACGATCGGGTCATCCTATATCACCCCTGACTGGTGATACTATGACCTAACTCTGGCCCCCTTCTGGCCATGATCAGTAGAGCGTGATCATTTAGAGTTAGCCTCATACCGATCGCTTCTTATGAAGCTATTCTGATCGGGGACTGCTTAAGTAAGATTTTATCTGATCTGTAGATCTACTATTATGTGTTGACACAACAATGATACAAATCAAATCATACTTAAGATATTACTACAACACTTAGTAATATGAATGCCGATTTTATTTCAACTAATAATCTTTATTACATGATTAGATTGAAAATACATTGTGCTAGGGCACAAAAACCCAACAGTCACCCACTTGCCCTAGACCCAATTGGTATTCCAATCTAAACCCATTCCCCTGACATGTTCCTCATGCTTAGGCTGCGGTAGTGCCTTAGTTAAGGGGTCAGCTAGATTATCATGCGTTGAAACGTAGCTTATCTCTACTTCGCCTTTATCAACCATCTCCCTGATGATGTGATACTTTCTCTCGACGTGCTTGGTCTGGTTGTGAAATCTGGGCTCTTTAGCAAGTGCTACGGCCCCCGTGTTGTCACAACATAAGTTCCTGGGATTAGACGTTCGCGGCAGTACATCTAATCCACTCAAGAAGCTCCTCACCCATATCATTCTATCCCGCCATACACTAAGAAGGCGTCCTTTGTTCTCCTCATATACTTGAGGATACACTTGACGGCAGTCCAGTGATCTTGGCCTGGTTTAGACTGAAATCTGCTGGCACAACTGAGGACAAACGATATGTCAGGCCTCGTACAGATCATGGTATACATGATGGATCCCACTGCCGAAGCATATGGGATTCCCTCCATCTTCTTAAGCTCATCAGGTGTTTTAGGACACTGATTATTGCTGAGCTTGATGCCATGTCTTACCAGGAGGTTCCCTTTCTTAGAGTCAAGCATTGAGAATCTTCTCAACACTTTATCTATATAGGTGCTCTGACTTAGACCTAAAATTCTCTTGGATCGATCTCTGTAGATCCTGATCCCCAGAATGTAAGCGACCTCTCCTAAGTCCTTCATGGAGAAACACTTCCCAAACCAAGCTTTGGTCTCAAGCAAGGTTGGGACGTTATTTCCCATGATCAGTATATCGTCGACATACAGCACCAGGAACACTATGTTACTCCCACTGCACTTCTTGTAGATACAGGGTTCATCTGGATTTCTGATGAACCCGAATTCTTTTACGGCTTCATCGAACCGTAAGGTCCAACTCCTGGAAGCTTGCTTCAACCCATAAATGGATCGTTGCAGCTTACACACCTTTTCGGGATGTTCTGGATCGCCAAAACCTTCTAACTAGGTCATATAGACATCCTCCTGCAAATATCCCGTTAAGGAATACGGTTTTGACGTCCATTTGCCATATCTCGTAATCGAAATATGTTGCAATGGCTAACATCATCCGAATTGACTTAATCATAGCTACTGGCGAAAAAGTCTCATCATAGTCCATGCCTTGGACTTGACGATAACCTTTTGCAACCAGTCTTGCTTTGTAAGTCTGAGGCTTTCCGTCCATATCTGTCTTTAACTTAAATATCCACTTGCAACCTATGAGTTTTATCCCAGGTGTGCTGTCTACTAAGTTCCAGACCTGATTGTCTTTCATGGACTTCATTTCCTCATCCATGGCGTTCTGCCATTCTTTTGAGTTGGGACTGGCCAAGGCTTGCTGAACTGTTGCGGGATCATCCTGAGCTACAACTATCAAGTCATTACCCTCTGTGGCTAAGAAGCCATATCTGACTGGGTTTTGACGAGATCTTTCAGACCTCCTTGGTCCTACAGGAGTTTCTGTTGGAATAAGACTTGGACCATTGACTTCATCGGGTACCTCTATATCCTCTGTAGGCTGTTCTGTGTCTTCTCGAATTTCTTCAAGAAGCACAAGACTCCCACTAGGTTTCTTGGATAAGAATTCTCTTTCCAAGAAAACCCCACCTCGAGCAACAAAGACTTTGTTCTCTTCGGGTTTGTAGAAGTAGTACCCCATGGTTCCTTCGGGGTACCCTACAAAGACACACTTATCAGCCTTGGGTTCAAGTTTATCACCAAGCAACCGCTTGACGTAAACATCGCATCCCCAGATCTTGAGGAAAGTCAACTTGGGAGTTTTCCCTTGTCAAACCTCAAATGGAGTAGTCTCCACTGCCTTTGTAGGTGCCCGATTCAAGATGAATGCGGCCGTTTCTAGGGCATGGCCCCAGAACGATACTGGAAGGTCGGCATGACTCATCATGGAACGAACCATGTCTAGCAGGGTTCTGTTCCTCCGTTCGAAAACACCATTCAACTAAGTAGTTCCTGGCGGAGTTAATTCTAAGAGTATACCGTTATCCCTTTGGTGACTGAGACATTCCTGATCTAAGTACTCGCCACCTCGATCGGAACGAAGTGCCTTTATAATTAATGGATTCGGGTCAGATCCAACCCAGAAAAATCCAGAATTTTCAGCAATAATTAATGAAAATTTCAGACCGGTTCGGTTTCGATAAACCAGCGCGTGAACCGATTTAATTCAGAAATTAACCTGTTCAAGAAAACGGTTTCGATAAACCGTAATGTATGATTTAAATCAAGATAAAATTGGAATTAATATGTTTGCTTGATAACATGCTTGTTTAATAACATGATTGTTTGATAACACGGTGTTTGCAACGTGATTGCTAAGTTAGCCCGAATTTAGGATTTAAATTTCGGTTTGCAACCTGCGAGTTGCTTATGGGTTGTAATTTAATAGTGACCTGCGTGTCACAACATTTATTTTATTTAAATTAAATGTAATTACGAAGTCCCAAGACAAGAAGAACCGAAGAGAATGACAGTAATCCCGAGGAGGCGTGGAGCCAGTGGGAGTCTAGGAGAATGAGGAAAGACAAGACCTAGTATAGGTTTTAGTTTATTCCAGTAGGGTTAGCGGGCTAGCTAAAGCAAATTTACATTTATGTTTATGAATGTATGATTTAATTTTCATAAGTTCATGTTAATCAGATCATCACCCACATGTATAAAGATTAATAATAATAAGTTAATCACGCACATGTAAACCGAAATTGAAAGTATCTCTACATGGATTTGTAGATGATAATTTCAAATTAAGATCAAATAATGATCAGTGATAATGAATATTTAAAAGGCAAATAATTTCAAGTCAAGCTGGATACCGCCTACTTTTCATCACTTCGATTAGCTCTTAGACTCATGGGTGGATACGATTAACGTGGATCCATGAGAATGGGTTCTAATAGAAGATGGACTAGTTTGCATGGGTACGTGCGCATTAGCGTAGTAACCATGCAGATTGGACCATGCGTTGAAAATTGGTTGACTTGGCTGCGATTTTCAGATGATCAGAGCCAGGGTATCAGATATAGGGCAATGCCGTATACATACAATGTATAAGCCCTAGCCAAGAATCATATGGAATTGTGAAAGGACTGGACTGTCCTACTCCAATGTCCAAAACTGGGGCAATAAGATTAACTCACTTCAGTTTTGGGTATGCGGAGATCTTGGTTTAGATTCAGACACAAGAATCAGAAATGTTCATAATCAAGTATCTCTTACTTCAACTTAATTAAGAATCTGGCCGAATTTATTTTCATGTATAGATTAATGGCACCGTCGCAACCCAAATCAACACGTTCTGGCAGTGAAGCCTTAAAGTCTCTTCTGTCGAGTGACAGGCTGACAGGGACCAACTTCCTGGTTTGGGAGAGGAACCTGAAGCTTGCCCTTCAGTATGACAGACAGGAGTATATCCTTACAGACAAGCCTTTAAAAGAGCCAGCAGATGATGCCAGCGAGGCCGATAAGAACGCTTATGACAAGTACATAAGCGATCGACAAGGTGTTGGCATCCTTATGGTCGGGTCCATGGAAAATGACACCCAAGAC
This sequence comes from Geranium rotundifolium, assembly GCA_963920655.1. Lineage (NCBI taxonomy): Eukaryota > Viridiplantae > Streptophyta > Magnoliopsida > Geraniales > Geraniaceae > Geranium > Geranium rotundifolium. The sequence goes on from OY987321.1 coordinate 17,848,567, forward strand.
CAGTTCATGCATCTCATGGGCGATCCCCAAGAGATGATGGAGGTAATAAAAATATACTACCAAAAGAATGCTCGAGTCAAAAGATACGACACTCTTACGGAGTTATTTTACAGCACGCTGAATGCTGGTGAGGCAGTGAGCCCACATGTCCTTAAGATGAAGTGACTCTTTGATCGCTTGGCCAGTCTAGGTGATAAATTCACAGAGCAGCTTCCAAAGGTTTATGGAGATGTGATCACAAATTACAATCTCCATAATATGGAAAAGACTATCAAGGAACTGCATGGAATGTTGTTGACAGCAAAGAAAAATCTCAAGGGCAAGACCCCTGAGGTTCTGATGGTCAATAAGGGTGTTAGCTTCAAAAGAGCTGGCAAGCCTACTGGCAAGTCACCAGGACACTCTAATAAAGGCAAGGCAACAGCAGTGCCATGTAAGGGTGAGGCGCCAATGCACTTAGTTGGGCAGATAAGGGCACCTAGAGGTCCAAGAATCCAAGCGGTTCCTAGAAGCGAAGGAAGCACTTCGACCTCAGAGGTAGTCTGTTACTACTGCCAGCAGTCAGGTCATTGGAAGAAGAATTTCATGCAGCACAAGGAATATGTGAAGAGCTTGCATAAGGGAGAACACCCTTCAGGACCTGGATAAGGTATTTACGTTGTTGAGTATAATCTCAACGTTACTTTCTCAGATACATGGGTAGTTGATACCAGATCAGAAACTCACATTTGTGTTAATCTGTAGGATCTGGAAAGTAAGAAGCTCCTTGGGAAAGGCGAGCGGGATCTGAGAGTCAGAGACAACAGTTCTGTCAACGACGGCTGTTGATTCTGTTAGTCTTAGGATGCCCACATGGCTTATTTTAGCATTGGACGATGTATTATGTGTACCTACATTTAGTAGGAATATTATTTCACTGTCTAGTTTGGACAAACTTGGTTTGGTATTTGCCATAGGCAATGGCTTATTTACTTTATCAAGAAATAATATCGTTTATGGCACTACATCTATGGTTGGTTGATTATGTATTTTAAATATTGACAACACTAACTACAGTTCACACTATAACGTAAATAAGAGGTTAAAGTCGGATGACTTAAACCAGACAGTGATGTGGCACTGTCGTCTAGGCCACATAGGCGAGAAACGCGTCTCGACACTTCATAAGTGAGGGCTATTAAGCCCATTTGGATTCACACCAATCGAGAGATGCGAATCTTGCATTATGGGAAAAATGACAAAAGCGCCTTTTGGCGGCTTAGGTGAAAGGGCGAGTGATCTCCTGGGCCTAATACATTCAGACGTATGTGGGCCCATGAGTACACAAGCCAGGAGAGGTTTTAGATACTTCATAACCTTTACCGACGATTTCAGTAGGTATGAGTATGTCTATTTAATGAGACATAAGTCGAAATCCCTTGATAAATTCAAGGAATTCAAGAATGAAGTACGAAAACCAGCTTGGTAAAAGTATAAAGGCACTTCGTTCCGATTGAGGTGTCGAGTACTTAGATCAGGAATTTCTCAGTCACCTAAGGGATAAGGGTATACTCTCAAAATTAACTCCGCCAGGAACTCCTCAGCTGAATGGTGTTTCCGAACGGAGGAACAGAACCCTGCTTGACATGGTTCGTTCCATGATAAGTCATGCCGACCTTCCAGTATCGTTCTGGGGCCATGCCCTAGAAACGACCGCATTCATTTTGAATCGGGCACCTACAAAGGCAGTGGAGACCGCTCCATTTGAGGTTTGGCAAGGGAAAGCTCCCAAGTTGTCTTTCCTCAAGATCTGGGGGTGCGATGTTTAAGAGGCCTGACGTATCGTTTGCCCTCAGTTGTGCCAGCAGATTTCAGTCTAACCCAGGCCAAGATCACTGGACTACCGTTAAGTGTATCCTCAAGTATCTAAGGAGAACAAAGGACGCCTTCTTAGTGTATGGCGGGATAGAAGGAGAACTAAGCGTCACTAGATATGTTGATGCTAGTTTTCAGACAGACCCTGATGACTTTAAATCTCAAGGTCGGTATGTGTTCATGTTGAACGGGGGAGCTTTCAGTTGGAAAAGCTTTAAGGAAGCGACAATAGCCGACTCCACCACGGAGACGGAATACATAGCTGCATCAGAAGCAGCTATGGAGGCGGTGTGGGTCAGGAGCGTCTTGAGTGGATTAGATGTACTGCCACGAACGTCTGATCCCGTGAGCTTAAGATGTGACAACACGGGGGCCGTAGCACTCGCTAGAGAGCCCAGATTTCACAACCGGACCAAGAACGTCGAGAGAAAGTATCACATCATCAGAGAGATGGTTGATAAAGGTGAAGTTGAGATAAGCTACGTTTCAATGCATGATAATCTAGCTGACCCCTTAACTAAGGCACTACCGCGGCCTAAGCATGAGGAACATGTCAGGGGAATGGGTTTAGATTGGAATACCAATTGGGTCTAGGGCAAGTGGGAGACTGTTGGGGTTTTGTGCCGTAGCACAATGTATTTTCAATCTAATTATGTAATAAAGATTATTAGTTGAAATAAAATTGGCATTCATATTACTAAATGCTGTAGTAATATCTTAATTATGATTTGATTTGTATCATTGATGTGTCAACACATAATAGTAGATCTACAGATCAGATAAAATCTTACTTGAGCAGTCCCCGATCAGAATAGCTTCTTAAGAAGCGATCGGTATGAGGCTAACTCTAAATGATCACGCTCTACTGATCATGGCCAGAAGGGGGAAAGAATTAGGTTATCGTATCACCAGTCAGGGGTGATATAGGACGAACCGATCATGAGTATATTACATAGAAACAGTCATGAACATACTCATATGTCGGCGCATGAAATTACATCCTCGGACGGAAGGACCATTGAGGTCAATATGCAATGAGTGACGAGTTTGACTCAGTCTAACGTCTCCTGTAAAAGGGTTACAATAATGACTGTGATTGGCTCGATCACAAGTTGCATAAGTTGACTCAATGGATCGCTGAAGGATTTATCCCTCATACGGACGTGTGAGCAGATATCAGTTTAGGCCACTTGATAAGTACAACTGAAATACAATAGCATGGCCATGCAGTCGATACGAAGTATCAGTTACAATTCAGTTAACTCAGAATCAAGAAACAGGACAATTGAACGAGAATGACTTGTCTATGTCTCGTGGTTTTCAAAGATATCAATAGGATAAAAGAATAGATTCATGTACGACAAGGTTAAGTCGAAATCTCGATAATCACAAGCGTTGGGTAATCATGATGTCTTGGTAGAGGCCACTCATGATGGAAAGGGTAAAATGGTAATTTTACCAGTCCGCCGACGTGTCATGAGCCTAGAGGGTCACACACTAAAGGTTGAGTAAAACGGATGGAATCATATGGAGGAATTATGAGAGAGACAAAATTCGGTTTTGGTTTAGGACTAAACCGAAAATCAAGAACGGTTTAGCAAGACTAATTAATTATGGTCTAATTAAATAGATTTAATTAAATTAGCTAAACTGGGCCTAGCCAGAATGGGCTAAGCCAGAATGGGCTTCTCTACATGATTAATTAAAAGCTTTGGGCTTTAAGCCCATTAAGGCCTTTAATTAATTATTGCCTAAAAAGGTTTATAAAAGAAAAATTTTCAGATCTGAAAATTAAGGGAATTATTTTCCAAAACCCTAGCCGCCACTCTCTCTCTCTCTCTCTCTAGCCGATTTCGGCCACCCCTTCTCCCATCTCTCCGTCCGTTTTGCTTGCTTCGATCTTCTAGTAAGGATTGTTGTGAGTATCCTCGGATTGCTCTTCCTGTGTGAACGTTCTTTAGAGGTCACTAAATATTATTTAGTGACTACGGGATTTCAAATCAAGGTAAACATATAAGTTTTGATTCTAGCCTAGATCTCATGATCAATTCATGATCATACAAGATCCATATTAATTCGGATATTTGAGGTTAATTTCTTGTATGGGCATGAAATTATTTGATTGGAACCCTCAAATAATTCCTTCATCGTTTTCGCTGAAAACATGGTATCGTTTTTGGCCACGAGCCCGTGGCCGACCACCACACCCTGTGGTCAGGTGGCAGACTCGACTAGTATAAATAGCCAGCCCCTGACCTAATTTTCATCATCATTCACTTCCACATCTCTTCATTCCACTCTAAATCCTCTCTAGTGTTCTTCGTGTTCTTTAGCTCTCAAGACTGAAGATTTAAGGTCCAAGCTTGTAGGAAAGGTCTGGAGATCAAAATCATGTATTGGTTCATACCGAGAACCAAATGGGTTTTATCCTCATCACCCTTTCCTTGTAAACTATTTTATACAGTGAATGTAGTTTGATTTCAATTCAGACTTCATACTTCATTTCTTTTTTATGTTGTTTACAAATTTTATAATGGATGATATAATTCATAGTTTTGCATGTTTATCATCTTGAATATGAGCTTGTCTTTCTAGTTGCAGATCGGGGTTAAGGCGATGTGTTAGTTAATTATGAATTAGGGAAACCTAGATAATTTCTTTATATGCTTGTAGCGCCGAGGAGGGAGATTCTATCATATCTATACTTAAAGCCGCGTCCCCTTAATTGCGGATTGTTTGGTCAAGTCTACTGGCATAACGTAGCAGGGGCCCAATAGATGGATCTGAGTGGTAGGAACCGGGTTTAAATATGACTCTTAGGTGAGACTGGTTAACACGGTAGTAACATCCATAGGCTCACCCCGAAAGATTCAAAGAACTCATATATCTTAATGCTAGTAGGGGTGGTAAATCTATCCTTAATTGCTTGTAGGTTCCTGAACCCCAATATAGATTATTTATCCACCAAAAAAGAGGATATTGTGGTTTATTGACCTTGTATTATTCTTTACAAGAGATACAGCGGTTCATTTGGAGTTCTCGTTACCTTCCTAAAGAGCAACACCTCAAGTATAACTGTAATTTATTTTGTTTTCCGAATCTACTAATTGAATATTTCAACTACCTCAATCTGTTTTTAGATTATATTGCTCATCTAATTCTGAATATTTTCATTTCCCGTTATGCCTTTTATCGTTTATTTATAGTTTTACAAGTTTTAACCTTAACCCCACTTTCAAACCAACCAAGATTAATCATGAGACTCGGTTCAGGTGATTAAGATTTAGTAAAAAAAGCCACCTTTTCCCTTGGGTTCGATATAAAGTTAGATTCGTACGACACGTGCTGTGAATCACCCTCGTACATTTTTACGGGTGCACTTTTGATGCCTCAGCTGCCTCAGCGAGGTCGAGGGCGGTGTCGAACAACTCGCTCTGTTCGCGGAGCTGCTGGTACGTCTAGGGTGCTTGCTCTGTTGGGGTTTCAAGTAGAGTGAAGCGCTCTCACGTCAATCTGAGTTGTCCTTCGACTGTCCCGCAGAGATCTGAGTGGGACTTCCCATGAGCCACGACTGCCTATTTGGCAGTCGAGGCCCGAGGGTTAGGGGCGTCCGCAGTCGTCGACTTGGGTCTCGTCAGATTCTTCGTGTAGACCGGATGTGCCTTCGTCGCTGACTGGGGCTCTAGGCAGTAGTGCAGTGGAGCTGGAGTGTGGCGGATTGGATATGTTGTCCTCGGTTAGGGGAGGATTCGTGGAAGTAATTTTGAGAGCTAGGTGTCCCTGGTGGATCCAATCAGATTAGGGTATAGGTCAGACCGGTGTTAAACAGGCTTTGATACAAATTGTCACGCCCTGATAGATCTGTATTTAGATTTAGGTTCGTGCAACATTTAGGGCGAAACACAATGGGTTTGTCAAGGCCTAAAAAACCTATCAGAGATAGATTTCTGAGTCTCGGTATGTTCGTAGGATTAGGGTGATCATCTATAACTTCTCGGGGAGTTGTAACTGGATCGAATTCGTGCAATCGGAGCGAGGGGAGGTTGGCCGGAGAGAGAGAGAGCCTAATCCTGCGGTATGTCATTGAGCGTGTGTAGACACAATTGGTTTAAGGACTGATGGTCCAGGGTATTTTATTGGTCGGGAAATTTCTTCTGAAAAAAATGGTGTGATCGAATATGTCTCTTGACTTACTTTTGATGCCTTATAATGAAATAGAGAACCTCTATCTATATAAATCTTATACAAGAGATCTAGTGTAAAAGGGAAACTAATCTTATGTTATAGGAGCTTAACTTGGAGGCTAAGAAAGAGGACACGGCTAAGGAGGTGCGGTAGCTAGGGCTTGCGCGGTATATAGGGTTTATGCACCTAGGGTTGTGCGTGCGGGCCTTAGCGGAACGGGCCAGTGACTTGGAGGCGGCGTATCTCTTGGCTTCCCGGGTTGGCATTGTCAGGCCGGCCTATTGTTGACAGGCTGATGTGGAGCAGTTGGTTATAGGAGGAGGATTTGGCGGCGGCAAGAGTTGGCGGCGGTCGGCAGTAGCGGGAACGATACGGTCCAGTCGGAACTGGGTCTTCGGACACATCGTGGTGTATATGCTTTCCAAGGTCTTGTCGAGTGCCCCAATTCAGGGTTCGTCGGATAGTTGAAGTCTGTTGTTCAGGCATCGGGCGAGATAGTAATGACCGGGAGACGATCATAAGTTGTTTCTTGAACCTGAATCGTTTAAGGTTTTGTGGACGCATCGTCGGTGATGTGCCCTTGAACCAGGAGGGGGAAAGGGCTTCGCAAACTCGGATAAGAGTTTGCGGGACACAAAGCTTGAAAATTTTGGGTTTTGGAGAAAAAAGTGAAGCAAAATATTGAAGAAATCTTGATAAAACCCGAAAATTTAATTAGTATATATACAACAATTTGGAGTCCAATCGAGACCACATCGACTGTTGAGGATGCCAATACATATTCATGATCGAACAGTAACACGAAGAGTTTGTAGAACAACGAGAAAGAATGATGAACTATAAGTAATTATGTAAATGCTCAATAACGGTGGTTGGATTGCAAATAAAGAATGATTCGTGTACGAAGGAACACAAAATTGGTTTTCCTAAGTTATCTTAAGAGTAAAAGACACAAAACTACACCCAATAATACCCAAAAGACACTTAATTACCCCAATTTTCAAAACGGACAGTGAGCTACACCTAAATATCATTAATTGACATATAGCACATGCCGTTAGAATTTCTGTTAATATTTGAGGTAAGAAGACGAAAATGCCCCTAGCCAGACTTCAAATTTTCAAAACCATGCCATTGTGAGGATTTTGGTTGTTTCTCCCATAACCGTGGCTCAAGCTTCGCCGGCCTCGCCTCCTACCTCCGACCGACTTCTCCGGTCGTCCTCGACTCCTCGCCACTGACCGGAGACTCGCCAGAGCCCGTCGCCGGAGACCGTGGCTCAAATTTTCAGTCTCTGTTTTTGTAAACACTTCTTGTTGCTTGCTCCCCAAGTAAGCCTCCAACTCAATGGTCGGAGCCGAGGAGCTTCGGTCAGTGGTCCGACACAGCCACTCAGGCTCCGGGGACGGGCTCACTAGCTCACATGGGTACTGGTCTATGAGCAGAGAAGTAGAGAGATGCCAAAATAGAGGTTCCCGAGGGATTCGAACTCGACTCTATTTTGGAAGAGCTCCGGGACGGGTTGGGTCGGTAGAGGGACTTCGGGTGGAGCTGTCGGGACATTGACAGAAACGTCAATGGGTCCGAGAAGAGAGCACTGGAGGGAAGTGGGCTCATGTCGGTGGTGTTTACAAAAACTGAGAATGAAAATTTGAGCCACAGTCTCTGGCGACGGGCTCCGGCGAGTCTCTGGTCAGTGGCGAGGAGTCGAGGACGATCGGAGAAGTCGGTTGGAGGCCGAAGACGAGGCCGGCAAAGCTTGAGCCACGATTATGGGAGAAACAACCAAAATCCTCACAATGGCATGATTTTGAAATTTTGAAGTCTGGTCATGGGCATTTTCGTCTTTTCACCTCAAATTTTAACAAAAATTCTAACGTCATGTGCTATCTGTCAATTAGTGATATTTGGGTGTAGCTCACTGTCCGTTTTGAAAAATGAGATAGTTTAGTGTCTATTGGATATTGTTGGGTGTAGTTTTGTGTCTTTTACCCATGTCTTAATCCATAAAATTAATAGAAGAATGATTAGGGTAAAAGGGAAAACAAAATTGTCTGAAATTTCCCCACTAATTACAATATTCACAGATTAGGCAACAAATAATTGAGTAAGTGATTTTCGTTAATCACTCCCATTGTCATGAAATGATTTCCGTAAATATATGAAGTGAATCAAAAAGGTTGTTCCTATTTATACAAAATTCTCCTCCTCTTCTATGCTGGCTTGTAATTTTTTTTAGCTGTTAAGCTAGCTGTCATGTTGCATCCTTGTGAAATGGACCCATATAAAGAAGTTCCTCCTCTCATGGATACTCTATCCCCATGTTTTATTCGGTGTTTGGTGTCTTCTCCCTCTCGTTGTACTTGAAAGTCCGACCGTACCTTTTTTTATCAGCAAATCAAGAAAAACTCTTGTTCTAATCCGACGTTCAAGAACTGTATATTTAAACTTACAAGTCAGGATCTCATATATGTTAATGTGAACTCCTTACCACTTGGCTCAACTTGCGCTTAAACAAGTTGGAACTAAATCGTGCTTGGGCAAAAGGGTACATAATCAGTGCATCCTTGCGAAATATGTTACCATTTCATAAATTTTCTGAGAAATGCAATGAAACATAATGTAGAGTTATTGGAGGACGAAAGCTGATGGAAAAAGGCATAAAATGTAGAGGTGTAGTATGCAACTTTGCATTTGAAACATTTCCAGTTTCTAACTATAAGAAAATATGGGGAATTAGAGAATTTTTTATTTTAGAACAAGGTGTAAATATGTTTGTGTGTCTATAAGAAAAAGAGAAGTATGTATCATACCCAAAGAACCAGATAAGGCACAATATTTTCTGTTGAATTTATAGCACAAACAAGGAAGAAACTACACCAAATAACACAAGATGAGAAAATTACAAGGAAAAGTCGACACTAGTATATACAATAATACATTTAGAATCCTCTTTGCTACATAACCACCAGGTACAAAACCCAGGAAATGATCCTTTTCATTCACACATAACTTACCTCCAACAAGGAAACAAACAGGAAGAGGCAAACATGATCGTATCTTTGGAATCAACAACTCAGAATGGGTTTATGGGTTCGGTCCGGTCCTGCACTGCCATGCGCTCTGAGACATCCGCCAAAGATTTGAGATTGCACCTAATCAGTGCCTGCACAAAGTAACAGGTCTCGTCCTTGGTATTTCCCTCTGGCACATCCACCACAAATGACTCTATAACCAAAGTGCCTGGCCTCCCGTCAATTACCTCGGGATGGACAGTAATCACTGACGAGTAGTTCTGCAAATTGCAAATTTAGGGCGCAGGAAAAAAGTTAGGCTTAATGACTGAACAAATGCAAGATAGAAAGATAGTAGAATATCGTACAACATTGGCCAAGATTAACGAGAACAAAGTGAGCCCAATATTGTAAATGAATAACCACCTAGCCACAATATTACAAGATTACCAAACTTTTCAGATACCCGATCACTTGCCGTCTCCGCCCCTTGAATCTTGGACTTACCAAGTTACATGCATTTCAAGCTAGGTTAAAGCATTTGCATGATCTAAGACTGGTCATAGACTCTTTTCTTCTATTAACTTGTTTGTAATAAACCACCAACCTCCAATTTAGCACACAAAACTGAACTAGAAAAAAGAAAATGGGGCGGATTATTACTACAAAGCAAGAAGGAAGAGAGACATACCCTTAGCCTGTGATCACCACCAACAATCTTGATTCCAAGAATGTGCTCTTCGTCATCAAGAAGTTCAAGCCTTTCTGTGCTAGTTGTGGCTGGAAGCCCGGACTTGACATTCACTTCTCGGAGAGTTCCAATACCAAGGTCCCCATTTACAACACACCTGCTTACAAAGGGCTTGTACTTCTGGGGTTGATCAAATCTCCTCACCAAAGACCAAACCTGAAAAATCAGAATGTGTACATCAAACATCCATGCATGTTCTGAAACAAATTAAAACATTTCCTCATTCATTCCAAAATAAGTATCAACTACTAAAATAAAGATAAATTATTTACTGATGATCTTTCCACTAGTTAATTTATCTTATGAGAACATGCACTCTTTTTGGGACACTTCTTCTAAAGGTTATTTAGTTATTTTGTACTGGAACGAGTAACTAACAGAACCTCACTCCTAAAAACAATAGATGACAATTCAGGATGTTTTGGCTATGCAGGGCTAAATCGGACTAACCACCAAAGATTTTGAAGATAAACAATCAAATTTAGCTATATCTCTAGTATACAGTGTCTCTTTATTTGGTTCCATATACACAAGGAAAGGAGTAAATTAGACTCAAATTCTTTTCAGATTTCTTTTCAACTCTATTTAAGTGATTTTGACGTCAAAATCTGACATTGACAATTATTAGTAGTTGAACAAACCTCGCCAGCAAGGAACATAATCTTGTCTGTAGCAATAACATGTCAAACTAGATGATTAAAAATCCAATCACCTCTCTATCCAAAGTATAACTAAAAATCGAAATTGAGATAAACCCAGAAGGTATTTGACCAAAAAATCTAGAACAAAAATAATTGAAACTGAAAAGTAACCCAGAAGAAATTGATGAAAGAAGAAGAAAAAAAAAGCAACAATCCAGAATCAGAAAGTCCTTAACAGCACAGAACCAGGACCGAATTGTAACTGGCGGAGTTGTACAATACAAAAAGAGTGAGAAACAAAAAAAAAAGATGGAGGAAAAGTGGTTACGAGATGAACAGGGGCTTTGATGTGCTTGACGAGAGAGGAGGAGCACTGGTTGTCTCTAGGGTCGTGCCTGTGGTGTCTCCGTATGTACTGAGCCTCTGATGGGCTAAACCCATCGCCGCCGTTCATCGTCAAGATCCAATAAGGTGAACACAACAGCTTTCTCTCTCTGGACTGGAAGAAGATGAGGATCAGAAATATGGGAAGCAGAGTTGTTGCTCACGTTTTTGGCTACTTACTTTAGCTTTGCTTCACAGGCACTACCAATAATCCCCCTTTTATTTACTTAACGAGTTTGGGAAGACAAATATTACCAATTTTAACTCATTTTCATTGAAACGAAAAGTACATTAGTACACTTATCCAACTATTTTCATTTTAGTACACTTACTTTTGTTTTTAGTTTGTGTGATCCACTATCTATTTTTTTTTCCACTTTAATAGACTTCATTAACTATTCTTTTAAGATATTTCATTACAAAGTATTTTCAAAAAACTACAAAATCCCTAATAAAAAAAACTCAAATAATTATTAGATGTAAAATGACAATTATACCCCAAAATCTGAAATGAAATTAAAAAGTATAATGGTCATTCCACGATATAAATAAAAAAATAAAAGAAGGAAATTGAATCGGGACGAAGGGTGAGGGTTGGGCTCTAGCAATCCTCTGACGAGGGGAGTTGGGATGAAGGGAGGGCTAAACATGTTCCGACGAAAGGAATCGGGACGTTTATGCCAAAGACTAGACTAGAAACTGTTGGAGACGAGTCATGAGCCAGATTTGTTTATTAATTTTGTATTAATAATTATAATAGATAACAATTAATTGTAATATATTTTGTAATAATAGTAATTAATATGTTCAAATCATGAGTTATGTACGCGTGTGCGCGTGCATGTGTGAGTCCACGTCTGCGTGCTTGCGCGCGCTGTGTGCTTGTGCATGCGTGGTTTATAAAGAATATTTTTGTGTTTTTAACAAAATTAAAAAAGTTGGACGTATTGTAGGAGAGTGAAAAACGTGAATAGTTAAGACACCGCACATGTTAAAAAGAAAGTTAAGTGTGCTAAATTTGAAATTGCTGATACTTAGGTGTACTATAATGTCATTTTCCTTAACTTTATTTTCATAGAACGTCGTTAGATTACCATTCTTTTTATTTTTTTTGTTATTTATTATGAAATGAGTAAAATGTCACTCCAAATTCTTCAAATTTTAAAGTGTGTCATTTATCTCTTCTCTCTCGTTCTTCAATCTCCTTCTCCAACTAACTCCTCGCCAGGGCCGAAGTCGGAACTGATGCTGGCGGAGACACAATCTAAAACTACAAGTTGCAAAACAAAATAATACATATCACTTGTTGCAATGGATGCATAATTTGTAAGCAGTGAAATAATTAAATGCGCAAGTTGTGTACGACCACACCATTCATTATCAAGTTGTGTACATTACGAGACTACCTTTGGTCGTGCTTTTACTTCTGGTTTGGTCATAAATTAGTTACGTATTTCTCTAATATTTTACCTATAATAATTTCACATAATATTCTTAACTACATAACATTTTCAATTTATATGACACTAATAGAGTTGGGCACGAGAGTTAAAGAGAAGCCTCTCCCTGTACATTAGTCCCGATACTATCCCTTTCTGCTCCAACGAGGAGTTGGTCGGAGAAAGATATTGAAGAAAGAGAGAGAAGAGACCAAATGATACACTTTAAAATTTTGAAAAATTTTGGAGGGTCATTTTAATCATTTCATAATTAATAAAAAAAGAAAAGTAACAGAGATCTAACAACGAGCTCTAGAAATAAAGTTAATCGTGGTTTTATGCAAAAAAAAACAACTAACAGTGGTTTTATGCAAAAGAATGTAAGGTTTATCGTGACTTTACGCAATTTATCCTTCGTTTAACTGTATTCAACTTCGAGTAAAGAAATTTGTACTCAACTATATTTTTCTCCAATATCCAAAATATAAAAGTGTTGCTCATGATAAGTGCTTTTATTCTCACATAAATTTAAGGAAAAATAACACTTTTGTGCACCTGAATATACATTTTTGACACTTCCATACCCTAATTTTTTTTCTCTTTTTTTCATACCTTACTTTCATTTTGGGACAACTTTCTTCAGAAATTTCAAAATACCCAAATTACCCCTAAGTTGAACCAAAATTAAATCTGGTTTAATTATGGTCCAATTAAAGAGTGTGAAAAGACGAAATTGCCCTCAACTATTCATCAAATTTTCAAAGGTATGCCACCCTTTCAACTATTCCTCTCCTCCTCCTTCGCCACCCCCTCCTCACCGGCGTTTCTATGGCATCCATCGCCGGGGTTTCTCCGGCATGTGGGGAGCACGGTGGACCGACGAGGCCTCCAGAACACCTCCGCCAAAGTGTCCGTCTCGACCCCATCGTCCTCGACCCCTCCTTCTCGTCTTCTCCGGTGATTCTTCACCGGAGCCGGTCATGGTTCTTCCTCTGCAGCCTCCACAACACAAAATGGCAAGCATCGACGAGGTGGGCAATGGGCAACGACCAAAAGGATAAAATGCGGTGCTCCGACGATCATCTCCGGCACAGAATGGCCAGAAAAGAGTTAGAGGGAGAGAGGGAATAAGAAATGAGTTCAAGAATTCAAAATTTTCACTCGCCGGAAAGTGTGCCGGAACATATTTTCCGGCACACTTTCCAGCGAGTGAAAATTTTGGCACAACTTCGATCACCTCCACCAACTCTGGTCACCAGGTAAGCTCCAACGATCGACGATGCTCACGATGCTCCGACGATCGACGAGGTGCTCGCTACCCAGCAATTTCGTCACCTCGCCTCTGTTTTCTAACCAGAAAATAGAGCATATGACTGCTGCTCCGGCGCCATCGCCGCCACAAGTCTCCGGCGGAGCCGAGCCTCCTCCCGGGAGACAGTCATCGTCGCCATCATCTCCCGCCATCGTCTCCCACCATCGTCGCCGCAGGAGGCTCTGTTTTGATGAAGTAGGAGGGTTTAATGACATTCACTTGAAAATATTATGAATAGTTGAGGGTAATTTCGTCTTTTCACACTCTTTAAAAAATTGGGCCGGTTCTCTCCAGTAGACCAAGGGTAATTTCGATATTTTGAGAATTTTAGGGGTAAATTGTCCAAAATGAAAGTAAGGTATGAAGAAAAGAAAAATAAAAAGTTAGGGTATGAAAGTGTCAAAAGTGTATATTCAGGTGCATAAAAGTGTCATTTTCCCTAATTTTAATTTGAGATGTCAAAAACACTCGTATAACTATTTAATTTTTAAATTGGTGTCGTTTAGCTCAAATTGCTTAACGATCCTTTAAAAGCTCCACATGAGCTAATTAATGGCTTATCCCCCAAATGACAACCTCAGATTCCGGAGCTTCCCCACACACTAAGCCTCGTTCTGAGAACCATAAAATTCACAATACTCACTTCACAAATAGTGGTTGTACATAGATAAACATGTTGAAACTGACCAAGTACACAACTTCACCCAGCAAAAAAAATCTTCCATCGTCCCTAAATGAATGACATACTTGACTTTTTCCAAAATTTACTTTGTCAACATAACTTAAGAGAACTAATTAACTTAAAACAAACTTATGAAAAGGATACTATTGGTAACTTATGTTCAATAAACTAATCAAAAGGAGAAGTGTGCATTTCTTTTAACATCCATTTAGGAAATAAGGAAACCCTTATTTGGGATGGAGGGAACATTAGTTTCAAATATGCATAAATTAAAGGAAAAATAATAGTTGATTTACACTTTACTACCTTAACTATTTTTTTTTATACACTAACTTTCCTTTTGTCCCATACTGTTAGTGTCATTAAATCCCACGTTAAAATCATACAAAATGACAATGTTACCCTCAAATTTTATTAGATTTATAAGTTTATGTCATCAGAGCAAGTGGGTTGTCTCCGGTAATGCACTCCGGCGAGACTCCCAATTTCTGGTTATACTTTATCTCATCAACGAGACTCACTCTCTACAATTTTTCATGCTTGTTTCCTCAAAATAAAAAATAAACAAAAACACTAAATCCAAACAAAAAATATCTTAAACCAAGCAAAATATTCAAACCCATGAACAAACAGAAATGTCAAAAAAATAATAATAATCTTACACTAAAAAACAAACAAAAAAATATACTACAATCTTAAAACTGAAACAAACCAACCATAATCAGAGAGAGAGAGTATAGATGTTGATACAAAGTGTCGTCGGAGTGCATCACCCCAGACAATCCACTTGCCCCAATGACATTAATTTAATGAAAATTTTGGGGTAAAATTTGTCATTTTATATGATTTTAAAAGTATGATTTAACAACACTAAGGGAATGTAACAAAAAGAAAATTATGGTCCAAAAAAGAGAAAAAATAGTCAGGGTAGTAAAGTGAGAATAGACTATAGTTAGGTATAGGAAAATTACCTAAATTAAATTAAAAAGTTGAACCTCTTTTTGGACGTCCATTAAAGGAATCAGGAAACCTATTTTTGGGATTGTGGGAACAACAGTTTTAAAGATGAAATTAACAGATTGGACCTACAAGTCAAAAGGAAATAATTAACAAATGTTGTAAGAGCATCTCCAAAATAAAGAGCCATTTTTTCATATTAAAATCTAACCATGCTCATATATATATATAGCATAAATTTATTGAGAACACCCATTTAGTGTTAGAACGTTAGAATAGTTGATGGATGTCATAAATGGTGATTGGATGTTGGGAGGGATGTCTTTCTGTTATATACAATGAATGACTGTTTTAATAGGTGAATGACTGTTATAAGAGGATGAATGGCTATTGACATAAGTGAATGGCTGTTAGAAAAGGTGATTGGATGTTGCAAAGAGATGTGCGACTGTCATGAACAACGAGTGGTTGTTGTATTAGGTGAATGACTTTTGTTAGCGGCTGAATGGCTGCTGGAATAAATGAATGGTTGTTATAAAAGGGGATTGACTGTTGCAAAGAGATGTGTGGCGGTTGTACACAACGAGTGGCTGTTGTATTAGGTAATGCATATGTTAGAGGATTAATGACTACCCATTTGGAATGCCTGACCATGTACAATGTCTACCAGTTATGCATGACTATCCATTCACAATGGCTACCCAAGTATGTACTAAATATTTAGTAAAGATGAGGGACACATACCGTCGTTGCTTTTAGTGTCGCTGAGGTCCTCCGATTCTCTGCTTTCAGTCATACTTTTTAATTCACAGCCATACGTACTCCCTATAAATGTATAAAATACCTCGAACAATGATTTTTTTAATTTGTTGAAGATACTATTATATCTTATTTCTTCTTACAAATTTCATATCCCTTATTGCATGCAATAAATATGTTGTTAATGTAATATTTTTTCTTCAGTCAACTGTTAAATATCCTAATTGGGTTTTCCAAATCTTTTTATTTAATTTCGCTATTTTGTCATGATTACTCATTAAATCAAATCAATAATACTTTCCACATTTACGCCTAATTAAATGTAGGATGATCGTGTTTAATTACAATTAAGATTTTCTCGCTTCTGTAATTAAATCCCTTCCGTTTTTTACAATCAGTTTCCTTAAATTGAATTTTCAGTTACCGAAACTACCCCTCTGCCCACGCTGATGCATGCACACGTTTGGAATTCAAATTGATTTGGTGCGTTGGATTTAATTTGATTCGAAGGTCATACTCTGTTCTAACGTTCTAACACTAATGACCGTTCTCAATGGAATGCATTCCTATATATATGGGACAAATCAGGTGAGAATCAAACTCTTTTGTGAGAATGTGAGAACTGACTTTAGCCATTGAAAATAAATGAATGTCCAATGGAAATGGTGATGTCTAATGGAAGTGAATGTCCAACAAAATGAATTTGGCTATTAAAAATAAATGAATGTCCAACGGAAATAAGTGATTGTGTAGTGATTCTCATGTTCTCACACCACAATTGGTTCTCAGCCAAATGTTTTCCTATATACATATATAGGGGCACATTCAGGTGCGAACCATGAGAGCTGTGCAAACTGTGAGAACCAGCTGCCCGCATTTATTTGCTTGATTAAGTCACGTATTTCCATAAAATAGTTAGTCGATGTTTCCATTATCATGACATGTATTTCGATAACATTCAGGGAATTGTGTAACGAGGGGTCCCTGGGTGTAACGAGGGGGATGAGTATTTTCCTATAGGAAATCACTAAACCCTGAAGGGAGAATGGTGTAACGAGGGGTCCCCGGGTTTAAAGAGAGGGACGAGTATTTATTTTATAGGAAATCAATGAATCCTATCGGGGGAATGGTGTAACAAGGGATCGGGTGTAACGAGAGGGACGATTATTTTTCTATAGGAAATCAATGAACCCTATCGGGGAAATGGTGTAACAAGGGGTCCCTGAGTGTAACAAAGGGTTATAACGGTTAATGGAAATACATATCATAATAATAGAAACACTAGTTGACTGTTTTATTGAAATGCATAGTTTAATAATGGAAATATGCGCGCATATGTCACTACACATCTGGTTAGCATGGCGTGGTCTGGTTCGCACTAGATCATGACTATAAATTTATATATATATGCACTCCATTACAAACTGGGTAGAACGTAAGAACTTCTACCAGAGCAGCTCATCTGGCGAGAATATACCAATGCGCGACACGTGCAGTGAAGTTCTACTATGTTCATACCGTGGTTCTACTGTGTCCTAGGGGTATTATGGGAATTTTATACCACGCTCCTTCTGTGTTTCTACTGCGTCACAATCAAGTTCTACCGTTTCCCGCTCTAGTTCTACCATTTCACATTCAAAGTTTTACCATATGTATATCATGATTCTACCGGGTGTACATCAGACTGTACTCATGTGTGCACAAGGCTTGGGGAAATATATAACAAGATCCCCAGCTGTTAGGAGGTCTCAGATCGTAGCAAGGGGTAGAGTTCCATACTATACCCTATACCTGAATTATATTGGGGGAGAGGTGTAACGATGGGGTCTGGTTCCATACTATACCCTATAAGTGAACCATATTGGAGGAGGGGTGTAACGAGAAGGTCTGATTCCATACCATACCCTACAAGGAAACCCTGTCGGGGGAATGATGTAATGCTGAATCAACACTATAACTCTAGTATGAACCCGGTAGAACAACATGTGCATACGATAGAACTTGATTTGTGAAAAGGTAGAACAAAAGCGGGAAATAGGTTGAAATTGATTGCGACGCAATAGAAAGAGAGGATGAGCATGCAAAAATACGAAACTACCCCTCAGTGATGTAGAGTCGTGCGCTGGTGTAATCTCACCAGATCAACGCCCAGATGTGTGGTTTGGATGTTTTGGGCAGGTTTGTATTTGATACTTTAACGCTCACTCTTAAGTGATAGACTTGACTCCTGAGAGACTTACTTGAATTGAGGGACATACTTGATTCGTGTCGAATACACTTGGATTAGGACGGACACACTTAAATCATGAGACTCATATTCACAAGTATGAGGACCTTAGGCATAAATAATAGGGTCACACTTCAATCCTTCATGGACACGCTTATATTAGTGTACAGTAAACACATATGTTATTTGTATATTTCACAAACATCCACTTCGTCTACTCAGATCTCCGATGAAACTCATGAACTCGAGTTTAGAAGGATGGTGGGAATATGTACGGATTCTCACATTTCCCCACATATTCAAGTAAAACTCATCTATTTTTTAACACCGAATGGTGAATCCACGTTTACATTTACCGTTTTACGTCATCTATTTTGTATATTGCAACGTGTATTTTCAGTGTTGACTGGATAAAGTTCTTTGTTCTATATACTACACGCGGTCGTATTTTATTCCTAAAACTATTTTTCCTCTTAATTGATTTGATCTCTTCGGTTGATATTTCATACATTGTATTCCCGAAAATAGTTTCTATCCCCGGATTGCCTCTATGTGAGGGCATATGATATTTACACGCTTGAAATGTTGTTTAATCGTGGACGTTGGATGTTTGAAGATCTAATAGTGTATGTCTGTTTTAACGTTCTCAAGTAATGGGCCGTTCTTGATGAAATGCATCCCTATATATATAGAGGGGTGCATTTAGGTGAGAACTAAGAGTTGGGTAAGAACCGGTGAGAACCAACAAAATGTAACGAGGGGCGTGTATTTTTCTATACCATAAAGAGGAAAATGTTACCCGTCGAGGGGAGGGGTATAACGAAGGATTGGAAGATTTTTTTTTTGTCAGCCATAATAATGTTATGGAAATACATGTCATATTATTGTGGAAATATATGACATAATATTGGAAATACAATGCTTAATAATAGAAATACATGACATAATAAAAGAACTACAATTCTCATATGTTCGCACAAGACCTCCTGGTTCGCATGTGATCATGACCTATAGAGAGAAGAAATCTGCTACAAACCAAATTCGGGTGTCCGAACGTCCAAACTATAGAACTTGTAGTACAATATTGTGGAACCATGTAGAACGTGTAGTGCAAAGTTGTAGAATGTGATGGACCCACACATAATTGAAGAACCTTATAGAACATATAGTACAATATTGTAGAACCATGTAGAACGTGTAGTGCAAAGTTGTAGAATGTGATGGACCCACACATAATTGAAGAACCTTGTAGAACGTATAGTGCAATGTTGTAGAACCATGTAGAAAGTGTAGTGCAAAGTTGTAGAACGTGATGGACCCGTAGAACTCTTAAGTATGCGCTGTAGAACCCTACTGTCGCGTGTCGCACGCTGAGACAACCCGCGTCCGAATATATATATATATATATATATATATATATATATATATATATATATATATATATATATATATATGTATATAATTTTGCACATGTCCAACATGTTATACAACATTGTACTACATGTTTTACATGATTATACAACATTGCACTGCATGTTATACAGTTTGGACGTTTGGACATTTCCCCTAGTTTGTATTTGACACACACACACACACATATATATAGTTGTTGGATCAGTACGGATCTGGATGCGAATTGTCTCAGCGTGCAACACGTGGCAGCAAGGTTTTACAGGTCCATCACGTTCTACAACTTTGCACTACACATTTCGACATGGTTCTACAACATTACCCTACACATTCTACAAGGTTCTTCAATTTTGCACGGGTTCATCACATTCTACAACTTTGCACTACACGTTCTACATGGTTCTACAACATTGTACTACACGTTCAATAGTTTGGACGCCCGGATTTGGTTTGTAGCGAATTTCTTCTCTATATATATTATTCGAATAATATTTCTTATTTTTTAAGTAAAGTGAGATAAAGTAGACTAAAAAGTAATAAATTAGTAGAGAGAAAATGTGGGGGAACTTCCAACATGTAAGAAGAGAAGAGAAATATGGGGAGCATCCTATTGTAGGAAACCCATTGGAGTGCATTTGTTTTCCATTTTCACCATCTATAATTACTTTTTAGCTATTACAGAGAGCCCATTGGAAATGTTCTTACTAGACACGTTAAGGCCCATACCAAAATCTTCAAGTTGCTCTCTAAGGTTCCCTTCGCTATCTATGAGTCTTTTTGCAGCCTAAAAAGATGCATGTGGGTATAAGTTGCTGCAATGAGATGGTATATTTTCAGGACTAGGCTTGGGGTGTGGGGAAGCTCCGGCACCGGAGGTTGTAATTTTTGGCAAGAAACAATTAATTAGCCCTTCCATACCTTTTCAGTGGCATCGATTTGAAAATCATAATAGTCATTTGAGGCTATTTTTGACAAACAAACACATTTTTGTTAGAATAAATGGTATTTACCTTATGTGGAACAAGTTTGTTAGTTTTCAAAAGTTTAATTGTCAAAAGATGTTAATACCCACCATCACGACATTTAAAATTTATAAAGAGTGTCATTGTATCAATTTTTTTTCTTGGGTAAATTTTACATTACTCCCTTAACTATACGTCTGTCTCACATACTCTCCTAACTACAAAATCAATCTTTGAGGTGGCTTAACTATCCAAAAATCCAACTTTACCTTTTTTTGTTGATTTTTTTCAAAATTCTGTTATGTTTTTTTGTAAAATGATGAAAATACTCATGTGTGAAAATTAAAATAAATAAATAAAAATGATTTTGACCTTTTTTTCTATTTTCTTTTAAAAAATAAAGAATGAAAAAAATATTTTAGTATTAAAATCATGCACACTTACTCTTTTCTTCTCTTCTTCATCAAAGCTCCAATATTCTAGCTCTAAGGCTACAACTTTTAATTCTTCGAACCTAAAGTGGTTCATTAATACACTACTCGCAATAGATAATTGGAGATATGTGAATGTCAAGGAATTCATTATTTCATGTTGTTTTGTTAATAGTAAGAGTACTCCTTGCGCCAGTCAACTCGCTAGACACTTTTGGATCGTTATCGCAAGACAGACCACCAAACTCTATGGTGGTACAATTGTCCTGGAGTACGTATGACTTCCGATGATTGTAAATAGACGCGGGTCATAGGTTTGCACCACTAGCCTGGATTTTTAGATAATTACAAGTTTTACCCATGACCTTATTAATTTCACTCTCTTGCATATAAGCTTAAATTGTACGTACATTAGCATGATAAATGTAGCTTAAAGTATAATATCATTAGATACTTAAACTTACAACCAAAATAATCCCAATAAAATAAATTCGCTTCACTACAGAAAAGCATATACTTGCACATTCTTTTGGGAAGCATATTAATTTAGACATTGAGGGTTAGGTTTAAAATTTGGTGGTGCAGAACTTGTTGCTTTTACGAGTGAGTAGTGAGTGAGTGAGCGTCCCGACAAAATAGAAAGGGACCACTATATTAATCTTGTCTTTGTCACAAGGCATACAATTTCTAGATTCGACTTTTGTGCCATGTTCAATGTTCCTGTCCTGTCCTGTCCCTTTTCTTCCTAAAGAACTTCCACAATCTTCGAAGTCCTAAAAACTCACTTCAGCCTTTTTATTTACGTGGAAGCAATTAGCGATTTCCATTCACTAATTAAGTACAAGTCTACCAAATAATGTCAATCATAAAGTCAAATTTTAGCTCTTATTTTATTGTTAATACAATTATAGACAATATATTTCTACTTTTAAAGATGATACAGTTGAATTTGACTTTATAACTTTTAGAGATAATTACAAATCAATATACTCAAGTTAAACTATTTTTAAATTTAGTACTCAACGTTAAATATTTTTCTTTTACCCAACATTTTTTATGCTAACTGTAACTTTCGTTAAAGATGACAAAACAAGTGTGTAAAAAGTCTAAAATGTCTTCACTGCAAAAATAATACAATTAGTTGCTCAATATGAAATTATTTGTATGGTTTAAAGGAAAATGTGTCTTTCTCAAGTAAAAGAATTAAAAATAAATTAAAACTATGACAAGATGACTATTGTCCTCAGCTTCAACATCACTTTCCTCTCTTTTTTTTTCTTCGTCGAGTTGTGTCTCAATTTTTCAGAAATTTCATTTATGTTTTATTTTATTTGATTTTCTATTACTCTTTTTATTTCCCTCTCTTCACTTCTTCTTCTCCATCCACGAGACCTATTTTGCAAAATTAATCATTCAAAAGCTAGGCCCCTTCTCTACTTTTGCCGTTTCTTCAAGAACTTCCTCGGCTTCCTCAACTTCTTCATCGCCTTCCTCATCGACTTCTTCCTCTTTGATAGATACAGTCAAATGATGGACACGATTAACATAAATCACTCTCACAATTACTTTACAAATATTTTATTTTATTTTATTGTGTTGTTTTTTTCTCTTAAGGAGGAGTTGGTATTTGTAGACCTGGGATTGTGGCTCCACTTCTCAAAGTGATAGCCTTGACATGATCTTTTCCATGATTTTGTGGGTTTTCTGTAGTGCTTGGAAGTCTTCCTATAGGCCTCGAGGCATTTCCTTCAGCCAACTAAGTTTCGATATTTCAAACTGAGGCCACAAAACTTGTGATATCTTCTGGAATGAGTTATTCAGCTCCTCTTGTCTCTTCCTGGATGAGTACATGACTTTCTCTAGAGAAAATTTGACACATGAAGAGGAGGCTTGGTTTGGAGTTCTCTCGAAACCGAGCAGCCGGTTCGAGTAATTGGATTTTTTTTCCTTAATGCTTCAAGTTATTGCCTCTTTCACTTGTGTTAGATTATATTCTAGTTTATTTTTCCCATATGTATTAGGGTTTTCCTATCCCTCTATAAATATAGGTCTCTTGTACATCATTCATAATACATCATCAATAATAAATCTCTCATTATTTCTATCATGAAATCACAGCAATCTTCGATCCTTGGTTAGATTTAAATGAATTTTTAGCTTTTCCCACTCGTAGATGATTCGTGATTCTGACGGGTGGGCGAAGCATTTCAATCTCTAACCTATCGCTTCCGCAAACAGTCAAAACAACACCGAACTTCGATACCGTAACTCAATCAATCCCTACTCTTTCTCTACCTGTTGCTCAAATCAACCCACACCAACTCAATCAACAACACAAATTACCAACTCACTCAATCCACACCAATCGGCATCATCGGAGACACGTAACAATCTCATACTCACAATATTTCTATCAATCTCATACCATCCCTACTAACTCTCAAATCAAATCGGTTCACTTTCCATTCAAACAACCACTCACGTGATCATATTGGTCTCTCTATTTCAATCTTGGTGCATGCAACCAACTCCCCCTCACTCCTCGCATCTTGCTTATTTCACACAACACAAACACGGTCCACCGAGTCTTCTACAATTTGTCTAGATCCATCCACCAATTTTTCTTCGATATTTTATAAATATATTACAATTATATTATAGCTAACACTCTCAAATCGCAACAATCCCCCCAAATCTATTGCTTCAACCCAGTTTCGGATCACCGCGACATCGAAGCAGACCCATTCTCGGACCGTCACACGCATCCGCAAGCCTCCATCGATCCTGAGCACCTCTCGCGAAGTAATCCGATAAACTTATCAATCAGTCATCCCGTAATTCGGACATCTCATAAGTCGGGCATCCGGTAAATCGAAAAAACTATCCCGTGATCCGGAAACCGACACATGTACATCCCCGTAATTCGAAAAGTTATCCCGTAATCCGGACACCGCACGTGATCATCCCCGTAAATCAGAAAAGTTATCCCGCAATCCAAAAATCGACACGTGTACATCCCCGTAATTCGGAAAGTTATCCCGTAATCCGAAAATTGGCACGTTATCCCCGTTAACCGGAAATCGGAATCCCGTAAGTCAGACACCACACATGAGAGGCATCATCGTCATCTGGCATCTTTGAGCATCTACTATCTCACCATCAGCCATCAGGCATCTGACAATCATTGGGCATCTGTTATCTCGCCATTTGCCATCAGACATCAAACATCAGGTATCATCGGGCATCATGCATCATTCAACACATACGGGCATCAAGCATCTGCCATCGGTCGTGAGCGGCGCGCATCCTCCATTCTCAATCCTCACTGCATCACCTCGACATCATCCTCGGCAGCCGCAACCCTCGCCACAACTCAATATTATCAAGCTTCAAACTCAATTCTTGTTTCACTGCATTGAGTTTGAGGGGGGCTGTTAGATTATATTCTAGTTTTCTTTTCCCATATGTATTAGGATTACCTATTCCCTCTCTTTCTCTTTCTCTCTATATTAGATTCTATAAATAGAGGTCTCTTGTAATTCAGAATACACAATCAATAATATCTATCCCTCATTCTTTCTATCAACTTGTATATGGTTGCCTTGAATTTCCACTTTGCTTTCTGTTATGATATGTAAAGGAATATTAGGATTTTGTGGAATAGAGTTTGCTTGTACCTTTTCTTATTTAGTTTGTTTTTAATTCTCTATGTTAGGGAAGCTCATATTATATTTCAATATCAAGTTATTCATCCATAATATACTTTCATATTTTAGATTTTTACATGGTATCAGAACCTAGGTTAGATATTAGCTAAACTTTTTCGTCGTGTGAGCCTTTTCCCATTCATTAATAATTGTTTTGTGGGTGGGAGAGGCAGTGTTTTTCAGATTTTCTCTATTCATGTTATCGTTAGTGTTTTGGTGATTTCTCTGCCGAGAAGTAACCGTTCACCGGACAGGTTTGGAGATTATGTTATTTTCTCTTCCGTAACGAGACGTACATACAAGCTTCCGTTCAAGTTATGCATATATGCATATTATTGTGTTTGAGAGGGCTTAAGGGTTAAGGGTGGATTGTAGGTTTAGGATTCAGGGTTGTACTGGACATGATCAATGGGTTCGGGATTGAATTTGGGTCAGGGTTGTATTGGATTGTTCAACGGGTTTACGGTTCATGGTGGCGGTTCGGGGTTTAGGGTGGTATTTGATATCATCTTGTTTGCTTTTCTTCCATAGTATTGTGTGCTTCACCTACAAAAACTCGACGTGTTTTTCGGTTTGCACGTGAGGAGGAGTTTTATACGTATAGGAATATTAGGGTTTTGGGGATTAGGGTTTGCTTGTACCTTTCTTTTTTTAGTGTTTTTTCTAATTCCCTATATAAAGAAAGTTCATATTGTAATTTAATATAAAGTTATTCATCAATAATATATTTTTCATATTTTAGTATTTTACAGTTTCCATTATTCCCATCATTTTTAAAATATCTGGCATACCCTTGGTTGTTACTAAAATTTCCTCGATTCCCCTGATAGTTGTAGCCCGAATTTTCTAATATAACTTGCTTTTGTCCTTTTTGTTTCCCATAGTTCGCATTGTTCCTTTGTTGGTATCTTGGCTCGAGAGGGAGGTCTTGTGATTGAATTGGTGGTTCTTCAAAATTTTCTCGTTCACATAGGCAACTCCTATAGTGTTGTAACCACATTTACCTCAATAGTGACTCAAATCTCCAAATATTTCACATCGGTCTTCGTTTGGAGCTTCAACTTGGGGCATCGTGCATCCTCCTTTCATGTATTGCGACATTTCATCAAACTTGGAAGTGAAGCAGCAGATGGCGTCATTGTCACTCACTGAGGCCACTTGTCGAGGTCTTCGTCTGGAGTAGCACTAATGGTTCTTGTTGGCCCACTTCTCAATAATGTTATAGACCTCGCTTTGTTAAAGCTCTGTGTCCAATGTCACTAAAGACCATAAGAGTAGAAGGATTCAGGTTATTACACTCTACGAGCCTCGCACTGCTCGGACGTTTACAGGTCGCAGTTAAGCTCTTGTGCGTGAACCTTCAATCACTCACACTTAATCTTCCGATTCTGGTAGTGATACACAATCGTCTTTCAGGAAACACACAACCTCTTAGCCCGTGAGTCCTGCACGTCTAAGAGCTTTGTGCATTTACCAAAGAAACTATAAGGGAGTCACTCGCTACTAAGGGTGAAGCGTAAGCTTTTACAGCAGCTGCCAAACTAATTCTGAAACGCATTAGGGTTACCATAATCCTTGTCGATTTAGATTTCTCAAATCCTTAACGCCGATATCTTCTTAGAGTCTCTATCACGGCAGGAAGCTTTCTAGAATCATGACTCAAACAAGACTTACCAAAAGCCTTGTACATAGCTGGATCTTTCCAATCGCAGTATGTCTCATAATTAAGGAAACTTTCCAATGCTGCGATCCACAAATGTCATGCAGGATGTTGAGATTAACTGCTTGACATATTTCCTGACTAGATGCGCGACATCTTTCGTATTGCCTAAAAATAAAGCCAATAACAAACGTAACAACAATCTCTCCCTTTGGCTATTTTTAGGCAAGCACTTCACTTCAGACTTCATCTTCATATGGCTTTCGTTTGCTTGCATCTAGTCTTGCACAGTTCACTTCTTCAGACTTCATCATCTAACTTCGCATTATCTAACTTCTCCCCCATGCTTGCCTCAAAAAGTAGCCATCGACAACTCTACTCGAGGCACAAGAACTGAATAATCGAGGGGAGAGATAGAGCCACAATCAATGAATAAAGCATATTGGCCCAAATAAAGTCACAAAATAGTAACTCGTATAGACGAGTTAAGATCAGAGTTATGAGTTATACATCACAAAGTAGAGTTTAAAAAAAAATAAACTTAAGGACTTCAGAACTGATCGCTGCTAGACACTTCATCATCACTGGAACCTTCAGTATTGAACCCTTAGGCATGTTGTTGAGTATATCTTCACAAACCTTCTTCCTTGCTCGAAGGTTCTTGATTACCTCCTCCACGTTGACAATATTCAAGTTGATTGTTGCAATCTATCTTCTTATTTTCATGCTGACATCATTGTGGAAGGCCGTAGAGAGGGGACCAATGTTCACAGTGACTCGAACTTGTTCCAAGAGCTGAGACATTCTTCTTGACAGGAGGTCTGACATTCTGCTTAACAAAAGGTCCCACATTCTTCTCGACAATATTCACAGCATGCTTGCCTTCGAACAGTTTGTGGCTGATTACAATCACATATGGTTTCTTGCCCACTTTGTCAGACTTCAGCAGTACATTTGGGTGTTGCTGAATGAGAATCCCAGAGATGAGCGAGGAAAACCCGATAGGTCATTTGATAGCGAATGATCTAGCATGTCTCACAAAGTGATCAATAAAAAATTGCCCAAAATCAAAGGAAGAACAAGTACCTATTTGGAAGATCAGGATTGCCAGCTTAGTCTTGACAATAGAACCATTTGAAGACGGCGCCCAGTTAGCTAGTCCAATGCGGTATAGTATGGAGTACTTCGATGATAAGTCTGAGGCTGCAATTGATCCCTTGACTGGCCAGACCTGGTGCTTGTTCCCAGGGATCTCTTTTTCCACTTCATCAAGACTAGGGATAGGCCATGTCTGCACAGGTTGTCTTCTCAGAAAAGTATTCACAATGTCAGAGGAAATATAGAATTCCTTTCCTCTAACATACACCTTTTTGTACTCAGAATCTTCTGCACGGTCGAATGCTATGGGAAGATTTACCACAAATTCCTTGACCAAATGTGGATAGTAGGGACCTACATTAGTTACAGTCTTCACCAGCTCTGCTTTTCCCCAGTAATTCCATGATAGCAGACATACCACTTGCTTCTGTGAACAGTTCATTCTCTAGAAAGATGACTCGATGGAAGAAAAAATTCCACCTGTTGGCGGCCTCGACATTGTGAAAAGAGATGTTATCAGTGGAGACGCTAGGGACATTCTAAGCCACCTTCTGTCCTGCAACTGACTTGACTTCCTTGGGGAGTATAACAACATTTGTCTCCTCATCGCTATCCTCATCAAGCAGCGTTCTCGTAGGTTGTACCACATTCTTTCTTTTTGAATTCTTCTTTGGCTCCTTACTTCCCACCCTTTTCTTCTTGTTTGAGGTTTATGCCTTCTTGGTTACCTCAGTCTATCTTTTTTTGTTTTTCTTCTCTTCTGCCATCAATGTAGCCAAACATACTTCCTTGTCT
This sequence comes from Geranium rotundifolium, assembly GCA_963920655.1. Taxonomy (NCBI): domain Eukaryota; kingdom Viridiplantae; phylum Streptophyta; class Magnoliopsida; order Geraniales; family Geraniaceae; genus Geranium; species Geranium rotundifolium. The sequence continues at coordinate 17,876,835 of OY987321.1, forward strand.
CTGAGGACTTTCTTTTTCAGGGATGTTAACACATCATGTACAACTTCTTCAGCAACAACAGTAGCATCAACTACTGTAACTTCTTCTTCTACATTTTCTGCAACTCTGGCAGAAACACCCTCAACCTCTTCAGAAATAATTTTCTCACTGGTCTCAATGACACCAATTTCCTCCTTTTCCTCATCAATATTGTTCGAACCATATTTTGAAACTTCCCACTCAGTGGCTTCAGCTACCACTGTCTCATCATTTGTTCCTTTATCAACAGCACACTCAGTAATATTATTAGTGACATTCTTCTCAACAACATTCATCACTTCTATTGGATCTTCTTCTTCAACTATTTTCTCTAGATCATTAACTTCAACATTTTCTGTAACAGTTTCCTCAACTCCCTTCTCATTCTCCATCAATTTTTCAACCACTCCATCTTGAAGAGGCTCAAGATTTTCTAAAAGCAATCTAATAGATCGCTATTTCTAGAGTTTTCAGCCGTATTAAAAACAATAGATTGGTTAGTACCTTTTTCTTCATTGATAGGGCTCACGGTGGCGATTGGTGGCGAGAGAGGCACGAAGATTTCTCCTCGAACATCATCTTTCACCGCATGCAACATGCTTCCTTTGTTGAGGCAGTGGCATCGATAGACATACTTCCCTCTCCTCCTCTTACTGGTCCAATCAAGTCGGTCATCGAGAGAGGTGCACTTCTCGACCTAGGTTTTCGCTTGAACTTGGAGAATAATGGGGCAGGGGGTGCAACAGCCTGAACACCTTCGGCCGGACCACCGGGATTCTTAGCTGCTGCTAATCCCCGGAATCATACTCCATGGGGATTTACTTCGCCAGTGTACTCCTTCATGTCTCTCTTGATAACCTTGGCTCGTGGTCCTTTTCTGACCGTCTTCTTGCCACCCGACCTTTAACTGGCAGTGCTTCTCGTCTTCACCATTGTTGCAGAGGATTGCGATTGAAGGGGCCTAGGGTTTGAGAGGAGACAGAAGAAACAATAATAGTAGTAATAGTAAGTGCTGTTAGAAGAGCGATGTAAAAATAACAAAGAATTCAAACGTTGTATCCTTTGGGTGGGCCTCGATATTTGGGCCCATACCGAACCAGTTGGGATTATGACGTTTCAGAGGGGGTACCAAACTTAAAACTCCCCCTCAAACGGTTGCTTGATCACCGACCAATAGGATATAGCCCAAGTGACACTCTCATGCCCTTAATCAGGTTTGAATCCAAATTTTGTGTGGAGGAGTCAGCGAGTACCTTTTCGGTATGTAAATGTTTTAGAGCTATCTGCTTGTCTTTGATTGGTTTCCGAATTAAGTTCTTAACTTTAATATCACTACCTTTGTTTAATAGCAATGTCGAAACCTCTTTCTTAACATCTTGCTTGACAACATATGAAACCTTTTGATGAGTGATATTTCCAGTTATGTTTAACTTCTTTTCAAGAATCCATTTTGTACCAATGGCACAATCTGAATTTGTCGAGGCACACCCGGAGGTATAAGTAATGTTGGCTCCGTATGATTTTTCTTTAACCCTCCATTCCACCCGTCTAGGTTTTTGAGTGTTAGGATGATAGTAGCTTCGTGCTTCCCATTGTGATTTGGGAGATGTCCTCTTGTCATAGAGATGGTAACAGTGGGATTTGATATGACCTTTCTGTCCACAATAGTAACATACCCAATGTGGACTATTGACAGATACCTTGAAAGGAGATTTCATCCTTGCTTCTGTAATGTTGACGTTTGTCGAGAAAGATGTCTTGACATTCTTCGTTTCACCTGCCCTGAAATGTTGAGTAAGACGTTCCTTCTCATTAGTTAGGGCTTGTTGCGGGACAAACTTGGTCTCAGATGTTGAGCCATTATTATTGTACCCAAGTCCCCTTGTGTCTCTGACCCGCTTTCCTATTGACAGTATTTTGTCGAGGCTCTCGGTACTTGGGTTCATCATTTTCACCGATTTAGTCATTTGATCAAATTCTCCTTTGAGTCGGGTGACTTCTCGTTTTAGCTCAATGATAGTCTCCAGCATTCTAGTCTTGTCGTTTGTAAGGGTGATAATCTGAGCAGCTTGCTTGTCTAGAATTTGGGACTCTTCAATCCATTTTGTGTAGAGGATGAAGTAAGCCTCGTTGAGCTGATCATCGTTCCACTCATTATCTAGTGATAAGTCCTGTGTGTCATTACTACCTTTATCAGGACGATCGAGCTTGCTGGATAAAGCGTAAGCGGTGAATTTCACAAAGTTGCTTATCTCTTCTGTTTCACTATCATCGGCTTCTTCATCGGGCATGGTAGCATTATACCCCTTCTTCTATTTCTTTAGGAAGTTAGGACATTCCCTTTTGGTAGTGTCCGTACCCTTTACATTCATGACATTGAAACCTTCTACCGTCACTGTTTCCTTCATCAACTTTATTTTCCCTGTCAAAGTTTCCTCTTCGTTGAACTTTCTGTGTAACATCCTTCTTGACATCTGCTGTGACATTCTTCCAGTCATTTGTTGGGATATTTTTCCCAGACATTCTGTTGAACCGCTTCATAACCTGGTTATAGTTCTTTGCTAGCAGAGCTATGGTAGCGTCAATTTCATATTCATGGTCTGAATGTTCTTGCTTAATATGATTGGGCATGGAGCTATTGAAATCCACCCCTTTATTTTCTGTCCAATGCTTGGTAGAGATAGTTCATACGTCATTAGAGATTCCATTAGTTCATCAAAGGGAAGGGTCTTGAGATCGTGGACCTCTTCAACGGATGTTACCTTCATCCCAAACCTTGAATTCAAGGCTCTTAGGGTCTTTCTCACTAGTTCTCATCTGTCATTGGTTTACCCAAAGAGTAAGATTCGTTGGCAGGGTCTCGAATTCACACATTGAATTCACCCACAGTTTCATCTTCCTTCATGACAAGTGCCTCAAACTTCATTGTTAAACACTGAAGCTTTTGTTCTCGTACCTTTGTGGCTCCCTCATATGCAACAGTCATAATGTCTCAAGCTCCTTTGGCAGTAGTGCAGGTGTTGATCAATCTGAACACGTTTCTGTCCACACCATTAAAAATCGCATTGAGGGCTCGGGAATTTCCTAGAGCTGCTTCTTCATCAGCGTCGGTCCATTCTGACTCAGGTTTGAGATTTGTGAAGTTACCCTCAGCATCTTGATAGCACGGGGCACTCCAACCATTTATCACAGCCTTCGAGGTCTTGTTGTCGATGGATTTCAAGAAGGCGCACATGCAGGCTTTCCAATATCTGTAGTTTCTCCCATCCAGAATTGGTGGACGATTAACTGATCCTCCTTCTCTAGTGTTGTCCATGTTTGTCAATCAGAATTTCTCTCCCAAGATCTCACCTAAAGCTATAGGTGCCTGCTTTGATACCAATTGAAATTCTGATTATGACAGTTATACAAGATGTCAAGAACAATGTCAAGAATAATGTTAAGACAATGTTCTTAAAAACTTGTCAACAAACAGATTCGGAAAAACACAATATAAAGAGTAAAGAGCAAATAGCAACACACAAGATTGATAACCCAGTTCGGTGCAACTGACCTACGTCTGAGGGCGCTTTGCCAGTGGAAAGATTTCACTATAATTGAACCAGTCAAAACATACAAGTATCAGTGGTTATCACATAAACCACTACTTTATGCTACTCTTCCTAGTGCAAATCTATCTCAGGGTCTCCCCCTGAATCCAAGCCTCCAGCTTGATTCCACTCTACGAGCCTCGCACTGCTTGGATGTTTATAGGCCGTTATTAAGCTCTTGTGCGAGAACCTTAAATCATGCATTCACATGAAACCCTCAATCACTCACACTTGATCTTCTGATTCTGGTAGTGATCGCCCTTCGGGGAATTAACAACCTTTCAGCCCGCCAGTCCTGCACGTCTAAGAGTTTTGTGTATTTACCAAAGAAACTACAAGGGAGTCACTCGCTTCTAAGGGTGGAGCATAAGGGTTACCATAATCATAGGGTTACCATAGTCATAGTCGATTTAGGTTTCCCAAATCCTTAACACCGATATATTCTCAGAGTCTCCATCACGGCAAGAAGCTTTCCAGAATCATGAGTCAAACAAGACTTACCAAAAGCGTTGTACACAGCTGGATCTTTCCAAACGCAATTTGTCTCCTAATTAAGGAAACTTTCCAATGCTGCGATCCACAAATGTCGCGCAGGATGTTGAGACTAACTGCTTGACATCTTTTCTGACTAGATACTCGACATCTTTCGTATTACCTAAAAGTAAAGCCAATAATAAACGTAACAACACAGTTGCATTGGAACCAGTGGAGGTACGTTCTTTCCCATTGGAGTTCAATGCTAATATCTTGTCTCTTCTCGAAATTCCCCATGATTCGGGTCACTACAAGCAGTTTGTTGAGGCGGGACATTTTCGTGGTTTGATAGACTCCTAGTACGTTGCATAGCTGGCAACATCTCGTGTTGTTTCCTTCTCGTGTCATTTTTATTACATGTAGCTTAAATTTTCGGATCATGATTATATTGAATCGGTCTGCATGATCGGTCATACACTACAGTGTACCCATAGAAAAGTCAACAAGAGTATCAACTTCCACAAGTATAAACTAGAAGTAAAAATAAAAATTAAAGCACAAATTATCTAAATAAAAATCGTTTGACAACTGCACCAAAAATTTGTTAGCTCACGGCTAGACTGCACTGGTCAACATCTTTAGGCTTCGTGCCAACCACAATGATCCACAAGTTATAATATACTGGCTCAATTCCAGGTCATTTCCAAAGGATAAAAAATTGTGTTCGCATTTAAACAATTTATGTTTTAACTGTAACAATAATTGAAATACGCAAATATTTTGTGGGTGAATCAATGAAAATGTAACCACAACAATAATCAAGACAATAATGAATTTAAACTATGATCAAACTCAATTTAAAATATAGGCAAATGGAGAATTCAACAATGAAACTAGCAATAGTTGGTGCTAGACCAACGACTATCGCCAATCGAAATACTGTTAATTAACTATCCTAGCATGAATTTTTGTTTGACCTATGTTGTAATACCTAACAAATCAACCAAGCCTATCGGGAATTAAGGTTGATTCTCGACCGCATTAAGAACAACAATTTTCGAACTAAGGCAAAAACTCTAGGAGACCGATCTCTAGAACTCTACTTAGTTCTACTCCTAATCCAACGTCTCGGAATCAATTAAGGATTAAACCATGAACCATAAGTGGCCTACATAGCATTCAAGTTGAAATTCTGATTCGTAGCCGAGTCAAGAAGTCGAACACGAAGTCGTAACTTTTCTATCGACTACTTGCCTAAATTGCAGACCGTAGTTTAAATAATAACCAAGTAATAAGAACGACACTAGAGATGATTACCCAGTTCGGTGCAACGTCACCTACGTCTGGGGGCACTTTGCCAGTGGAAAGGTTTTCACTATATGGTAGTCAATAGTACAACTTCAAGCACCAACTAGCTATCACACAAGCTATTGTCCTAAGCTACTATAGATCTCACGTGAACTACCTCGACCAAGGTCCTCTCCCCCTGTCTTTGAGATCTTCTCAATTCCACCCTTCGAGCAAGCGCCTATGCTCGGTGTCGTAGTCTTCTTTGACGGATTTGTGAATCTTCAATCACGAACACAAGAACCCTAACCAATCAAACACTCAATCTTCGTGACTTGATGTTTAATCGGAGCAATGCCGTTCTAGCGAACTAATCAGCCTCTCAACACGCCAATGGTGCACGGTTAAGAGCTCTGAGAAATTTAGCAAATTAAGAATAAGAACGGACGAGCTGCTAATGGGGAAGCACAAGCTTTTTATAGCAGCTCTACATTCCTAATCTTTCTTGGATTAGGAATAGGAAGTCTCAGACTTCCTAAACAAATTAGGAAAGCCGTTACCGCATTTGCTGACGTGTTAATGACAGCTGTAAGTCGCCTGGCTTGTTGACGTCATTCTCTTGCGCTCCAAGTCGACTCTAAACAGGAAAGCTTCAGGTCTTTCCTAATCTGGAGCGTAATAAATCGCTCCACATGTCGTGTAACATGGCACTGACTTCTTACTTTCGCGCTAAAAAATTATGCCAACTCTAAACGTAGCAACCATCTCCCCCTTAGGCAATTTTTTAGGCAAACACATTTTTAAGCACATAGTCATCTTGTGGCAGTTATGCACAACAAGCGATGCGACTTAAAACACATTGTTAAGCACATCGTCATCTTGTGGCAATTACGCAAAGCAAGCGATGCGACTTCTGTATGCGACTTCTGGTGCGGCTTCTGGTTCGTCTTCTGGGGCGGCGACTTCTGTGCGCAACTTCTGGAACAACTTTTCGTCTTCTTTGCCATCTTTAGCCTATATCTCCCCCTGTTTGTCTAACAATATTGCAAAAGGCAATTATACAACGATATTCGAATAATAGCAAGGTATAAACCAGCTCAAACCATGAGCAAATATCCCAAAAACAAACGTCACATAGTGCAGGAATTTAACTCGGACAGTCCCTGAGGATTTAAGAAGTTTGTTCGAAACAAGTTATCAGAATAAATCAGAGAAATTTTTAAAAAGAGGTGGAGTTATCGACATCGTCGTCATCTTCAGCAGGAGCGGTGCGGAGGTCATGTAGGAGGGCTTCACATGCACTCTTACGGGTAGATAGCGCAGCAATTGTCTTTTCCATGTCATTAATCACGTCCACCAGTTCTTTCTCCATCCTGGTGCCGAGAGGTCCGAAAGGCCGTGAGCTGGAACCATCTTATTGTAAGAGGCAGAGGCTTTTTTCCAAGTATATCAGTATCTCGGACAATGTGAGGACATTGTTGGAGGAGAAGTCAGTGATCAATGATGGAAAACCAATAGGTAGCTTGACAGCACATGACTTGGCATGTTTGACAAGGTGCTCAATGACATATGAACCAAAGTCAAGAGGGGATTGCGTACCTATTTGGTAGATGAGTTTTTCTAGTTCAGTTTTGATGCTCGACCCGTGAGTGGAGGGCGCCCAGTTTGCCAAACCAATGCGGTATAGAATGGAATATTTGGCCGTTAGTTCTGCAGCCGCAATGGTATCCTTGAAGGGCCAGACCTTTTTCCTTCCTCCAGTGATCTCAAAAGCCACTTTGTTAAAGTGAGGGATTTCTGGAGTGACTTCTGGATCCTCTCTACCTAGATAAGCATTGATTGTGGTGGCGGATATCTCAAAGCATTCTCCCCGAACAAAGACCTTCCTATACTCAGCGTCTTCTAGATCATTAAACTCACTTGATAGATTGACAATGAACTCCTTGACCAAAGAGGGATAGAACGGCCCGATGTTGATGACCGTGTTGGTCAAGCCTGAGCCACGGAGGAGTTCCACAACTGCGTTCATTCCTTGAGCTTTGGTAAGGAGCTCTCTCTCCGGGTAGATGTTGCGCTGGTACACGTATTGCCACTTGAGCGCGTTGTCTACTGAGTGAAATGAGACATTGTCTGTCGGGGCTTTTGGGACGTTTTTGGGGAGTTTCAGACCTCCCATAGACTTCTTGAACCGTGGGAGTGAGACACGAGTTTCTTCTTCTGGGGCAGAGGTTGTTACTGAAGTGGATGACTTCTTTCTTGACTTCTTCACTGGTTTAGGAGTAGATGCTCCTCTTTTCTATGTAGCTTTTCTTTTAGGGGTTAGTCTTCTCGGCACTGGTGGTTCTTCTTCTTCATCAATCAACTTTCTCTTTGGTTGTTCCCTTTTCTTAAGCCCTTTGGGCACATATTCTTTTACAGGCGTTCTGTCCTCTTGTGTAGCTTCTTCTTCCATAGTCTCGGCCGTATCTATTTCTTCTGTGTTGACAAGATTGGCTAAAGGTCGAGGGACTTCCGGTATAGCTTCCGTATCTTCATTCAGCCCTGAATCACTATCCGGAGCGACAAGAGGACTGTCGGCTTTCTGCATGGCTTCGTTTAGTGGGGACTTCTCTGGTGCAGGCGTTGATTTTGGGGGGCTAGATCGATCCTCACAGCTAGCACCATGGATCTCAGGATCGGGGGTTCCTAGAGCTTCTTCAGCCAGATTTTTATCTACTGGGTCTACTTCAGAAGGGACGATAGGGTTACCTTGTAGGGGCGTCTGAGTAGAGTGGGAGCCTTCCTCTTCTAGGTTAGCAAGTTTGGATAAAATATTGTCCTTCTCACCGGCGGGAGTTGCCTCTACTGGTATGATAGTTGGAGACGGGGTCGTTGCTCCTTGAGGTCTTGACGCTCCCTCCCCTGAGGTATTTCCTCCACGAATCTTCACTCCATGTTTGTTTGTTGAAGATTTTGAATCAGACAACTTCCTGGCAATCATCTTCACCCTCATCTTGGCTCGCAGTTTCTTGGAGGCAGAGGGAACGCGTCCGCTTTTAGTTCCAACCATTTGAGAGGTGGATCTGATCGCATGAGCTAAGTGACTGACTTTTGGATTGGCTTGATATCGAGCATAGACTCTCACAGAGAAAGCGATGTCGGGTCGACTTGCTGTTAGATATAGAAGACTTCCTATTATGCTTCGATAGAGGCTTTGATCAACTGGTTCTCCCAGATCGTCCTTTGTGTATTTGACATGAGTGGCAATGGGGGTTCTTTTATGTGAAGCCTTTTCTAACCCGAACTTCTTCACAATATTCTTTGCATATTTGCTTTGGGAGATAAATATTCCATCTTTCATCTATTTGATCTGGAAGCTTGGGAAGTATGTGAGCTCTCCAACCATACTCATCTCAAATTCAGACTGCATATGTTGTACGAAACGTTCCACCGTCTTGCCTGACTTTCCTCCAAATACGATATCATCGACATATATTTGAGCAATCATGATGTCCCTTCCTTCCTTCTTTACAAAGAGAGTTTTGTCTACTCCCCTCGAATATAGCAATTATGTACGAGGAATTGGGTGAGACGTTCATACCATGCTCGCGGAGCTTGTTTGAGGCCGTAGAGAGCTTTCTTTAGTTTGTAGACATGATGAGGAGAGTCATGATCTTCAAATCCCTTTGGTTGAGCAACGTAGACTTCTTCGTTGAGATTTCCATTAAGGAAAGCACTCTTTACATCCATCTGATAGAGTTTGAAACGCAGATGGCATGCTATGCCGAGAAGAAGTCGGATGGCTTCCAGTCTGGCTACTGGAGCAAAAGTTTCTTCGAAGTCAACTCCTTCTACTTGTGTGTACCTCTGAGCATCTAGTCTAGTTTTGTTTCGAGTGATATTTCTTTGCTCGTCAGTCTTGTTTTTAAATATCCACTTTGTTCCAATAATATTGACATTGTCTGGCTTGGGTACTAGTTCCCAGACTTCATTCCTTGCAAATTGAACCAATTCTTCTTGCATGGCGCAGACCCAGTTCATCATCAAAGGCTTCTTGTATATTCTTTGGCTCAATTTTAGAAATAAAGCAAATGTTACCTATCATCTCTTTGTAGTTTATAGGTGCCTTCTGTCGAGTCCGCACTCCTTCATTGATGTCTCCTATCATATCCTGGGATGGGTGATTCTTCTGAATTCTTCTTGACGGAGCTCTCTGTTCTATGACGGGAGGTGCCTCTTTGTCAGAGATGTTTTAGGTTTCGGCTTCAGATTCTTTGTTGCGATCTTCGGTTTTGACTTCTGGTTTGACTTCTCCTGAGAGATTTAGGACTTCTTTCTCATCATCACTGGGTTGCTCATAACTGTCATCAATTACAACATTGATGGATTCCATGATAGACCGGGTGCGTTTGTTGAACACACGAAAGGCCCGACTATTTCTGGAATATCCAAGGAAGATGCCTTCATCGCTTTTAGGATCAAGTTTGCATCGAGATTCCCTATCTGCAAGTATGTAGAATATCGATCCAAAGACATGAAAATATTTGACATTAGGCTTCCCCCCCCCCCCTCCATATTTGATAAAGAGTGAGCGATGTTCCAGGACGGAGGGTCACTCTATTATGAATATGACAAGCCGTATTCGGAGCTTCAGCCCAGAAGTGCTGCGGGATGTCTTTGGCTAGCATCATGACTCTTGCCATTTCTTGAAGAGTACGATTTTTTCTTTCCACGATCCCGTTCTGCTGAGGAGTGATAGGGGCAGAGAATTCATGAGCTATTCCTTCAGCGTCACAAAAGTTTGTGAAGCTGATGTTTTCAAACTCCTTTCCATGATCACTTCTGAGTCGGACGACTTTGCCAATGTCTTCTCCTTTTTCTCGTTGAACTCTCCGACATAGGGCTTCAAAGAATGAGAAAGTGTCTGACTTTTCTCTAATAAAGTCAACCCAGGTGTACCTTGAGAAGTCGTCGACACAGACAAATATGTACTTCTTACCTCCTAGACTTTCTACTTGCATAGGTCCCATACGGTCAACATGTAGAAGTTCTAGAACTCGTGAAGTAGTAAGATGTTGTACCTTCTTGTGTGACGTCTTAACTTGTTTGCCAATCTGGCATTCTCCACAGATTTTTCCTTCAACAATCTTGAGGTTGGGAACTCAAATGATCGCCTTTCCAGAGAGATTCTTCTGCATGCTCCTTAAATTGATGTGACCGAGTTTTTGATGCCATAGCTTTGTCTCTTGTGCTTTGGATAAAAGGCACTTGGTTGGCAAGGTTGTGACTGTAGCAGACCATAGATAACAGTTATCAAGAGACCTGTGTCTTGTCATGACTTCCTTCTGGTGTTCGTCTTTGACAGTGTACTTGTCACGAGTGAAGTTGACATCCAGATTCAGGTCACATATTTGACTGATGCTGATGAGGTTGGATGTAAGACCTTCTACCAGTAGAGCCTCTTTCAGGCATGCTGAGTTAGGAAGGTTGGGTTTTCCTTTCCCGAGTACTCTAGCTTTTACTCCGTCACAAAAAGTGACAAAGCTATTAGTGCAAGGTATTAAAGTGACCAAGAATGAGCTATTACCAGTCATATGTCGAGAAGATCCACTATCAAAGTACCAATCATTGCTAGTTGAAGCTTTTAGAGCAGTGTAAGCAATATTTGCTCGATAGTTTACCTCCTTGACTCGCCATTCCTTACGTGGTTGGGCTTTCTTGATGGTGGTCCTTTGTTTGACGAAGCTCCTTCCATATAGACGATAGTAGAAAGGTCGAATGTGACCTCTTCGTCCACAGTGGTGACATACCCAGTTATGTCTTTTGTTCTTTGTCCCAGAAGTGACCAGGGTATGAGGCTTTTTGGTCGCTTGGTCAGGTGTGAAGTTAGTAGACATCTGACGGGGCTTGTAGGTGACGACCTTCTGAGGAACGAATATGGTGTGTGATGATGAAGCTTCTTTCGTATATCCAAGACCTTCCATATTTCTAGCTGGTTTTCCGATCGAGAGAATTTGGTCTAGAGTGTCGGTGCTTGGATTCATCATCTTTACAGACTTGGTGACTTGTTCTAACTCGCTTTTTAAGCGAGACACTTCCCTTTGTAGATCAACAGTAGTTTCGAGAAGTCGTGACTTGTCTTCATTAAGAGAGAGAATGAGAGCATTCTGTTTTTCGATTACCTGAGAGTCTTCAAGCCACTTGACATACCATTCGTTGTATGCGTTGTGGAGAGTCTCATTGGATAGCTCATCATCAGAGTCATACTTCTTTGAAATCTCGGATGGTTGATCTACTGTACAGGAAGTAAAAGCAACATAGTTACTTGTATGCTCAAAGTCACTGTCTTCCTCATCTTCATCGTCAGTTAGAGAGGCATTGAATCCCTTCTTCTGTTTCTTTAAGAAGTTAGGACATTCTTTCTGCATGTTCCCATATCCCTCGCATTCAAAGCACTGGACTCCGTTTTCTTTTCCTGATCGTTCACCACGTCTACCATCGTTATTAGTGCTCTCGAGCTTCTGGAATTTGTGTCGAGGCTTGTCTCTGACTTCTCGGGTGACATTCTTTCCTGTTATCTGGTTAAATCTACTCATGACTTTATTGTATTTTTTGGCCAGCATAGCGATAGTCTCGTCAATTTCACTATCCGAATCAGAGCACACCAAGTTCTTCTGCTTTTGGGTAGAAATTTTGAAAGCAACACCTTTATGCTTCTTCTCGATAAGAGGTAGGGAGAGCTCGAAGGTCATAATTGATCCCATGAGCTCATCGAACTTCAGCGTCTTTAAGTCATGAACTTCTTCTATAGCCGTGATCTTAATCTTAAATCTGGGACTTAGGGCTCTCAGCGTTTTTCTGACTAGATCTTCATCGGTCATAGGCTTGCCAAGTAAATATGATTCATTGGCTAGAATCTTGATACGTACATTAAACTCAGCTATAGTCTCGTCTTCAAGCATGGTAAGGGCCTCAAAGTTGGTTGTGAGGTATTGTAACTTTTGCTCTCTGACTTTGAATGTACCCTCATAAGCAACAGCAAGAGTGTCCCAAGCAATTTTGGCACTTGTGCACGTGTTGATAAGTCGAAACACATTCTTGTCTACTCCATTAAATATAGCATTGAGTGCACGAGAATTACCTAGGGCAGCTTCATCTTCTTCCGCGCTCCACTCTTTTTCTAGTTTGATGCTAGTTTGATTTCCTTGAGCATCAGCATAGTGAGGTTCCTCCCATCCATTGATGACAGCTTTTCAGGTTTTGCTATCGAGAGACTTCAAAAAGGCACACATCCATGCTTTCCAGTACCCGTAGTTTGTTTCGTCGAGCACCGGTGGTCGATTGACAGATCCTCCTTCTTTTGAGTCCATATTAGCTACTCAGAATTTTTGCAGGAAAATCACCTAAGAGATAAGGTGCCTCCTCTGATACCAATTGAAATTCTGATTCGTAGCCGAGTCAAGAAGTCGAACACAAAGTCGTAACTTTTGTATCGACTACTTGCCTAAATTGCAGACCGTAGTTTAAATAATAACCAAGTAATAAGAACGACACCAGAGATGATTACCCAGTTCGGTGCAACGTCACCTACGTCTGGGGGCACTTTTCCAGTGGAAAGGTTTTCACTATATGGTAGTCCATAGTACAACTTCAAGCACCAACTAGCTATCACACAAGCTATTGTCCTAAGCTACTATAGATCTCACCATGAACAACCTCGACCAAGGTCCTCTCCCCCTGTCTTTGAGATCCTCTCAATTCCACCCTTCGAGCAAGCGCCTATGCTCGGTGTCGTAGTCTTCTTTGACGGATTTGTGAATCTTCAATCACGAACACAAGAACCCTAACCAATCAAACACTCAATCTTTGCGACTTGATGTTTAATCGGAGCAAAGCCGTTCTAGCAAACTAATCAACCTCTCAACACGCCAATGTTGCACGGTTAAGAGCTCTGAGAAATTTAGCAAATTAAGAATAAGAACGGACGAGCTGCTAATGGGGAAGCACAAGCTTTTTATAGCAGCTCTACATTCCTAATCTTTCTCGGATTAGGAATAGGAAGTCTCAGACTTCCTAAACAAATTAGGAAAGCCGTTGCCGCCTTTGCTGACGTGTTAATGACAGCTGTAAGTCGCCTGGCTTGTTGACGTCATTCTCTCGCGCTCCAAGTCGACTCTAAACAGGAAAGCTTCAGGCCTTTCCTAATCTGAAGCGTAATAAATCGCTCCACATGTCGTGTAACATGTTGCACTGACTTCTTACTTTTGCGCTAAAAAGTTATGTCAACTCTATACGTAGCAACACAAGTAATAAACTCAAAGTAAATTCAAACACACATGCATAGTGATACGATTAAATTCTTTTTAGTCGTTCAAATAAAATCAATCTGCATTTAACCCGATTTAGTCTCGTTTCAGTAGATTTTATATCCATTTTAGTGTTATACATGTTTCACGATGTGTCGAAGTTATGTGCAAGAGAACAAGTTTGAAAAGGAGCAAAAGGAATTTTTACAAGAATTGAAGCGAAGTAGCATAGAAGGAAGAAAAGGCGGAGGATGACTCACGCCACTTGACCACCACAAGAAACAAGTTAAGACAAGAGGAAGAGGCAATCAAGAGTTGTCGCATCACATTTACATTTCAGTTAATATTTTCCATGCTAATTTATGAGTTTACCCTTGAGAGTGTATATTAATTGATATTTTGTGCCTCTATACCTTTATAGTATATTTTGAAGATCATGTGCGCAGAAAACGGGACAAAAGGAATCGAGTAGGCAAAATCTGGAAGCAGTAACAGACTATGTAACTGATCACATGGGAGAATCGAGCCAGCTCATGGAGTCAGCCACAGACAGGTGTAACGGGGTACGTAACGGCCCGTTACACTTGGCCATTACATGAAGAAAGAAGTGTGTCCCATTAGCTAAGGCACGACAAGGGGTAATGAGGGTTGTAACCGCCCTCTAAATATGCCCGTTACACAAAGAAAGAAGAAGTTTTCGAAGGAGTTAACTACGAGTTGATGTAACGGGATTAGTAACAGGCCGTTACACAACCCGTTACACTTAAAAATTCAAGTAAATTAAAAGGGTTTTCTTGACATCATAAAAATGGAGAGCCGTTAGAAGAGTACCCGGATAGACAAAGAGCTGAACGAATCATAATTCCCAAAGTAGGATCGCGCACTTCGAGAAGAGGCTCGACCCCATTGAAAGCATACAGAGGTATTAGGATCATCCGAGCTTCAAGTAATGTCCAAGAAAAAAGAGAATCAAGTCATTCACGATCTTCAAACTAGCGGGTTCAAGGTTTTGTGTTTCTTATTTATTTCTTGTATCTAAAATACTGTAATCATGAGTGCTAGGTCGAATACTACAGATTTCTACATTTATATTGATGGTTAATTTATTGCATGATTATTTGTGATTTGAGGTTTGTATTCTTGTTAATTGTGTGTTACGAATGTGAGAAACTTGTACGAGTTGTGTTGCCGAGTCTAAGAGGGCCGGTGGGCAACAGACACAGCCTGATTCAAGGGGTTCAACAAGTGGACCCATATCTTGTGATTGGTTGTCTCCATCTAAGTTGAACTACCCCGGGTACGAGAGGTCTGCAGGTGATTCGACTCAAGGGTTTGGTTCACTTCAAGAGGAGGATCCGACACTTGGGTAGACATGAAATTTACCATGATTGCATGACAAATTAACGACTTTATTGAATTTAGATATTTGTAGTGGCCTAATGATACCCGTGAAAGTACACCACCTTTCCAGTACTATTTTCTCACATTCCGTCCTATTTGGGTATGAATGACCCTTATCTTATCTCTCTTTTTACTCACTATTACTTTGAGTTATTTATGTGATTTAAGGCAAAAAGTGAAAAATTGAGCAAAAATTGGTAGAATAAACCATGAAGCCCAACTGGAACTTGCGGGACGCATAACTGTTGTATCCCAAAAAAAACGGTTTTTGAAGATCTACACTTCTAGAGGAGCGCGAATCATGGCCGTTTCTTGAGCCAAAATTAAAGGGCCACTCCCCCGTGGTGGGTCGGAAAATTCAATATAAAAGGACTTTACCCGCATTTGGAAAAATCATCAGTCATATTATAAATTGCAGATTCCAAAAATCACTCTGCGTTTTCAAGTCAAAGAGCTCTCAAGCAATCCAGGAGCTATTGCAGAGATCAAGTAATCAAGATGAAGGGGAGAATTAGAGGAATTCGTACCACATGTATGTAATTCTCGATTGAGAATTAGTATCCGGGTTTTACTTTCTCAATTTCCCTCTTATGTAGTTTAATTCCTAATTGAAATTATTTCCAATTCATGTTCTTGTGTAGTTTGTTTATTCGATTATTTTTTGAAATTATTTATGCATGCTTGATTGTTAAATTAGCGACTTAACATATAGATCACATGTATAATTTAATCGCACTTTTAGCATGTTTATTCTAGATGGAATCATAAACATGAGGAACTATATACAATTAGGGATTTGATGTGATGGAAATTTAGGTAAGTAGTTATTTATGCTTGTAGCCCCCAAGTAAGAAGATTCTTTTAAATCTAAACTTAGTGCCCCAAGTAAGGAGATTCTTTTAAATCTAAACGTAATAGATTTTCTTAAATCTAAACTTAATGCTTTTAAATCTAAATTACTTATTTTCTAATGTATTGTGACATGGAGTTAGTAAATGGAAATGAGTAATAGAAACATGGTTTAAATTTGACCTTTAAGTAGCCTTGTTGATACGGTAGTAGCATCCACAGGTTACACACACCGAAAGATCCAGAGTTTTCACATAGTGTAATGCTAATGAGACGGATAAATCTGACGTTTAAGTAGGCTGGTTGTCTTAGCGAGTTATTGACCTTTTATCTACTTACCCAGTGGTATTAGGTTGTTTAGAAATTCTCGTTGCCTCCCTAGGATAGAAACACTGGAAAACATATTTATAATTTAATTCATTTCCAATTTTTTTTATCAGATTCATTGACTCGGAACCTATGCTTGATTATTTTATTTTCTGTTAATTATTTAATCTTGTAATATTCTGCATTTCTGCAAGTTACCTTCAGAAATTTTGATTGACTAAGATTAGCTATAAAATTAGTTACGAGTGCTTAAAGTTGAATATTTGTATTGTCCCTTGGGTTCGATATTCGGGGTCGTAATTTTACTTCCCTATATTACTTGTAACTGGTACACTGCCGAGAGTCCGAGATTCGACCCGCAATACTTTTGCGTGTTGGGTTTTGGGCACACCAAGTTTTTGGCACCGTTGCCGGGGACATTTTGCTATTTAATTTTAACATTTACATAATTTAACTTTAGGTTGAGACTTAGTCACCATTAAAAAAATTATAATATATATTTATATCTATTGCATTTTACTTTAGTTTTTAAATTCTTTTAATAAATATTTACATTATTATTATTATTATTATTTTTCATTTCTTATTTTGCATGCAAGGTTTACTCCTGATGCAACCTGAAGTTAGAAAGATAAGCAATGTGACAAAACTCAAAACTGATAGCCCAATTAGAAGCTGAAACAACAGAGGTCGTATGAACCATCATCACGTCGTTATCGTCCGCGGCCTCGGATCCATAAGCCACATCCTAAACCCAAAGTCTTGAGGAGCAGATGATGGCATTCATGGAGAATCGAGAGACCGAGATGAAAGAGTTAAAAAGACAAATTTAGAGTCGGTAACAAAGGCAAGATATCAAGTTCTAACCTTCATATTTATGAGAAATCTATTTTATCTTCTTGTAGTCATTTTAATGCAGATCAAGTTGATATGAATAGTTAAAGCTCCTTGTAAGCCTTGAAACCCCGTAGTATATACATAGTTGACTGAAAGAAAGATTAATCATCCAAGGGATACTATGAAGGGAACTCTTAAAAGTGAAGTTATTTTTGAACCTCCTGTCGATTTGATTATAAATAATGTCATCCCAGACGTCGATATTAATATTAATATTAATTATGATATATGAAGTTTATTTCTTGACTCTACTGAAACAAATATTTTGTTCAACCAATGCTTTTAACGACTAAAATTGATAATGAACATAAGTCTTGTGATGGATTTACAAATTTTGATTATTCTCAGGTGAACTATAAATTTATCGAGATCAAGACTTCTAACTTAGATGTGTATAAGTTTTGCCATGTATATATAAGGTCTAGCCATTTAAACATGCAGAGAAGAAACAAATCATAATGCCTCTGTCAAAGCAAGTGTAATGAAGTTAGCATTTAGTCTGGAAGCCTTTTAAGACTTAAAATTGATTACTAATTTTGTTGTACTTCTCCCCTACACTATGACTGACTGATTCATGCGAGAGTTGAAGACTTTCTGAAGCACAAATCCATTTATTGTTAAAATTTTAATATTATGTCTAAAATGCGCACTCTGTTTACACGTGTTCGGGGCTGTTTTCGAAAAAAGATTTATATAAAATCAATAAGTGCAAAAACACATCTTTAGGACAGAAACTATGAACACCGAAACAGCATTCACCAAGAGCTACTTGAAATCATGAGAGTTTGAAGAAATTAGTTAAATCAAAGGAGCCAAAGCAAAAAAGATGGATTTTGAAGAATGTGGCAAAATGTAAATGAGCCGAATGCGTGATAATGAAGAAATTGACTAAATCTACAGAGCCAAAGGCAAGGACACAAGAAACGAAGAAATCTGCTGAAATACTCGACCTTGAATATTCAGAAAACGTAAGGAAAAAAAGTTAGTCATGTGCATATAATAATTTCTTTTGATTATCCTTCCACACCCTGAGCCCGAACCAACGTTACAAGCCACAAAAGTTCTACTCTATAGGTCCTTTTGATCCATTAAGTCCCCTACAATTAGTGGAGAAGGCGTTTCGAAGTGAGCATATGAATCTCAGACCTTTTCATAAAGCGGGGATAGTGGCCAAAGCAAATGATGCTCATGACGGGAAGTGAAGGTATTTTCATTAAAATTTCTTATTTTTAATACATTTATGACAAAAGTTATACTATATCGCATGCTTGATTCCATCCAATTATAAATCCAAACCTGACTGTCTGTGTGTATTGCTTTTTACTTGTATAGTGGATTTGTGGCTATTATGTCTGTAAACTTTTAGGAAATGACAAACTCCTCCTATCAAGGTGATTCACGAGGTTTAAAACTGCCACTCGTTTCTTTTTCGTCTTTATTTTTCCCGGGACGAGAAAATCTTAAGTGTCGGGTGTTGATACTTGTGAAAATACACAACTTTTTCGGCACTATTTCCCACATTTTCACCCACTTTTCGTCCCGTTTGAGTATGAAAGACCCTTATTTTGTCTCTCTCTTCTTGCCTCACGGGTACTCTGAGCTATTTATACAGATTTAAGGCAAAAAAGTCAAAAGTTAAGCAGAAATTTGTAGAATAAATTATGAAGCCCAACTAGAACTTACGAGACACATAATCGTTGCATCCGAGGTTCGTTTTCAGCCCATAATATACCGAAAAATATAGTTTTTGAAAAGCTACACTTTTGAAGAAGGAACCATGTCCATAAAGGGGCATGGTCTGTGGCCTCACTGTGGTGACTTCCCACTTCCAAACGTGCACGATTCGTGGCCGTTTCTTGAGCCTAAATGAAAGGGCCACTGCCCCATGGCTCTTTAGTCACTCCCCCGTGGCGGCTCGGAAAATTCACATTATAAAAAGACTTTGTCGCATTTGGAAAAATCATCAGTTATATAACTCCATATTCCAAAAATTAGTCTAAGTCTGCGTCTTCAAGTTAGAGAGCTCCAGAAGCAATCCAGGAGCCATTCCAGAGGTCAAGTGGTCAAGATGAAGGGGAAGACCAGAAGAATTTCTACCACATGTATTTAATTCTTGATTGAGAACTAATATCCGTGCTTTCCTTTCTCAATTTACCTCTTCTGTAATTTAATTCTTAATTGAAATTATTTTCAATTCATGGTCTTGTGTAGTCTGTTTATTCGATTATGTCTTGAAATTATTTATGCATGCTTGATTGTTAAATTGGCGACTTAACATATATATATATAGTATGTATCAAATATAAACTAGGAGAAAATGTCCAAACGTCCAATGCAATGTTGTATAACCATGTCGAACACATAGTGTAATGTTGTATAACATGTTGAACCTGTGCAAAATTAAAGCAATGTATAACATGTAGTGCAATGTTATATAACTGTCACGTGTCGCAATCTAAGGTAACGCGCGTCAAAGATCCGACGGTTATACATTAGTTTGGACGTGTGGACATTTTGGGTGAGTTTGTATTGGAGTGCATCCCTATATATATAGTATGTATCAAATACAAACCAGGGGAAAATGTCCAAACTGTATAACATGCAATGCAGTGTTATATAAATGTGTTGTATATGTAGTGCAATGTTGTATAACGTGTTGGACCTGTGCAAAATTGAAGCAATGTATAACATGTAGTGCAACGTTGTATAATTGCCACGTGTCGCAATCTAAGATAACGCGTCTCTGATCCGACGGTTATACATTGGTTTGAACGTTTGGACATTTTGGGTGAATTTGTATTGGAGTGCATCCTTACATATATATATATATATATATATATATATATATATATATATATATATATAGAGAGAGAGAGAGAGAGAGAGAGAGAGAGAGAGAAGGTATCAAATACAAACCAGGGGAAAATGTCCAAACGTCCAAGCTGTATATCATGCAGTGCAATGTGGTATGACTATGTAGACACATGTAGTGCAATGTTGTATATGACATGTTGGACCTAAGCAAAATTGAAGCAATGTATAACATGTAGTGCAACGTTGTATAATTGCCACGTGTCGCAATTTAAGATAACGCGCGTCTCTGATCCGACGGTTATACATTGGTTTGTACTTTTGGACATTTTGGGTGAGTGCATCCCTATATATATAATTATATATATATATATATAATTTAGTCTCACATCTAGCATGCTTATTCTAGATGTAATTACGAACATGAGGAACTAACTTTAATTAGGGATTTAAGGCGATGAACTGATGATTTAAATTAAGAAAATTTAGATAATTATTTATTTATGCTTGTAGGACCAAGTATGGAGATTCTGTACATATGAATTTAATGCTTCGTTTCGTTAATTCAAATTAGATTGCCCAAGTTTGCTAATATATTGTAATAGGGTTTTAGTAAATGGAAATGAATAAACTAATTCAGGTTTAAATATGACCTTTAAGTAGGCTAGTTGATACGGTAGTAGCATCCATAGGTGACACACACCGAAAGATCCAGAGTTTTCACAGAGGGTAATGAAAATGTGTCGGTTAAATATGTCCTATAAGTAAGTTGTTACCTTAGCGAGTTATAGACTTTTTATCTACTTACCCAAGGGTATTAGGTTGATTCAAAATTCTCGTTGCCTCCCTAGGATAGAGACACCCTCAAACATATTTATAATTTAATTCATTTCCCGGAGTTTGTTTATCGTATTCATTACCTCGGAACATATGTTGTATTATTTAATTTTTTGTTAATTACTTAATCTTGCAATATTTTGCATGTCTGCACGTTAACTTCCAAACTTTTAATGACTAAGATTAGGTATAAAATTAGATTCGAGTGTTTTAAGTTGAATATATGTATTGTCCCTTGGGTTTGATATTCAGGGTCGTAATTCTACTTCCCTATATTACTTGTGATCAGTACACTGTCGGAAGTTCGAAATTCGACCCGTAATATTTTTGCATGTTGGGTTTTGGGCGCACCACCTAATACCGTGATTCGTTTTGGATGAATAGTTCTCTCCGTTGCTCATTGTTATTTCCCTACATTCCATACTTATACAATGTACACTCGCTTTATTTCAAAGTAGATAGTGGAAATTATATTGGATAACCCTCACTGGTACTTGTGGATTCGACCTTGTGCTTACTAGGTTTTATTACTTGTGATGACCGTGTGCACTTGCGCGTAATCGTGAGTCTGTGGACTATTGCCTACGAGACTAACAAGTTTTTAGCGGCATTGCCAGAGACTAATGGTTGATTTAGTATAATTATTGCTTTTCATTTTTTGTTATTTATTCATTATTTTTATTTATATCGTCATCTCTTTCTCATTATGTGCGATTAATACATTGGTGTCCTAACTCTCTTTCTATTTTTTTTTAATGATTTAGATTTGTGGCGATCGATTTTAGGAGGCAAGAAAGAGAGCAAATTCCATGGAGCAAGATTGGAGAGGCTATGACTATCATCAGTCGATTACGAGTGGACTCCTCAAGAGCAGTCCACGTCGTATGGGTCATATGATGGGTATATAGGTAATTGGGACTACTATGATTCAAGCCAAGGCCGTCAAGGCCAAGGTAGTGGATAGTATTGCAACCAAAATGAGTCCCAAAATTTCTATGTGTACCAAGAGCTACCACATAATTACCAATCCCGATATGACCCTCCACCATACTATCATGAAGAACCACCGCAAAATTACGAAATAAACCACAACTACCAAAATTTTGCACCATCCTATCACGAGAACCCTCCACCTGATTAATATTCTCAAGGGCAGTATAATTTGAAGTTCAAGATTGTTCTTCCCAAGAGAAGAAGGCATAAATAGGGGAGTTGTTGATGTATTTTACTCAAAAGAAGATAAAAGAGGTTAGTGGACACAAAAAATTTATGAGAGAATCTCAAGAAAGGAATAGGGAGTTGGTAGAACCATCTAACAGAATTTCCTTACATCTTGAGGCACTTAGAGCCAAGGTGGTCGAAAGTGAGGTCGAAGAGACTAAATTGGACCTTGAGTTTGATACCCCTCAAGAGACCGAACAAGAAGGTGGTGGTGGTAATGAGCTTAATGGAAAAATGATTGATGAGCCACAAAGGGTCGAAGAGCTGGAATTTATGCAAGTAGCCATGACGATAGGTGAGTTCTATGAAGAGTCAAGAAGGGCCGAAGAGCCAAATTTGGCTAAGAAAGAAGCAAAATATGAGGTTCATTGGCATTTAGGATGGTATGATGACGAGCCTCTCCAATAGATTGAGATGAACAAATCAGAGTGCACGAGAGTTATCCTGACCTGCCTCATCTTCTATGGGACTCCAATCCTTTTCGAGTTTAAGGCCAACCACATCACATTGGGCATCAGCAACCCGTGGAGCTTCCCAATCATGGATTACTACCTTCCAAGTTTTGTTGTCAAGAGATTTTAAAAAGGTACTCATGCAGGCTTTCTAGTAGCCATAATTTGTTCCATTAAGAATGGGAGGACGATTGACTGATCCTCCTTCTCTCGAGCTATCCAAATCTAGTATACAAAATAAACTTTTTAGGAAATCACCTAAAAGTCTAGGTGCCTCATCTGATACCAATTGAAATTCTGGTTAGTCACTGGAGCAAGATGTCGTACACGATGTTGTGACTTTATGTCCGACAAATTGCTCAATCACAGATAATATATAACTCACAAGTAAAATAGAAAACAGAAGACACACGATATGTTTACCCAGATTAGTGCAACATCACCTACGCCTGGGGGCACTTTGCCAGTGGAAAGGATTTCACTATATGGTAGTCAATAGTACAACTCAAGCATCAACTGGTTATCACACAAACCATTGTCCTAACTACTATTACTTCACATGAAATACCTAGACCAAGGACTCCCCCTGAATTAGAGAACACCTCAATTCCACTCTTCAAGCAAACGCTTATACTCGGTTCATCGTTGTCTTCAATCAGCTCCTGAATCTTCAATCATGCAAAGCACAAATCCACAAATCACAAATACTCAAACTCTCGAATGATGTTTAGTGATTGACACCGTTCTTGTCAAATCATACAGCCTCCCAACATGCCGGTCTTGCACGATTAGGAGCTCTAAGTATTTAGCACAGAAGAACGTCCAAGTTGCTAAAGGGGAAGCCTCATCTTTTATAGCAGCTACACAAGACTTAAGGGAGATCGACTTCATATAGGAAAGAGTTCCTATGCCACCACGGATCTTGGAAAGATAATATTGCCGCCGGAATAAAGGAATCTTGTAGATGCATTTTCTGCATAGCTGAAGGTTTCCTTAATCCATACATACTCGAATTCCTCTCAGACACGTTTCTAAGAAATAGACAGGAAAGATTGAAAACTTTCCAAAAAACTGAGTGCACGATGTCGTTCCATAAGTCTGCAACATGTTGTCCAACATGTTTCCTTGGACTAAAAAAATAACACCAACTCTAAGAGTACCAACATCATCATAATTCCTAAGGCAAGATAGCACACTACGAGAAGAGGCTCGACCCCGTTGAAGGCATACAGACACACTAGGATCATCCGAGTTTTAAGCAACTTCTAAGAAAGAGGATAATAAAGTCGTTCATGATCTTTAACCCTAGCGGGTTTAGGGTTTTGAGTTTCTTATTTTCTTCTTTATTTCTTGTATTGAATTTGAACTTTACTGGTTCTAGCACCATGATTATGGGCTAAAATCCCGTAATCATGGGTGTTAGGTCGAATACTATAAATTTCTAAATTTATACAGATGGTTAATTTATTGCATGATTGTTTGTGGTTTGACTTTTATATTCTTGTTGATTGTGTATGACGAACATGAGAAACTTGTATGAGTTGTGTTGCCGAGTCTGAGAGGGTCGGTGGGCAATAGACACAGCCTGATTCAAGGGATTCAACCAGTGGACCCCTATCCCGTAATTGTTGGTCTTCATCTGAGTTGAATTGCCCGGGTACGAGAGGCCTGGAGGTGGTTTGACTCAAGGGTTTGATTCACTTCGAGAGGAGGAGCTGACACTTGTGTAGACATATGATCTTCCATGATCGCATGACAAATTAATCCTCTTTATTGAATTGAGATGTTTGCAGTGACCTAACATCCGTGATTCGTTTTGACTAAATAGTTCTCTCCGTTGCTCATTGGTATGTACCCATATTTCGTACTTATACAATTTACACTCAATTTATTTGAAGGTACATAGCGAAAATTATATTGGATAACCCTCATTGATCCTTGTGGATTAGACCTTGTGCTTAACAGATTTTAATACTTGTAACAAACACGTGCACTTGCGCAAAATCGTGTTCCTATGGACTACTGTCTACAGGCTCAACTTCCATACCAGTCACTCACTTGACCGATACCCCCCACTCTTGCATAACTAAGAGAGGGACGTTAGAAGCGGGCATCCCGCCATTCAACTCTCTAGTGGTCGCCATAACTGTAAGAGAGAGAGGCGGAGGGGCTTGTCCCCAAGCACTGTAACAAAATTTACTACCAAAAGTCAAAGCTGAGAAGCGGTGGTTGACTAGAAGTGATGGAGGACATTCTTTTCAAAAAATATATTTTTATGAAAAAAATAAAATAATAAATGATTCAATAATAAATATTTTGTATGTATATTTAAATGAAAAAAATGTTTTTGAACATCATTTTTTGTTTTTAACATTTTTACTTTTATACTAAAATCAGGTTTTTGTTATTTATTTTTTAAGAAAAGTAAAACTGTTGTTACGTTTGTTATTGGCTTTATTTTTAGGCAAGACGAAAGATGTCAAGCATCTAGTCATGAAGGATGTCAAGCAATTAGTCTAGTCAGGAAGGATGTCAAGAAGTTAGTCTCAACATCTTGCGTGACATTTGTGGATCGCAGCATTGGAAAGTTTCCTTAATTAGGAGACATATTGCGATTGAAAAGATCCAGTTGTGTACAAGGCTTTTGGTAAGTCTTGTTTGAGTCATGATTCTGGAAAGCTTCCTGTCGTGATAGAAACTCTGAGAAGATATCGACATTACGGATTTGGGAAACCTAAATCGACTAGGATTATGGTAACCCTAATGCGTTCCGGAATTAGTTTTGCAGCTGCTATAAAAACTTAGGCTCCACCCTTAGCAGTGAGCGTGACTCCTTGTAGTTTCTTCGGTGAATACATAGAGTTCTTAGACGTGCAGGACTGGCGGGCTGAGAGGCTGTGTATTCCCCAAAGGACGATTGTGTATCACTACCAGAATCGCAAGATCAAGTGTGAGTGATTGAGGGTTTTATGTGAAGGCGTGATTGAAGGTTCGCGGACAAGAGGTTAACAGCGACCTGTAAACATCCGGGCAGTGCGAGGCTCGTAGAGTGGAATCAAGTTGGAGGCTTGGATTC
The DNA here is from genome assembly GCA_963920655.1 of Geranium rotundifolium. Lineage (NCBI taxonomy): Eukaryota > Viridiplantae > Streptophyta > Magnoliopsida > Geraniales > Geraniaceae > Geranium > Geranium rotundifolium. Next base: position 17,902,360 of record OY987321.1, read on the forward strand.
AGGGGGAGTCCCTGAGATAGATTTGCACTAGGAAGAGTAGCATAAAGTAGTGGTTTGTGTGATAATCACCGATACTTGTATGTTTTGACTTGTTCCATTATAGTGAAATCTTTCCACTGGCAAGGAGCCCCCAAACGTAGGTGAGTTGCACCGAACTGGGTTAACAATTTTGTGTGTCGCTATTTGCTATTTGCTCTTTACTCTTTATATTGTGTTTATCCGATTCTGTTTACTATCAAGTTGTTAATAATATTGTCTTAATAGTATTCTCGACATCTTGACTAACTGTTATAATCATAATTTTAAAAAACTATTTGAAAGTAATAATAATTTTTTAAATATAGGGACATTTTTATCATTTTCAAAAAAGTTATAATAACTTTCACAAAAGTTAACGGAGTGGGGTAATGTGGGACTTTATTGAACCTAAGAAGTCTCACAGATAATATTTGTAATTCGGTGGATGTAAGTAAGACTTTAAGAAACCTAAAAGAGTTCACGTGGAATCATTACTTCTTTATTACAAGGACACGGTAAACTTTCCCTTATGTTTATGTATTCATTTCATTCCATATCACTCCCTCATGCTTCACATACTCATTTTATAGAACCATTGATTCTTGACGTTTAACACTATTCATCATCAATATTGCTTCCATATTGGATATAAAGCAAAGCTCTCTAACTCCACGAAGATTCTTGAAGCCTATCAGCTTTTTGGCCAGTGTTACAAACAAAACATAAACGAGAAGGATGTGAACCATTCATTTTAGAGGAAAAAACAAGATAAGAACTCGTATACCTACCACAACCCTCCTTGGAACCATCCCCCCAATATAATGTCGTCTTGTGTATTAACGTTTGAACCAAAACATGTCCCTCTGTGATAGACGGTCCCATAGTTGCAACCTCTTGCTGTATTGGATCTCTCTTCGATAATATACTACTAATTTCAGGGATGACAACTATATATGCTGGTTCATAATTCTCGTATTTTGATGGATCGGTGATTACGGGCCTCTGTCATATTAGTGAATTATTACATCTATTGACTTACGACAAGCTGGGTTTACTTATCTTTGTCCCATACCCTATCGAATTGAGAACACTATATAATCATCGGCATGGCCGGTCCAATTATATAAGCAATGGTTTCAGCTTTCAGGCACCCTCAATATTAAGGGCCCAGAATTTTATACCATTTTATAATATAATTATAGAGAATAACTAATTTTGCATAAAATCAATTTATTAAGAAAATAAGTTACCTGATTCAGATAAAATAAAAAAGAAAATAAGCTACCCCTTTAATCAAAATAGTTTAATTTATTTTATGAATAAAGATTAGTAGGCAAAAGTAAGATCTCATTTATTATGTTAGTAGAGATTTTTTTGTCAAAGTAATAATTTATTAAACATATAAACAACCATCAAAATAATTTTATATGATTTACGAGACGTATTCAGCTACAAATGTTAATTTAGGTACAAATATTAGAATAGTTTTTAGCCACTGGATGATAAATGAATGGTATAGATATGTGCTGACTCATTTAATGACATTAGTTGTAATTATTCATTGGAATGCACTCCATTACAAATACCCCATTAGATACAAATATAAGAATATGTTACATTCATAAGATGTAACCAATAGATGATTGAGATTAAACTAGTTTGGTCAACATGTAAACATAGAAAAGATATGGAAAAGGGTAATTTGGTCATGATTGAAGATTGAGGCAATCAATTTTGTGCGATGAAAAAGAAAATATGCGTTATGAAGGTCTACGATTCAGTGAGATTTGGAATTATCATTCACATCCTCCCTACTTCAAATTGGATATGCAGAAACCTCAGAGCGTGGTCAACGAAAAAGGGTGGCTTCTCCGATTCAACTGTTGAACCCGATCGTGAACGACGCCGGTAAGTATGATTCCATAATGAGTTGAAAATGATCTACATCTTTTCTCCATCTCGTTCGTCTCTTGTGAAAAAAATTTGGTGGCTATGCCTGATGAAATGTTGAACCCGATCGTGGAAGACGACGATAAGATAGATTCCATAAACAAGTTTGCATGAAGTTATTGTAGTTTTGTTCTAGGCGGGTTCGTATTGATCGTTGATTTAGTTAAGTTTGAAAACTCCATTGTTGTGAAATGCAGGAGTTGAAGACGTCTGTGAAACGAATCATGAGGAAGAAGGAGTCGGTAATGGAATTTCAGTGTATCTCACTAGGGAAGATATCGAAGGTAAGTAAATATTTAATCTATTTGTTCGGTAGTACGTTTTGTTTGTCCCATGGTGCCATCGTTTATTCTGGAGATGTTGTAGGATAGATGGTGTTTGATCGTTCCAACCCTCCATCATTTCATAATTCCATTGTTTGTTCCATGGTGCCATCGTTTATTCTGAAGGACAGAAGATGTTGTAGGATAGATGTTGTTCGATCGTTACATCCCTCCATCATTTCATCATTCCATTATAGAGGAAACATGTTTGTTACATCGTTCCATTGCAAATCTTTAACAATTAGTTTTAAAGATCCAATTTGTTGTCAACATGAAGATAATATTGAGTACCCTGCAGGTTGGTTCTTCAGTTCCGTCCAATGAGAATTTCTGGAAAAGGTTTCGTACAATTGTTTGGTCGGGATCAATAGAGATTGATGATTTTGAGAGAAGATGAAAATGTATTATAAGGGACTACAAGTTTGAAACGAATAAGTTTCTGACGATAATGTATGAACTGCAAGCGTCTTTGGAAAAGGGGTAAGACCCTTTTGTAAAAACAAGGGGTCGGGACGTCGGATGCAAAGCGAGCGCGAGAAGGCAATAGGGAAAGTGACCTCCGGTGATAAACGTAAATGTATCTTGTATTTCATCAAATGGCACAACTCAAGGACATGTGAGGTGAGGAAACATAACGAAGCAAACAAAAATATCTCAATAGCAGAACCCGCGTAGTGGTTTAAACGATAAAGCTTTATTTTTATTTTAGAGAGAGTCCTTCTTGTTCGATATAATAATTTGCATGAATGAATAAAAATTTCATTCTAAAGACATCTTTTGGGTTACTGTGCTTAGCTACAATGATGTTCAAATATTGTGTTTGTTAAAACAAACTATTCCACTTGTCCATATCGGGTAAGTATATGTTTTGTTATTAAGAAATATTGTTCCACGTTTTCATGAAGAATTATGCACATTTTTTGCATATTAAAGCATGCGATGTTTGCACATTACGTAATTGTTTGAAGATTTTTACAATTTTTGCTTAACAATATGGAATTTACTGCAACACTGTATCTAATTGCTACCTAAGAACATCACTTGTTCATTATTAGTGATTGTGGCCATACTACTAGTATGTGGTGTTTCCATACAACTTCCAGTGATTGTGTCATGCAATGTGAAAAAGTTCAAAGAACCACTATGGAAATGTGTCCAAACAACTGATCTATAAGCGAACCATACAATGAATATACTTCAACACACACTTCAAAATAAATTGAGCACACCATAAACAAATAAAAAGATACTTCAACAGAGACAAACCGAGGAATATATTTGCACGACATTGTATTGGACAAGAAGATGTGAATCATTTTAAACTTGAAACCAATGTAAATGTGTCCACAACAAAAACGACGAGCACTATGCCCAAACCCAAGAAGGAAATGAAAACAAAATACTTCACCAAGTACCAAGAACCATAAGTATTATCGTAAGCAAATCAACATGTCGTTCCTGGTCGTAACCAAACAAACATGACCTACGTAAGAATAGGAAGTCCTCTGTTCATTCCTGACTTTGAAGTCGAGTTTGATGTCTTCATAATAATCAATAGCCTCGACATACACCTCAGGCCACAGTGCATTCCTCTTCCATGTTAGCAGATTGAACATCATCCGGACTTGTAGTTTGTAGAGCTGACAAGACTGCAAAGCGGTGAACGTTGAAAACCAAAATTAAAAAAAAAATAACATGGAGACATGTCATATTATGTGTGAAATATAGTAATTGAATTATGTGCATAATGAACTAATGTAACCAGTTACTATAAGGAATATTGGAATTCTGTGCATTGTTGGAACATGAAACAATGGAATGAGGTTCATATGGAACTATGGAATCATGGAATCAGGATTATATTGAACAATGAAATCATGTTTTGGAATTAAGCACATGTTCAAAAAATGGAACAATGGAATTAGGTCCACATGGAACATTTGGAACAATGGAATCAAAAAACTGGAGTGATGGAATAAATTTTAGATGTAACAATGGGACATGTCATATGAGATACGAATATGCAATATGGAACTAACGGCAGATGGAAAAATGGAATGAACTAAATGTGGCAGAATGGACTTATTTGCATCATGGTCTCATGGAACAAATTGGCTAATAGAATCATGAAATCATGTTCATCTAGATTGGTCGAACCAACGATACGAGCAATTAGAGTCTCTGAATCAAGAGTTCAATAAAACTTGAAAGTATCCCCAAATCAGGCATATCTGAAATAACCATGTGACCGTGGGATCATGAAAAACTCATTTATCTGATTTCCAGTAAAATCTACACAAATCAAATCAAGCAATAAACTGACTACCCGATGGACCATAACAAACAAAACTCAAAATAAATTTAGGAAATTTATGGCAATATCAATACACCCATTAAATCCAGCTACATAACCTGACATAATGATCAATAAGACCTCGACACTAACATGCATATTACCCAAAACAAATTAGAATAACTAACCTTACTTTTTTGTCTTAGAAGAACTAGATTTTTGCTTCACTGGAATCACGACGATGCTTGCTTGACTATTCAGTTGAACAATGAGTAACGGTTGAGGAGATACTCAGGACTCGCGCCGCTTGATGAAGGTGAACAGTGGTTGAAGATTTTGTGCGAGAGAGACGATTAGATTTTGAGAATCGTAAAAAGGGAAAGAAGATTTTGTGCCGCATATCAACGAAATTGAATCAATTAAGAATCGATTCGGTTTCCTCATTGTCCAAAAATACCATATTGCCCCTTGCTCAATTGATTTATTGCGTTTTGGGGCCCCTGGATGCTAAAATTTACAGGCATGCCATCACAGATGGTATTCAATGTGAACCGCATATCTATAGATCAGATGGTTCAACTATATTCGTATATTTGTACACGAATATAGCATTTGTACACGATTACATGCCTTATTCATGACTTTCATTTCATTTTTGTCATTAACACTAATTCCAAGGGTAAATTAATATTTTCATACTAATTTTCCTTTTATTATCTCATTTAATTCGTATTTAATACCAATAATTACTTTCACAATTATGAATTATTTCCATCAATGATTATGAAATATTTTTTCGGCCAATAAAGGTTTATGTTCTAAATATTAGTGCCATATGTTTCTACTGTTCTATTGCAAATGTTATTGCAGCATCATATGTTTTCATTCTTACATGAACAATATATTTATTACAATTGTTCCATTGCCAATGTCCAATGCTTTCATTATGTCATTGCAGTGTCATATGTTTCCATCGATCCACGAACAATATATGTATTTACATTGTTCCATTGTCAATGTCATATGCTTTAATAATTTCATAAGGTTATCTAAGAGTAACAATGGAATCATGTAACAATAACAATGAAATCATTAAATCAATGATACATGGAATAAGTGTCCGCACAATTGAATGATTGATGAAATGAAATCATAAGATTATGGACGAAATCAAGCATGAAATATTCCATCTCAGAAACACCTCGATCGTATATTACAGTTCATAAACAACTTGATGGAACAATGGAATTAAAAATCATAGAAATCATGTAGTTACATGGTCATTAATTTGCGATCCTAAACTCTGAAAAAATGGTTGCAAGGAAAACTCAGAAACACAAAAACATTAAACTATACTAAAATGATTAAATACAAAAACTCAATAAACAAAAATCTTAAACTCTGCAAAAATGGCATGACCGATTTGGTTTGGAGGCGCAACTGGTCGGAATCGAAAGATTCGATCCATCTGATTTGATCTTGGAGGCATAGCGGATCATACTTGAAAATTTCGATCCATCCGATTTGGTACAGGAGGCGCGGCGACAGAATCGATCAAGCCGATTAGGTCTCCCAGGCGCGGCAACGGAGGCTGATTAGATCTTAGAGATGCATGGCAGGAGCGGTGCAACAACAGGGAGACGCGGCGCAGAGTATTCTCTTTCTTTGAAGAAGACGACTGTAAATTTTAGTTTGGGGAATGGAATGACAATTAAATCGATTTAGGGTTGTGACGTGTGAATGGAATGATGATGCTACCCTTTTGATTTATTATTGATTTAATTAGTACATGGACTTAGTGGATAATCTGAACCGTTTATCATTTACATCCAACAGATGTAAGATATTCTTATATTTGTATCTAATGGACCATTTTTCAAAGAGTACATCCCATGATTTAGGAGAGGATTGTTACATACTTTATCCTTATTACTACTTTGATAAAATATAAAATTACTATTTGTGATAAATAAAATGCCAGTTTAATTTACCGAACATGTTTGAGAATTTTGGTCATTCATATTTAATTCATGCCAAGTATTCTTAAACTAAGTATACATCTCAATAATTCTTTAAAAAAATATACATCTCTGTTGTTACGTTTAGTGTTGGGGTTATTTTTAGTGTAAGAAAAGATGTCGGACAACATGTTACAGACTTTTAGAATGACATTGTGTGCTCAGGTTCTTAGGAAATTTTCAATCTTCCCTGTCTATTTTTTATAATCGTGTTTGAGAGGTATTCAAGTATATATGGATTAAGAAAACCTTCAGTTATGCAGAAAACCTTTATTGTGGCGGCTATATTTTCTTTCCAAGAGCTAGTAGTGGTAAGGAAACTCTTAACAACTTAAAAGCCGAGGCTTCCCCCTTAACAACTTGGACGTTCTTCTGTGCTAAATATTCAGAGCTCCTAAGCGTGTTAGACTAGCCTGTTGGGAGGCTGTATGTTTTGTTAAGAACGGTGTACTTCGACAAACATCATTCGAGGAGATTGAGAGTTTGATCGATTAGGGTATTGTGCTTTGCGTGATTGAAGATTCACGAGGACTGTTTAAGATAACGATAAACCGAGCATAAACGTTTGCTCGAAGAGTTGAATTGAGACGTTCTCAAATTCAGGGGGAGTCCCTTGTCTAGGTGTTTCATGTGTAGTAATAGAAGCTAGGACAATGGTTTGTATGATAACCAGTTGATGCTTGAGTTGTACAATTGACTACCGTATAGTGAAAACCTTTCCACTAGTAGAGTGCTCCAAAATGTAGGTGATGTTGCACCAACTGGGTAAACATATCATGTGTCTTTTTCTTATTGTTTATGTACTTACTGTCTATTATCCGTGATCAACCAAGTTGCCGAACCAATTATTATAACATTGTGTTCGACATCTTGTCACTGGAACTAATCAGAATTTGAATTTGAATTTTGATGGCCAATGATTCTTTCCTTAGGGAATAACAAGGTTTCATTTTTAAAGTATATATATTTCTACTCAAGTTGAATTAAATGACTAATTTAGAAAAATAAATAGGTTTTAGCATTACCTGAAGTTCTGTGAATCCAATGTGTCCAACAATTGGAACTGAAACATCCCAAAATATTGTATCCATATTTGTGCTATTGTTATTCGACATTGCGCAACTCCACATGGAAACATGATCTCGAATGTAAAGCCTTCACCAACCAAAATATTGAAACAATCAACCTCAACTATATATAACATCGATACAAACATCATCTAGTTTTGAATTTTATATAAATGATTGTTCCATTAATTATGGTTCCGTTGATGTAAACAAGGTAGACATTGTTTGTACCTTCCTTGGGTTGCTGAAGTTGTCCATGTATTGAGTTCTATAATCCTCCATCTCATCATCTATCTTGAGTCTTAATTTTCATGTCAAGAATTAACCATGTCGTACACTGCAGTCCCAATCCCCACATCTGCGGTCGCAATGAACAGCTTTCTAAAACACCAAAATCATCCTTGTTACTCAGGCGAGACGAAGCTGATAAAAAGGCGGCCAATTGGAACCTTCCCGTTGAAATTGTCCCGTTCAACTTCTGCCAGATCATTTTTGTTTGATCCTGAAACGAGCATAGGCACTGATAAGTGGGAGGAAATGAGTGGTGAATGGATAGAGCTGCTGCTTGAAATCGGTACGTTTTGGAAGAACAAAGAGGATGAAGATGAAAGCAATGATAGTGATTGTAATTCCGATGGAGAGAAGAGGCATGACCGCGAATCGTTCTCCAAGTTGCTGGTTCAAGTACCTTTGTCTGATACCAAGCAATACTCTAAGTTGGCGTTTTTGTGCAACATTGCTTATCAGATCCAGCAAACCAAGGTACCAAGATCTTGAGTCATATCATATGTTAAGGGTTTGTGTCCATAAGTTACTACTAACATGATTAATGTGTAGGCTGAGGGGTTTACAAGATACTATGGGCTCGAGTTTGTAACATCTTCTTTGGAGAGTTCAGGAACGCGCGAGTTGGATCAGAAATGCCTAGTTGACCCTTACAATGCATATGAAGTAGCTGCTTCATATGTTCAATCTCAAGCCAGAGAGTTGTTGTCACTTGGCTCTCAAACGGCCGAGGCAGCAATGGTAGCGGTAGTTTCAGCTATTGCTGGCAACAAGGCAGCAACACACCTCCATTCCTTGCCCTACCAATGGTTTTCTTGTGATGACAACGCTACGTCTACTCGTTTCTTCGTTATCCAGGTGTGAACTAGACTGCTTCTGTTTTTTTCACATTACTTTTGGTTTGGAGTTATAGAATGAGTTATATCGTTGTAGGGATCAGAATCATTGGCACAATGGCAAGTGAATCTCTTTTTTGAACCTATCAAATTTGAGGTAGGCAACAAGCTCAGTTTTCAATCACTATAAATAGAATACATAATTCGAACCTTGAGATACTATGATATGTGACGCAGGGGACGGAGGTTCTTGTTCATAGGGGAATCTATGAAGCTGCAATTGAACTTTATGACCAAATCATGCCTCATATCTTAGACCATGTCAATGCACATGGCGACCGCGCAAAACTTCAGTTTACGGGCCATTGTTTTGGCGGTAGTCTTGCAGTTTTACTCAATTTGATGCTACTAACTCGGAAGGTGGTCAAGCCTTCGACTCTCTGCCCGGTTGTGACTTTTGGCTCCCCGTTTGTGCTATACGGGGGCGAAAACATCCTTAGCGAGTTAGAGTTGGATGAGAACCATGTTCAGTCAGTGATAATGCACAGAGATATCGTCCCGAGAGCGTTCTCCTGCACCTATTCAGACCATATTTCCACATTTCTCGAGAATATCATGCCCTTGCATTCATATCCACATTTGATAAAAAGCGTAAGTCGATCAATAATTCAAATACTCTCAGTTGCTGTTATTGTTGATTAAACAGAACAGTTATAATGTCTTGTTATTATGATTATGATGCTTATGCAGAAAGTATTGTATTCTCCGATGGGTAAAATACTGATTCTACAACCGAACAAGAAGTCATCGCCCGCGCATCCTTTACTCCCTCCGGGAAGTGCCCTCTATGCATTGGAGGAGCCCCAATGTGGGGCTTTGGCAAGTGGCCTTAAGGAGTTCCTTGACAATCCGCATCCGTTAGACACTCTTAGCGATCCGGTTGCGTACGGTTCGGAAGGTACAATTGTTGTAGATCATGACTCAAGCAGCTACCTCAAGGCTGTGAATGGGATTTTGAGACAGCATACAAGGAGACTTGTTTCAAAAACTTCAATGTGGCCTCTACTTGATTCTGTGCCGCATCCGGAAAACAACTTTGATTCTTAATATCATTTAAATAATAGGTATTTTTATCACCCATAATTGCATTTCTGATAATTGAAATAAGTCGTCTGTATTATATGAAGTCCCGCACTCACCTTATCAATCTGCTGTTGTAAACAGTAGTATCACAGTGAATCAGTTTTCATTTTTCACATCAAAAAGTTAGGATGAAGCAATAATTTTTAAATTGAATGATAAGGATAATCATAATATAGTATAATGAACACACAGATGACACTATTGCTTGATATTACAAGTTACCTCTTGAAATTCAAGATGATGAGTTTTTTATTCTATAAGAGTCAAGAATTTACCAAAACATTTTATATACACAAATGGAGAAACTCCAATCAGCTAAGAAAATTCAAATGGGAATAAATTTAAAAGCCTAATAAAATCTAAGGAATTTAGTAATGAAAATTATCAACAAGGGGACATGAGAAAATAGCAGAAGAACACGACGTCGAAACCTCCCAAGCCTCCCAAACCCCGGAACCTCTCCACCCCCGCCCGTACCAATCTTTTCTCCTCCCATAGTTCATCTCCATCATCTATTTTCGTCTTCAACATCCCCCCTCTGAACCCAGAGGAGTGGGTTCGGGATATCTTTGCCGATTATGGTTTTATCACCTCCATTTCCATTCCTCAAAAACATAAGAATTCTGGAAGAACTTACGGGATTGTTCACTTTGCCTGTCCAGAGGAAGCAAGTAGGGCCATTGTCTCCCTCAATGGTTCTGTTTACCCTCAGGGAAGACTTATTATTGCTGGTGCCAGAAACCCACATCGCCCCAGTGTTAAACCTCTTGTACCTTCTATCCAGCCTCTTTCATATCTCCGCGCGGTTACGGGTACGACCAAGCGCCCCCTTTGAAATTATGGTTCGTAGCAGGGACAAGATGTCGAACACAGTGTTGTAACGATTGGTTAGACAACTTGTCTGATCGCAGATAATGGACAGTAAATAAATAAATAGTAAATAGAAGACACGCAATATGTTTACCTAGTTCGGTGACTCCGCACCTACGTCTCGAGACACTCTGTCAGTGGAAAAGTTTTCACTATTTGGTAGTCAATAGTACAACTTCAAGTATCAACTAACTATCACACAAGCTATTGTCCTAAGCCACTACAGATCTCACAGTGAACAACCTCGACCAAGGGCCTCTCCCCCTGTCTTTGAGATCCTCTCAATTCCACCCTTCGAGCAAGCCTATGCTTGGCGTAGTTGTCTTTGACAATTTCTTCGTGAGTCTTCAAACACGAACAAATACCCACAAATCACAAACACTCAAACCCTCACGTTTTGATGTATGTGATTGACACTGTTCTTCTAAAGATCCAGTCTCTCAGTCCGCCAACCTTGCACGGTTAAGAGTTTTGAATTTAACATAGAGAAGGTGTGAATTGCTATGGGGGTAGCACCTGCTTTTATAGCAATTCTACATGCCTAATTGGTTTTCAACTCCAAATAGGCAATACAATTCCAAATAGGAATTCCTTTGCCTCCTCACATTACTGGCAAGTTGACAAGTTGGGATTGTTGCATTAATTGGCCTTGCTTACGTGTATTCTTCCAGCTGGAATTGCCTGATCTTGTATTAACTCGTTTTCCCTTTATCCCACGTTTCTGAAAACCAAACAGGAAAGATCGAAAACTTTCTTGATCCTACGCGCGGTATGTCACGTCAAATGTGTTGCAACATGTTGTCTGACATCTTGACTTCGCGCTAAAAAATATGCCAATATTAAACGTAGTAACAATCTCCCCCTTTGGCAATTTTTTTGGCAAGCATAACTTCACAATCTTTACAGTAAACTTCCGGCAAGCAACGTCAAACACAACTTCACAATCTTCACAGTAAACTTCCGGCAAGCAACGTCTCCAGCTAATATGATCATCTTCAGCCATCTTCATCAATGGCACACAGTGGAGCATAACTCTTTGTCCTTCATCTTCATAAGTGGCATACAATACCCTAATCGGTCAAACACTCAATTCTCCTTGAATGATGTATGTCGAGCACATGGTTCTTAACGAATAGTCTTGACATTAGACTAGGTTTCCTCTTCAGTGCTGTTACGAGTCTTTGAGTACTTTCCTATTTCCACAAGACTTGGGTTTCTTGTGTAGTGCAGTTACGCGTCTTCGAATACTTCCCAGCGACATGTTGGAACATATGTTGTATCACTTAGAATGACCTTTATCTCCCCCCTGATTGCCTCAAAAATGGCAAAGGGCAAACATGATTGCACGACAATCGTGTAGGGGAAATAAAAATAAACCGGCTCTATGACAGAGCAACATAAACGCAGAAAGATGTCATTTCTGAACATAAGTCTCTAGACATGTTACCATAATACCTCTCCCCGTGGTTGCCTTAATGATATCTCCTTCTTGAGTTTAGTCAGCACCTTCCCATGGACTGACTTTCTGGTCACTGAGCTTCCTGCAATCTCCTGTTGTCTCTTCAGATGGTTTGATAATATCTTTAGCATGTTTTGCTTTAAACAACTTGGTGTTTATGGAGAGAGCACTAGAGCGCTTTCCTGGTGGGGCACACAATAGCTGTGAGGTAGATTAATCGAGCTAGATCTTTCGAGGGCCAGACCTCTTCTCGACTCTAGAAATTTTCTTCACAATCGAGTTCATGATAGGAACACGATCTATAGATGTGACATTCTCTCTTCCTAGAAAGTCATTCATTGCACTAGTGGAGAAATCGAAACAGTGTCCTCGTACACACACTTTTCTGAACTCGGGGTCTTCAGGATCATCAAAGGTAGCAGACAGGTTTACCATAAACTCTTTCACGTGGGAGGGATAGAGTGTACTGATAATTGAGACTGTCTTGAGCAGCTGCAATAATTCTGGAACACATTAGGGTTTCCTTAACCGTTTACGATCTTGGTTTCCCAATTCCTTATCGCCGAATATTTTTTCAGAATCTCTATCACAGCAGGTAGCTTTCCAGAATCATCACACAATCCAGACTTTCCAAAAGTGTCAAAAACAGCTGGAGATCCTCCAGATTCCTAATCGCAGTCGATCTTCATATTTAGGAAACTTTTCAAAACTGCGATGCACAAGATGTCGAACAAGATGTTGTGACATCACATTTGACATATTTCCTGACCAGATGCTCAACATATTTCCTAGTACCTCATCTAGGTTTTCGCTTTGCTTCGCTCCATCTTAGAACTCCGTCTTCTGTGTGAAAGGACACATTGTCCATAGGAACAACAGGAACATTCTTCGGTGGCTTCTGGCCTCCCACTGATTTCTTGTTTTCATGAGAAAGGAGCGTCAAAAGGTCTTCTTCTTTCTCTTCTGATTCTCCTTCCTCTCTAGGAGTAAGTGATACATCAACAATAGGCACAACAGTCATCTTCTTCTTCTTGTTCTTTTCTTCGATAGGAATCACAACTTTCTCTTCGTGCAACAAAGCTTGTAGATCATGAACCAGGAGGTTGGGAAACATATTAGGAAGAGTCACCTCCCTCAGCGTTACCTTCCTCAGAGTTACCATTATTGTTCCCCTCACCAACTTCATTTTCTTCAGTTTTATTTTCTTAGAGAAGTAGATGCATCCGTATGAGTACGAACAAGATCTGTACATACAAATTTTCTGAGAAAGAGGGTCTCGATGGTCTTCTTGAGCACGCTGATTTCCTTACTTAGTTCCTCCCTCAACATTCTCTTACTTTCTCTCGGAGCAAGAGTAGAAATACACACATCTTCATCACTTTGAACACCATCATCATCAACAATATTCCTTTCTCCATCAGTATTAGTGATTTCTTGACCACATGAAGTCAGAATATCTTCCCAGACATCTTACTCCTCGTCATTTTCTCTGAAATTCACTTGAGTCGAGGAGGTTGGAACATCCTATTTCACATCCTGATCCAGACTTTGAGTTTCTTTGACCACACCCTCAGAATGGATTCCTTGACCAACAGTAGAGTCTTTGGCACCTTAACTATCCACATGCTCAGATGAAATAAGAGACTCAGTGTTTACCTTGAGCCTTTGCACATTGAGTTGATTTAGAGTGAGTTCCTTCCATGACATCCCCACCTTTTGCTTCTTCGTCGGCTGATGAGCTAGTGACATTGGGATTTGTCAGAACTTCTTTCTCAACAACATCCTCCCCTGTGGTGATAGGAAGGGGTTGTACAATAGGCAGAGATGATTCTGTCATGGCATCTCTGGCCTCTATATCAGATGGATTTTCGGAATGCAGCCCTTGGACCTTGACTTCATACTTGTTCATTGCAGCTCTAGGTCTAGTACCTCTCTTGGAAACAGTTTACTTCTTTATCTTTGGATTCTGTTTACAAGGTGATCCTACAATCTTTAATCCACTTATGGTGCCAGCCATTATCAAGAGAGAGTGGATTTTCTTCACCGAAAACAACATCATTAGGAGCCAAAACGGTTGTGGCATGACAGAAGAGCTGAAAGATTTTTCATGGTAATTTTATCTTCAGATGGACCTTGTTTTGAACTAGGCCCAGATTCGATTTAGATGTCTTCTTGGTCTAGAGAGGAGAAACCGAATCACCAAAGCTCCTCTCTATTACTTAAAGATTATTGAACCATAATACAGAGTCCAAGGAATGACCTAAGACTCTCAAACTTGTTTGCATCCATGGTTTTTGTAACAATATCAGCTAGCTGCTTTCCGATGTGAATATACTCCAGTTTGATCTTCTTTTCTTCCACCAAGTTTCGGATGAAGTGATGTCTAACTTCAATATGTTGAACTGGACTCTTTGAGAAATTGATGGCGCTAATGTTGTTGGAGAACAGTGTCATGACCTCTTGCTTGACATCATACTCAGCGATCATATGTTTCATCCAAACAAGCTGAGTACAACTGCTTCCTTCTGCTATGTATTCTGACACGGTTGTTGATATGACGATGCAATTTTGTCTTTTACTTATAATACGCTTAGCTTGTAACAGATGGCTTGCTTTGAGATTAGCTTGACAAAGAGCACACATACCAACTCTAAATGCAATGCTGGACGACTAGCAGCGAGGTATATGAGGCTTCCGAAGATGCTTCTATAAAGGCTCTGATCAACAGGTTCACCTAGATCATTCTTGGTGATCCTAGAATGAGTTTCAATAGGGGTTTGTTTGTGGGATGCATTTTCCAGTCCAAACTTCGTTACAATATTTTTGGCATACTTGCTTTGAGAGATAAAAATGTCATCTTCATCTGTTTGATCTGGAACCCCAGAAAATAGTTTAGCTTACCAACCATGCTCATTTCGAACTCAGACTGCACATGTTGAACAAAACGTTCTACCATCTTGTCGTACATCCCTTCAAACACAAAGTTATCAATATAGATTTGGGCAATCATGAAGTTACTACCTTCCTTCTTTGCGAATAGAGTTTTATCAACTCCCCCTCGAGTATAGCCATTCTGAACTAAAAACTGGGTTAGATGATCATACCATGCCTGAGGTGCTTGTTTGCGATCATAGAGAGCATTTTTAAGCTTATAGACATGATGAAACGAGTTGGGATCTAGAGAACCTTTTGTTTGAGCAACATAAATTTCCTCATTCAAGTACCCATTGAGAAAGACACTCTTCACCTCCATCTGGAAAAGTTTGTAGTGGAGATGATTAGCAATACCAAGAAGAAGTCTGATGGCTACATCTTTATTAGTGCCACCGATTTGCTCAGGAATCAGATCAAGAGCAATGTTATGCTTGTCGTCGACATCATCTATCCTAACATCTGTAGTACTAGGAACACCTACAGAGTTAAAGACATGCGAGTTCTTGACATTTGGCTTTCTCCCCTTCCATATTTCATAATCAGGACCCATAGTAACTCTATTATGAATATGGAAACCCATGTAGAGAGAACTGTCTTTGGCCAACATTATCGTTCTAGCCATTTCATGAAGAGTCTGATTCTTCCTTTCCACAATCCCATTCTTTTGCGTTGTGATGGGAGTAGAGAACTCGTGAGCTATTCCTTTAGCATCACAAAAATTGGCAAAAATTATATTTTCAAATTCTCTTCTATGGTCACTCATGAGTCTGACCATTTTGCCAATGCTTCTTCCTTTCTGGACTTTATGGCATATGGCTTCAAGGCTTTCGACCTGAATTGGTCTCATCAAATCTACGTGTATAAGCTCTAGTATTTGCGATGTGGTAATATGTTGCACCATCTTGTGCGACTTCTTGACTTGTTTATCAATCTGGCATTCACCACATATTCTTCCTTCAACACTCTTTAGAGAAGGGACACCGACTACATCCTTTTTAGAGACAATTTTATGCATGCTCCTGAGATCCAGATGGCCAAGTTTTTGGTGCAGAAACTTGGTCTTGTTAGCCTTGGTTAGGAAGAATTTGGTTGACAAAGGAGCTGAGGCTGGAGACCATATGTAATTGTCTTGAAATCTAATTCCCTTCATGAGCTCATCCTGATTCTCGTTCAATACCACACACTTGTCATGGGGAAAGTTGACAAGTAGATCTATACCACACAGCTGGTTGATGCTGATAAGGTTTGTTGTAAGAACTTCTACCAACAAGGCCTCGGTTATGCATGGTACCCCAGGGTAGTTGAACTGCCACTTACCCATAATCTTAGCTTTCACTCCATCACCAAAAGTAACATAACAATTCGCATGTGGTTTTAAGTTATCTAGAAGGCACGATCACCAATCATATGACGAGAACAACCACTGTCAAAGTACCAATCGTTACTGGTAGAAACTTTTAGAGAAGTATATGCAATGTTAGCCTGATAGTTTACCTCTTTCACTCGCCATTCTTTCTGAGGAGAGGATTGTCGACCTTCTTTTACTCGCCATTATTTATGAGGTGTGGCCTTTCGGCGAGCTGGCACACGCTTATGTGATTGTTGATTTCAAGTGTGTTTCTTCCCGTAAAGGTAATAGCAAAACGGTCGTATGTGGCCCTTTTGTCCGCAATAATGACAGACCCATCGTGGTCTGTTGGGGGAGTCAGAAAGATGTTGTTGACGATGTCTCTGAACTTGATTAATGCTGGATGCTTGCGACATCTTGATAGACATCTGGTTCATAGCCCTTTGAGGAACAAAAACAGTATGAGACGTGGAAGTCTCATGAGTGTAACCCAGTCCCTTTTTGTTCTTGGCTGGTTTTCTAATGGATATGATCTCTTCCAGAGTATTGGTGCTAGAGTTCATCATCTTAACAAACTAAGTCATATGCTCTAGTTCCCCATTCAAACGGGTGACTTCTCACTTGAGATCCACAACGGTTTCAAAGAGTCTTGTCTTGTCTTTAGTAAGAGAAAGAATGAGAGCATTCTGCTTTTCAAGGACCTGAGACTCTTCAATCGATTTGACATATAACTCATTATAAGCTTTTTTCAAAGTATCATCAGACTCATATTTCTTCAGGGGTTCAACAGTTTTGTTGACATTATCGATATTATACAAAGAAGAGGCTGTAAGTGCAACGAGATTGCTTATTTGTTCAGAATCGTTGTCTCCTTCTTCCTCATCGGTTAGATTGGCATTGAATCCATTCTTCTGCTTCTGTTGGAAGTTGGGACACTCCTTCTGAATATGCTCATAGCCTTTACACTCATGACACTGACTGCCTCTGCCTTTCCCCGCACGTTCATCACTTCTGCCATATTTGTAAGCATTCTTATCCTTCTGAAACCTTTGCTGAAGGTTGTCGGTGACATCTTGAGAGACATTCTTCCCAGCCATCTGGTTGAATCTTTTCATGACCCTGCTATAGTTTTTGGCCAGGATTGCAATAGTTTCATCAATTTTGTTATCAAAATCAGAGTATACCTGTTCTTTCTGAAAATGGGTAGAACTTTTGAGGGTCATTCCTTTGTGTGTCTTCTCCAAATTTGAAAGGGAGAGCTCGAAGGTCATGAGGGATCCCATGAGTTCATCAAACTTTAGAGTTTTAAGATCATGAACTTCTTCTATCATAGTGATTTTCAACTTGAATCTTGGGTTAATGCTCTAAGAGTCTTTCTGACTAGATCTTCATCGGTCATGGGTTTACCAAGGGAGTATGACTCATTAGCAAGATCTCTAATACAAACATGGAAGTCAGCAATGGTCTCGTCTTCATTCATGGAGAGAGTTTCAAATTTTGTGGTGAGATACTAAAGCTTTTGCTCTCGAACTCTAGTGGTTCCTTCATATGCAACAACAAGCACATTCCAAGCTCCTTTGGCACTTGTGGATGTGTTGATAAGCCTGAAGACATTCCTGTCAACCCCTTTGCATATAGCATTGAGTGCACGAGAGTTACCTATGGATGCCTCTTCTTCTGTGGGACTCCAGTCTTTTTTGAGTATGAGACTAGTCACATTGCCTTGGGCATCAGCATATTGTGGCTCCTCCCAACCATTGATCACAGCCTTCCAAGTTTTGCTGTCGAGGGACTTCATGAAGGCACACATCCGTGTTTTCCAATAACCATAATTGGTTACATCAAGGACTGGAGGACGGTTGATAGATCCTCCTTCCATATCAGCTACACATAATCTTTGCAGGAAATCACCTAAGAGTTAAGGTGCCTCCTCTGATACCAATTGAAATTCTGATTCGTAGCAGGGACAAGATGTCGAACACAGTGTTGTAACGATTGGTTCGACAACTTGTCTGATCGCAGATAATGGACTAGTAAATAAATAAACAGTAAACAGAAGACAAGCAATATGTTTATCCTGTTCGGTGACTCCGCAACTACATCTGGGGGCACTCTGCCAGTGGAATTTTCATTATTTGGTGGTCAATAGTACAACTTCAAGCATAAACTAACTATCACACAAGCTATTTTTTTTCTTAAGCTACTATAGATCCCACCGTGAACAACCTCGACCAAGGGCCTCTCCCCCTATCTTTAAGATCCTCTCAATTCCACCCTTCGAGCAAGCCTATGCTCGGCGTAGTTGTCTTCGATAATTTCTTCAAGAGTCTTCAGTCACAAACAAATACCCACAAATCACAAACACTCTAACCCTCACGTTTTGATGTCTGTGATTGACACCGTTCTTCTAAAGATCCAGTCTCTCAGACCGCCAACCTTGCACGGTTAATAGTTTTGAAATTAACCAAAGAGAAGGTGTGAATTGATATGGGGGTAGCACCTACTTTTATAGCAATTCTACATGCCTAATTATTTTTCAACTCCAAATAGGCAATACAATTCCAAATAGGAATTCCTTTGCCTCCTCGCATTATTGGCAAGTTGACAAGTTGGCATTGTTGCATTAATTGGCCTTGCTGTAGGGTTTTGGAGCGTTCTTTAACATTGAGATGGCGGAAGCATTTAACAAAAGCAACTCCAAACCTTTTCCAAGAACATGAACCATTAAATCCCAAGGCAAAATCTATTCCACAAGAAATTTACCTTTAAGTCTTTGTTGAATCGATAAAGAAGAACTTTGCGATCTTCTTCTCTAGAGCAAGTCCACACCAAGGGGATGATCTTCAAGATCCTTCACTTAATGCCTACTAGAACAATTAAGTGAAGAACAAGAGAGCAAGAAGAGAGGAGAGAAGGGACTTGGCCGGCCACAAGGAGAGAGAGAGTGAGATGTTGAGTTATGAGAGTGTGTAATTAATTCCAAGATATTTCTCTACTTCATCAATCTCATAAGCATGGGTCTAAAAGGTGAAAGCATGGGTTAAATGTGTCATTACCCATATCCCTTAAATCACTCACCTCTTAAACAACAATCACCAACTAAGCATGGTGTGTTGTGGCCCCACCCTTGGACCCACCAAAGTGGCCGGCCATGTTGGGCTTATTGGGCCCAAAATGGGCCCTTGTTAGGCCGGTCACGTGACCCTTTTTGTCGTTACTTATCAAACAAAGTCCGACGCGACATCGACGAAAAATCTTAGTTTTCTCGATTCGCTATTTATTCTCTCATACCGAACCTATGGCCCAAAACCTTCAGTTTTGTCCATGTATAGCTCCTCAAGAAACATTAAGGTTTCCTTGTCTCAAGTTATCCGTCTTGTATGTGTGTGACCCTCCAGGCTCATGCCACCGTTGGCAGATCGGCGCAAAAGATCTCTCTTGTCCGATCCATCATAAGTGGTCTCTAGTAAGACGTTATGATTACCCAAGGTGCATGATGACCGATGATTCGATTTAAACTTTGTGCGTACAAGTCACTATCCTATTATCTCTAGATATTCCGATTGATCACAAGGCATAGAGTCGTCATCCTTGTTTAATCAATTATTGTTACTTGATATGTGAAATGGCTGAGAACTGATAACCCGTATCACTGGCATGGCCATGCTCTTTCTCTCAGTCACTCTCGATCAAGAGGCCTTTAACGGATATCTTTCCCAAACCGTAGTACGACGGATAAATCCCTTAGCCGTCTTTCGTGTCACTCATGCAATCCGTTCCGCCACCCAATCATGCCCATTATGGAAAGTGTTAGGCGCAAGTTAAAGCCGCACGTACATTACATAGCGATCACAAAGACTCCTTGGTCTAAGGAAATCGTGACAAGCTATCGCATTTGAATATGTTCATGGCTTAATCTACGAAACACTATTCAAAGTGGGTCGTCCGATATCAATCACCTCATGATATCTATGATATGATTCCGGGATCCCTCATCCCTATGACAAGTAGAACTACGTCATTGAGAACCATCCTCATACTGGTCGCTTCTATTGAAGACATAGTTGCTAGAGGTGACGTGAAGATCCACTACATTGCATCTGATGATAACACAGCCGACCCCTTGACCAAGGCTCTTCCTCAAGCGAAACATGATAAACATGTTAGGTCAATGGGTATAGACTGGGACTTAGATTGGAACTAGGGGAAAGTGGGAGATTGATAGCATTTTTGTGCCCTAGTCCAATTGCTAGTAGTCTATAAATGTCTATATATAATTATCATCATTTGTAATAAATAAAACGGCTTTGTATTACTTATGTGTTGAAGTAATATGTTAAGCATGATCTGATTTATGACCACTAAAGTAGTAGAAACATAAATATATACAGATCACACTTAACGAGTCCCTGGTCAATATACGCGCGGATGATGTGATACTTCCTGAGTACATGTTTGGATCTGTCATGTGTCATGGGTTCCTTAGCTTGCGCAATGGCCCTGGTGTCGTCACAATATAAGTCTACTAGGTTATATGGGTTTTGAATTACACTTAACCCAACCATGAAACTCCTTATCCATACAGCCTCTTTTGCCGCTTCCGATGTAGTAATGTACTCAGCTTCGGTCGTAGAGTCGGCAATGGTGTCCTGCTTCTTGCTTTTCCCGCTGAATGTTCCACCGTTCAACGTAAACACATATCCCAATTGACTCTTAAAGACATCGGGGTCTGTCTGGAAACTAGCGTCGACATATCCTTTGACGACTAGATCATCATTTCTTCCCCCGTATACAAGAAAAGCGTCTTTGGTTTTTCTCAAATATTTGAGAATCGCCTTGATGGCAATCCTGTGTTCCTCACCGGGTTTGGATTGATGTCTACTGGTACAGCTTAGGGAAAACGACACATCCGGTCTCGTACATATCATGGCATACATTATGGACCCTATAGCCGAAGCATATGGGATCTCATTCATTCTTGCTAGCTCTGGAGGTGTCTCAGCACACTGCTTCTTGCTAAGCTTTATGCCATGACGCATGGGCATCAGTCCTTTCTTTGAATTATGCATTGAGAATCTTCTCAGCACTTTGTCTATATAGGTGCTTTGACTTAAGCCCAAGACCCGCTTGGCACGGTCTCTATATATCTTGATCCCCAAGATGTAAGATGCCTCGCCTAAGTCCTTCATTGCGAAACACTCACCTAACCAAGTCTATGTTAAGAGCAAGGTAGGGACGTCGTTTCCAATGAGCAGTATGTCATCATCATAGAGCACCAAGAAGACTACTTTGCTCCCATCTGCCTTTTTATATACGCAAGGTTCATCATCGTTCGTGATGAAGCCAAACTGTTTCACAACTTCATCAAAGCGCTGATTCCAACTCCGAGATGCTTGCTTCAAACCATATATTGATTTGAGCAATTTGCAAATCTTTCCCTTATTCTTAGGATCCTCAAAACCCTCAGGCTGGGACATATAAACGTCTTCAGCTAACCTCTTATTAAGGAAGGCGGTTTTGACGTCCATTTGTCATATCTCATAATTATGATAAGCTGCTACGGCAAGTAGAATGCGGATAGATTTGACCATAGCTACTGGAGAAAAGGTCTCTTCATAGTCAATTCCGTGGACTTGCCTATAACCCTTTGCTACCAGTCTTGCTTTATAGGTCTGAGGTTTGCCATCCATGTCTATCTTTATTTTAAAGATCCATTTACACCCAATGACTTTTACGTCTGGGGTTTGATCCACCAAGTCCCACACTTGATTATCTAACATGGATTGCATTTCTTCCCTCATGGCTTCCAGCCATTTCTCAGAGTCGGTTCCGTCCAGGGCCTCTCGAAAGGTAGCTGGATCATTGTCCACTAACACTAAATCATCACCTCCAGTTACTAGGAAACCGTATCTGATAGGTGCATGACTTATCCTTTCAGACCGCCTTGGACCGTCCTCATTAACTGTAGCTATTGGTTCTTGCTCAACGACCACTTCAGGCTCTACTTCTTCTAAGGGGTCGTCCAGTGGTTCCTGAGTGACTATCTCATCTAGAACTTCATCAAGATGAATAGCCCTCCCACTGACTGTCTTGGCAATAAATTCCTTTTCCAAGAATATCCCACCTCGGGCGACAACAACTTTGTTTTCGCTCGGTTTGTAGAAGTAGTATCATTTTGTTTCTTTTGGATATCCGACGAGAGTGCACTTATCTGATCTCGATTCGAGCTTGGTTGCAAGCAACCGTTTTACATAAGCCTCGCAACCCCAGATATTCAGGAAGGACAAAACGGGTTCCTTCCCGTACCATTTCTCGAATGATGTCCCTTCCACTGCTTTCGACGGAGCCCTGTTTATTATGAATGCGGCCGTTTGTAGAGCCTAACCCCAGAAGGAGATCGGGAGATCAGTGAGACTTAACATCGATCGAACCATATCAATCAATGTCCGATTCCTTCGCTTGGACACGCCATTGAGTTGCGGTGTTCCTGGCGGAGTCCACTGAGATAGTATTCCACTTTCAGTAAGATGACTAAGAAACTCCTCGGATAAGTATTCTCCACCCTAATCAGAATGGAGTGCCTTGATACTCTTTCCGAGTTGGTTTTCTACTTCAGTCCTAAACTCCTTGAATTTATCAAAGGCTTCGGACTTATGTCTCATGAGATAGACATAACCATATCTACTGAAATCATCAGTAAATGTGATCATAGGATAGCTCCATAAACTGCTTCTGGAGGTCCGCCTCCATGTAGCCCAGCAGGACACACGCAACGTCGATATAGTCGCTAAGGTGTTTCTGGTACGCATCCTTAACGACCCTCGTTGCGTTAGCAGCTGGCTCCACCGGGATAGCCTTGTCAAGGACGTACTCCCTGCGTTCCAACTTTAACACAAGTCGTAAATTTCTGTCCCAGTCCAGATAATTTGTTCCATTGAGTTTACACTTTTCAAGTATAGTCCTCAACGACAAATTAGACGAGTTTGTTGAATTACTAGCCATTTCTACACGAAAAAAGTAAATTTAATCAGAAAAGTTGAATAAATTTACGAAGATCCGAATTAAACATCAACCATCCGATTCTAAGGTTTAGAATCTTTAAACCAAGATCACTTATTTGTCAATTGAAGTACGCTAAGGCGCACCGCTCCAATTGACTCATTTGGGTAGGACGTCCATCCAATTACAACCCGTGTAACTCTTGGTCAGGGTATGTGCAAAAGCACACGGCTTACCCTTCTGATGCCCCAACTCGACCTCAGGCCAAGAATCGTGGTCGAGTAAACCAACATTCACTAATGCGTTAATTTTGTGTAGATGCTCCGCTAAGGCGCACGACATCCCACAAAGTTGACCATTCCATATAGAACCCATTCCATCGATGCTCCGCTAAGGCGCACGACGCCGATAAAATGTTTCTACATGGGTGTGAATTTGGGTGGCATCTCACTTGACTCAAATTATGTTGTGATTTGGTTGTGTTTAATAATTCGAAGGTATTTTGGTACAATTACGAACCCGTCATCAACAACCCGTGTTGTGACGTTTCTAATTGTATCATTTGCAACCCGTGCAAACACGTTTCAAAATCGAACTCATCTATCACAACCCGTGTGATGATGGTTCACAACGCTTTAATCATGCAAACAATTAAAATCGATTTTAATCTTTGCATGTGAGGTGATGGCTTATAAACTTATAAGCTAAGTATGCGAGCATATAATTATTTAAATAATTCAAGCAAGCAAAGATAAAGCATTTAAATATGCATCAATAGCCCATTCTAATCTTAGGATTCTACGAGTCACCACATCTTCTCGTCTTTCTCATTTGGGCTCCCACTAGCTCTTGGACTTCCTCCAAGACCGTCATTGTGCTTGACTTTCCATCCTTTTCGTATTTGAGTAGTAATTACAATTAATACTCGGTTCCTAGACCGGACAAAAAATAATTACACTTTAAAGGCTCGAATGAAAGAATAATTACACGCTAACACTAACGGTGTGCAAACCGTGAAAGCAATAAAATCTAATGGGCTACTAATGCATCATACATCTCATCACATCATCCAACATATTATCACACAAACATGTTATCAAATAATATGCAATTATTCCAGTTTTAATTTTGCCAAGTTGCTTGGTCGGGTTTATCGAAACTAGACCTTTTCGAAAAACGGTTTATCGAAACCGATCAAATTTAAAAGTTTTCGAAATATTGGATCACGGGTTAATCCACGGACATAATAAACATGCACGAACCAAATCGGGCCAAGCCCAATGGGCCGAATCCCATTGGGCCGAGCCCAACATCACGGCTCGGTTTGGGCCTAGAAAAGCCCAAACCGAGCTTGCCTCTCCTCTCGGCCTCGGCCAAGAGGAGGGACGGTCCCGGTCACCGCCGGCCTCTCCCGGCCTCTGTGACCTCCGTCCGGTACCTCCGATCCGGCTCCCCGAGAGTCTCTTCTCGGACCTGACAAATCCAATAAAATCTAAAAAAATTCAAAATTCAATATATTTTCCAAAAATAACATATTTCATGCATTTTTCCCAAAAAGCATTAAAAACATGTTCTCAACAAATATGGCATGCAAATCATCATAAAACCGAAACAAGTTCAACAAGATAAAGATTAAGAGGGTAAACCACCCTCTGATACCACTGTAGGGTTTTGGAGCGTTCTTTAACATCGAGATAGCGGAAGCATTTAACAAAAGAAACTCCAAACCTTGTCCAAGAACATGAACCATTAAATCCCAAGGCAAAATCTATTCCACAAGAAATTTACCTTTAAGTCTTTGTTGAATCGATAAAGAAGAACTTTGCGATCTTCTTCTCTAGAGCAAGTCCACACCAAGGGGATGATCTTCAAGATCCTTCACTTAATGCCTACTAGAACAATTAAGTGAAGAACAAGAGAGCAAGAAGAGAGGAGAGAAGGGACTTGGCCGGCCACAAGGAGAGAGAGAGTGAGATGTTGAGTTATGAGAGTGTGTAATTAATTCCAAGATATTTCTCTACTTCATCAATCTCATAAGCATGGGTCTAAAAGGTGAAAGCATGGGTTAAATGTGTCATTACCCATATCCCTTAAATCACTCACCTCTTAAACAACAATCACCAACTAAGCATGGTGTGTTGTGGCCCCACCCTTGGACCCACCAAAGTGGCCGGCCATGTTGGGCTTATTGGGCCCAAAATGGGCCCTTGTTGGGCCGGTCACGTGACCTCATGGGCCGAGCCCAATGGGCTCGCCCGTGTGGTTTCGTGTCGTGTCCAAAAGTTGCCCGACCCTTTTATTCGTTACTTATCAAACAAGGTCCGACGCGACATCGACGAAAAATCTCAGTTTTCTTGATTCGCTATTTATTCTCTCATACCGAACCTATGGCCCAAAACCTTCAGTTTTGTCCATGTATTGCTCCTCAAAAAACGTTAAGGTTTCCTTGTCTCAAGTTATCCGTCTTGTATGTGTGTGACCCTGCAGGCTCATGCCACCGTTGGCAGATCAGCGCAAAAGATCTCTTTTGTCTGATCCATCATAAGTGGTCTCTAGTAAGACGTTACGATTACCCAAGGTGCATGATGATCGATGATTCGATTTAACCTTTGTGCGTACAAGTCACTATCCTATTATCTCTAGATATCCCGATTGATCACAAGGCATAGAGTCGTCATCCTTGTTTAATCAATCATTGTTACTTGATATGTGAGATGGCTGAGAACTGGTAACCCGTATCACTGGCATGGCCATGCTCTTTCTCTCAGTCACTCTCGATCAAGAGGCCTTTAACGGATATCTTTCCCATACCGTAGTACGAGGGATAAATCTCTTAGCCGTCTTTCGTGTCACTCATGCAATCCGTTCCGCCACCCAATCATGCCTGTTATTGCAATCCTGTTACGGAAAGCGTTAGGCGCAAGTTAAAGCCGCACGTACATTGCATAGCGATCACAAAGACTCCTTGGTCTAAGGATATCGTGACAAGCAATCGCATTTGAATATGTTCATGGCTTAATCTACGAAACACTATTCAAAGCGGGTCGTCTGATATCAATCACCTCATGATATCTATGATATGATTCTGGGATCCCTCATCCCTATGACAAGTAGAACTATGTCATTGAGAACCATCCTCATACAGGTCGCTTGTATTGAAGCGTATATTGACCAGGGACTCATTAAGTGTGATCCGTACAGATTTATGGTTCTACTACTTTAGTGGTCATAAATCAGATCATGTTTAACATATTACTTTAACACATAAATAATACAAAGCCGTTTTATTTATTACAAACGATGATAATTATACATAGACATTTATAGACTACTAGCAATTGGACTAGGGCACAAAAAAGCTATCACTTGCTTACGTGTATTCTTCCAGCTGGGAGTTGCCTGATCTTGTATTAACTTGTTTTACCTTTATCCCACGTTTCTGAAAACTAAACAGGAAAGATCGAAAACTTTCCTGATCCTACGCGCGTTATGTCACGTCAAATGTGTTGCAACATGTTGTCTGACATCTTGACTTCGCGCTAAAAAATATGCCAATACTAAACGTAGTAACACCCTTCACTAGATCGCTCAAACCAAATCTCTGATTGCACAAGTGCTCCGAACTTTTCCATTACTAGAAACTTGGCCTCAGTGTCATTCCTATGGCTCGTTCAAATACCGACATCGAGGTTATCCTGAGTCAATTGATAGAGGATAACATCTCTAATGTTTTGGTCTTCTCTTTGGGCAACCGAGCTCACCTCATAGCTTTCGACACCCAGGAGTCTTTCACTAAACCAAAGCAGGAAAACTAGTCAAAATTCAACATGT
The DNA here is from genome assembly GCA_963920655.1 of Geranium rotundifolium. Classification (NCBI taxonomy): domain Eukaryota; kingdom Viridiplantae; phylum Streptophyta; class Magnoliopsida; order Geraniales; family Geraniaceae; genus Geranium; species Geranium rotundifolium. The sequence continues at coordinate 17,929,734 of OY987321.1, forward strand.
GGTTCTTCGATTACCTAGTCAAGCCGCATTTAATTGAGAAGGGAGGGATATTCCAATGGATTTCAATTTCATGACTACCTCTCATCTGTTGGTCGGAGAAATCTATCATGGACATTGCTGGTTTGGTGGGCAAAACCATTTGTATTCACCCGAATTCAGTTTCAAGCCATCGAATTGATAGGGCCCTGACCCTCGTCCTTAACGATTCTTTAGGTCAAATCGAGAAGACAGCGCCCATAACGGTGTTGGAGAAGAGTTTCATGGTGCGGATAGCGGCTTTTATCTCAGTTGATGTGCCTATACTCTTATCGGAACCAAGTTCTATTTTCATGGACTCTCCGTCATCGACCTCTTCCGGCTCTGAAGATGAGGCCGAGACCGATGCAATTTCCTATGACGAGGATGGGGCAGACGATGATTCCGATGCCGAGGAAGGGGAGATTCGGCCAACAGCAGACCATGTCCCTCTTTCCGACGACTCTCCACCTGACCACCTCTTGCATGCTTCTTCTGCCATATCGTCTCCCAAGGATGTGGATGTTGATGCGGACGCTTCGTATTCGCAGAACACCGTCCCTCGTTAATCGGTGGGTTTGTTTACCAAAGATGCATTGAATGAGTAGGTATTCAGTGTTCAGTCTGGCCTTTTAATGGGCAATATCTTAATGGGCCTATTGCGGATGGTCCAATTGCTGGTTTGGGTTTTTCTAATGTTGCTGCAAAACCCCAAGAGTCTAATTCTGTTAGTTGGAGCACTACTCTCAATTGTTATGTTTATAGTTGCACACGCAAAAAAAGAAAACTCAATGTGACCGAGCCTGATATTTTCACAATTAATCATACTTCAATCGAAAGCGCCACAAGAGCACGGGCGCTTTGCAAACTTCTAAGTTTCACTTCAAAGTGTACCGATGAAGAGATCATCCACTCATTCCAAGAGATTCAGACTGAGCATGCTAAAGCACTTCAAAACGTCTCTTGATTTATTTCTTGATCCGTTTTCTTTTTTCTTGTAATTCGCTTCAATGTATTTTTCATTGAGTCTCTCTTTCCCACCTTGGGAATTATTTTCTTTTTTCATCAATAAAATTTACCTTTGCTGATAAAAAAAGACAAGGGGGCATGTGAAGTGAACCACTCATGACGTGAATTTGGGCCTCCATCAACACAAGTTGGGTCAAATGGTAAGAAAATCACACTAGCATGTATGAGGTCCTGAGTTCGAATCTTGATACATAGATGCAATGCAGATCCAAAACTCAAGTAACAAATACATCATCTAATTATAAAAACATGAAATGAGTTAAAAAAACCAAGCAGATTAGATTGCATGAAGCCCAAAAGAAGATGACAAACCCACCTCGCCCCAGTGTTAAACCTCATGTACCTTCTATCCAGCCTTGTTCCTATCTTTGCGCGGTTACGGGTAACGACCAGGCGCCCGGCCTCAATGTCATTGCTATATAATGTTCAAATACCGACATCGAGATTATCCTAAGCCAAATGGCAGAGGATAACATCTTTGATGTTTTGGTCTACTCTTTGGGCAACCGAGCTCACCTCATAGCTTTCGAAACTCAAGAGTTTTTCACTAAATCAAAGCAGGAAAACTAGTCAAGATTCAACAGGTGATTCTTCGTTTACCAAGTCAAGCCGCATTTGATTGAGAAGGGAGGGATATTCCAACTAATTTCAATTTCAGGACTACCTCCCACTTGTTGGTGGGAGATATCCATCATTTACATTGCTTGTTTGGTGGGCGAATCCATCCTTATTCACCGGGATTTAGTTTCAGGCTATCGATTTGATAGAGCCCTGGCTCTCGTCCTTACTGATTCTTTAGGTCAAATCGAGGAGACTGCGTCCATCACGGTGTTGGAGAAGAGTTTCACAGTGCGGATAGTGGCTTTTAACTCAGGTTATGTGTCTATCCTCTTATCAGAACCAAACTTTATTTTCATCGACTCTCCATCGTCGACCTCTTCTATGGCTGTTTCTGGGGACAATTCCCTTTCTGACATCGAGGATGGGGCTTACTCGATTTCCGCCTCTAAAGATGAGGCCGGGACATATGCGATTTCCAATGACGAGGTTGGGGCCAACGATGATTCTGATGCCGAGGAAGGGGAGATTCGGCCAACGGCGGACTATGTCCCTTTTTTCGGCGACTCTTCACCTGACGACCTCTTGCATGTTTCTTGTGCCAGATCGTCTCCCGAGGATGTGGATGTCGATGCAGACGCTTCGTATTTGCAGAACGCCGTCCCTCGTGAATCGGTGGGTTTGTTTCCTAAAGATGCATTGAATGAGAAGGTGTTTAGTGTTCAATATGGGCCTTTTATTTGGAAATGTTTTAATGGCCCTGTTTCGGATGGTCAAATTGCTGATTTGGGTTGTTCTAATGTTGCTGCAAAACCCTAAGAGTCTGATTATGTCAGTCGAAGCACTACTCTCAATTGTTACGTTAATTATCCCAGACGCAAAAAAAGAAAACTCAAAGCGACCGGGCATGATATTTTCACAATTAATGAGCATGGCCGCTTTGCAAACGTCTGGGTTTCACTTCAAAGAATACCGATGAAGAGATCATCCGCTCATTCCAAGAGATTCAGAATGAACATGCTAAAGCACTTCAAAACGTCTCTTGATTTATTTCTTGATCCGTTTTCTTTTTTCTTGTAATTCGATTCAATGTATTTTTCGTTCTCTCTTTCCCACCTTGGGAATTAGTTTCTCTCTTCATCAATACAATTTACCCTTGCTAATAAAAAAAGGGAGGACATGTGAAGTGAACCACTCATGACGTGAATTTGGGCCTCCATCAACATAAGTTGAGCCAAGTGGTAAGGAAATCACAGTAGCATATATGAGGTCTTGAGTTCGAATCTTGATACATAAACGTAATGCAGATCCAAAACTCAAATAAAAAACATTATCTAATTATAAAAAAAAACATGAAATGAATTGAAAAACCAAGAAGATTAGATTGCATAAAACCCAAAAGAAGATGACAAACCCAATAATCCTAATCCAACAAAATTGATCAGTTTTTTATTTTTTAAACTGAATACGGTTCGGTTTTTTGTTCTACTTGTTGGAACTGTTTGACACTCAACTTTTCTTAATTAGTCAATAAATTAATAAACAAAAACTTTAAATGTGATTTACAAACAAAAACTTTAAATTTGAAATTAATAAAGTTGTAATTTCAACCTAATTGAAAGATAAAACTTTATTATTACAACCTAATTGAATTATAAAGTTTGCATAGAAAACACTAATGAAAGATAAATTTTTATTAGAATCGATTACAGTTCCTGTCGTTTACCCAGCAATTCTGAATTTTAGGAACCTAAACCGAATTGGAATCAAATGGCCCTCTAATTTAAGAACTAAAATCAGAATTGTTACACCTGGTTCCCAAATCTCCAGTTTCGATTTCAGTTTGGTCCCAGTTCGATCTCCGATTCTGGGTCTAAAATGTCCACCCATACCTAAAACTCCATCAATTTCAATTACTGAAATGCATATCACAAAGATATCATATTTGGGTTTGTATTGAATGCATTTATTATCACTAATAATGTTCATCTTGCATTTCATGTATACGTGTGAAAGACATGAATAAAATAAGAGTTAATTACAATTTACACATACTATAGTGGCGCGTTTTAATCTTCACTATAGCTATAATAAAAATTTAACCTCATGTCAGTTAGTCATTTTTTATACTTTGTTTTAATATCGTTAGAATTTGTCAGGAAAATCTAATTTCTTAAAAAAAGAAAAGGACAAAAACATCCTTTGAATTGATTTGAAATCAATTCATCCTAGTTTGGCTCATACCGGTAATAAACCAAAATTGAAATTTGGCATGGGCAATTGAACGGGTTCGGCTAGTCTATCTCCTTCTTCGTCGATGCTCTCGTTTCTTCGACGAGCATCCGTTGCTGGAGAAACTTCAGATCCACCCTCCACGGCAGCTCTCTAACCACTGAGCCATCACCGATCCACTAAGCCACCTCCGTGTAGCATTAATCCGAACGAGAAAAGCGTGTTGGTCGAGGTTGGGCTGAGCCTCTTCTCGGTATGCTCCTACAACGGTCTATAACAGAGCTCCAACCCTAAAAATCAGGACTCTCGGCTCCTCGTCTACTTGTAGACCCCTATCTCCTTCCCCGGCGATAACAATAGATCCACCCTCCGTGGCAGCTCTCTGACCAACGAGCCATCGCATTCGGAATGGAGACCCATTTAGAAATGGGGAAAGGGGTGAGTTCAAAATCATGAGACAAGATGGAGAAGGGAAATGGTGGTTCTAAATTTGGGTTTTTCGCAGATCCTAAGATCGAGCCATTTGTGCTCTGAAACAACCACAATTCATGTGAGCTAAGATCTTGGGCCAAGAAGACTAGCTTCGTCTTCAATTTTTGGTCTCGGTCTTCGCACTCCTGCCGCCATCATTGAGACCTTCCTCTACTCTATCGAAGAAGTCCACTGCGCCGTCCTCTTCGACTGCTTTCGGGGAGTCCTCACCATCCCATTCTTTAACCTCAAAGAGTCATCGCTCTCCTTCCTTGGCAATCAATTTTCTGAATCCTGTGACCGATTCATTTTCGGCCCCTCTATTTTGAGTCTCCGTCTACAAGCGAGATCTTTCCATGGAACCAAGCTTCCTCTGCGAGCTCGAGTCCGTTGTCAGAGGCCGGAAAGGCCTCTTCCTCTTCTTGTTGAGGGTCTTCATCGGCGGTAGGTATATGGTCGACACCAACAAGATCGCTGGAGACGGACGGTGGCTTCCTTGCTAGAGAAACGACAAGGAAGTAGATGGACTGGTCGAAACGGTCGAATTACTCAAACTAGATTTCAATTTTTGTTTATTACTGGTCCGATCAAAACGAATGTGAATTGATTCCAATTAAATTTAAAGGTACTTTTTTCTATTTTGAAAAAAAAAGGTTTTTCGTCCAAATTCTAACCGTGTTAGAGAAAAATGTACAAAAACGCAACTAATTGACTGAGATTAGGGCGCAGAAGATGGAGATCCCCGGAACCTCGAGTTTTAAACCGTCAAGATCCCATCGATCTCCAGGCCCGTGCCTCCAGAACATGGGATATTTGCAAATCCATGGGTATTACTTGCACCATACTCAAATCTCAAATGATTAATATTCTTGAAGGCATGGAAGCCAAGAACAAGGCCTCCTAAGGCGACTTAAGCCTTTCTTTTTTCTTTTTCCTGGTTTCAATTTCTTTTTGTATCTTTTCTTCACTCTATGTTTTCTTTCCTTTTTATTAGTTGTAATTGGCTAGCTTTTGCTTCTCTCTTAGAAGATTTAGTCGGTTTCATCAATAATTTTTTTTTCGCTGAGAAAAAAATAATTTGACTCAGATTAAACTTTTTATTATAATTGTAGTAAAGTGTGAAACACGTCACTATAATATAGTTATTATAAGAAATCATGATATATGTTGTTATACTGATAGCATAGTCATATTTTATAAGAAATCATGATATATGTGATTAATTGTATTCTTTTGTAATCTAAACTTTCCAGGGCTGGGTTACAAGTTTGGAAAAATATCCATACCCAACGGGTTTTGAACGGGTTAGTGATGTGTGAGCATCCGTACCTACTTTTGTTGACCTTTTTACACACATTAACCCTCATTTTCTACTTGTTTACATCAGATTTTGCACCATTCTTGCCTCTCCATGCCTCACGGGTACCCCGAGTGTTATTGCGCAGATTTCGAGACTCTGTAGCAACTTTTCGTGATTTTCAACGGACCGTGGTCGACTTCGAGGTCCCTCTCTGGGACATCCCGGGGTCAATGAACACGGACCCGTGGGGTCCCTCTCTGGGGCATCCCGGAGTCGATGACCACATACCCGTGCTTGACGTCGGGTTCCTCTCTGGAACAGCCCGTGGTCAATGACCACGGGTCCGTGGTAGACTTCGGGGTCCTTCCTTGGGACATCCCGAGGTCAATGACCACGAACCCGTGGTCGATTTCGGGATCCATCTCTGAAACATCCTGGGGTCGATGACCACAGACTCGTAATCAAGTTAACGGTCAACCACTCAAGTTCGTAAGAAGAACGTGAGCAAGAAGTGAAGTGGCCGAAAGACGTGAAGCACAATCGAGCACGGGCATATGGTCATTGACCACGTCTCTCGTGGGTGCAACTAATTTTCCACTATAACCCATTTTTTAGAAAGGCGTCCAGTTTTAGAGCATTCTAAAGTAAGAGAGAGCTCAAAAATTCAGATAAATCAAGGCGTTCTAGAAGAGATTCATCGATAAGAAATCGAAATTTAGGTTCGAGGATGATCCGTGAAGTCCAGATTCATGTATTGAATACTCAAATCAGGTTTCATCTTGTCCTTTTCTCCCTCTTATGAGTCTTATGGATTTGATTCTCAAATAGATGAATTGACTTGTTGTATGTTTTCCATAGCTCATTTTGATGAATTGATTCAAGTGCCATGAATAATTTTTATACATGGAATTATCTACTATATTCATGACTTGCAAGTTCGTTCATCGATTTAGGGATTGTTGGTGTTCTTCATTTCTTATTTCATGTACTAGTTTAATTCTTGCTCACAGCCTCGTAACGGGTGCTGTTATTATTTCATCGCTTAATGCTTACAGTCTCGGTACGCCTGAATGTCTGATTTAGTTCCTTGCAATCATTGTGAAACAAATGTGAAGAATGGATTTGAATAGTGGAAATTGGGTTTAACCCATTGCTAGGAATAGTGTGGTTAACACAATTGCAACATCTATAGATTCCAAAAATCGAAAGTTTTGTGGTATCACTGTTCGTCATGCTTCTCAGTTTTTTTAAACCGTGTCTAGGGATAGTTCGATTACTCTAACTTTGTTAATCTTTAATTTGGCTGAAAGGTAATTTGAAGTATTCTTTAACATCACGTTGCCACCTGACAGGAGGAAATCTCAGCAAGCTGAAATCTACTCACTCCCGAGTACACGACAAGTGCACCGGTCGTCAAGTAATATAGGGCGTTTTAAACCCTCGAGTTATCGATCCCACGAGGACTGTCAACTGTAGAACATTGGAGTACAAATGTCTAATGTATCGGGTCTAAGTGATCAAATTGGATTTTGGTTTTGTGAAACTTTAAATTAAAATTCTCAACACAAAAGTAAACACACAAGTCACTATATTAACAAGTCGGGGTTAAATATGCTTTCGGGGAAATGTCATGAAATGAAATTGAGTACATGAGTATAACTTGAGAAATTTAAACGGGGAAACGGGGTGTGTCAATTATGGTCTTACCCAAAATGCTCAATACTTGGTCATCAATGGTTCAATTACCTATTCGAGTCTAATGTGATCAGGCTAAGGTCGAAGGTCTAGATAATCGATCTTAGGATCCTATAATTCACATGCTTTCGACGTTGGCACCATATATGCATTTAGTCTCGTACCCAATATTCCTATTGGCAACAATGTAGATCTGAGTCCCAACTACTCTAATCCACCTAGGTCGATTGATATCGCCTCTCTTCCTAGATTCGGTCAACACCAAGCCTACCCGGGAGGTGAAACATTAAGTTATGTAGTTAGGATCCCGGTTCTCATGCTCCCAAACTAAATCATGCACCCTAATTCAAATCATTTCATTTCCCGTTGCACATACAAACCACAACAAAGAAATTAGCTACTCATGTGAATAAAAGTTCAGTTCATCATCTTCAACACTTCCATATTCATGCATATATATGCAAATCCCAATTTCATGAATAAAAACATGTAAATTTCACAATAAATTTGAACAATTCAATTCCAAAATAACTTGATTATCAAAATCCAATCACAATAAAATCCAATCCCACAAAACCCAACAATAATTCGATCTCAAAATATAAACCCTAAGTCACTACCCAATTAAAATCAAGACTAAGAAGATCTACAACTTCTAATCTCAAAATCGACGAATCAGGCTTCCCTTGAGACATTGGAACCACCCTGCTCCTTCCCTTCTCCTTGAATCACCAAAACCCCTCTCTCTAGATCGATCGTTCTCTTCTCTCCAATCTCCTCCAAATTCGTAGCCCAAAACTCATCTAAAATAGGTTTCAACGCAGAGGTAAAAGGGTAATTGCACTGAAAATTTGAATTTTAGCATGCGAAAATTAGTCTGTCGGGTGAGACCCGGCAGGTTGCAAAAATCCTCTTCATCCCTTCGCTGTGGATAGCACGGGTTGCCGGGTTAGCGCGAACCTGTCGGGTGACCCGGCAACCTCATCCAACTTGACCCAAACCTAATCCCCTTTTTTTTCCACGTGAAGCACTCGGGTTGTCGGGTTAGCACGAACCTATCGGATGGAACCGGTAGGTCAACCCGACAACCTGCTCGGGAGGTGACTGGGTGAGCTCTCGCGACCTCTTCTTCGCCATTCTTCAATATGCACACGGGTTGCCGGGTTGCACCTGGCAGGTTCACCCGGCAACCTTCTTCTCGTTTTCCCAATTTTTGTATTTTTGGCTCATTTTCGTCTCTTTTCGACCTGTTTTCACCTAAAACCATCTGGCAACACTCATGAGGTAAAAGTAGCATATTATTAACTAAAAATGATAAATTCGGGACAAAATGGGGTTAAAAGTGAGGAGATTTGACTAGGTTGGATACATAATATTCGACCACATCACCACCCCACACTTATCCTTTTCTTGTCCCGAAAAAAGAACAAAATAAAAACAAAAAGTAAAATATTCGAATTTTTAAATACATTATTTTCCCGAATTAAACCCTGAGGTAACTCGTAGGAGGAGTTCGGGTCCTCAAATTAACTACATTTAACTGTAATCAATCCTTCTTTTTTTAATCGGCAAGTTGTGTATAACTATAATTAATTCTTTTTTTACTATCCTTAAGGGTTTAGTTAGGGAAGAAAACCCTAAGGGTATTTTGGTCTTTTTTTATAAAATAAAATTTTTCATCCAAAATCTAACATTGTTAAGACAAAGTGTAAAACGTAATTAGCGATAATAAAATGTAAACTTTTTTTTATCTGAAGTAAAATGTAAAAGTGATCATTTTAGCAGGGGCAAAGTGTAATTATCCTTAAGGGTTTAGTTCCAGAAATCATCTACAACCACTAATTAAATTTGCAATATGTCCCAGAAATTCATTAGGGGTTTAGTTCTCCAATTCATTGGCTTCTACTTGAAATCGGAATTGGCATGAATCGATTAAATCCAGAAATCCACCAAACCTACAAATCGGTGAAATCCCAAAAACCTAGAGGGGACGAATCAGCACAAATAGGGCGACCCTCTTCTCCGGCGAGAAACCTCTAGCTCCAAAGTACCCACCTCTGGCACGAATCAACGACCTTCTTGATAAATGACGAACCGATGTGACGTTGGCTAGAAGATTGATCTGGATTTTTTATCAGAGAGAAACAAGTGGTAACAGACGAAGAGTGGTGGCAGATAGAGACGAAGAGTATAAACCCTCTTCAACTTCGAGGCTCTCTGATTCTTATTCCGATCACTGACAAATTTTGACAAGTTCTGCAGGTTCATCGCCCAAACCCAATGCCCATAGTGGATCCTACTCCCGCGAAACTCGCCAACTCCAATTGTTTTAGAATATGAAATCCAATAATCAAAAATGCTCTTTTAGCAGTTTAAAAGTCAGAGTTTTGAGGAATTTTAATAAAGGGTAGCTATTTGAAAATTTAATAAATAATTAAAGGTATTTTAGACATTTTATATTTATTTTAAATTTTATATTCAAAACTTAATAAAATCAGAGCAAATCGTTGAAAGAAAATATAACTAAGCGGTTCGACTGTTAAATTTCACCGTAAATATTAAAATTTTTAAAAGCAACTGCTTGGAACATTACTATCGTTTTACGATTGTTTTTTGTCGCCTTATAGTTTAATTTGCACTGATTTTCATCTTTAGTAACTGCCCTTTGAATACATTAATTAATACCTGGAACGAAACATTTAATTTATATTAATGTAGTGAATCATACTTGATTAACTTCACCTAAGCTTTGGTAAAAAAACTAACTTCACCTAATCTCATTCATGGAAAGATTTTCATCATGAAAAGGCAGCCATATAGCTAGCTATCATGTAGGCATAATCTTTTATTGATTAAAATATTATTCAACAAATAACATTCTCACTTCTGTCCTGACTGTCCATCATAGTTATGAATTATAATTTTATCGCACAGTGCAAGACTGGAACTAACTTCAAAATAACAGTTCAAGTATTTCACAAACTTCTATTAACCAAAATAAAACATACAATTATAACATGGCATACAACATAATGCACTTTGGCAAACCAAAACTAATTTCACAAGATTCACAAATGTATATGTGTGTATATATATAACAAATCATGTGAGAACACAACCCTCTTGTGAGAACGTGAGAACAGAGTTTGACCATTGAAAATAAGTGGATGTCTAACGAAAATAAGTGAATGGTCCAATGGAAACAGTATGATCATTGAAAATAAGTGAATGTCCATAAAAAATAAGCGAATGTCCAGTTGTTCTCGCGTTCTCACAAAATATTTGATTCTCAATGGAATACTTCTATATATATATATATATATATAGAGAGAGAGAGAGAGAGAGAGAGAGAGAGCGAGAGTAGGTATCAAATACAAACCAGAGTAAAATGTCCAAACTATATAACATGCAGTGCACTGTTGTATAACCATGTATAACACGTAGTGCAATGTTGTATAACTACCACGTGTCGCAATCTAAGATAACGCGCGTCTCAGATCCGACGGTTTGTTCTCACGTTCTCACAAAATATTTGATTCTCAATGGAATACTTCTATATATATATATATATAGAGAGAGAGAGAGAGTAGGTATCAAATACAAACCAGAGGAAAATGTCCAAACTATATAACATGCAGTGCACTGTTGTATAACCATGTATAACACGTAGTGCAATGTTGTATAACTACCACGTGTCGCAATCTAAGATAACGCGCGTCTCAGATCCGACGGTTATACATTGGTTTGTACGTTTGGACATTTTGGGTGAGTTTGTATTGGAGTGCATCCCTGTGTGTGTGTGCTCGCGCTCACGTGTGTGCGCGCGCGCAACCTTTTTCTGTTAGAACGTTAGAACACTTTTATCCGTTAGATCACATTTAATATAACGCACCATATTAATGTGGATTACAAACGTGTATGGCCTTTCTGCGTGAGGCTATGGGCTAGGGTCAATTTTGGGAACTTAATATTCTAAATAAGGCAATTGATTAAAATTTTAATTGCAATTAATGATCCAATTAAGGCAATTAAATTCCATTCACGGGAATGTTCTAATTGCAATCGGATATAGATTGGATCTGTAGGAATTATTTGAGGGTTTCAATCAAATAATTTCATGCCCATACAAGAAATTAACCTCAAATATCTGAATTAATAAGGATCTTGCATGATCATGAGATCTAGGCTAGAATCAAAACTTGAATATTACCTTTGATGAAAATCTCTTTGTTACTAAATTGGATCTAGTAACCTCTAAAGATCGTCCACACAGGAAGAGCAATCCGGGGATATTCACAACGATCCTTACTAGAAGATCGAAGCAAGCAAAATGGACGGGGAGAGGAGGAGGGGGTGGCCAGCGCCTTAGAGAGAGAAAAAGAGGAGCTAGGGTTTTGGAAAATAATTCCCTTAATTTTCAGATCTAAAAATTTCCCTTTTATAAACCTTTTTAGGCAATAATTAATTAAAGGCCTTAATGGGCTTAAAGCCCAAAGCTGTTAATTAATTATGTAGAGAAGACCATTCTGGCTAGGCCCAGTTTAGCTAAATTAATTAAATCTATTTAATTAGATTATAATTAATTAGTCATGCTAAACCGTTCTTGATTTCCGATTTAGTCCTAAACTGAAATCGGTCTAATCCGGTTTAATCCAAAACCGGATTTTGTCTCTCTCATGATTCCTCCATATGATTCCATCCGTTTTACTCAACTTTTAGTATGTGACCCTCTAGGCTCACGATACGTCGGCGGACTGGTAAAATTACTATTTTACCCTTTCCATCATGAGTGGCCTCTAGCAAGACATCATGATTACCCAACGCTTGTGATTATCGAGATTTCGACTTAACCTTGTCGTACATAAATCTATCCTTTTATCCTCTTGATATCTTTGACAACCACGAGGCATAGACAAGTCATCCTCGTCCTATTATCCTGTTTCTTGATTCTGAGTTGACTGAATTATAACTGATACTACGTATCGACTGCATGGTCATGCTATTGTATTTCAGTTGTACTCATCAAGTGGCCTAAACTGATATATGCTCACACGTCCGTATGAGGGATAAATCCTTCAACAATCCATTGAGTCAACTCATGTAACTCGTGATCGAGCCAATCACAGTCGTTATTGTAACCCTTTCATAGGAGACATTAGACTGAGTCAAACTCGTCACTCATTACACAGTGGCCTCAATGGTCCTTCTGTCTGAGGATGTGATTTCATGTGCCGACATATGAGTATGTTCATGACTGTGTCTATGTAACATACTCATGATCAGGTCGTCCTATATCACCCCTGACTGGTGATACTATGACCTAACTCTGGCCCCCTTTTGGCCATGATCAGTAGAGCGTGATCATTTAGAGTTAGCCTCATACCGATCGCTTCTTATGAAGCTATTCTGATCGGGGACTGCTTAAGTAAGATTTTATGTGATGTAGATCTACTATTATGTGTTGTCATATCAATGATACAAATCAAATCATACTTAAGATATTACTACAACAGTTAGTAATATTAATGCCGATTTTATTTCAACTAATAATCTTTATTACATGATTAGATTGAAAATACATTGTGCTAGGGCACAAAACCCAACAGGATCAACATTATATAGTGGAAAAAGGAGATAATACTTTCGTGGACAGTAATGGAAGACAAATCTGGAAGTGAGAGTGGGATGCCAGTGTGCTCCGAGTAAGTAAGTGTGGCTAATATGGAAGTGAATATGGCCAGATGAATTCATTATGAAAAATCAATCTGCATGCTCATATTGGTATACAAAAGACTAATAATAACAAAATATTGGTGCTCATATAAGAAGTCCATTTATTCATGCATATTCTGGTGTGATTATTCACTTTAAAGTGTGGCCATGTATAACATGTGTATGGTTAAACACAAATGTAGTATGGTCATAAGCTACAATTTAACAAAAAATAACAACCATGTTCTAGTTTGGCTATTCACTAACACCATTGTCCATGTTCACATAGGAGTGGCTTTCATTCATAAGTATTATGATCATAATATGCAATCCGAAGTTGCAGTATGTTTGGATCCAGCTATGGCTGCTCAGTATCTGGTGTGGGTGTCCTACACTCTTGATAGTGTTTGTGGCTGCTCAATATATGGTGTGGCTATGATTGCACCAGTATAACTGCGAGGAACCCAGTGTGGATATTTTGATTGATGGATAATAGTAAGAGTCGATCCACATATAGCACATTGAAGGGGGTTACACATGAAAGGTGAATAATGAATGTGTGTAAATGGGGTATATGGTTTGGCTGCTGGTGACAACGTGTGGCTATCATTGAAGCGGTATGGTTGCCACGAGATTAAGAATGACCATCAAACTCTACATGTGGTTGCAATTAAGACATATGACTTCTATTTAATAGATGTGACTGTGGTTGAATCAGTGTGGTTATTAATGTATCAACTATAATATTGCGCATAACTCTAATAAATTGTAGTATGGCTTTATAAAGACATTGAGAGAAATTCATTCTACACGGTGCATGAGGACATCATTGAGAATCACATTAAATAGAGATCGAATTTAGAAGAAAAAAAGTAAACAAATTAAATAAATATCAAATTTAATCAGTGCTAGACACATTAAATAGAGATCAAATTTAGAAAAAAAGGAAACAAATATTTTCGGAAAAAGAGAATCACCCAGGTTAGAAGACTGAGTACATATCTATGCAATTTCACAATAATTCCCTAGCGCATCAGTTTTTTTATATAACAGGTGGGCCCGCACCACACGTGTCAAATATTGATCACAACAAAAATCCAATGGTGCAGAAGTGTTCTAACGTTCTAACACTAACTGGGTGTTCTCAATTGATTAATGCTATATATAGTGAAGGGTTCGAATGAGAACTAATTGTGTCATGAGAACATGAGAACCATTAGACATTCACTTATTTCCATTGGACATTCATTTATTTTCAATGGATAAAGTGTTTTTGTTTGAAATTGACCTATTACCGTTGGACATTCACATTCATTGGATATCACCATTTTCTTTGAACATTCGCCTATTTTGGATAAACATTCACTTACTTCCAATGGAAAAAATCTGTTATCACGTTATCACAAAAGGGTTTGGTTCGGCTACAAACATATATAAGACATCCAAACCATGTAGAACCATCAGATTTTAGACGCGCGTTATCTCAAATTGTGACACATGACAGGGTTCAACATGTTATATAATATTGCACTACATGTTATACATGAATTTTGTACAGATCCAACATGTTATACGACATTGCACTACATGTTCTATATGGTTATACAACGACATTGCACTACATGTTCTATGTGGTTATACAACATTGCACTGCATGTTATACAGTTCGGACGTTTTAACATTTTTAATTGGTTTGTAGCTGATATCTCCTTTTTATATATATGTATGTGTGTGTGTGTGTGGGAATTCGAAAAAAAAATCAAATGAAATTTTTTCCGAAAAATGGATACGCCTATATATGTATGTGTGTGTGTTGCATCGGTTTACATGAAACCCTAATGCAATATTCGCAACATTAGCAACTCCACTAAAAACTTCAGATCTAATTAAAGAGTTAATTATATCTGATTTGAGTAGATCAATTCTAGTAGACTGATCTTCGTCAACCTTCGATCAAGACTTGTTCGTGTGGATACTAGTAGAGAGCGCATCCAGTTGGAGACACTTTTTGATTGAATCGCGAAAAACTTGTTCACTCTGAAACAATGGTGGATCCCGGGGGGTGGACACCCGCCCTCCCTTGCTCTGTGAATTCGAAAAAAAAATCAAATGAAATTTTTTCCAAAAAATGGATACCCCCCCCCCCCCCCCCCCTAAATTGTGGTATGTAGCTTAGTGATAAGTGTGTAACATTTTATCCACAAGATCATGGGTTCAAACCTTGGAATAATAAATTTTTTTATTAGTGGGCTTTTGAACTCACTTATATTTGGTTCAAAATTATAATTATTTAACTATTTATTGTATTACTTAAATTATTTTTTTTTTTCCGTTTTCATTACAAAAACGACTAGTTTCTATCCATCTTACAGGATCTACAAGAGGTAAATAAAGTTTTTATCGATTAGTTTTAAACCTGAAGTAGATCCTTACTTAGAAACACGGTTAAATTTTTTTTATTTGCTTTCGCTTTTTTGCATGAGATCCCGCATTTCTCAACACGATTTTCGCAAGAGTTGTGTTTGGCACAAAGATTCAAAATTTGATCAAGCTTTATTAGTTCACTGCTTCAAATGATAATTTTTTTTGTAACATTATAGTTTTTAAATTTCAATTTAAACTTTTCTTATATCATAAATATTTTATTAATGTATGCTTATTATATCCAACATGTTGTGCAAAGGAGACAGAAGGAGCATCATAACTCCTAAATGGAGGATCTCGACAATATTACTCATGTTGCAATGACGGATGTCGAACAACGATGGAATAAACATATTACGAAATGCATCAACGAGAGCTCTGAGACAATTATTCTAAGGGATTTAGGAGTCATGATTAGACGGCACTAAATCCTCGTCACTCTTCCCAGCACTCGTAGCGATCATCAACAATGCTAGAATTGTGGTGCCCGAGGCGCGAAATGAAGCGTTGGAAAAAGAGAATGCAGGGAGCAAGAAGAAATGGAATAAAACAACCAAATATCTCAAATTCCTTTTCACGTCTCTCGGCAATTCGTTTGTGGCTCCTCCCTGTCATTCTCTTTTGAATAAAATAGTTTGTAATTTACTTCTTATATAATTAAATTCACAAACTTAAATTAATATAATAATATTTTTATTTCTCATTACTATTTTATTTCAATTTAATTTACTTTTATTTTAAATTATGATTTTTGGTATTTACCAAAACCCATAATTTAAAATATACATAATGCCTTAATGACAACACACATTAAGACGTAGGCTGCCCATATTATGGTAGCTCATGTATGGTGTACAATTCCATAATAAGAGTGGCGTATACCACAATATGCGCTACCCTTATTATGGCACCTTACACCATAACGTGTGCTGTCATAATATGAGTAGGGCAACGTGAGGTGCTTTTTGGTGTCTACAGCAGCACATATTATGTGCTACCCTTATTGCCAAAATCTAGTAGTATTATTTGTTTTGAAAAAGATAAATATTTTTAGAGGTTTTCCTTTTTTTGTTTTTTAACAAAATTTTGTATAATTAAATTTTTTAGTTAAAAATTATTTTATAAATATTTTATTTCTTAATTTAGAGAATATTTTCATTTTTTTAAAGATACTCATAGTTTGTAGTGCAAAGTTTACTATACTTTATTATCATTAATAAGTACACAACACTTTATTGTAAAAATGTCACACTATAAACCATCTTTTTGTTTGTTTTCCATCACAACACATTATTGCAAGAGTGTCACAATATAAACCATCTTTTTGTCGGTTTCCCTGTCTATAATAATGTAGTCAACGTAGTCCTCTTACAAACTTTCTTATTGGATATAAGGCATGAAATGTTGGTAATTAGCACATGGAGCACACGTTTGGAGATCAATACTTTATGGGAATGAAGCTAGGTTGACAAGAAAATGCTTCAAAAGAACCACTAATCTGTTGAAAAAAAATGCGGCCATTCCCTTATTAATGTGAAATCCTAGGCAGAACACAGTCTATTACCGCCCCACTTTGTGGGAATTAGTGGCCACTTGTTTTAGTTTTAGTTCAGGACTTGATGAGTGGGAATGAAGGAATATTATGGGATAACATTCTTCTTTAAACAATTTTCGATCGAATATTGTATTTCGTTTGGTTTGTGCTTGAATCACTAAGTATGAGATTGATGAATGGGTATTTGATGTGAGGCTCAACATGACGCAGTGAGCAATATTTAAAATAAAATAATATTTACATGCAAATGTGCTTTCGGTGATTGGGAAAACTAATATCCTCTCGAGATAAGTAAAGTCAAGTTAGAGCCTCTCCAAAAACAATTGTTGGAATCACTTAAATACGTAAACTTACATATATATATATATATATATATATATATATATATATATATATATATATATATATATATATATATATATATAATGTGTCGTGAGAACATAAGAATCACTGGACATTGTCTTATTTCATTTATTTTGAATGGATAAAGTGTTTCTGTTGGACATTCACATATTTTCGATAGACATTCACTTATATTGGATATCACAATTTTTATTGGACATTCACATATTTCCGATGAACATTTACTTATTTTCAATGGACAAACTCAGTTCTCACGTACTCATAAAAGAATTTAGTTGTCACCTGATCCATCCCCCATATATGACTTGTTTTAAATATAATGGTTTTACTCTTAACATTCTGATAGTGTTTTGATTGATCTCTAACTAATACAAAGTTACACTTTATTTTAACATAAATGATTAATTATTTTATTTTGAAAAGATGAGATTACCCATCATTATTCGGGATCGGAGATGTTCTCGGCGTTGAGCTGCCGGAGGAACATATCTTCAACGTTGGGAATATAGTGTAATCCAAAATAGTTAATGTGCCATTTAAATGTGAAGTGTAAAACTTATATATATACTTAAAAGCTGTTATGAATAATTATCTCTTTAAACTCCCCCTTATAGTGCTCAAACACCAAAGATTACTCATATTTAGCAATCTAAGTTAACATGGTAAATTATTATTTTGTATTTACAAATTATGATCATATTTTAATAATTTAAAATCTATTTGTATGTACGTTATTATTTTAGAATAAAAGAAATATCCATTCTGTTTACATAATTTCTATAAATATGTTACTTAAAAATTATTTTGTATACACATGTCCACTGATGCACGGTCATGCAAGTTCGCAAATCACTTATTAAACTAGTCGTCAACCTAACTTGCAAATGGGTCAAAGACTCCAATTATCACTAAGTCTCTTAAAGTACAATGGCTGGGGAGTTGTGAAAATCCAAGAAATCGCATTGGGATTAGGCAATAGTAGGGTGATTGATTGATTATTAAGAAGATATTTAAATGAGTGAGATTAAGTGGTGGGACTCAAAACTTATCCTAATATGACAAATGTAAGTTTGATCGCTCAAACTCCCATAGACAATAAAAAACTTGAACATTCGAAATAAAAACCGAGTTTTCACACCCGAAACCTAGTCTGATTCCTCAAATTCAAAAGCAATACGACATTCCCGTCCTCTGGGTTGGGACCCCTTAAAACGGTAAACCGAATCCATGTGACTATTTCACCCATTACATACCGGGCCCTCCTCTATGGAATTACTCTTGATTTCATGGATTAAATTAAGCCCATATTAACCGAGAGCCAACCATGATGAGTCTTAATTCCCCATTCTACCCAAATTCAACCCAATCAATATACAACGATAATTGTCCAATCCTTAATGATTTCCTTTTAATCCATCCCCATTCCCTAGTTTAGCTACTCATGCCTTCAATTAACATGCAATCAACTATCACAATCATCATCAAAACTTCAAATCTCATGCAAATCTCCAAATAACACTTAGATCTCAACAAAGCTAAATTGGAAATCTAATCAATTTGTAGCGATCAATCCTAGATCAGTAGTCCCGCTAATCTTCTAATACTCGATCAATAAATAAAACTCAAAGCAATCAATCGTTTATCTCAAATCAATCATGAACAATCAAAAGCTTAAGAACTTGGATCAAAAGCTTAAGATCCTTGACTCTAAGATTCAAGTTAAGATGAAATTCACTTGTAAACAAAAGGTAGCTATTACAAACAAGATTGATTTATCCTAACTCATTCTTCTTTCTCAAGCCTCTAAATGTCTAATCTCTAGAACTTTGAGCTTCTCTCTCTGTATTTCAAATCTACTCTAAAACTAGTCTAAGAAATATGAGAAATGAGGTCGAAGGTACAACATCAGATACTCTCATCTTCCTTATACACTCCTACACAAATCTAAGGGGTTTATGAGTCTTCACGCAATTATGCAGAATTGAAGCTTCTGCGTACGAGTCACGACAGGGTTTCTTAATTTCTCCTCCTACATTCTTGGAGACAATTGTGCAGATGTAACACCAATGTGTCACGAGTAGATTCCATGACTCCAAGTTGTTCTAATTTTCCCGTCCACGTCATCCAACGACGGGTGAATGTCACCACAGGGTGTCGTGACTTGTCTTAATATCTCAAACTTCTTCCCTCCTCAGCTGCTGCAACTCATGACTCCGTAGTCACGAATGGGTTTCGTGAATATATGTGTCATTACTCAGACTCTGGAAACTCGACCACCTGGTCTGGTCTCCTGCAACTCCGACTGGTGTTGTGAGTTGAGCTGTTGTGACTGGATTCTCTTGCAAACTCTCCTTCTCTGCTATCTTGCACTCACGACTCATCAATTTTCTACAAGGCGTAGTGACTCTGACTGTCGTGAGTCTCCTCTGCTGCTCCATTTTTGCTCCTTTTCAAATCGGTTTTATCTCGAGTCTTCTCCCAGACTCTTTTCAGCTCTAAATAGCCTCCAAATGATAGTTTTTTCCTGCATTATAGTCACAAACCCTTAGTGTGTATAGTAGTATCTAAAGTAGGCTAAAATCCCCTAAAATCGGGGAGAAATCGAGTTAATTGTGAGGAGATTTGGCTTGAGTGGAGATGAAAAATTCACTCTCATTACTATGCCAATAGGATGGAAGTTCATACTAGCCGTGTGGGGACGCCTCAACATAACAATGTAGTTGAACGAAAACATCGTCATATCTTGGAGGCGACACGAGCTCTCAGATTCCAAGGTAAAGTGCCCGGCCAGTTTTGGGGAGACTTTGCCCTCATGGTAGCTTACTTGATCAATCAAACACCTCTCAAGTTCATTGGCAACAAGACACCATATAATTTAGTTTATGATCTTGAGTCACGGGTCGTTTTGATATCCCAAGACGTCCAATTATGGGAGAAGATCTTACTTGGAGACCAATGCATGGAAACCAACAGTTCATCAAACACAACAAATGTACCAGCAGCTTATCATTTTGTTCTTGACGTACTAGTTAACCATCCCACGAAGCAAGAAATTGAAGAGGTCCCGCAGGCGAGGTCGTGAAAGAGGTTGAGCCCCCCCCCCCCCCCCCCCCCATACAAGAGGTTAAAATGCCTCAACCTAAGAAGCACGTCCGAACAGTCTCCAAGCGCTTGACAGGTTATGATTACACCTTAATGCCTTCCATATGGCTCCACTTCGCATCCCACTCCACCATCAGCATCCTCAACGATACATCCTCATCTTAAACTATTTCATATGATAAATTATCCTACGCTCCCTCTTCCTTTCTCGCGGCCATATTTGCCGCATATGAGCCACAATATTTCCACTAGACGATGAAACATGAGTGGTGTAGAAAGGTTGTGGGGAAGGAGATTTCAGCCCCTGAGAAAAATCGGAACTGGAGTTTGACAACTTTTCCTGTCGGCAAGTGAGTAAATGACTCAAAGTGCTTTTACAAGGTAAAATACTAACGTGATGGGAGCATTGAAATATATGAAAGGGCAATTGTTGGCTAAGAGATACACACAAGTTAAAGGTGTCGACTTTACATACACTTTTGCCCCAATTTCCAAGATGATCACAGTTCGTTGCCTACTTGCCGTTGTTGCTGCTCGAGGATGGCCACTTTTTAAATTAGACATCAACAATGCATTTCTCTGTGGAAACTTGGAAGAATAATTTGATATGAAGATTCCCCAAGGATTTTCCAGTCAGAGAGAGAGTCAAGTGTATAGATTGCACAAATCTCTATATAGGCTAAAAGACGCATATCGGAATTGGTATCACAAGTTCACAAATTTCATTTTGACACTTGGTTACCATTCTTTGGCCGTTAACCATTTTCTATTCACCTACACAAGTCCTAAATCATTTGTAGTGATACTCATCTATGTTGGCGACATAATCGTCACGTGCACCGACATCCCACACATCGATAAAATCAAAACTCATTTGCATACACAGTTCAAGATAACAGACTTGATCAACCTGAAATATTTTCTTGGACTTGAGATTGCTCCCTCTCCTACTGGCATTGCCTTGCATAGAGAAACTATGTGCTTGACATGCTCCCCGACACCGGTCTCACTAGTTGTAAGTCAGCAGTCATGTGTCGTTCTTGAGGATCGTGCATGAATTGACTTATAATGTGGACAACGTAGCTTATATCGGGAAGAATGATAGTAAGATATAATAAACGCCCCATGAGTCGGCGATATTGACCATTGTAGTTACGACGGTTTTAGAGATTGGCTAAATTTTAAAGGAACTGAAGAAACATGTTACAAGGAATGTCGAAACATCTTCTACGACATCTTGCGTAACATTGTTGAAGGCGTCTCGGCAAACATACTGATCGACAGAAATCAGGAAAGTGCAGTTTCGGCATAAAAGCAAGAAGACGATTAGGAAATTGCAGAACGACTCCTAATCTGAAAAGAAGAAAGACGGCGATTAAGAGGAAACCCTTTAGGGTTAGTACTCATCCACGATTGCTATAAAAGCTTAGGCTACCCCCTTAGCAATTGTGTGGTTCTTTATTTGTTTCCTAGCAACAATTTGCAAGGTTCTTAGACGTGAAGGTTTCCGGGCTGAGAAATTGCAGATTGAGCTTAAGATATTGTGTATCACATAACTATAGAGAGTTAGGTGATTGAGGGTTTACTGAAGTCGTGAGTTGAAGACTGCACGCAACCACCAAGCTTGAAGAAGACTTGAAGACGACAGAGCAAGGCGATTGCTCGAAGAGTGGAATCAAGACGTTCTTGGATTCAGGGGGAGACCCTGAGATAGATTGCACTGTAAGACGTAGCATAAAGTATAGATCTAGGGGTGATCACAGGTACTTGTATGTTGTGACGGATTACTGATAAGTGAAATCTTTCCACTAGGCTGAGAGCCCCCAGACGTAGGTGACGTTGCACCGAACTGGGTAACAATCTGCTGTGTCATTACTGATAGCTTTGTATTTACTGTCCTGCATTATCTACGCAAGAAGTCAGACACAACGTGATAGCATCCTGCGTAACATTGTGTGTGGCATCTTGCACGACTAGCTGATTAGAATTTCAATTGGTATCAGAGGAGGCACCTATAGCTTTAGGTGAAGGTCCTAAACAAATATTTTGATCAAGATGGACAATACCAGAGAAAGAGGATCCATAAATCGACCACCTGTTCTAGATGGAAGCAACTATGGCTATTGGAAGGCTCGAATGTGTGCCTTCATGAAGTCACTAGACAACAAGACATGGAAGGTTGTACTCAATGGTTGGAATGCACCACAACTCAGTGACAGTAATGGCAATCCTATCGGCCCAAAACCAGAAAAAGACTGGACCTATGATGAAGATGAAGAATCACTGGGAAATTCTCGAGCTCTGAATGATATCTTCAATGGTGTTGACAAGAACGTGTTCAGACTAATCAACACATGCACAACTGCCAAATCAGCATGGGACATCCTGGCCGTTGCATATGAAGGAACAACTAAGGTTCGAGAACAAAAACTGCAATACCTGACTACCAACTTTGAAGCCCTCATCATGAAAGGAGACGAATCAATTGCAGATTTCAATGTTCGTATTCGTGATCTACCCAATGAATCCTATTCTCTGGGAGAACCAATGTCTGATGAAAAATTGGTAAGAAAAACCCTACGTGCTCTTAGCCCTAGGTTTAAGATAAGATCACATCAATTGAGAAAGTTCATGACCTCAAGGTCTTGAAATTTGATGAGCTGATGGGGTCTCTAAACCTATGAGTTGTCTCTACCCAACATCGACAAAAGGAACAAAGGAGTTGCTTTCAAAAGCTCAACACACAAGCAACAAGATCCTGAGGATTCCGATTCTGATGAAGACATCGATGCTACAATGGCCCTTCTCACAAAAAATTACAACAAAGCCATGAGAAGATTTAGTCGAATGGGTGGACGGAATGTCACAGCAAATTTCCTCAAACAACAAAAACGAGGATACAATGCCACTCTATCAGATGATGACAATGAAGATAGTGGATCTGAAGAGGTAAGCAACTTTGTTGCATTCACTACTACTACTCCTACATGTAATGTTGATAATGTTGTCGGCATCAATAATGATCCAACTCCAAATGAGAATTGGACTAAAGAACAACTAGTCGAGGCATACAAAGGCTTGTACACCAGATGGATCAAGGAAACTCTGATACTTGATCAACAAGGCGAAAGGATCATTAGTCTTACCAACGACAAATCTAGATTTCTAGAGACGATCGTGGAGCTGAAACGAGAAATCACCAGACTCAATGGAGAAATTAGTCTCATGACTAAATCGGTAAAGATGATGAATCCTAGCACAGAAAGCCTTGACAAGATTTTATCGGTGGGAAAACAGTCCAAAGATACGACGGGACTTGGGTACACACATGCTGTCCCCTCAACGGCAGTGACAAAGTTTATCCCACAACAAGCCATGGCGGACAAGAGACTACTGGATGCCCCAACACATCCTACAGGACAACCGACAACAAAAGCCATAACATCGTCGACAACTTGTTCTTGTCAAGTAACTACCAGAAGACATCCTCCACGCAGACAACAAAGCTACAGAAGACCAGCTTATCAATATCAATGGATATGTCATTACTGTGGTCAACCAGGTCACATCAGACCGTTTTTTTTTCAACTTCTCAAGAGGAAGCAAGCTCAGCTACCTCAGAAAAAGTATCAAAGGCATCTCTTATCTCCTCAAAAGACATCCCGCCTTGAATGGAGGCCTAAGAACCTGGTGTATCGAGCTAATGTTGCATATACATCCTTAAGTGCATCAACAAACAAAGACTGGTATCTCGACAGTGGATGTTCTCGACACATGACAGGTACTCCAGAGTTTCTCTCCAATCTTAAATTATATACAAATTGCTTTGTTACGTTTGGAGATGGAATTCGAGCTCGAATCATTGGAAAAGGAGTGCTCAAGCATCCAGGAGCCACTTGCCTGACTGAAGCATTACTTGTAGAAGGACTTAAGGCAAACCTGATTAGCATCAGTTAGATCTGTGATCAGAATCTAGAAGTGAAATTCACTAAAGAAGTCTGTTTAGTTAAAAACTTCGATCAGGTCACTATTCTACAAGGAGTCCGCTCAACGGATAATTGCTATATCTGGTCTCCCGAGACACATATCGAAGCAACCAAGTTCCTTTTCTCCAAAGCAGAAGAAACCAAACTATGGCACCGAAAGTTTGGACATCTGAATCTTAGAAGTATGCAGAAGGCAATCTCAGAACAGGGAATCACAGGAATTCCAAACCTGAAAATAGTAGAAGGAAAGATCTATGGAGAATGTCAGATTGGTAAGCAAACCAAGATGTCACACAAGAAGCTACAGCATATCACCACCTCTCGGGTACTTGAGCTGATACATGTTGACCTCATGGGACCAATGCAAGTTGAAAGCCTTTGAGGAAAACGATATGTCTTTGTATGTGTAGATGATTACTCACGATACACTTGGGTGACTTCCCTCGTGACAAATCAGACACCTTCTCGATCTTCAAAAATCTGTGCATTCAGGTCCAACGAGAAAAAGGAGAGACAATTGGCAAAATCATCCGCCTTCATAGTGATCATGGTTGAGAGTTCGAAAACAGCAAGTTTGCAGATTTCTGCAACTCATAAGGGATAGCGCATGAATTCTCAGCACCAATCACTCCCCAACAGAATGGTATTGTTGAGCGCAAGAACAGGACTCTACAGGAGATGGCGAGAGTTATGATGCTGGCTAAGGACATACCAACTCACTTTTGGGCAGAAGCACTTAACACTGCTTTCCATATCCACAATCGAGTCACTCTCCGACCATGTATGTTAGTAACTCATTATGAAACATGGAGGGGGAGAAAGCCAAATGTTAAGTACTTCCATATCTTTGGCTCCACTTGTTATATACTGGCTGATAGAGAGCCTCGTCGAAAGCTTGACCCAAAAAGCGATGAAGACATCTTCCTTGGCTACTCAAGAAATAGTCGCGCATACCGAGTCTTCAACAAACGAACCAAAACCATGATGGAATCAATCAATGTTGTTGTTGATGATGACTGCGAAGATGCCTCAGAAGATGCGACGGACGAAGACGGAGCTTATCCGCCCAACAATGTCAGGAAGAATGCTATTACTGATGTCAGAAAAGATGCTAGCAGCAAATCAGAAAAAGATGATGTCAGCCCAAATGTCGATCATGACGAAGGAGTTCCTGAAACCAGCAACAAGAGTCCCTCGCGGAGAATCCAGACGAATCATCCTATCTCTGGAGTAATTGGAAATCTGAATGAAGGCATATGGACTCGGTCAAAAGCTCCTATAGACTACAACGAGATAATAGGCAATATTTGCTTCGTTTCAAAGACAGAACCCAAAAACATCAATGAAGCCATCAATGATGAATATTGGGTCAATGCTATGCAAGAAGAGCTGATTCAATTTGAGAAAAACCAAGTGTGGGAACTGGTGCCCAAACCAAGTGAAGGAAACATCATAGGCACTAAATGGATCTTCAAGAACAAATCCGATGAGCTTGGCAACATCACTCGCAACAAAGCCAGGTTAGTTGCTCAAGGGTATACTCAAATTGAGGGTGTCGACTTCGATGAGACCTTTGCTCTTGTGGCAAGACTTGAAGCAATCCGTCTCCTGCTAGGGATATCATGCCATCTACAGATAAAACTCTACCAGATGGATGTCAAAAGTGCGTTCCTGAATGGGGACCTCAATGAAGAAGTATATGTGTCACAACCCAAAGGATTTGTTCACCCGCACTATCCTGATCATGTGTATAAACTCAAGAAAGCTCTTTATGGGTTGAAACAAGCACCAAGGGCTTGGTATGAAAGGCTCACAAAATTTCTCATCCAAAGCGGCTACACTAGAGGGGGAGTCGACAAGACCCTATTTGTGAAAAATGAAGATGGGAATTTAATGATAGCTCAAATCTATGTCGATGACATTGTTTTTGGAGGGATGTCAATCAAGATAGTAGAGATATTTATTCAACAGATGCAATCAGAATTCGAGATGAGCATGGTGGGAGAGCTTACTTATTTTCTAGGCTTCCAAATCAAACAACAAAAGGATAGCATCTTCATATCTCAGAGCAAATATGCGAAGAATATTGTCAAGAAGTTTGGGCTAGAGAAAGCCTCACATAAAAGGACACCAGCAGCTACACATGTTAAGCTAACTAAAGATGATCCAAGAGAAGCTGTCGACCAACACCTATACAGAAGCATCATCGGTAGTCTTCTCTACCTTACTGCAAGTCGACCAGATATTGCCTACTCTGTAGGAGTATGTGCAAGATATCAATCTAATCCTAAGGTTAGTCATCTCTCCCAAGCCAAAAGAATTATTAGATATATCTCTGGGACTACAGACTTGGGTTTGTTATACTCATTCGCACATCCTCTACCTTGGTGGGGTATTGTGATGCCGATTGGGCTGGAAACACATCGGATAGGAAAAGCACATCTGGATGATGCTTCTTCCTTGGCAACAACCTCATATCATGGTTTAGTAAGAAGCAAAACTGTGTTGCCCTTTCCACTGCCGAATCAGAGTATATTGCTGCTGGGAGTAGCTGCACACAACTACTATTGATGAAGCAGATGTTAGTCGAATACAATGTCAGACAGGATGCCATAACTTTATATTGTGATAATGTCAGTGCTATCAACATCTCCAAAAATCCTGTCCAACACAGTAAGACCAAACACATTGATATTAGACACCACTTCATTCGAGAATTAGTTGAAGACAAGAAGATCATCCTAGAGCACATTCCTACAGAGAAGCAACTTGCTGATATTTTCACAAAGGCATTAGATGCAAGCAGATTCGAGGATCTCAGATCATCACTCGGTCTGTGCACCATCAGTGAACAATAAGAAGTTGCAGAAACGGTTGAGAGGAGTTAGTTGGTGCCTCTTCATGAACCGGTCTATAAATCCAACGCATGTCATTGGGCCAAGCATACCAAAAGCCCATATAAAAGAAAGGAAAAGATACGCTCAGACGCTAAAAGATTTGAATCATTTTTTTTAAACTAAAACCTAGTCTGCCTCCTTCCTGTGTTTGCTCTCGTCTCCTTCACCATTCACGCTCTGCGATTCTCACAACCTACACGAGAATGGTGAAAACTTGAAGCACAGTAGCCCCAAAGAAAGCCTCCGGATCAAAGAAAGCTGAAGCCAAAGGTTCCAGAAGCAGCAAAGCGAAAACAAACAAGCATGGAGTTCGGATTAAAGGGCCAAAAACCCTGAAGAAGTCAGAACAAATCCCCAAGGATGCTTCACCAGAGAAAGCCCCAATGCCAGTCCTTACTCGAGTTCCCAAAAAGTCTCGGACCGGAAGCTCTGCATTCTCCATCATGTCTGACTTAACTGGGCCAGAAAGGGAGACTGATCTTGGCCAGGAAAGTCGAGAAGCCTCCATGCAAATCGTCTCAGTTCCAACACCAACAAATATCCCAGGTAACGATTTCTCTGCCGATACTTCTAGGAACAGTGATTTGTTGAAATCACTGCTGGAAAATCAGGACCCACCTCAAGAAGGTATGGTAGAGGAACTAACAAATCCGGAAGGAGAAAAGGAGGATCTGACCCCGGTCAGTTATGGGTTGGAACGCATTGCGGAAGGACAAGGAGGAGGAGAAGAAGGAACATATGTCATGCCGAAAGCCACTAAAAATGTGTAGTAGAGGAAGAAATCGCTGACTCGGAAGAAGCCGAGGAAGAAGAAGAGAAAGAAGAAACCAGAAACGGAGAGACCGATCTGGAAGAAGCTGAGAAGAACAAAGATGCCACCACCAACAACACAGAAGAAAACCCTCTGGATGCCAGAGAAGATGTCACGGAAGAAGCTGCTGAGACGGCACACACAGTGTTGTCGTCCCTGAAGAAAAAAGTTCTAGAAGAAAATGAAAGTGTGGCTGTTATGGTTGGAAAACTAAAAGAAAGGAGGTCAAGAATGCTGGAGGTCCCAACAACAAAAAGAAAAAGGGAAGAACGTGATCTCAACAAGGAGTTTGATAGATGAAACAACTGATGATGACGTTGAAGAGGTTCCTGCTAAGGAAGGAAAGAAGAAGAAGGCCCTGAAGATGGCCAAGAATACCGTAAGTGTCACCTACGACAATGTGTCGTTTTACTCAGCAGACGGTGCAAAAAGGTGGGAGTTTGTGTTTCAAAGAACGGCGTACCCGGAAAAGACATTGTCATCAGAGCTGCTTGGACTAGAGGCCATTGTACAGCTCTTGGAGAAGGCAGAATTGATGAGAACCGTCACAAACATTGGTAACCACTATCCCCTCCTGGTTAAAAAATTCATTGCAAATCTGCCTATTGGGTTTGGAACTCCAGATGATCCGGAGTTTGAGATGGTTTATGTCAGAGGCATTCGCTTCAACATCTCCTCTGACATCATCAATGACTTCCTGGGAAGAAAGAAGATTCGATCTATGCCACCACCCGACCTAAACAAAGTCCTCCGTGAGATTACCGGAGATAAAAGCAGAACATGGCCGACCAAAGGCACTGTGGCAGCATCAGATCTGACTTCCAAGTACTCCATTCTCTTCCGGATTGGAGTGGCAAATTGGGCTCCCTCGACCCACGCATCATCTATTAAACCTGAACTGGCAATAGTGATCTACCAAATAGGTACTGGATCTAAACTTGACTTTGGGCAATTTGTGAGTGATCATCTTATTCGCCATGCTAGATCACTTGCTGTGAAAATTCCCATTGCCTTTCCATCCCTTATCTCTGAACTGCTTGTACATCAACACCCCGGAGTGTTGAAAACATCGGATAAGGTGGGCAAAAGAGGAGGACTGATTGTGGTGAGCCACAAGTTGTTTGAGGGGAAGCATGCTCCTGATCTTGTCAGGCCAGAAGCCAAGGCAAAGACCAGTCGAGCCACAAGTGCCGTCCCTCTAACCAGGACCACCAGCAGGGATGTAGTTATGCTTGAACGAGAGATTGTTGTGCTTGACGAGGACATTGTAAATTTGAAGACTGCCCTGAAGCATCTCTCCCAGCGCCGATCACATTGCGCCAACCTGCTGAAATCCATGACTCCTCCGGGCTCTGAAGATGATGACAAAACCTCTCTGCCTCATGATCCAGAAGAAGCCACCCAAGAAGCCTCTACTGAAGCCACAGAAGAAGAGACTGCAAGTTCCAGCAGCAGCTCGATTTAAATTTCATGAACTTTCTGATTCTCGAACTACTGAACAATTTTATTTTTGTAATGGTTGTTGAATAATGTATCACACTTACTCTCGACAGCTGATTGAGAGCAAGTGTGAGTTCTGTTTGGTTTATTTTGCTTATTTCCCGGATTTGTTACAATATTTGTTTATATTTTGGCTCTTTTTGAGCCAGCAAGGGGGAGTAAGAGTTAAGAGAGTATAGATATCGCGCGAAGAAAAGATAGAGACGGCGCGACGACACAAGACTGCCGATCGACGAGACGACAAATGCGACGCAGAATGCGACGAAGAATGATGTCCTTAAAAATAGCCAAAGGGGGAGATTGTAGTTACGACGGTTTTAGAGATTGGCTAAATTTTAAAGGAACTGAAGAAACATGTTACAAGGAATGTCGAAACATCTTCTACGACATCTTGTATAACATTGTTGAAGGCGTCTCGGCAAACATCCTGATCGACAGAAATCAGGAAAGTGCAGTTTCGGCAGAAAAGCAAGAAGACGATTAGGAAATTGCAGAACGACTCCTAATCTGAAAAGAAAAAAGACGGTGATTAAGAGGAAACCCTTTAGGGTTAGTACTCATCCACGATTGCTATAAAAGCTTAGGCTACCCCCTTAACAATTGTGTGGTTCTTTATTTGTTTCCTAGCAACAATTGGCAAGGTTCTTAGACGTGAAGGTTTGCGGGCTGAGAAATTGCAGATTGAGCTTAGGATATTGTGTATCACATAACTATAGAGAGTTAGGTGATTGAGGGTGTACTGAAGTCGTGAGTTGAAAACTGCACGCAACCACCAAGCTTGAAGAAGACTTGAAGACGACAGAGCAAGGCGATTGCTCGAAGAGTGGAATCAAGACATTCTTGGATTCAGGGGGAGACCCTGAGATAGATTGCACTGTAAGACGTAGCATAAAGTATAGATCTAGGGGTGATCACAGGTACTTGTATGTTGTGACGGATTACTGATAAGTGAAATCTTTCCACTAGGCTGAGAGCCCCCAAACGTAGGTGACGTTGCACCGAACTGGGTAAACAATCTGATGTGTCATTACTTATAGCTTTGTATTTACTGTCCTGCATTATCTACGCAAGAAGTCAGACACAACGTGATAGCATCCTGCGTAACATTGTGTGTGGCATCTTGCACGACTAGTTGATCAGAATTTCAATTATCAACACAAGGTGGTCTATTGTTTGCAGAAATAAATGTTGTTGCGGTAGTGGAAAATGAGTCTATCTCACAACCAGTCGACCTGATATAGTATTTTTAGTTGTTGTCTGTGCTAGGTATCAATCTAATCCCAAAGTAAGTCACCTTACTCAAAGCAAGCGCATCCTAAGGTACATATCGGGAACCTCTAATCTTGGCCTTATGTACTCATTTGATACATCATCTACTCTAGTTGGATATTGTGATGTCGATTAGGCTGTAAGTACAACAGATAGAAGAAGCACTGTTGATGGTTGCTTTTATCTAAGGAATAACCTTATTTCATGGTTCAACAAGAAGCAAAACTGCATCACACTATCCACAGCTGAATCCGAGTATATTGCAGCTAGAAGTAGTTGCACTCAGCTTCTATGGATGAAGCAGATGCTTGCTGAGTATAGTGTCGAGCAAGATTTCATGACATTGTTCTGTAACAACATGAGTGCCATCAATATCTTCAAAAATTCAGTACAACACAGCAAGACCAAGCACATCGACATTAGACATCACCTCAAACGAGACTTAGTGGAAGACAAGAAGATTCAACTCGACTACATTCCCACTGAGAAACAACTACCTGATAACTTCACAAAACCTTTGGATGCTATTAGATTCGAGAATCTTAAGTCCTTGTTAGGACTCTCCTCTATTGAACAATAAAGTACCTAAGAACTCTAGAAGGGGATTATGGGTTTTTGTTGTTGGCCTCTTCACTGATTCGAGAAAAACTAAGTGGGTCTGAACTGATTCGAGGCCTAGTTATTAATGAGGTAACAGCTTTATTTTGAAATATCTCTGACAAGTGATCATTACCCGGGAAAAAGGAAATATTTGAAGATCAAGAGTTTTAATTTAGAAACTAAGACCCTCTCTCAACTCGCCACAACTGCTAGGGTTTCCTCTGTGAAGCCTCATTGTTCTCTCGACCATTTTTTTTTAATCACTATGGTAGGTATTAGGAGAAGATGTTTCAACATCATCTGTTCATGTGCATGTTAGTGAAAGTGAAAATGGTGGAGAAGATGTTCTCCAACCCGATAAAGATGTGATTTTAGCAAATCTTCAGTCCCTCATTGTTCTCTCGACAATTTTTTTAATCACGATGGTAGGTATTAGAAGAAGATGTTTCAACATCATCTGTTCATGTGCATGTTAGTGAAAGTGAAACTGGTGGAGAAGATGTTCTCCAAACCGATACAGATGTGATTTTAGCAAATCTTCAGTCAAAGAAGAAGAAGAAGAAGAAGAAGAGTTGCAGAGAAGTTGCTGCCCCTCCCAGGAAACAGTCAAAGAAAAGAAAAGTCTTTGCTGCAAAGGAAGGAACTTTCCATAACAGTCAGAAGAAAAAGAAGGAAAACCCATCTATTCTCGGTAAGAAAAAGAATAAGAAGAAGAAGTCTTTAACAATTTCTAGACATCTTGTAGATGAGCCGGTCTCGGCTGATGAAGAAGAAGAAGAGCCCGTTGTGACATTTGGGCATGTTAACAAAAAGTATGTGGGGTTGGAAGAGAGACGACTGGTTCTGTGGACCGCGTTCCCTCTCTTTATACCATCGCCAAGGAGAGCTAAGGTGACGTAAGGAAGATCTAGCCAGCTAAAGGGAAGATGGCCTCGTTGAAGATGTCAACCAAGTATTCGGTCATATACCGAACATGCATTGTTAATTTGGTACCCTCCTCGCATGGCTCCAGCATCACTTCAGAACTAGCCCGCCTAATCTACTAGATAGGTACTCACTCCTCTCTTAACTTTAGAAATTTTGTTCTTGATCACTTCAAAAAGTTTTCCAAGTCCTATGCTGTGAAGCTTCTTTTTGGATTCCCCTTTCTCATCACTGGAGTACTACTCAGCCAATATCCCAATCTCATGCGAGATTCAGACGTGGCAAACAAGAAACCGGGCGCTCTCACCTTCAGCCACAAACTCTTTGAGGGAAAACATGTTAGGGATATTGTCAAATCATGTGGCGGGACATCTAGAGTTGCTGGAAGCTTAGGATCCAAAGGAGTTCAGAAGGTAGTGCTGAGGGAGATTCGTGAAGAAATCATATTCCTAGAAAAGACTATTAAATCCCTCCTCATAAAAAAAACAATATGTGAAGGTCTCGTCCAAGACCTTATCCTGGCTCAAGAGGAAAGTAATGATGTCCCTGGTCATGCTCAAGATGGTGGAGAAGATGCCTCTGAAGAAAATGAAGAAGAGGCTGCTATATGAGATTCAGAAGACTTCTGGGTCCTATGTTTCCCTTGGTTCTATTTAAGTTTTTTTTCTTCTGTATGACTGGTGGCTACTATATTCACTCGGGGACTGTCCGAGAGTTAACCTTTTGTGATGTCTCCTCTTCTCACTGACTTTATTTTGCTCTGATAATTAAGCTAATATGCTTGTTGACTCTTTGTTGCCTTGTTGAATGGTTGGTACCTTTGGCATGTTTTTGAGGCAATCATGGGAGAAGAAGAATGACATGTCTGAAGACATGGTTGGACATCTTTCTTTGTTAATTACGGGGAATGTTTTTAAAAAATGAGTTAACTGTTGAGACGTTCTAGACCTACCCTAACATAGTCTGTACTAGGTAATGAAAGGTGAGAAAAAACAGAATTCAAATTAGCCAGCGCATTACATAAAATCCTTCAAATTAATCACTTCTTAAAGGACATGCAGGAATCTCCATCTTTCGGTCGGGTACCCACCGTATAAATGTAAACCGTATCCGTGGATTTTCACCATGTAAATCCGGTCCTTAAACGCTACACTCAACCTAGGTCGATTGCTATCGTCTCTCTTACTAGATTTGATTTAAGTTCAAGGTGTTGTTACATTTAGATTGGCTATATTTTTAGTGGACAGAAAGTGTATGTTCTCATGTTTGTTGGCTACAGTTTTAGTGAACAGAAAGATTTATGTTCGCATATTGTAACACCTTGGCAGCACATCTTCCGAGACAATAATTTTGGTAAGTTTCTAGATCTAAGAGATATTCTATATTGAGCTTGATTCTTGTTGATACGTTTAATTATTGGCATAATTTTTTAGCGCAAAAGTAAGAAGTCGTGCAACATGTTACATGACATGTGGAGCGACTTGTTACGATCCAGATTAGGAAAGATCTGAAGCTTTCCTATTTCGACGAAGCTTGGAGCGAAAGAAGAAAGACGCCACGAAAACTTGGAGCGCAAGAGAGTGACGTTGACAAGTCAGGCGACTTCCAGCTGGCAGTAACACGTCAGCAATAGGCGGCAACTCTACTTGCCTGATTTATTCAGGAAGTCAGAACAGGCAAGACGACTTCCAGCTGTCATGGAAGGCGGCAACGACTTGCCTGATTTGTTCAGGAAGTATGAAATTTCCTGTTTCTGGTCCGAGAAGGATTATGAATGTGAGCTGCTATAAAAAGCATTGGCCTTCCCATTAGCAGATCATCCGTTCTTGTTCTAACAATTGCAAGATTTCTCAGAGCTCTTAACCGTGCATCATTGGCATGTTGAGAGGCTGATTAAGATTCGCTAGAACGGACTTTTGCTCCGATCAAACATTAAGTCGCGAAGACTAAGTGTTTGGATCGGTTAGGGTTTTTGGTTGTGATTGAAGATTCACAACTCCGTCAAAGAAGACAACGACACCGAGCATAGGCTTGCTCGAAGGGTGGAATTGAGAGGATCTCAAAGACAGGGGGAGAGGCCCTTGGTCGAGGTTGTTCACGGTGAGATCTATAGTAGCTTAGGACAATAGTTTGTGTGATAGCTAGTTGGTGCTTGAAGTTGTACTATTGACTACCTAATAGTGAAAACCTTTCCACTGGCAAAGTGCCCCTAGACGTAGGTGCGGAGTCACTGAACTGGGTAATCATCTCTGGTGTCGTTATTATTATCTGTTTACTGTTTACGCTTACTGTTTACTTTTAGGCAAGTAGTCGATACACAAGTTACGACTTTATGTTCAACTTCTTGACTCGGCTACGATTCAGAATTTCAATTGGTATCAGGGGAGGCACCTTTTCTTTTAGGTGATTTTCCTGCAAAATTTCTGAATAGCCAATATGGACTCAAAGGAAGGAGGTTCAGTAAATCGACCACCAGTACTCGACGGAACAAATTGTGGGTACTGGAAAGCTCGGATGCGTGCCTTCTTGAAGTCCCTCGATAGCAAAACCTGGAAGTCTGTCATCAATGGATGGGAGGAACCTTACTATGCTGATGCTCATGGAAACCAAACTAGCATCAAACCGGAAAAGGAGTGGAGCGCGGAAGAAGATGAAGCCGCCCTAGGTAATTCTCGTGCACTCAATGCTATTTTTAATGGAGTAGACAAGAATGTGTTTCGACTCATCAACACATGCACAAGTGCCAAAATTGCCTGGGACACTCTTGCTGTAGCTTACGAGGGTACTTCCAAAGTCAAAGAGCAGAAGTTACAGTACCTCACGACTAACTTTGAGGCCCTGACCATGAATGAAGACGAAACTATTGCGGAGTTTAATGTGTGCATCAAGGATCTGGCCAATGAATCATATTCACTTGGCAAGCCTATGACCGATGAAGATTTGGTCAGAAAAATGCTGAGAGCCCTAAGTCCCAGATTCAAGATGAAGATTACCGCTATAGAAGAAGTCCATGACTTGAAGACACTGAAGTTTGATGAACTCATGGGATCTTTAGTGAACTTCGAGCTCTCCTTACCTCTTATCGAGAAGAAACATAAAGGTGTGGCTTTCAAGAGTTCTACTCAAAAGCAGAAGAACTTGATGCACTCTGATTCGGATAGTGACATTGAGGAAACTATCGCTATGCTGGCCAAAAACTACAATAAAGTCATGAAAAGATTTAGCCAGATGACAGGAAGGAATGTCACCCGAGAAGTCAGAGACAAGCCACAGCACAAGTTCCAGAAGCTCGAAAACTCAAATAGCGATGGAAGACGAGGAGAAAGATCAGGAAAAGGAGTCCAGTGCTTTGAATGTGAAGGGTATGGACACATGCAAAAAGAATGTCCTAACTTCGTAAGGAAACAAAAGAAGGGATTCAATGCCTCTCTAACTGACGATGAAGATGAGGAAGACAGTGACGTTGAGCATACAAGTAACTATGTTGCTTTTACTTCCTCCACAATAGAGCAACCTTCCGAGAATTCAAAGAAGTATGACTCTGATGATGAGCTATCCGATGAGACTCTCAACAATGCATACAACAAATGGTATGTCAAGTGGCTTGAAGACTCTCCATTCTTTCTCTTAATGAAGACAAGTCACGACTTCTCGAAACCACTGTTGATCTCAAAAAGAAAGTTGCTCGGTTAAAAGGAGAGTTAGAACAGGTCACCAAGTCTGTAAAGATGATGAATCCAAGCACTGACACCATAGACCAAATTCTCTCGATCGGAAAACCAGCCAGAAATATGGAAGGTCTTGGATATTCAAAAGAAGCCTCATCATCGCACACCGTCTTCGTCCCTCAGAAGATTGTCCCCCAGAAGCCGCGTCAGAAGTCTCCTAACTTCACGGCTGACCAAGCAACCAAACAGCCTCTTACCGTGGCGGCTTCAAAGACGCAGAACAAAAGACATAACTGGGTATGTCACCACTGTGGACGAAGAGGGCATATTCGACCTTTTTGCTATCAGCTATATGGGAGGAGCTTCGTCAAGAAAAGGACCACCATCAAGAAAGCACAACCACGTAAGGAATGGCGAGTTAGAGATGTAAACTTTCGAGCTAATATCGCGTACACCGCTCTAAAGGCTTCAACCAGCAACGATTGGTACTTTGATAGTGGATCCTCTCGTCATATGACGGGTAATAGCTCTTTCTTGGTTACTTTAATACCTTGCACAAATAACTTCGTCACTTTTGGAGATGGAGTAAAAGCTAGAGTACTCGGGAAAGGAAAACTCAACCTTCCCAACTCACCATGTCTGAAAGAGGCTCTACTGGTAGAAGGTCTTACAGCCAATCTCATCAGCATAAGTCAAATATGCGATTTAAATCTGGACGTCAACTTCACTCGTGACAAGTGCTCAGTAAAAGACGAACAGCAGAAGAAAGTCATGACAGGCCACAAGTCCCTTGATAACTGTTATCTATGGTCTCCAACAGTCACAACCTTGCCAACCAAGTGCCTTCTATCCAAAGCTCAAAAGACAAAGCTATGGCATCAAAAACTTGGTCACATCAACTTGAGGAGCATGCAAAAGATTCTCTCTGAAAAGGCGATCATAGGAGTTCCCAACCTCAAGATCATTGAAGGAAAACTCTGTGGAGAATGCCAGATTGGGAAACAAGACAAGACGTCACACAAGAAGGTACAACATCTTACTACTTCTTGTGCTCTAGAACTTCTTCATGTCGACCTTATGGGACCTATGCAAGTAGAAAGTCTAGGAGGGAAGAAGTACATATTTGTATGTGTAGTCTAGGAGGGAAGAAGTACAAGTAGAAAGTCAGACACCTTCTCAGTCTTTGAAGCCCTATGTCGGAGAGTTCAACGAGAAAAGGGAGAAGTCATTGGAAAAGTTGTCCGACTTCGAAGCGATCATGGAAAGGAGTTTGAGAACATCAGCTTCGCAAATTTCTGTGATGCTGAAGGAATTGCACACGAATTTTCTGCTCCCATCACTCCTCAGCAAAACGGGATCGTTGAAAGAAAAAATCGCACTCTTCAAGAAATGGCAAGAGTCATGATGTTAGCCAAAGACATCCCGCAGCACTTCTGGGCTGAAGCTTTGAATACGGCGTGCCATATTCATAATAGAGTGACCCTCCGCCCTGTTACTTCGCTCACTCTTTATGAAATATGGAGGGGGAGAAAGCCGAATGTCAAATATTTCCATGTCTTTGGATCGATCTGCTACATACTTGCAAATAGGGAACCTCGACGCAAACTTGATCCTAAGAGCGACGAAGGCATCTTCCTCGGGTACTTATACCATGCTCGTGGAGCTTTTTTGAGTCTGTAGAGAGCTTTCTTTAGCTTGTAGACATGATGCGGAGAGTCATGTTCTTCGAATCCCTTTGGTTGGGCTACATAGACTTCTTCGTTCAGATTTCCATTAAGGAAGGCACTCTTTACATCCATTTGATAGAGTTTGAACCGTAAGTGGCACGCTATGCCGAGAAGAAGTCGTATGGCTTCCAGTCTGGCTACTGGAGCAAAAGTTTCTTCGAAGTCGACTTCTTCTACTTGTGTGTATCCTTGAGCCACCAGTCTTGCTTTGTTTCGAGTGATGTTTCCTTGCTCGTCAGACTAGTTTTTGAATATCCACTTTGTCCCGATGACATTGACATTGTCAGGCTTGGGTACTAGTTCCCAGACTTCATTCCTTGCAAATTGAACCAATTCTTCTTGCATGGCGCAGACCCAATACTCATCATTGATGGCTTCTTGTATATTCTTTGGCTCAATTTTGGAAATAAAGCAAATGTTACCTATCATCTCGTTGTATTCAAGAGATGCCTTTTGTCGAGTCCGCACTCCCTCATTAATGTCTCCAATCACATCCTGGGGTCGATGATTCTTCTGAATTCTTCTTGATGGAGCTCTTTGCCTTATAGGAGATGCCTCTTTGTCCGGGATGAATGGGCTTTCGTCTTCAGACTCTTTGTTGCGCTCATCGCCACTGACTTCTGGTCTGACTTCTCCTCTGACTTCTGGTCTGACTTCTCCTGAAAGATTTAGGACTTCTTCGTCCTCGTCACTGGTTTGCTCGTTACTGTCATCGATCACGACATTGATGGATTCCATGATAGTCCGGGTGCGTTTATTGAATACACGAAAAGCCTGACTATTTCTGGACGTCTTACCCAATTCCTTGTACAGAATAGCTATATTCGAGGGGGAGTAGACAAAACTCTCTTTGTGAAGAAGGAAGGAAGGGACATAATGATTGCTCAAATATATGTCGACGACATTGTATTTGGAGGGAAGTCAGACAAGATGGTGGAACGTTTCGTCCAACATATGCAGTCTGAATTTGAGATGAGTATGGTCGGTGAGCTTACATACTTCCTAGGCTTCCAGATCAAACAGATGTCAGATAGAATCTTTATCTCCCAAAGCAAATATGCAAAGAACATTGTCAAGAAGTTCGGGTTAGAAAAGGCCTCATACAAGAGAACTCCTATTGCCACACATGTCAAATGCACTAAGGACGAGATGGGAGAATCAGTTGATCAAATCCTTTATCGAAGCGTAATAGGAAGTCTTCTCTATCTAACAACAAGTCGACCCGACATCGCTTACTCCGTGGGAGTCTATGCTCGAGATCAAGTCAATCCAAAAGTCAGTCACTTAGCTCATGCCAAGAGGATAATCAGGTACATCTCAGGAACTTCTGAATTGGGATTACTGTACTCCTATGATACCTCTCCTACTCTTGTTGGATATTGTGATGCTGACTGGGCGGGAAGCACACCAGATCGAAGAAGCACCTCTGGAGGATGTTTCTACCTGGGGAACAATCTTGTATCATGGTTCAGCAAAAAGCAAAATTGTATTGCTTTATCTACTGCTGAGTCCGAATATATTGCAGCCGAAAGTAGCTGTACTCAGCTTCTTTGGATGAAACAAATATTGGCAGAGTATGGAGTCAAGCAAGAAGTCATGACTTTCTGTGACAACATCAGTGCTATCAATATCTCGAAAAACCCAGTGCAACATAGCAAGACAAAGCATATTGACATCAGGCACCACTTTATTCGAGAGCTTGTAGAAGACAAGAAGATAAAGCTCGAGTATTTACCCACCGAGAAACAAGTCGCTGACATCTTTACCAAAGCATTAGATGCTAATAGGTTTGAAAGTCTGAGGTCATCCCTTCGACTTTACTGTTGGAATAACCAGAAGTCAAGAAAGAAGAGGAAGAGCTGTTGAGTGAATTTTTACTCTCTCTTTCTCTATCTAGATCAGCCAGGGTCCACAAAATCTAGTCGGGCCCAAATCTCATTATCAGAAGCCCAGGAGGAATTATTTGTTTAAAAATTCAAAAAGGGGAATGATTGAAAAACTGATGAAAATCGAATCAGCTCTCAACCCCCTTCAACTTCCGCAGAAAAAGCCTGCATAATCCTCTCCATCTTCCCAAAACTGCTAGGGCACCTCGAAAAGGCTAAAACAAATCTGCAACTGTAAGATTTTGCTCTTCTCTTCCAAATCAAAACCGATCGAGCAAATGGTTGGAACTAGAAGCGGACGCATACCATCTGCATCCAAATTACGAGCAAAGATGAGGGTAAAGATGATTGCTCGAAAGCTATCAGCCTCAAAATCCTCGACAAACAAGCATGGAGTAAGGATTCGAGGAGGAAAAACCTCAGGGGAAAGTTCGGCAGCACCTCAAGGAGTAACAATCTCACCTCCAACTATCACACCAGTAGAGACAACTCACGTCGTTGAGAAGGAAGACACTCTATCCGAATCTGCGAACATAGAAGAGGAAGCCTCTCTCTCTACTCCGACCCCGACACAAGGTAAATCTGTTATCCTCTCTGAAGTAAACACTGTAGATGAAGGCCTGCCTGAAGAAGGTCTAAGAACCCTTGTTCCTGAAATTCATGGTACTAGCACCAAGAACCAATCCAGCCCCTCTAAGTCGACACCAGCACCAGATAAATCCCCTCTAAATGAGGACTTGCAGAAAGAAGGAAGTTTCCATGTCGCCCCTGACAGTATTTCAGGGCTTAATGAAAATCCGGAAGCTATTCCAGAAGTCACTCGACCTATAGAGAAACTTGTTAACATCAAAGAAATAGTCGACACTGAGACCATGGAGAAAGAAGAAGTTATGCCCAAAAGGCTTGAGAGAAGGAAGCTACCAACAAGAAGGTTGGTCGATGAAGAAGAAGAACCTCAAATACCGAGGAGATTGACCCCAAAGAGGAAAACCACAAAGAAAGGAGGAGCATCTGCTTCTAAACAGCCGAAGAAGTCTAG
Organism: Geranium rotundifolium; assembly: GCA_963920655.1. Classification (NCBI taxonomy): domain Eukaryota; kingdom Viridiplantae; phylum Streptophyta; class Magnoliopsida; order Geraniales; family Geraniaceae; genus Geranium; species Geranium rotundifolium. Next base: position 17,970,497 of record OY987321.1, read on the forward strand.
AAGGAAGTCACTAACTTCTGTAGCACCATCTGCTCCAGAAGAAGAGGAATCTGAAGAAGAAGAAGACACCCAGATTGTACTACCACGGGTCAAAAAGGCGAGTTTGATGATCCAGAAGAGTTTATTGTCAACCTATCAAGCGAGTTTGATGATCCAGAAGACGCTGAATACAGAAAGGTGTTCGTTCGGGGAGAATGCTTCGAAATATCTGCCTCAACTAACAATGCCTATCTTGGCAGAGAAGACCCAGAAGTCAGTCCAGAAGTCCCGCAGTTGAAAAAAGTAGCGTTCGAGATCACTGGAGGACGGAAGAATGTCTGGCCCGTCAAAGACACCATTGCGGCTACTGAGCTTACTGCCAAATACTCAATTCTCTACCGCATTGGCCTGTCAAATTGGGTGCCTTCTACACACGGGTCAAGCATCAAAACCGAATTGGCTAAACTCATATACCAAATAGGTACGCAATCTTCTCTTGATTTTGGCTCATATGTCATTGAACATCTAGTCAAGCATGCCAAATCATGCGCGGTCAAGCTTCATATCGGGTTTCCTTCATTGATCACTGGCCTTCTTCTCCAACAATGTCCTCACATTGTTCGAGAGTTGGATGTTCCGGGTAAGAAACCACTGCCCCTTGCTATCAGCCTCAAGAACTTCGAAGGCAAGCATTTGAAGGACCTCGCACCTCCTATGGCCAAAGCATCAGGAGCTGGTTCAAGCTCCCGACCCTCAGGACCACTTGGCACTAGGATGGAGGAAGAATTGGTGGAGATGATCAATGATCTGGAGAAGTCAATTGCGATGCTATCAACCCGCAAAGTCGCATGTGAAGCTCTGCTCGATGACCTTCGCTCTGCTCGATGACATTCGCTCTGCTCCTGCTGCTGAAGATGATGTTGACGACTCCAACTCATTTTAAGTATTTCTCTGAATTTACTATGATAAAATTGTTCCAAACACACTCTTAAATCCTCGGGGTATGTCCGAGTTACTTTTCTGCACACTATGACACTGGTTTTATTTGCTCATGTTTGAGCTGGATATTTGCTCATGTTTGAGCTGTTTATTTTGCTCATGGTGTGAGCTGGTTTTTACCCTGTTGTTTAGTCGAATTTCATTGTATGATTGCCTTTGGCAATATTATTAGACAAACAGGGGGAGATAGATAGGCTACGCCAGAAGCTACGCCAGAAGTTACGCCAGGAGTTACGCCTGAAGTCGCGCCAGAAGTTGTGCATAGAAGTCGCCGCTCCAGAAGACGCTCCAGAAGATAAACCAGAAGCCGCACAAGAAGTCACATACTTGCTGTGTGTGTAACTGCCTCAAGGTGACGATATGCCTGAAATGTGTTTTAAGTCACATCACTTGCTGTGCGTAACTTCCACAATGTGACGATGTGCTTAAAAAGGTGTTTGCCTAAAAAATTGCCAAAGGGTGAGATTGTTGATACGTTTAATTGTTGGCATAAATTTTTAGCACAAAAGTAAGAAGTCGTGCAACATGTTACATGACATGTGGAGCGACTTGTTACGATCCAGATTAGGAAAGATTTGAAGCTTTCCTATTTCGACGAAGCTTGGAGCGAAAGAAGAAAGACGCCACGAAGACTTGGAGCGCAAGAGAGTGACGTCGACAAGTCAGGCGACTTCCAGCTGGCAGTAACACGTCAGCAATAGGCGGCAACTCTACTTGCCTGATTTATTCAGGAAGTCAGAACAGGCAAGACGACTTCCAGCTGTCATGGAAGGCGGCAACGACTTGCCTGATTTGTTCAGGAAGTCTGAAACTTCCTGTTTCCGGTCCGAGAAGGATTAGGAATGTGAGCTGCTATAAAAAGCCTTGGCCTTCCAATTAGTAGATCATCCGTTCTTGTTCTAACAATTGCAAGATTTCTCAGAGCTCTTAACCGTGCACCATTGGCGTGTTGAGAGGCTGATTAAGATTCGCTAGAACGGACTTTTGCTCCGATCAAACATTAAGTCGCGAAGACTAAGTGTTTGGATCGGTTAGGGTTTTTGGTTGTGATTGAAGATTCACAACTCCGTCAAAGATGACAACGACACCGAGCATAGGCTTGCTCGAAGGGTGGAATTGAGAGGATCTCAAAGACAGGGGGAGAGGCCCTTGGTCGAGGGTGTGCACGGTGAGATCTATAGTAGCTTAGGACAATAGCTTGTGTGATAGCTAGTTGGTGCTTGAAGTTGTACTATTGACTACCTAATAGTGAAAACCTTTCCACTGGCAAAGTGCCCCCAGACGTAGGTGCGGAGTCACTGAACTGGGTAATCATCTCTGGTGTCGTTATTATTATCTGTTTACTGTTTACGCTTACGGTTTACTTTTAGGCAAGTAGTCGATACACAAGTTACGACTTTGTGTTCGACTTCTTGACTCGGCTACGATTCAGAATTTCAATTTTGTATGATTTATAATTGTAGAAGGATATGTAAACTCTAGATACGTTATGATTCGTCTTGAAGGGTTAAGGAAACCCTAGAGACGCATGAAGATGGAAGAAGCTGCTATAAAAGATGGTTAGCGTCCACTTAGCAACTGGTTCTTCATTTTTTTACTGTAGTTCGCTCTTTGTGCAAAAGGTTTAGAGCTCCGAAGCGTGTTGGACTAGCGTATTGGGAGGCTGGATGATTTGACAAGAACGACATACTTTTGATCAAAAACTATTCGAGAAGAATGGGTGCTTGAGTGATTCGGGTTGTGTTCGTGATCGAAGATTCACATACTATTTGAAGAATAGAAGATGAACCAAGCAGAGATGATTGCTCAAATAGTGGAATCGGGAGAGGATCTCGAATTCAGCGGGAGACCCTGGTCTAGGTTTTCACTTGTAATAATAGCATAAAGCGTTGATTTGTGTGATAATCATAGAGGCTTGTATGTTCTGATTAATTACATTATAGTGAAACCTTTCCACTAGCAGAGTGCCCCGGATTTAGGTGACGTTGCACCGAACTGAATAACCATATTGTGTGTAGTTTATTTGTGTAGTGTATTTGTCTTACTATCCATAATATGTATTTCAACAAGTTGTCAATCACAAAATCTCAACATAGTGTAAGACATATTGCCACTACCACAACAAGAATTTCACAAGGCTACCCGAGTGAACTAGCATTAAGTTCACGTTGAGAGCCTTAATCCATTTTCCTAACCCATTAATTAATTACCAAATTCATTAACTCATTAAATTACAATCCTCGTTCATCCCTTACCTCGACCTAGGTATTTAGCTACTCATGCATTTATTCATCATATTCACCATTCACAAAGCACAAATAATCATTTTCATGTTCATACCGAAATGCAAATAAAAAATCAAAATCATGGAAAACCAATCTCAATTCTCAATTATATCATAAGGTCACTATAATCATTCAATATTCACCAATAATGGAACCTGAAATTAAAATCTAAAATCTACTCAAACCTCTAACTCTATGATGATGAGTCCACATGCGCTACCTCGGTCCTCTCCTATCTTCTCTAACAATCCCAAACTTCTCCCTTTGCAAAAATAACTCCTACTCTTCTCTCTTCTCAAAATCTAACTCTAGAGGCGTGTTTTTCGAAGCTATAGAGGCTGTATTTATAGGAGAGTCAAACTACATTTGTAATTTGAAGAAACCACAAAAATAAGAACCACTTTAACCAGCATGTCGGGTGGGACCTGACAGGTTAACCCGACAGAATCCTTCGCCTCAAACGATGCTAGCCTCGGGTTACCGGATTTACGTCGAACTTGTGAAACAACCTACAGGTAGATTGCGGGGTAAGCTGGGAGGTGCAACCCGATACCTTCCTTTTGTTGCCTTCTTTCGTTTGCCATCTCTCGAGTTGTCGGGTTTGGCAACCCTGTCGGGATGAACCCATAAGTGCCACCCGACAACCTCTTATTTTTCTCCCTTTAGTCTCTTTTTCGACTTTAATTCACCAAAAATAATCTCGGGGTACTTGCGAGGTTAAAGTAGTATTTTATTCACTAAAATCTATAAATTCAGGAAAATAGAGTTAACAGTGAGAATATTTGACTCGGGAGAATACTGAAATTCATACCTCATTAGATTTCATCTTTCTTTCTCTCTTTATGTTTTGATGAATGAATGTTTTGACTCATGGGGTCAATAAGATTACTTGTTGTTTCAATGGAATTCAAGTTATGTGTGCATGTTTTCCATTTCAATTAAAATGAATTTTATTGTTGCCATGATGAACTAATTCATTTTCGGGTTTAGGGCTTGGTTGGTTACTAAAAGATTGTGCATTTAGCATTGAGCAGAGTGTCTTTAATCTTTCGTGCTTAATGTTGTATCTCATTAATTGTCTGATGTATGATCTAGTTTATTGGTTTTAATTGGGAAATAAAACTTGTATATGGAATTGAAATGATGAAGGCTTGTGTTTAAATTCTTTCTAGGGATAGGGGAATTGACACATTACACAGGTACAAGTTCCCAAAACCGAAAGTTATAATGATTCATAAAACTTTATACTTTTCAGTTTTGTTAAATCATGACTAGAGATAACTTGGTTTTTTTAAACTTTTCTTAGACTTTATATTATCTAGGAGGGAGTTCTAATTGTTTTTGGAATTCCCATTAATTGTTAAAACTAAAATGACTATTTTACCCTCGTTTTTATACTTTTATTGTAACTAAGGTTCAGGGCAAAACAATATTTTCAAATAAATAAAATAAGAAAATTAAAAAAGGTAAGAGGTCAGTTTTTCCTCCAAACCCTTTGCGTTTTGCCTTCCCTCATCTATTCAGAGCCAAAAAAGGTACTTAAAGTTTTGCGCCACCCACCTCCTCTTTTGCCACCAATCCCCCTTCTCTGACCTCACCTCCTATCTCCACTCCATCTCAAATCTCCAACCCCAATCTCTGAATCTCCTATAAGTTGTGTCTAACTTCATGAGTTTTGCCGTCAAGACCCTCCTCGGCGCACGACCTAGATTGATGGCCAAGGGCCGCGACGGCGGCGGCCCTGGGCGACGAAGTTTCAGGCTCATCAATGCCTCCGGTGGTGGTGGCTCATTGATGCCTCCAACCGCGACGATCTCCAATCCTTGATGGCCCAGATTTGGGTTTCGATCACCAGGCTCGGCTCTAGCGCCATTGTCGCTAGGATCATTTTATGTACGGACCTCAGCAATGTCGCCAGATCCGAAACGGCATGACAAAGAGTTTGGGGCGGCTGCACAAGCTTCCAGTCCATGTCGGGGCTGCGTCGGCGCGAGCTTTGAGCTTCCATGGCGGAGCTCTTGTTCCAAAACCAGATTTGGTTTTTCCATATCTGGTTCGCTCCAATAAGTCATCTTCCCGTTAAATGAGTGTTGCAGTTAGGAATTGGGATGGGAAGTTCTTCCAAAAGGGGATTAACAAGCTGGATTTCTTGGGTCCATGTGTTTCATAGGGCACCAAAACCAACCGCAAGTTCATATTTACGACATCAAGTTCACGTTAGATTGGAATTGTAATTTGATATGTTAATTTTGATTGGAACTGTAAACTTATATGTTTATTTCGATTGAAATTGATGAAAATGGGTACTCCAGAGTGAGAGGGAGATGGGAGGTTGAAGAAGGGGGCACTATAGTCATTTCACTTGCATCTAATTTAATTTTTTTACTTTGTTATTTTAAAGTACTAATTTACTCTTGAACCTAAGTTGTTTGTTATACAAATGAGGGTAAAATGTTATATCTCAGTTATAAAATAATTATACCATATATAAATTATACTAGGGGCATTTTTGGGTATTAAAAAATATGAACAGTATTAATGTTAAATTTAACTGAATTTGGACTAAAGTGTTAACGTTTTAAACTTGGTGGACTGAGAAATTTTTTTTTCAAACTCCGGGTATCAATCCTGAAATGAGGTTTTGGCGGGTGTATTGATCTGTAATTACCCCTTTCTGAAACCATTAAATCATTGAAATATATTTACTATAGATGTATTCTATCACACGATTAGTCGTGGTTCTTAAGTTTGTATATTAAAAGATTTTTTCCACTAATTGCGTCTCATAATTTACACTTAAAATTTTAGGTTAATAATTTAAATTTAGCGGCAAGAATTAATGTCTCATTAAGAAGTAATAAATAATAATAATAATAATTATTATTATTATTATATTTTGAGACAATAACTAGGAGCTTATTCTAAGTATTTTTGGGGTGGTTATTGTAACGGGTTTGCGGAGTGTCTCAACCCATCCGAGGTGGAGGCCGCGAGGTCGCAAGAGGCATGTCGTTGAGTTATCTTTTATTTCGCTCGTTATTCTTGTAATTCCAAGTCTCGTGAATTAGTCATGTATGTTTTAAGTAACAGTAGCTAGGATCATGGTGTGGGCAGTGGCGGATCCAAGATGGGGGGGGGGGGGGTGGGCGGGGGGGCGGACCCCCTTGGCCCGGGAATTCGAAAAAAAAATCATATAATTTTTTTTCCGAAAATTGGATATGCCCCCCCCCCCCCCCCCCCCCCCTTAAATTCTGATATCTATACAAAAACTGAGCAATTTAACAATAAAAGTTGTTTGGCTTAGTGGTAAAGGAGTAATATTTTATTAATGAGGTCATAGCTTCAAACCTTGGAATTGACAAATTTCTTAATAGTTGTATTCTTTTTAATGATTTATTTACATAATCTTACTTTTATAGCTGTGTGTGCTTTTAAAATGGAGCATATTTTATTTTCTCTTTATTTTTGGTTCATAGTTACAATTATATTTTACTAATTATTGACTTATTGTATTAGTTAAATTTTTTTTTTCATTTTTCATTAATTTTTTTGTTTGGTCTATTATATTTACTAATTATTAAAAATTGTCAATTTTCTAAACAAATTTATGCAGATATTAAGTACAATAGTGATCGTTTGATAAACAAATCGAACGCGAGACCAAATTAATAGAGTTTGAAAAGCTCGCGAACCGACTCACTTTGTATTTATACATACATGAAAGTTAAATTCAAACTCAACTAAAAAATAAATAATCAAGCTCGAATTAAATTTTGTTATATACATTTAGTAATTATTTTATTTATATAATTATTATTTTAATTAAATATATTATTAATTAATTAATTAATTAAATTTTTAGTGTAAAATTTGGCCCCCCCTCCTGAAAAAATTTTCTTGATCCGCCACTGGGTGTGGGGTCTGTCCCACCATCTAGTACTTTGGTTATTTAGTGTAATGTCAGGTCAGTTGGTTTATAATTTAATAATATATCACGTTTTTCTCTAAAAATATAATAAATTAAACTTCAATAATGTTGCAAGAAATTATGATTAATTTAGTCAGACCAAATGTTACGGTCTATGTCGAGACAATGTTCTTAACAACTTGTCAATAAGCAGACAGTGACAATCACAATACAAAACTAGAAAAACAACGACACCGAAAATGGTTACCCAGTTCGGTGCTAACTCACCTACGTTTGGGGGCACTTTGCCAGTGGAATGGTTTCACTATGAAGTAATAAGTCACAACATACAAGTATCAGTGATCATCACACTGATCACTACCTTATGCTACTATTACAAGTGTAAGCCAATCTCAGGGACTCCCCCTGAATCCAAGACCCCTTCTTGGTTCCACTCTACAAGCACTATCCTTGCTCGGATGTTACAAGCCGTTGTTTGAACTTGAGCGTGGATCTTCAATCACGCATACACCATGAAAATACAATCACTCACTCTTGATCTTCCAATTATAGTAGTGATACAAAATGTTCTTCTTTGGAACACAGCTTCTCAGCCTGCCAAACCTTCATGTCTAAGAGCTCTAAATATTCACCAAAGAAGACCCGCTACTAAGGGTGGAGCCTTCGCTTTTATAGCAGCTATAAATTAACCCTCGAACCAATTAGGGTTTCCTTAACCTAATTGATTTCGGTTTCCTAATTCCTTATCGCCGATGGCCTTTTGCATACTTTGGAGGTCTAAATGTCCGAGTTTTTTTATGCCATACCTTGGTCTCTTCTATATTGGTGAGCCCGCATGTGGAGCCCTTGTTGCTTGTGTCGAAGGACCATAATAGCAATTGTTCTGTGATCTTATCCCTTGCATAACGACATCATGTTCGACATTCATCACCATGCACCTTTCACGTGTGAAGTTTACGAGGAGATCCATATCGCATAGTTGGCTAATCCTTATGAGATTTGCTTTGGGTCCCTTGACTAGCAAAGCTTCCGTCAACCAGGACACTCCAGGATACTTGAGTTGTCCTTTACAAACAATACAAGCCCTTATCCCATCACCAAAAGTTACATGACAGTTTTTATATGGTTTGATATTTGTTAGAAAATCACGAGTACCTGTCATGGGACGAGAGCATCCGCGGTCAAAGTACCAATCAGTAGTGGTCGAGAAACACACAGATGTATAGGCAATGTTGGCCTGGTATGATCTACCCTTCACCTTCCATTCCATCCTTCTAGGCTTCTGATCATGATGCGGAGAGCGATTTCGGGCTAACCTTTGAGTGTTCTTTCAATCGAGATGGTAGCAGTATGACCTGATGTGCCCTTTCTGACCACAATAGTAATAGGTCCAACGAGATTTAATGGCAGTTAGAAGGATTGGTTGTTGATGATTCTGCGATATCCTAGATATACTAATGTTGACATTTGTCGAGAGGGATGTCATGACAGTCTTCCCTTTTCCTGATATGGGATGTTGAGTAGGAGGTTCCTTCTTCATAGTTGAGACTTGTTACGGAACAAACTTCGTCTGAGAAGTTGCGCCATTATCTGTGTACCCAAGTCCCCTGGTGTCCTTGGCCGGTTTGCGTATGAAGAGAAGTTTGTCAAGGATTTCTGTGCTTGAGTTCATCATTTTGACCGACTTGGTCATGTGATCTATTTCTCCATTTAGTCTGGTGATTTCACGTTTTAGCTCCATGATAGTTTCCAACATTCTGGCCTTGTCATCTGTAAGGGTAATGATCTGAACAGCCTGTTTGTGTAGAATTTGGGATTCTTCAACCCACTTGGAGTAGAGAATGCAATATGCCTCGTTCAGCTGATCATCAGTCCACTCGTCATCAGGTTGCATGTACTGAGTGACTTTGTCAAGACTACCCAGCAGCTTAGATTTAGTGGATAAAGTGGACGCCGTGAATGCAACAAAATTGCTTATCTTCTCTGTTTCACTGTCCTCAGAGTCCTCATCGGATAATGTAGCAGTATATCCCTTTTCTGCCTCCTAAGTTAGTTTGAACATTCTCTTTGGCAGTGTCCAAATCCTTTACATTCATGGCACTGTATTCCTCAACCTTCGTTGTTTCCTTCACCAGCTTGATTGTCCCTGTCGAAGTTTCCATTTCGTTGAGCTTTATGTGGGGATTTGTTTTTGACATCGGCTGTGACATTTTTCTTGCCATCTGTTGGGACATTTTTCCAAGACATCCTGTTGAATCGCTATATAACTCGATTATAGTTTTTTGCTAGTAAGGCTATAGTTGCATCAATGTCATCATTCGAGTCTGAACAAGTCTGCTCTGCTGGCTTTTGAACCATACTCTTGAAAGCCACTCCTTTGTTTTTCTTGTCAATACATGGAAAACACAACTTATAGGTCATCAGGGACCCCATTAGCTCATCGAATGGAAGGGTTTTGAGATCATGAAACTCTTCGATGGCCATTATTTTCACTTTAAACCTTGAACTCAATGCTCTTAGGGTCTTCCTCACAAGTTTTTCATTTGACATTGGCTCACCCAGTGAGTAGGATTCATTTGCAAGATCTCGAATTCTCACGTTAAATTTAGAGATGGTTTCATCTTCTCTCATGATGAGAACTTCAAAGTTTGTTGTTAGGTACTGGAGCTTCTGTTCTCGAACCTTGGTCATCCCCTCACAAGCCATAGTCAGGATGTCTCATGCACTTTTGGCAGTAGTACAGGTGTTGATCAACCTGAACACATTCTTGTCTACGTTGTTGAAGATAGCATTTAGAGCGCGAGAATTTTTTAGGGCAGCCTCATCTTCGACATCAGTCCATTCTGTCTCAGGTTTAGGAGCTGTAATGTTTCCCTCAGCATGTTGATAGCATAGAGCACTCCAACCATTTACTATGTCCTTCCAAGTCTTGTTGTCAAGCGACCTCAAAATGACACACATCCGAGCTTTCCAGTACCCGTAGTTGTTTCCATCCATAATGGGTGGACGATTGACAGATCCTCCTTCTCTGGGATTATCCATGTCTGACTATCAGAATTTCAGCCTAGGATCTCACCTAAAGCAGTAGGTGTCTCCTTTGATACCGATTGAAATTCTGATTAATTTAGTCAGACCAAATGTTACGAACAATGTCGAGACAATGTTCTTAACAACTTGTCAGTAAGCAGACAGCGACAATCACAATACAAAACAGAAAAAACAACGACACAGAGAATGGTTACCTAGTTCGGTGCTTACTCACCTACGTCTGGGGGCACTAACAATGTCGAGACAATGTTCTTAACAACTTGTCAGTAATCAGACAGTGACAATCACAATACAAAACAAAAAAACAACGAAACAGAGAATGGTTACCCAGTTCGGTGCTTACTCACCTATGTCTAGGGGCACTTTTCCAGTGGAATGGTTTCAATATGAAATAATAAGTCACAACATACAAGTATCGGTGATCATCACACATATAACTACCCTATGCTACTATTATAAGTGTAAGCCAATCTCGGGGACTCCACCTGAATCCAAGACCCCGTCTTGGTTCCACTCTACGAGCACTCTCCTGGCTCGGATGTCACAAGTCGTTGTTTGAATTTGAGCGTGGATCTCCAATCACACATACACCATGAAAACACAATCACCACTCTTGATCTTCCGATTCTAGTAGTGATACACAATGTTCTTTTTTGGAACACATAGCCTCTCAGCCCGCCAAACCTTCACGTCTAAGAGCTCTGAATATTCACCAAAGAAGACCCGCTGCTAAGGGTGGAGCCTTCGATTTTTATAGCGGCTACAAATTAACGCTTAAACCAATTAGGGTTTCCTTTAACCTAATCGATTTCGGTTTCCTAATTCCTTATCGCCAATATTTTTGCAGAATCTCTATCACGACAGGAACCTCACGAGAATCATAACACAATCAGAACTTCCCAAAAGTCATCTACACAACTGGAGATATTCTAGATTTCCAATCACCGAATATCTTTATATTTAAGAAAACTTATTAATTCAGGGATATTCAAGATGTCGAGCAAATAGTCGTAACAAACATCTTGACATCTTTCCTGATCAATTTCTCAACCTTTCCTGATCAATTGCTCAACCTCTTTTGTGTCTAAAAAATATGTCAACAAGCAACGTAACTACAACAATTTCTGTCTTTTATGGGAATGGTATCGTAGGTTAATGGTATACTCTTCGTTATAAAAATAAACATATGGTAGTGATGACCAAAATAATAAATATAGAGAAAGTGATAATAATTAATTTTATGGTAGTTATTGCTAGATAGTAAATAAATACAGTAATTTTTAATATTTTCAAATCTAAAATCTAATGCATGTAATTAAAAAAATTTTAACCCCGTGTAATTAAAAATTTAATGGTAATTGTTCATGTATTTCTTAAAAATGTCATGTTTATTATTCTATAATTGATTTGTTTGGTTACTCAAAATATGAATGAGAACGACTCTGATTTTTTTTATGAGTTTTTTGTTTACTCTGAACTTTTTTTAATTTTATGTATAAATCACTTTCAATTATTGTATTAAATATTACGAATAGTATTGCGCATTGCATGTGCTACACCTAGTTTACGATCAATAGAGAATTACCCAGCAATAAAATAGCAACAATAGTAAATGCTCTTCACAAAATTAATTAATGTCATATTTATTTTTCTCAATAAAGGGGCAAGTAATCACGTACAAATGGATATTTCTTGTACAAATATACGAAGCCACTACAACCATGCGATCAAAAGATCCATGGCCTCTGTTAATTCTGAATTTCAGTGGCACAAAATGTAATTAATAACACATCAAAGCCCAACAATGTGTAATAATGATTTTCTTGAGGACAGAATCGTAAATTTGTATGTTAAGGAAACCAAAGAGGCTTTCAATTGCCTGATTTTCGGTGATTTGTGGCATAATCAATCTTTCCTTTTTTTTGAACTTTCAAACCCTAGCCTTCCCTTCCTCTTTCTATCAGCTTCATTGGTTAACAAAGTCACGCCGGCGCGATTAATTTCAGTTCCCTGACACTCTCGGTATCCCGTTCACCTCACGGCGTTGACAATGAGTCCTTTGAAGCGCAAATCTCAAAGGATTTTGAATCTGCTCAAGAAAAAGAAGCAAGGTTAGTTGATTAATAATGTGTTAGGTGAATTGCATGATCCAATCCATTGTGGGTTCATCTTTTTTAGGGTTTATTCATTTTTTTATTGTGTTTTTTCACTTGGAGTAATTTTTTTACATAAATCTATTGGTCCAATCTATCTCATGTTCTTCTCCAACTTCAATCATGCTTTTGAAAGAGGTTTTTGTGTGCATTTTTCCAATATTGCTTCCAAAATCAGGTTGCATTTGGGAGTACAGAGGGTTCAACCTTTATCCCTCACATGTCGCAATGATTTGTTGTTTGTTACACCAATGATTTGGATTAGAATATCTAATTCAGTGTTTATTTACAGAGTTACTTGTGCATTTCAGTACGGTACGGTTTAATATTCTATTGCTTCATATTTGCCATAAAGTGTGTCTACAAGAGCTGGGCATGTAATTTGAAAAATTGTTCATTGAGCCCACCAATAATATAATTTCGAAAATTGTTCCATGATTCCATGTTACGAAACATAAATGTTCTTCATTACATGATTTCATGTTTTCACTGTTACCTCGTTCCAGACTTACTCCTAAATGACACAAATCAGTAATTACATGATTCCACAGTTATATTGTTCCACTTGAACTAGTAGTTCCATACCTCCACTGTTTCCATGATTCCATTCTTTTATATGAACCTCATTCCATTATTTCGTATTCCAACAATGCACAGAATTTCAATATACCTTCTTGCAACTGGTTACATTAGTCCATACTGCACATAATTCCATTACTAAATTTCACACTTGATATGACACGTCTCCATGTTATTTTTGTAATTTCGGTTTCTAACGTTCACCGCTTTGTTGTACTACCAGCTCTACAAACTACGAGGTCGGATGATGTTCAATATGCTAACAGGGATGAGGAATGCACTGTGGCCTGAGATGTATGCCGAGGCTATCGATTATTATGACGGCAACAGACTCGACTTCAAAGTCAAGAACGACCAGAGGACTTAGTATTCTTACTTAGGTCATGTTTGTTTTGGTTACGACCAGGAACGACATGTTGGTTTGTTTACAACAATACTTATGTTCCTTGGTACTTGGTGAAGTATTTTGGTTTCATTTTCTTCTTGGGTTTGGACTTAGTTCTTGTTGTTTTTGTTGTGGACACATTTACATTGGTTTCAAGGTTAAAATGTTTCTGATTCGTACAAATATATTTCTCGTGTTGTCTCTATTCAAGCATCTTTTTTGTTTATAGTGTGCTCAATTTATTTTCAAGTGCATGTTGAAGTATATTCATTGTATGGATGGTTCGCTTACAGATCAGTTGTTTGGACACAATATCTCTTAATAATAAAACACATACTTACCCGATATGTAAACGTAGAACATTTTGTTTTAACAAGCACAATAATTCGAACATCATTGTTTCTAAACACAACCCAAAAGATGTCTTCAGAATGTAAAATTTTTATTCATTCATGCAAATTATTATTTCTAACAAGGACTTCCTCTAAAATAAAGCTTCATCGTTTAAACACCTACGCGGGTTCTGCTATTAACATATTTTTGTTCGCTTCGTTATGTTTCCTCACCTCACATGTCCTTGAGTTGTTCCCTTTGATGAAACAAAAGGTATATTTACGTTTATTACCAGAGGTCACTTTCCCTATTGCCTTCTCACGCTCGCTTTGCATCCGACGGCCTGACCCCTTGTTTTTACAAAAGGTCTTACCCCTTTGTCCAAAGAAGCTCGCAATTCATACATTATCGTCAGAAATTTATTCATTTCAAGCTTGTAGTCCCTTATAATACATTTCCATATGCTCTCAAATTCATCAATGTCTATTGCTCTCGAGCAAACAATTGCATGAAATCTTTTCCAGAAATCCCCATTGGACAAAACCGAAGAACCAACCTGCAGTGTACTCAATATGTATTTAGAATAAACGATGGCACCATGGAACAAACAATGGAATTATGGAATGATGGAGGCTTGGAACGATCGAACACAATCTACCCTACAACATCTTCTGTCCTTTATAATAGACGATCGCACCATGAAACAAACAAAACGTCCTACCGAACATACATATTAAATATTTACTTACCTTCGACATCATCCCCAGTCAGATGCACTAAAAATTCACTACCGACTTCTTATTCCTCATGATTCGTGTCTCTGATATCTAACAGACAAATGGAATATTGGAACTACTCAACAGTGTCGCTGATATCTGACAGACATGTACCCAATAATGGAGCAGTGGAACAGTTACTACATCCAATGGAACCATGCCACTCAGACTTCACCAATGGAACGATGGAAACGATAACAACCCAGTGGAACATTGAAATTTAACATACCTTCAATATCTTCTTCTGCTAGACCTACAGGATCACCATTACCGTCTCCTCAAACTCATGATTGTATTCTTGTGTCTCTTCATCCTCTGCGTTCACAAAAATTGTTATTTAAACCATCATATCACATCTGTGACATCAACTAGCAGTAGATCAACGTCAATCCATTATGGAATCATGCTTACCTGCGTCGTCCACGATTGGGTTCAATAGTTGAATCGGAGAAGCCACCATTTTTCGTTGACCACACTTTGAGGTTTCTGCAGATCCAATTGGGAGTAGGGAGGATGTGAATGATAATTCCAAATCTCACTTAATCGTAGACCTTCATAACACATATTTCCTTTTTCATCGCACAAAATTGATTGCCTCAATCTTCAATCATGACCAAATTACCCTTTTCCATATCTTTTTTGTGTTTAAATGTTGACCAAACTAGTTTAATCTCAACCATTTATTGGTTACATCCTACGGATGTAATATATTCCTATATTTGTATCTAAGAGGGCATTTGTCATGGAGTGCATCCCCAATAAAGGATATCTAGTTTGAGTCATGATAATATATGTTCCGGTTTTCTTTTTCTCTTTGCGAGTTGGAATCTTCAAAATGATTTGGTTAATATCTAAACTCCCTCTCACGTGCCGATTTTTGAATTAAATGATAAATTTCCCATATTACAGGATGTTCATATGCTGATATCCGAATTACAGGATAACTTTTCGGATCATAGTGATGTACACGTGCCGATTTCCGAATTACGGGTTAACTTTCCAGATTGCGAGGTGCACACGCGGCCCATGGCCTCTACCAAAACAAATGACATAGCGGAGAGTGAAATAGAGTCAGACAAGAAACGACAATCCCAAAATTTTCCAACCAAAAACAAGTCGAGGTGTAAGACAAGGAGAACACCGAGACGGTCAAACAGAGCTTCATAGACGGTGGCGCGTGAAGTTTGAAGAAAGTGGATGTCAATACAGATGACGACACCAGATGGCGGATGGCTGTGTTATGTCACAGAAGCCTCTATTTATAGAGGCAATAAGGAAACCATGATACACAATAGAATAAGACACTCTAATACACAATTGAACCCTAATGAACTTTACATAATATAATCTAACAGCTCCCTCAAACTCAATACGGTGTAAACCAAACCGAATTGAGTTTGAATCATGATAATATATGTTCCGGTTTTCTTCCTCTCCTTGCGAGTTGGACTCTTCAAAAGGACTTAGTTAATATCTAAACTCAAACTCAATACGATTTTTGAATTACATGATAAATTTTCCATATTACAGGATGTACATATGCTGATATCCGAATTACGTGATACCTTTCCGGATTATAGTGATGTACACGTGCCGATTTTTGAATTACAGGATAACTCTCCAGATTACGAGGTGCACACGCGGCTCATGACCTCTGCCAAAACATATGACATAGAGGAGTGAAATAGAGTCAGGCAAGAAACGACAATCTCAAAATAGTCCAACCAAAAACAAGTTGAGGTATAAGACAAGTAGAACACCGAGACGGTCAAACAGAGCTTCATAGACGACGCCGCGTGAAGTTTGAAGAAAGTGGATGGCGATACAGATGACGGCACCCAGATGGCAGATGACATCGCCGGATGGTAGATGACGGAAACCAAATTTTAGAGGTCAATACACTTATTATGTGTATGAATATTTGTGGAAGTGATTGAATTGTCTTGCATACTCGTCAGAATCACAAATCATACGAGTGGGCAAAACGAAAATTTCCTTAGAGATTTAACTATGGATCGGTTATAGGTCTGATACCATATTAGAAGTTCAACTCACATAAAAGCTCAAGCTGATAGGTGAAGGCCCAGAATATTATATAAGTTGGCCGACGGATTCACATCTTTCAGATGTGACACTCTAACACCCCCTCTCACATGCAATTCGAGACTAAAGGCACGTGGAAACAACGAATGGTGTGTCGGGACGACCTCTAATCCATCGACCATAATCCCAAAACGAATGACATGGAGGTTCGGTTCAAATCCAATCAGACTCTGATACAACATTTGAAGCTCAATCCACCTAAAAGCTCAACTTGATAGGTGGACGCCCAAATTCTTATTTAACCTGGTCGATGGATTCACATCTTTCAGATGTAATACTCTAATACCACTCTCACGTACAAGCCGGGTCGAACTCTAATACCATATTAGAAATAAATAAGGGGCATCTTATTATTGATGATTACGTTGTGTCACATAAGCTCTGTTTGTAGAGGTAATAAGAAAACCATAATACACAATATAATAGAAAACTCTAATACACAATTGAACTTAAATGAATAACCCTAACGAGCCTTAACTCTAATGGTCCTTATATAATATAATCTAACAAATAGATTTTCAAGGCATATTCATCTTAATATTTTCTCATGTACAAACTGAAGCTAAGTTGTTGCTCACATGAATACCTCTCCTTTAGGTCTACATGTCATGTCAATAGATCTATAAATAATATATGTCCTATAGGATTGGATCTCGATCACTAGAATTGGTAAGCTGCAGAGAGTCCTTTTCAACTTCATCGCTCAACGACTTCATTTTCAACAAGTGGAGATTTCATATCGGTTATTTAGTTGATATTGTATTGGTAGTTGCATTTTAATAATGCAATGTGTTCATGTACTTAGATTAATCAAGTGAGGTTCATTGTGCCCCTTTTAAGTGTATCTTATTACTAATTCATAAAACTATTGTAGTACTATCTCCTCTTTTATACGAAACAAAAAGCCTAATTTGTAGTTTTCGATGTAGGCCCTAATATTTGTTTGAGATGCCCCAAGGACATATGACTTCCTTGACCACATATGTGGAGTGCACCAAAAAATTGATGCAACAACACCGGACAGATCGACTTGTGATCGACTTCAAATTTTTGGGTGATGAACAAAATTAGACGTTGGCTTTATTATTTATGAAGATGATATTGAGTGGTAGATGGCTCTTTATCTATTTATTACATTGTATTGTATCTTTTAATTACACAACCTATTCAATTTTCTTAGTAATTTCTATGTACATAGATCTACTTTAAATTGTGAAAACTACATGATTGGTTTGAACTTTTTTTGTTGTTGAAAAAATTGGTTTTAACATACTACTTAGATGGTTAGCTAGGTCTCGGTTCACCAAGATAATTGTTTTACATGTTTGAGCAAAAGGCTATTAAATATGATGTGCATTAATATACTAAGTAGTGTTTCAACTGAATCGAACTAATATTTCCTCGCAATCTTGAAATCTGAAGGGAATAATACATCCTTTAAATCCTACATACTTATAAATTGAGTCTAGTTTAATCAAGAGCCCCTTAAGGTGAAAAAGAATAAGGAACTACACACATAAAAACACACTGCAATTCCATCTTTGGATCATTTGAATAAAAAACCGGCTTTGTTCATTATTTCCACTGGTACCCGTTTGAACCAAAACAATTTTTTCTTTAAACCCGAACATAATAAACAATGTGCGCATTGTTTCTTCACAACCATCTATCTATATACCCTTCAAACCATAGTTCTTAACATGCGTGGTCTTGATTGAGGAAGAAGGTACATGTGAGAGATGAGAACAACAAAAAATTAGTAGATATGGAGATAAATTTTGAGAAGTCATAGAGTAACAAACAAACGCCTACACGCCTTGGTCAAAGTGTAATATGTTGGGAGGACCTCCACACTAAGTAGACGCCCGTTGAACTTGGAAAATCAAAATTTTTAGATACTCGAAGACGAGTAACAACTTAAGTGTGGAGTGGTGATCTGGGGTTTTATATGCCCACTATCTCGTAATGTTTTTATCTCATATTTATGCTATTTTTCATAATTTTGCATGTACATTGTGGTTACTATAAGATTGGCTATTTTGTATAATCGTGACTTAAGCAGTCGCATGCTAAAATAGAAAAATGTCTACCCATAAGTCTCACCATTAAGAACCGAACATCTCAAGAGACGACTTTCTGGAGTTTCCTTATTTAGAAGATCTTCTAATCAAAGCATGATTCATCTGATTTAGTTGTGCGTCAGCTTAAGGAATCTTGGAGAAGAAGGGTTGGGACGGCACGAGATCTTTTAGGAAACCCTAAAAGACGATATGTTTTCCTTCTACAAAAGGTCGTCGGCCTCTGCCTTAGAAGGTAGTGCTTGTAGGCATCTTTATGCAGAGTATTTAGAGTTCCTAAGCGTGTTGAATTAGCGCGTTGGGGAGTTGAATGCTTTGAAAAAGATTAACTTCTGTGTGTTCATTCAATATTCGAGAAGAATGATTGTTTGACTGATTCGGGTTGTGCTTGCACAATTGAAGACTTGTGCATCCATTGAAGAACAACTAGAGATCCGAGCAGAGAAGATTGATCGAAGAGTGGACTCGGGTGAGGAGTCGAAGACAGGGGGAGTCCCTGGGTTAAGTGGTCACTAGTAACAATAGCATAAAGCTTAGATTTGTGTGATAATCGTAGAAACTTGTATGTACTTATTGGTTACAATATAATGAAGTTTGTTCACTAGCAGAGTGCTCCCAGACCTAGGTGACGTTGCACCGAACTGGGTAACAATATCTTATGTCGTTTACATTTATTTTTGATAATCGTTTACTAACTATGCACCAGCAAATGTCTATCACTTAGCTTCAACATTGTGATAGACATCTTGTGCTTAACCAGAATTTCAATTGGTATCAGAAGAGACATCTAAATTGCTAGGTGATTTCCTGTTTGACAAATTCTAGTCATTAGTCATGACTGGTTCTAGAGAAGAAGGTTCGGTCAATAGACCCCAGTGCTAGATGGTACAAATTCCAGATACTGGAAGGCTCATATGAGTGCATTCCTCAAGTCTCTCGATCACAAGATGTGGAAATTAGTAGTAAACGGATGGGAAGCTCCACAAACAATTGATGATGAAGGTGTTGTTCGTCTCAAGCCTAAAAGTGAGTGGACACCTGCAGAAGACGAAGCAGCTCTAGGTAACTCTTGTACTCCAAACGCTATATTCAATGGAGTTGACCAAAATGTATTCAGGTTGATCAACACATGCTTGATCGCTAAAGATGCATGAATTTTTTTGACAACTGTCTATGGAGGAACGACCAAAGTCCGTGAACAGAAGCTTCAATATCTCACGACAAGCTTTGAACCATTATCCATAAAAAAAGGATGAAACCGCCAATGAATTCAACGTGAGAATCAGGGATCTTGCTAATGAATCATTTTTCCTGGGAAAACCTATGACGGGTGAAGATCTGGTAAGAAAGACATTGCGCTCACTAAGTCCCAAATTCAAAATGAAATCCACCGCGATTGAAGAAATGCATGATCTGAAGAAGTTTCGTTTTAATGAACTCATGGGATCACTAATGACCTTCGAGCTCTCCCTTCCTAATCTTGACAAAAACTTCAAGGGAGTTGCTCTCAAAAGCTCATCGACCATCTCCTGTGATCAGGGTGATTCTGATTCAGATAATGAAACTGATGAAACTATTGCCTTGATGGTTAAAAACTAAAACATGATAATCAAAAGGTTCACAAAGGTGGATGGGAAACATGTCCCTCAAAATGTCAAAGACAATCAGCTGTACAAGTCATAGAAAGATGCATACACTCCAAAAGTTGGAAGAATCATGGATCGAGCTGGAAAAGGAAAAGGCATACAATGTCATGAATGTGAAGGGTTTGGCCACATCCAGAAGGAATGTCCCTACTTTTTAAGAAAGCAAAAGAAAGGTATAAAGCTTTCATGTCTGACGATGAAGAAGAAGACAGTAACGCTGAACAGATAAGTAACTTTGTAGTTTTCACAGCTCCTTCTTCTAACCAATTTCTTACTATGGATGAATTAGAGCTATTGTCAGATGATGCCATGAATGACGCTTATAACCAGCTGTTCACCCAACATATAGAAGAATCAAATATTCTTGAGAAGCAAAGAGATACTATCATGTCTCTAATTGAAGATAAAATAAGGCTGTTAGGAATTGTTATCAACTTGAAGAAAGAAGTGAGCCAATTAAATAGTGAAATTGATTGGATGAAAAAGTCGGTAAGAATGATGAATCCAAGTAACGATATGCTAGACACTCTTCTCTCTATAGGCAAACCAGCCAAGAATATGTAGGGGCTCGGCTACACTTCAGAATCATCCACATCTCAAACCGTGTTTGTCCCACAAAAGAATAAACATCATGTGTCCAATCAAATGTCCCAGACATCTGGTGTCCCACAAGGTCAAAGACATTATCAGCAACACACTGCTATTTTGCCTAAGACATTCTTACAGACATTCAATCAAGGGGAGAAACAATCTTACCTACAAACTCAATCCTATTTTCCTCTCCAACAAAGACGATGGATTTCTCATTGTTGCGGATAGAAAGGTCATATACAATCATATTTCTATCAACTCTATGGGAAGAAACGTGCTCAGTCCAAATCTACCTCATTTCAAAGAGGATCTGCTCCCAAGCAATAGTGGAAGGTAAGAAATGTATTTTACCGTGCCAACATAGCTTATACAACTTTAAATGCTTCCACTAGAAGGGACTGGTATTTTGATAGTGGATGTTCGCGTCATATGACTGGTGATAAAAGTTTGTTGGTAAAATGAAACCATGCTTTGTAGGTCATGTAACATTTGGCGATAAAGTCAAAGCCAAAGTGATCGGGAAAGGTCAGCTCAAGTTCCCAGGTGTCTCATTCCTGAAGGAAGTTCTATTAGTGGAAGGACTAACTGCTAATCTTATTAACATCAGTCAATTAGGTGACATTGATTTACTAGTCAAATTTACTCGTAACAAGTGTTCTATGATGACAGAAAATTAGGTCGAGCTCATGCAGGGAGCTAGATCCAAAGATAAATGTTACCTATGAACCTCCACATCAGGCAATACAGGACCAACATGTCTGATCTCCAAAGTCGATGGAGCTCAACTCTGGCATTAACGTCTTGGACACTTGAATCTACAGAGCATGAAGAAAGTAACTTCAGAACAAGCCATAACTTGTATCCCTCCTCTTAAATTTACAGAAGGAAGGATCTGTGGTGAATTTCAGATCGGAAAGCAGGTCAAAATGTCTCACAAGAGGCTGCAACATCGTACCACCTCTCGAGTTTTTGAACTACTCCATGTCGACTTAATGGGACCAATGCAAGCCAAAAGTCTTGGAGGGAAGAAATACGTCTTAGTGTGTGTTGATGACTTCTCAAGGTACTCTTGGGTAGTTATTATTCGAGAAAAATCTGACACGTTTTCTGTTTTCAAAGCCCTATGTAATAGAGTCCGACGAGAACAATGCGAGAACATAGAAATATTGTCAGACTCCGCGGTGATCATTGAAAGGAGTTTGAAAACAGCAGCTTTGCTGTTTTTTTTAAGGAAGGGATAGCTCACGAGTTCTCAGCTCCAATCACTCCATTACAAAATGGCATTATGGAAAGAAAAAACAAGACTCTCCAGGAGATGGCCAGGGTAATGCTACTCGTCAAAGATCTATCTACTCAATTTTGGGCTGCACCGCTCAACACGGCTTGTCATATTCACAATAGAGTGAGTATTAGACCAAGTACGAACACTACATCTTATGAAATATGGAGGGGGAGAAAGCCCAACCTCAAGTATTTTCGTATCTTTGTCTCGACGTGTTATATTTTAGTAGATATGGATCCACGTCGCAAATTCGACCCGAAGAGTGATGAAGGGATCTTTTTAGGATACTCTCGAAACAGTAGAGCATATCAAGTATTCAAAAAACGTACAAAGACCATGATGTAGTCCATCAATATGATTATCAACGATACTGAACTCATCTTTGAGAACATCGGTGATGAAGACGAAGTTGTGCCACATATCACGAGTGTTGTTGAGACTTCAAATGTCAAGACAAATGGCTCAGACAAAGTTAGTGACATCAGTCCAGACATTGTATCTACCCTGGTGCCAGATCAGAGAATCCCTTCTAGAAAGGTACAAAAATCATCTAGTACAAGAAGTGATTGGAAATATTGAAGACGGAGTTCGTTCTAGGCAAAAAGCACCACTAAATTACATACAAATGATTGGAAATGTCTGTTTGGTGTCTAAAATAGAGCCCAAAAATATCCATGAAGCTATGAACGACGAATATTGGGTTAACGCCATGCAAGAAGAGCTTGGCCCGTTTAAAAGAAATGAAGTTTAGGAGCTAGTACCCAAACCAGACAATGTCAATGTGATAGGCACAAAGTGGATCTTCAAGAATAAGACAGATGAGCATGGGAACATCTCTCGTAACAAAGCAAGAGAGGTGGCCCAAGGGTACACTCAGGTGGAAGGAATAGACTTTGAAGAAACTTTTGCCCCACTAGCAAGACTTGAAACTATAAGACTCTTGTTGGGTATTGTTTGTTACCTTCAATTCAAGCTCTACTAGATGGATGTGTAAAGCGCGTTTCTAAACGTTATCTGAATGAAGATGTGTACGTTGCCCAGCCTAAAGGGTTCATCGATCCAAGCTCTCCAGAACACGTCTACAAACTCAATAAATCCTTATATGGGCTAAACAAGCTCCCGTGCTTGGTATGAAAGACTAACTCAAATTCTTCTGCATAATGGCTACGTCAGGGGAGGAGTGGATCGAACATTGTTCATAAAGAAGGAAGGACACAACATCACGATAGCCCAAATTTATGTACATGATATCGTATTTGGAGGGATGTATACTAAGATGGTGGAACATTTTGTAGGACATATGCAGTCCGAGTTTGAGTGGAGCATGGTGGGGGAATTAAAATATTTCTTGGGGTTCTAGATTTAGCAGATGAAGGATGAAATTTTCAAATCCCAAAACAAATACGCCATGAACACAGTAAAAAAATTTTGTTTGGAGAAGGCTTCTCACAAAACCACTCCTATTGCTACAACAACCAAGCTCTCTAAAGACGAACAATGAGAGTTAGTGGATCATAGTCTGTACATAAGCATTATTGGTAGCCTTCTAAATCTCACTGCTAGTTGCCCTAACATAGCATACTCAGTAGGAGTTTGTGCTAGACATCAGGCTGATCCCAAGGTAAGTCATTTGTCTCAAGCAAAGAGAATTCTGAGATATGTCTCTAGAACTGCTAACCTAGGTTTGTTATATTCTTTTGATACATTTTCTGATCTGGTTGGATATTGTGATGTGGACTGGGCGGGAAGCACAACTGATCGAAGAAGCACATCTGGTGGTTTCTTCTACCTAGGAAATAATCTCATTTCATGGTTTACCAAGAAGCATAACTGTGTAGCCCTATCCACTGCTGAATCAGAATACATCGCTGCTAGAAGTAGTTGTAATCAATTGTTATGGATGAGACAAATGTTGTCAGAGTATGATGTCCATCAAGATGTCATGACATTGTTCTCCGACAATGTCAGTGCGATTAATATATCCAAGAATCCAGTACAGCATAGTAAGACAAAACATATAGATATTCGACACCATTTCATAAGAGATCTAGTTGAAGAGAAGAAGATCCGGCTCGAATATGTTCCAACAGAAAGGCAATTGGCTGATATATTTACAAAGCCCCTAGACACAAAAAGATTTGTAGACCTCCGTTCATCCTAGGACTTTGCTCTGTCGAGCTTCCCTCAAATGCCTGAAATTAAGGAAGTGGGAGTAGTGGATCAAGATGTCTATGATCCACGACGCATTGTCGGCCGATTTCCGCTCAAGCCCCGCAAGAAGTTGTGTCCATGTTGACCTGTAGTCAAAAAAGGGAAAACAACGTTAACTCTGAAGAGTCTCCAAGATCTTTCTATATTCTTGCTCCCAGTTGGCCTAAAATACCACAATTGCCCTATTTTCTTCTTCTTTTTGCTCTACTTATTGCTCTCTCTTCCAAAAGGCTTGCAGCTTGTTTCGTTCCTCTGTTTGCATTTTTCATCATGGTCGGAACAAGAAGTGGGAGAATAGCAGCCAACTTCACAAAGAAAAAGATTTTGAGGCTGAAATCTATGTCTCCTCCAAAATCTGGTTCGGAGAAGACTGTCGAGGGCAACAAGCACGGAGGCAAGGTTCGTGGTCTCTGATCTAATCGTCCTAAGAAGAGCATCACTATTTTAGAGTCATCTGGTGCTCCCATTGTTGAGGCAAACGTTGTTACAGAAGAAGCCCCATCTGTTGACTCCTCAATCGATCGCATGCAAGGTACTTCTATGTCTCTTCTCTCTAAAAACCCTAATAATCGTGATTCTACTGGGCCCTCTGTTCTAGAGTCTGTTATAGAGGGTTTTTGGTGGTTATCAAATCCCTGTGGAGGTTTTGTATGTGTTACCCTTGAGAATTGTCTTCGCTACTGATGAGGTTGGTACATTTGTTACTCAAAAGGTCCGGGAAGATGTTCATGAGACTTCTGGTCCACCTAAGGAGTTGGACAAAGACCCAAATCAATTCCTCAACGTTGCTGAGTGTACTCAATATGCACCTCGTGTTGCATCTCAAGAAGAAGTCTCCGGAAAAAATTTGGGTCAAGAGTTAGAGGTTGTTGCAGTAGAAAGAGAAGTTCAGAAAGTTGTGCCTGATGATGCGTGTAAAGATGTTCCAGTTGATGAACAAGAAGATGTCCATAACGATGTTCCAGACAATGTGCAACAAGAGGTTCAGAAGGAGGTTTCGAATGATGTTCAAGATGATGGCCTGGAAGATGTTCCTGAGGACGTTGAAGAGGAAGTTCATGTTGATGTTGTTGCTGAGGTTCTCACTAATATCGAGAACGATTTGGAAGTTAGTGAAGCAGAAATTCTTTCTGTTGAAAAGAATGGTGCAGAAGATACTCTATCTGGTGATGAAGAAGTTGATGTGAGGGAAGAAGGTCTGCCCTCAGATGAAGAAGATGTTGTCCTTTATAGTCTACATGTTGAAAAGTCTAAAAAGAGAAAGAAGAAAGACAAGGAAGTGGTTGTCCCGACCAAGAGGTAGTCGAAGAAAGGGAAGAAAGTGACTACTAGTAGGAAATATAAAAGCCAAGAAAGCAAGAAAAGAATGTCTATCAGTTTGTCTAGCCCATCCAAGAAGAAACAGAAGAAATCCATAAAAATGTCTCGACATCTGGTCGATGAACCCTCATCTGCTGAAGAAAATGATGTTGTGGAAATTGTAGAGAAAATGGTCTATGAGCCAAAGTATGTAGTAGGTCAAAAACTTCCTAGAAATGCGCCTGCAGCCCCTCATAGACAACATCTTATTCCACCATGTGGAATCTGCTCAGAAATGGAAGTTTGTTGTGCTGAGAAAGATCTTTCCTGAGAAAGAATTATCTCCGGATGCTCTGAAGATGGAGGAGATTGTTGATCTCATCTCTGATTCCGGATTGCTCCAAAGTGTCTCGAACATAGGTATCTACTACCCCTCTTTAGTTAAGGAGTTCATTGTTAATCTTTCTCCTGAGTTTGAGAATTGGACAAGCTCCGAGTTCAGAAAAGTTTATGTAAGAGGCAAGACTTGCACCTTCTCGGCTGAGGTAATTAAAGGATTCTTGGGAAAAGATACTCCAAATGTGCCAGATGATGTTCCGACTATGAATGATATTGTCAAGGAGATAACAGGAGGAGCTAGGAAGTCCTGGCATGCGAAGGGAAAAATGTCATCATCCGTCCCTACCTGTAAGTATTCAGTCCTCTTCAGAATTGACATTACAAATTGGGCTCCTTCATCTCACGGCTCCAGCATCACCCCAGAACTCGCACGCCTTATCTATCAAATATGTACGCGGACTGTCTTTGATTTTGGGAATTTTGTGATCGATCATCTGAACAAGCATGCCAAGTCTTTTGTTGTGAAAATGCCTATTGGGTTCCCATCGCTTATAACTGGAATAATTCTGAGTTAGCGTCCCAAGCTGTTACGTGACTCTAATGTTGTTGGAAAGAAACCCACTGCCCTTACCTTTAGCCCGAAGTTATTTGAAGGGACACATGTCAGGGACATTGTTCGTCCCTCTGGAGAGTCATCAAGGGCTGCTGCTGCAACAGGAGATGTTCAGAAGGATGTCGAGATGGAGCTACAAGAGGAAATCACCTTCCTAGACAAGACTTTCGACGCCATGTTTCACAGGAAGACCATCTGTGAAGGTTTGCTCCAAGACGTTCCGCAGGCTCGGAAAGGCAAAGGGAAGGTTGTATCAGTTTTTGAAGAGGATGAGGAATCAAGCTCAGAGAGCATTTAGCTCATTTTCACTGTTTTTACTCTGGTTCTCAAGACTCTTATTGTTTATGACTATTAGCTACTTAATCCCTCGGGGACTGTCCGAGGTTACATTTGGTAGGATTAATCTCTCGCTCTGGTACTTTGTTTACCTTGCATTCACTTACTCTGATTTATTTGCGATATATGCTTGTTATGTTTCGTGATTGAATATGGCCTTTGGCATATTTTTAGGCAATCAGGGGGAGAAGAAAGAAGTATTCACGTGGAGAACGTCAAGAAGAAGCACGCGGAGAAGCACTCTCCAATACATGTCATTAATGATGTGCGTTATACATAGTTTTTTTTTATAATTGACATCTTCCTGGCTTCATATGTCTAGCCACATGTTTGGACATCTCTCAGTCTGAATTAATATCAAGAAAGATTAAGGTTCTCCCTCTGGATCATCTGGATCACGTGAAGAAAGAACTGCTCGCCCAAAAGTAGCCAAAGGAGAAGATTATGGTTATTATGAGATTGACTATTTTGTATAATGGCAGGATGTCCATGTCGCGACATAAGCAATCCTATGCTAAAATAGAAAGATGTCTATCCAGAAGTCTCATCATTAAGAGCCGAACATCTCTAGAGACGACTTTCTGGAGTTTTCTTATTTAGAAGATCTCCTAATCAAAGCATGATTTGATCTGATTTAGCCATGTGTCAGCTTTAGAAATTTTGGAGAAGAAGGATTTGGATGGCGCGAGATATTTTAGGAAACCCTAAAAGACGATATGTTTTCCTTCTACAAAAGGTCGTCGGCCTCTCCCTTAGAAGGTGGTGCTTGTAGAGTATCTTTATGCAGAGTATTCAGAGTTCCTAAGCGTGTTGGACTAGCATGTTGGGGCGCTGAATGCTTTGACAAAGATTAACTCTTGTGTGCTCATTCAATATTCGAGAAGAATGACTGTTTGACTGATTCAGGTTGTTCTTGCACAATTGAAGACTTGTGCATCCATTGAAGAACAACTAGAGATCCGAGCAGAGAAGATTGCTCGAAGAGTGGACTTGGGTGAGGAGCTCGAAGACATGGGGAGTCCCTAGGTTAAGTGGTCACTAGCAACAATAACATAAAACTTAGATTTGTGTGATAATCGTAGAAGCTTGTATGTACTGATTGGTTACATTATTGTGAAGCTTGTTCACTGGCAGAGTGCCCCCAAACGTAGGTGACGTTGCACCGAACTGGGTAATAATATCTTGCGTCGTTTACATTTCTGTTAGATAATCGTTTACTGAATATACACCAGCAAATGTCTATCACTTAGCTTCAACACTGTGATAGACATCTTACGCTTAACCAGAATTTCATACATAAACACTAAACTCTCAAAAATCTTGATTTAGGTACCAGATAATGGAATTTCTTCATTTAGGTCGAAAACACAGTAAAGGGAGTAGGGGAGCAAAAAGAAGATATGTCAACTTAGATGACCGAAATCAACATCGACCGACCCATGGGTGCTTAAAGAGCCAACAATCACCAGGTAGAGATAAACTCCGAGCTTAAGGAGGACACCGTCGAGACTCAATCATATGACGAAAATATGGACAACAAAACCGTCGACCTAAGAGTAATATAATTGTTTTCATTTAACATGAAAATTTGGGAAAATATTAAAGCTTTGGGATTTATGTCTCATGGCAACGAGGAAGTCTTCGTAAACAAGCTCCAACTCTCGAACAAGAAAGACGTTCGGATCTGACAAAGGGATTCTATAGTTTTCACCTTGTAGTGATTCTTTATCATCTTCTCCAATCTTATCTTTAAATTATCTTATCCGTCTTTTCTTCCTTACTCTATTGTATACCCAACATTCCGCTCTTTATATTTCTGACGTTATTGCTTTTTTTTTCAGAATCTCAACCTTCTCCTTGTAAATAAATTCTCCGTTTGTTGATAAATGCCACACTAAATTTGTTACCGTATTTTTGATAATAAGTGCAAGTTTGCCACCATCCTTTTGAAAGTAATATATTATTCATCAGAGATGTATAGCTTTCATTAATTAAATTTAGGAAGAGATTTATAGTAGATACCCACTATTAATTTCCAAATAAACGTGAAGTGTAAAAATGCATGTGTTTGGGAGAAAGTAAGCAATGATTTAATTAAAGGGAAAATAAGTAATAATAATAAAATGCAAAATACGTGCCTGACTGTTAAATCTCGGCCCTTCCTTCCTTATCGCACCACTCAAACTCAACTCAGGCTCTAACCTCCATATCCGTTTCTCTTTCATTCTTCACTCAACCTCTTAAACCCACCCACTATCCCTTTTCATTACCATTACCATCTTCTTTTTCTGCTTCACTCTCTCACCTTATCATTTCAGGAAAAAACTTATCTTGTTTATCTTCTTCTTCTTCTGCTGCTCTGTTCTGGTAATAATCTGATTCAACCTCCGTTTTTCGATACATTTCTGTTGTGGGTATTGGAGTTTCAGCAGCGTGTTGTGTTCCAAATACCCAGATACTAATCTTGTCATTGAAAAGTAGAGATTTTGGGAGGTTGAAAATGGCACCCAGAAACAGCCGTGGAAAGGGAAAGGGAGAGAAGAAGAAGAAGAAGGAAGAGAAGGGTACGTATCTTGCACACTCCATTTACATGTCTATCCATTCTGTTTCTATGCTCAAACACAACACACACAATCTCTTCTATTTCATTTTTAAGATTTAAAAAATAAATATAATTATCTTGCAGTTCTACCTGTTGTGCTGGATATCACAGTGAACCTTCCAGACCAAACTTGTGTTGTATTAAAGGTCTGCAAGTGTTTCTCACATCTATTTGTTCACTTTTAGTGTGATAAAACGAGAATTATAAGGTAATTATTTGAAAATGGATGGTTGAGCAGGGCATTTCTACGGATAAGATTATTGATGTTCGTCGATTGCTGTCCGTCAACACAGAAACTTGCAACATTACCAATTTTTCTTTGCTCCACCAGGTAAAATTCATTTGTGACAATGTATCTTCATCATAAACACATAAATTACTATTGGATTGAGGCATTGTTGAGTTTTGGTATTCAGGTAAAAGGCCCGCGGTTAAGGGACTCAGTGGACATCTCAGCGCTCAAGCCTTGCGTGCTCACTTTGGTGGAAGGTAAACGATGTCGTTTTGTTTCTCCTTCTTATACGTCGTCGTTTTTGGTTTCCTTCTCAAAATCTGCCTTCTGGTGACAGAGGAGTACGATAAGGAGCAGGCGGTTGCGCACGTTAGAAGGTTGCTGGACATCGTCTCCTGCACGACGTCGTTGGGGCCATCGGCGTCGAGCAAGAAGTCTCCGGCGGAGGAAGAGGAAGAGATAAGCCACTCTTGCCCTAAGCTCGGAACCTTCTACGACTTCTTCTCCCTCTCCCACCTCACTCCTCCTCTCCACTGTAATCAATCTCTCTCTTTGATGCTTACACACAAATGTTCATGAAACTGACTTAATGGATGATGAACTGTTGCAGTTATAAGGAGGCCAGCCACACGACAAATTGATGGCATTTTGGGGGAAAGCCATCTCTTGTCCCTTGATGTATGGTTATTTCTGTGACTGTGAAGATGCTTATAATTTTCCATGCCTTGGTGTTCATTGACATGTTTTTTGTTTCTAATGTTTAGGTCAAGCTTTGCAATGGAAAGCTGGTTCAGCTGGAAGCTTTCAACAAGGGATTCTATAGTTTCGGAAAGCAGCGGATACTGTGTCACAATCTTGTCGATTTGTTACGTCATCTTAGTAGAGCCTTTGATAATGTTAGTCTTCTGTAACTGTTACACTTGCACTGATGATTTTATTTTATTTTATTTGCTGAGTGTTGACTTGTTAGATCTTTCAATTACACAACAAACATTTTATGATTGATAACGGAGTTATGATCTTTGTCTAAACTCAATGCTTTGTTTTCTTTTTCAGCTGTATTATATGAAACACGTTGGCCTTATGCTTTGATTTGAAACCCTGTTTATTCTTTCTTCTTCCTTTATTCTCCTTCATTTGGCTGGTTACATGTTTTGTTTCTCACATTTCAGGCTTACGATGATCTCATGAAAGCATTCTCTGAGCGTAACAAGGTATCACTGCTGCGCTTAAACTATATCTTTGGGTCATGGCTTTTTCTACAGAGTATTAATATCTGCCATTTCCTGCAGTTTGGGAATATCCCTTATGGTTTCAGAACCAACACCTGGCTTATCCCTCCTGTTGCAGCACATTTACCATCAACTTTTCCTCCTCTCCCCGTGGAGAATGAAGAATGGGGAGGAAATGGCGGGGGCTTGGGAAGGGATGGTAGATGTGATTTAATACATTGGGCCAATGAGTTCAAATTTATTGCATCGATGCCTTGCACAACACCGGAGGAGAGGCAGGTTCGAGATCGGAAAGCATTTCTTCTTCACAGCCTATTTGTTGATGTTGCGATTTTCAGAGCTATTTCGGCTGTGCGGCATGTGATGGGAAGATCACATTTAGCTGTGAGCTCTGAAGTTTTTCATGCAGAGAGAGTGGGGGACTTGAGCATTACAGTCACTAAGGATGCTTCCACTGCGAGCTCTAAGGTGGATACTAAGATTGATGGAATTCAAGCAACTGGAGTGGAACAAAAGAATCTAGTACATCGAAACCTACTCAAAGGGATTACTGCTGATGAAAATACTGCTTCCCACGTAGGGTTCCTTACATAATGCCTTATAACTTCATTTTTTATATGCTGTAAATTGAACTAGTTCCTCCTTCTCCGGCTGAGGAAAGTTGTATATTTTTCTTGCAGGACATTGCCACTCTAGGTGTCATCAATGTAAGATACTGTGGTTTTATCTCTATTGTGAAGGTTGAGGGGAGCAAAGACAAGGAAATAGGGACTCCATTTCAGAGCATTGAACTTCTAGATCAGCCAGAAGGCGGTGCCAATGCCCTTAACATCAACAGGTTTCCAATTGATTCTGCAATTCTTTTAGATGTATAAACTTTTTGATGGTTGGACTTTGTTTTATTTTGATCAAAGGATGGCGATTCTGATAACTCCACGTAATTCCGTTGCTTGACTTTGTTGACTCTTCTATATATGCCTTGATTATAGCATGGAACAACTTTGGTTCCTGATTAAATGGAATTCACAAAATGATTTAATATTTTTTCCGATATATATGCAGTTATTAGTTTTGCATGTATTGTTAACTCTTGCATTCTTGAAGCCCATCTGACTATCTGAGCATGTTGCTATGCCACATACTCATGTTCATCTATTAATTAATTGAAACTATACTGTACCTAGTGCGGTCTCTTTTAGTCATGTAAGCATAAGGGTTTATTATAAGGGAATCTCATTAGTCTGTGATTCCTTGCAGTTTGAGGCTACTTCTTCATAAACAAACAGCTCCACCAGACCACAGTAAATCAGTCTCAGATCTTCAAGCTTTGGAACGTGGAGAACTTAAAGCTCCGTGTGGCTTTGTGGAAAAACTGTTGGGGGAGAGTCTTGCTAAGCTTGAGGAAGAGGAACTAGAGGAGGACCATTTTATTAGATGGGAACTTGGAGCTTGCTGGATCCAGCATTTGCAAGATCAAAATAATACAGAAAAAGATAAGAAAACATCTGCTGAGAAAGCTAAGGGGGAAATAAAGGTTGAAGGGCTTGGGACACCTCTTAGATCACTTAAGCAGAATAAGAAGAAACTGGATGAGAGTAATCTGAAACTGCAGTCTGTAAACTCAAATTCGCAAACAGATGGTGTTGCTGAGGAAGTTGCTCATGCTACTCTGCACTCAACAGAGTCTCAACTTGAAACCGATGCAAAACAAAATGAGCTTGCACTACGGAGCATGATGTCTGATGAGGCATTTGCTCGACTGAAAAAATCAGATACTGGACTTCATCGCAAGGTAGTGTTTATGTATATTGTTGGAACTTCGAGTATATGAATTATAATATCATATAATATCTTTTTTTGCTCAGTAAAGAGTAAACTAACCTACCACATGTGTTTGACAGTCTTTTCATGAACTGGTTGATTTGTCAAAGAAGTACTACGATGAAGTTGCTCTTCCTAAACTGGTAACCGCTGAATGTTTTGTAATCTAAATTTTCCATTTAATTTACACACTAGTATGCCTTGGCTATTCCCATTTTTAGAAGCTTTAAATGCAAAACAGGTGGCAGATTTTGGTTCATTGGAGCTCTCACCAGTTGATGGCAGGACTTTAACTGATTTCATGCATACTAGGGGTCTTCGAATGCGTTCTCTCGGACATGTAGTAAGTGCCTTATTCTGATTCTAGCTTTGATTCATCAAGACATATCTCTGGAATAAAATACCTTCACATGGAAAAACAGTTCCTCAACTTTTAAATATCAGTTTAGAATGTTAACAATCCATTTTTCTGGACCATTGACCTTCATTTTGAATTTTGGGAACTTCCTTTTTAACCCAAGTGATAATCCATTTCAGTTCGTTGAAGGATGCAAGGTTATAGTCTAGTGTTGTGCTGTGCCCATGAATTGCCTGTCTTTGCGACAATTTTGTTAAGAGTATAATACTATATTTTTTTCACCAACTATCAGTTTGAACTTTTAGTTGAGTTGGTCCTCTAATTTTGGAAATGACAGTAGATTCAGTTCATAGATGAATGAAGTTAGCTCATGAAAAGGCTGATGATTTTGAGGTTGTACTCACTTAATGACCCCAACCTATTTACTTTACCAGGTCAAGCTTTCAGAAAAGCTATCACACGTGCAGTCACTCTGTATCCATGAGATGATAGTAAGAGCCTTTAAGCACATTATTCAGGCAGTTATTGCTGTTGTCGGTGACACCGACAAACTGGCTGTAACAATAGCTGCTGCACTGAATCTGATGCTTGGGGTTCCCGAAAGTGTGGAGTCAAAAGCCTCATGCAATGTGCATTCCTTGATATGGAGATGGCTGGAGGTGTTCTTGAAGAAACGGTATGATTGGGAGGTTACCAGCCTAAATTACAGAGATATTAGGAAATTTGCAATTCTGCGTGGACTCTGTCATAAGGTACTACAAACTACTATGAATTCCTATGTTATTGTATACATAACAGTCCACAGCGTAGGATGTAACCCCACACTTCAAAGCTCAAGATTTCTATAGATAGTCATAGTTGTGTTGTGGGACTTAACGTGTGGAATGCTGTAATTTCTATTATGTTTCAAAAGGGATTTATACTGTAGGAGATGGAAAGAATTAATAACTTGAATAAGAATATTGAATTCTGGGTGCTGCAATTCTTTGATTTTATATGGGTTCAAGCATAGATTTTGTTGGTTGATCTAGCATTACTTGTTGATGATGAAATTCATTATGAATGCATATATAGGAAAAATATGGCGATGTATGCCCATGTGATGGTTATTGTCTCAATGGCCATAAGTTTCTTCAACAAATACTATTCCCATTGCTATCTGAAACATGACTAATATAATTTCTTTGCCTACTTTACTGTAGTGTTCCTTTGGTGCATTAACTTCCATATAAAATAATTTATTATTGCTGCAATTTTGCCTCTTAGTTATGTATAGATTGCAAATTTGCAAGAGGGAAATAATAGGTGTATGTTATAAATTGGTAGGCCATGGTTTACTGACGTCTTTTCCCCTCATTTAGGTTGGCATTGAGTTGGTTCCACGGGATTATGATATGGATTCTTCAAACCCATTTCAGAAAGCAGATATTGTTAGCCTGGTTCCAGTGCATAAGGTAATGAACAATACATGATACAAGTTATTTTTCCTTCTATCCTAGTAGTTGCTGCATGAACTGATTAGATCTTATCAGAATAGTTAAGTAATATTAGGGTTTACTTTTACTTATCAGGATTAAGTTTCATTATTTAGTTTTTTTTCCTATAGTTCCTTGTACAAAGGAGCCTCCTTTTGTAATTCAATATCAAGTATTCATCAACAATACAACTATATATTTAGGTCGAACCTAACCCTCTGATACCAGCATTGTCGATGAATGGAACAATACATGTAAACAGGTTTTGTTTTTGTTGAGGTTCCTTTATACAGGGAACACTAGGAAACAAACTAAATAAGAAAACTTAATACTCATAGGTAAAACGTAAATCCCAATATTACTTATCTATTCTCTAACAGATATAATTAACCCACTGTATATAATTGCTTATTTTGTTTCATTGCAGCAAGCAGCTTGCTCATCCGCAGATGGAAGACAACTCCTGGAATCATCGAAAACAGCTTTAGATAAGGGAAAGCTTGAGGATGCAGTTGCCTACGGGACAAAGGTATTTTATTTTCAACGACTTCTTGGATTCAGCAGCTCTTCCCTGATCCTTCAGTTCGTTACATCACTACACAATTGAATGTACTTTGCAGGCCCTTGCAAAGCTAGTTGCCGTTTGTGGTCCCTACCATCGAATGACTGCTGGAGCGTACAGCCTTCTAGCTGTTGTCCTGTATCACACAGGAGACTTTAATCAGGTTTACTTTTCTCCCATTTTGTTCTGTGCTGTTGAGGCATCTCTGCTGCAATACACGTTTATTATTCTCTTCTCTCTTCTCCCAACTTAAACAGATCAGTACTATAATTGTCACTGCCAGCAGTAACTGGTGGAAGCCTACAATTTTGAAGTCCGAAGTTGAAATGAAAGAATAGTTTTCCTTGTACTCAATGATCAAAAAATTTATTTCGGGAAGTGATGACTCTCATCTTGTTAATTTATTAGATATTATTTGGAAGGGTCCAAAATAGTTCGTTGCATGAGAACCTAAATACCTGATTGTTTAGCAGTTCTTTTCTTTTACTTGAAGATTTTCAAGACAGTATCAATTTAATTTAATATCTTACTTGTAGGCAACAATTTATCAGCAAAAAGCATTGGACATTAATGAGCGAGAACTAGGACTTGACCATCCAGATACGATGAAGAGTTATGGGGACCTTGCCGTGTTCTACTATAGACTTCAACACACAGAGCTTGCTCTCAAGTATGCTTCTCTCTTTTGTAATACAGTTTAAAATCACATGATTGAAAAGGGTTAACCCTAATGGTTTAGTATTTCTTTCACAATGATTATGCTTTGCTTTGACGCAGTAATTAGGTGAAGTATTAAGTCAACTTTTTCTTGGCTGTTCAATCCATAGAGAAAAAATAGATCTAGTTTATTTTCCTCGAGTCTGAACTCAGTATTGTTTCTATTGAAACCATAAATCAGATTCCAGTCCAATTTTGTCGTAGTCTTCTGTGATTATATCTTTTTAGACGACCAAGATTGGTGACAATATCTATAAAGGCAGTTTGATCTAAAACATCATTTTATGTCTTTTCATTATACTTTCCATTGTGTTCAAGTGTTGATGGCTCTTCAGGTATGTAAAACGTGCTTTGTATCTTCTGCATCTCACATGTGGCCCATCTCATCCAAACACTGCTGCAACATACATCAATGTGGCTATGATGGAGGAAGGACTGGGAAATGTGCACGTAGCCCTCAGATATCTTCACAAAGCTCTGAAATGCAACCAAAGGTTACTTGGTCCAGACCATATTCAGGTTTTAATCAGTTGCATCTATTCTCCTTCCTAAATTTCATTAGGAGTGGGTCTTTTTTAGTGTCTAAAAAAGAAGACAGATTAGGTTCTTTGCTTAGCTAACATACTGGCTTCCAACTTTTTAATATTCGAAACCTGTAAATTTTTTGCAGAAAGTTTTGGATATTAAAAAAGCCGATGCAAAAATCTTTATTATATCTTCTATGTTGGTCCTAAGATATTCTTTTTTTCCATTGTTCCAAACAACATTAAGGATACAGTATATTTGGGAAGAGCTGATTGATGGGAAAGTAAATATTAATAGATGTTCAAAGCAGTAAAGAATCAATGACTAACATATTTAATCCATAAAATATTAAAAAAACATATGCAATCTGTAATGTCAAATGCTAGATATATAAATGCAGTTGCAAGTGACTAGATAATCTACCTTGTGCAGATACTTGCTCACAGCTAGCTGTGTTTATGTGCATCTGGCCCTAAAATTCCATATAATTTTTAATGAAATATTAACCTTCAAAAGTAATTATTTCTTGTTGTTACTTGACAGACAGCAGCAAGTTATCACGCAATAGCTATTGCACTATCATTGATGGAAGCATATCCTTTGAGTGTTCAGCATGAACAAACAACCTTGCAAATTCTTCGAGCAAAGTTGGGCCCAGATGATCTACGTACACAGGTACCTCTTGTCATTGGATCAGAAAAATCCTTAAGTTTTCTGTTGGAGGCTTGAATGTCTGTGCTAGCAATTTTGTGTTCTGTTACAAGCTCTCATTGATTGCACTATGTGAAAACCGGCCCTGATATTTTCACAAATAATCATTCTTCGATCGAAAGCGCCACCAGAGCTAGGGCGCTTTGCAAGCGTCTAGGCTTTACTTCAAAGAGTACCGATGAAGAGGTCATCCGCTCCTTCCAAGAGATTCAGGCTGAGCATGCCAAGGCACTTCAAAACGTCTCATGATTTTTTCTTGTTCCTTTTTCTTTTTTCATGTAATTCACTTCAGTGTACTTCCCTTTGAGTATCTCTTTCCCACCTTGGGAATTTGAGTCTCTTTTCATTAATGAAATTTCTCCTTTGCTGATAAAAAAATGTGAAAACTGTAAAGAAAATGAATGTAATCTTGTAATTGCACTTGATGTTGCTAGCTGAATAATTTGAAATGATGTCCTGGCACAACATTATTGTCGAATTTGTAGTTTCTTCTTTATGGTTAAGTGTGAAGTATAAGTTTAATTTAGTAAGTAAATGCTTCAGGATGCTGCTGCTTGGCTTGAGTACTTTGAGTCCAAGGCCTTTGAACAGCAAGAAGCTGCACGTAATGGAACTCGGAAGCCCGATCCATCTATTGCCAGCAAAGGCCATCTAAGGTAACTTTTGTATGACCATGGTTCTACATCTAATATGCTCATTGTTAGACAACACCTTTGGAATACAATTATGTTTTTACAATGCTGCTGTAATCTCTACAAATTTTGAAATCATTAAGATGCAGTACAGAAATGTACCATTTATATCACCTATTTGGATATGTTGCTAGTAGCAATATAATTTGTGCTAATCCTCAACCAGGACAATGTCCTAAGTAGATATTAAGATGGGTCAATAGTCTAGTAAAGATGTTTCATTAGTGTCTACATAGAGATAGTCACTGTTCAATAATTTTATTTTTGAACTCGTATGCACAATGTGCATGCACCATGAGAGAGGTTAAGTTATAACAAACTTCATATGATATCATTTATGCACATTGGACCTTACCCAAATATGCCACTGATGTATTTTACAAAACTTTATAGTGTATCAGATTTGCTTGACTACATTAATCCAAGTCATGATGCCAAGGGCAGAGATATTTCTGCAAGGAAGAAAAACTATATTGCAAAGGTATGTTGGATCGATGAAAGTAATTTTATGCTGTTTGGGAAATGGCTGGAGTCATAACTAATCACATTTGTAAGCCTGTTTGATGCCAATTGGATTTTATATGGCTTTATTGCTTTATAGTAGTTTCTCTTGTGCAATACTCAGCCTCAGGGGAAGAACTTTCCAAATCGGTGCTCGTGCCAGTTTTTGGCAGCCTTTTCCTTTTTAACCAGCCAATAATTATTAAAGGAAAGCTGATAACTGTCCATGTTATCGGTATCACTTATGGCTGATCTTCCCCTGAACATGGCTTAATTACCATTGTAAGCATTTTTCCATGTGAACCAGGGATTCTTACCCGGTTATCCCAACCATTCATGACTGGACTCCTAACCATTGACAAAGAATGAAACATATTCTCCATATAAGCCAACTTATTGTCCTTATCATGATAGACTAAGTGAGAACTGGCACCATTTCCTTCAATAAGGGTGAAGGAACATACCTTGTACACCATTCTAAAGTAATGGTTTAACACTACATTCCTTGTCAACAAGGATCTTTTTTTTTTGATCGGCAATAATTGAAGACATCCTACACTACTAGTATGTACCAAGATTTGAACTCAGGACCTCACATGTGTTAAGTGAGCTTCTTATCGCTTGGCCCAACTTGTGTTGGTTGTCAACAAGGATCTTAAACGTAGATTTTATGCATGGGTATACTTTGGAATAGCTTGTAGTTAAATGGTGAAGCCCTCTTCTCTACTATCTTACTAGATGAAGTATCTCACCTAATATTGTTTTATATGATCCCCAACTTATACTTTGTACCTTATTCATCCGAATTCTTGAGAAACGGACCATAATAACTTCTACGAGTGTTCCTTTGCAGATGAAGGGAAAATCTGATCTAACTTGTAGCTTAACAAGTTCTGATGGATCTCCAAAAGATATCCCCCAAAAGGCTTCAGAAGAGGAGGCACAAATACCTGAATTTGATCATCATGCCGATGAGAATCTGGAAACTAGCCTCGCGGCAGAGTCCCAGCAGCATACCCTGGAAGAGACTAAAGTGGAGAATCTGGACTTTGCCAGTGAAGTTTCAGCTGAAGCACGAACTGGCGATGATGATGGAAAACTTTCCCAAGGGGATGATGGATGGCAATCTGTTCAAAAGCCAAGATCAGCTGGCTCATATGGGCGGCGATTCAAGCAGAGGCGTGCAACTTTTGGCAAGTTGTATAGCTATCAGAAAACAACTATAGAGACTGACATGGAGCATGCCCAAACCAAGAATATTCAACAGAATAGTAAATACTACCTCTGGAAAAAACGACCAGTGTCTCATGGAAATGACACAGAGCACCAACAACCTGCAAATGCCATATCAGGTGCAAAATTTGGGCGAAAAATAATTAAGACTCTAACGTACAGGGTCAAGTCCGTGCCTTCATCTATCAAAGATACAGCCACTGATATCTCTAAAGATGGTGAAGAATCTATGAGATACCTGTTAGAGTCTGGATCAATATCTAAACCAAACCACTCAAATCCAATGAGCAACCTAGTAGTTAGCAGTCTTGGTAAATCACCATCATACAAGGAAGTGGCATTGGCCCCACCAGGTACAATTGCTAAGTTACATTTTATGTTGCCTTATAATGATATCCCTGATAATCAGGAAGATTGTACTGGGAAACAAGGAAAGGAAACACATCAAGCAAACGAAAATGCTGATGCAATGACAGCAGGGGACAATGTTGATGTTGAAGAAAAGAAAAACTCTGTTGGGGAATCCACCAATGATTTGGAAGATAAAGTTGAAGTGGCTGAGATGAAAGAAGGAAAAGGGGAAAATGATGCATTAGTTGATAACTGTTCTACAATTGTTGCTGTGAATGTTGAAGCACTTCGGTCATGTTGCATTGAGGTCAACGATGAGGTACAACCAAACATGCTAGTGGATGACATGCCCGAGTCAATTGAATCTCCTAAAGAGGAGCTGTATGAGAAGGATTTATCAGGAAGTTTTGAACCCCACAACAATGTAAGCTCCGTCCTGCTAGGAGCGGAAGATTTGAAGGATAAATCCTCAATCCTGATCACAGGTGATTCTCGGGGGTTTCTTAACAAGAGGTTGTCTGCATCGGCAGCTCCATTCAATCCGTCACCAACCGTTGTACATCCTGCACCGGTTCCCATGAACATTAGTCTTTCTCCTGGACCTGGTGTCATTCCAGCTGTTGCACCTTGGCCAGTGAACATGACCCTTCACCCAGGAACTGCTACTGTCTTACCCACCATTAATCCTATCTCTCATCACCAATACCCATCACCTCCTCCAACCCCAAACATGATACAGCCATTGCCATTTATGTACCCTCCCTTTACCCAGGTACCAACCAGTACCTTCCCTGTAACTAACAGTGCCTTTCATCCCAATCATTTTTCTTGGCGGTGCAATATGAACCACAATGTATCAGATTTTATTCCTACTACAGTTTGGCATGGTGGCCATCCAGTGGAATTCACTGTGGCACACTCACAACCTGTTGTTGAGCCTATTGCTAATCTCACTTTGGAGCCCCGAGGGCAGCATGATGTTTCTGAAAGCTTGACCTCATCTCTGATTCTGCCAGTGGACATTGATGGTGCAGGGATGAGTAAGAAAGAACTTCACCTTTTAGTGCCAGACGCAATGGATAATCCAAAAAGAGTGCCTGGACTTGGGTTTGAAGTTGGAAAGGAAATTGATCATCTAAATTCTCGTGTACTTGATAACGCTGGCAATGAACCAAATCTGAACAGAAGCCCAAATGGGAACACTGAATTCAGTAGTGAGAAAACATTCAGTATTTTGATTAGGGGGAGGAGAAACAGAAAACAGACTTTGAGAATGCCTATAAGTTTGCTCAATCGACCATATGGCTCTCAGTCTTTCAAAGTTGCATATAACAGAGTAGTCAGAGGGAGCGAAGTTCCTAAGCCTTCCAGCTTTCCTCCAACTGAAGATTTTGCAGTTTCTGCTACATAGCCTGAAGTATTTTGTTAATGTCAAAGAAACAACTTAATAGGATTATTGAGGAATAAAAAGTCCTGCATTTTGTCGTGTACAAATAAGATCAGAGCACCTTTTTTGGATTTCGCGGTCAAAATTGGCATATGCTTTACAATTTTCCAACAAATCCAACTTCTAAAGAGTAGCAGGTATTTTTCTCACAATTAAAGCCACTGACTCCTTACTTTTTCTGACTTGGTACTTCTTAGGAAATGTTAACACACGTTCTACATAAAATTTGCTGATATTTGGTTTCATGTGGATCACCAGAATGCTTGTGGGC
This sequence comes from Geranium rotundifolium, assembly GCA_963920655.1. Taxonomy (NCBI): domain Eukaryota; kingdom Viridiplantae; phylum Streptophyta; class Magnoliopsida; order Geraniales; family Geraniaceae; genus Geranium; species Geranium rotundifolium. The sequence goes on from OY987321.1 coordinate 18,012,190, forward strand.
AGTATGGAGTGTAGAAGAACTGAGTCTCACTTCCTTAGTTGAGGTATTTTCTCACCATATTGACATGAGTTTGCTTTAGTTTATTTTATTCCAGTTTCGGGAATATTTTCCCGGGAACTATATCAAGGACATCACTGGGTTAGGGGTTTACCAACCGAAGAAGGCTAAATGTCTCAAATTTAATAGAACAGAAAGTTGCGATATATATGGCATATTTTATGTCATGAATTTTGGTGAAAAATAGCTTTTAATGAACAATTATATGGTGTACAGTGTAAACTAAAACTCAATATTCTGATATTATTAATACTGTAGAGAGGCTATACTTATAGGATCTTAACCGATATTCTCAAACCTTTCAAGCCATACTTTATCATTATCTCCTAACATTATCAAACTAAACTATTCATACTAATCTTATCTCTATATTTAATTTAGGGATAATGACACTTTGTTACACCTAACCATCGTGAAATGACACTTTCATACCCTAACTAATTTTCTCTCTTTTTTAGTACCCGACAATTTTATTGTGACAACCTACCTCTAAAATGCCTAAAATACCTAAACCATTCCTGCTTTATGAAACCAAAATTCAACTGGTTTAATTTTGTTTATCTCTGGTTCAATTTGGTTTATTTTTAATATGCAATTACAATTATACCACCGAATCTAAAATTAAGTTCAAGGGCTTAACAGTCATTTCACAAATTAAATTTTTTTTAAAAAAAAAGAACATCGACGAAGGGTGTGGAGGTTCCGGCGAGTCAACAAAGACTGAGGAGGCTCTGGTGAGGGGAATCGGGACGCTGGAGGCAGAGGTGAGGCCGAAGAAGGCCTGAGAAAATAGGGAGGTGGTTTAGCTTCACTGTGGCGAGGAACTGGTTGTTGCGACACTCATTTTCGCGCATGCCATACTCTCTTTCTTAACATTATCAAACTAACCTTATCTCTCTATCTTTAACACATGCCATATATGATATCCATCTCTCCTTCGGTTTTCTAGTGCAAAGCACCCTATTCGTAAGCCCAGTTATAGTATGATCTTTGATATGTTAAAATTTGGGACATACAGCATCGTTCTTATTAGGGCTGTGGAATGGAAAAGCTAATATTTCAAATTCTATGAGAATTCAGTCATATAACACTTCCAAGGGTTGATAAATGACTTTGCTTTGGTGTGCAGGTTTACAGTAGGAGCTTTGGGACTTCGTTAGGTGTTCTTTGCAGTGACAACTTTGGTTCACAACTTAGTTAGGAGATTTTGATATTTTTGGTCAGAGCATTTAATGACTGCTCAATTTTTGATTCCCCATACAATGTCTTTTAACAATTATTTTGATTTGATTGTATATGACTTCAGTTAATTCTTTTTGATTAGTATCAACATGTTGTTCTGTTGAAGTTTAAGGGTATCTTTTGTTTTTTTATCGACAATAATTGAAATAATAATACCGTCAGGATGGGGATTGGAGCAGGCGACCTCATGCTTATTACATGAGATTTGTGCCAATTCATCCACAACTTTTGGTATCTTTGTTTTTCTTTTACCCTGTCATGATGATTCCAAAACAAAAAATGTACACAGCTTTCTTGATGCTCTTAAGCTTGTCTTTGATATGTTGATCAGGTTAAAAGGGAAAGCTCGATGTGGAAGTTGTTAAGTGTCATTCAGTAGACTGATCTGAGTTTTGATTGAATTATGCTATATTCATGGAAGCATCACAATTTAGTCTCAAGAGGACAGCAATTCAAGCATGAGATTGAAGAGCGAGACATTGGTTCTCCATCAATCATCCCCTGAAAAAACCAGGTTCCTTTGGCATTTCTCTTTCGAAACCTTCTCATAGCAAAGAATATAATATTAGTGTGCGTGCAGTTGGCAGCAAATAGCCTAGTACATGAATCTTGATACATACAATAGGTTAGATTTCTTGCTTATTGCCTATAAAGAAACAAATTTGATCATTATAAATCCTAACTAATTGTATTTGATTAAAAAATCACTCAAAATGATCCAAATATTCTCTAGTCTGTGAATGAAATAAACCTTGAGCAGTATTAGTATTACACAACATAACTCTATTTACACACCCAGAAAGCCAAGAAAGGTTGAGGCTGGGGAGAGAAGCCGACTCTGTGACTCTTGTTCCAGCTTACCAACATGAAATGGCCTGCAGAGCTAGGTTTCAAAATTCAGGTTCCTGTAGGATCTAGCCTTACCCCAATGAAACTGGATTCATTTGGAAGGCTTCAGCCTGAGAAGCTTTCTCTTTTTTCCTCATCCACAACAAAACTTCTAGTACAACAACTGCTAATATAGTGATACCGACTAGGAACCCCTGCCCTATCTTCCATTGACTCCCTGCATGACCCACCTCTATCCCCAACGCCGCATTCACTGCTGCGAAGAATATGGCAATCCTTCCCATCCAGTGATGGTACCAATTCCAGTATCTGCGCATCTTTGAATCCTTGTTTGGCCGTAGAAAGAAAGCCAGTATCTGAAAATCCAGTTATGCATTTGCAATCAACATATTATATCAAATCTGTCATGTTGAGTAGAGTAGAGGTATAGAATATAACAAACCTGGAGTATAGTTAGGACAAGAACAAAGATCCCAATGCCTCTATGTTGTGGTATATCAGGTTGCATGAGAGCATAGAGTTGCTGCCCAACAATTATAGCAGCAAGCCCAAGTATGAACCCTGTGAACTGGAACACAATATGAAGATAATACCAATGTGGATCTTTATGTTTGAAGTATCTGGCAATAATTGCCCCTATAGGAATCAACACCCCCCATCCTATTATCCCCAACACACCATGAGTCTTCTTCATCTTCCCCATCCTAGGAGAGTTTGAGGGAGCTGAGGACCCTGTACAGCAGCATTATAGACCAATTATTGGTTGCGTAAAGGCTGAAATGTGTAGATGGAGATGAGCTACAGACCTTTGGAGAAGTCAAACACGATGCTCGTCTTGTCATCGTGGCGTGATAGAAATCTGTGACCTGGATATTTGGTCCCGAGAGCCAGTATGATGGGTTGGTGAGCGACAGGATTCTCAAACTTCATCTGAAATGCCAGGTAGATATAGGCTCCGTGAAGCACCACAGACGCCGGAACATTAGTGAGTGGCAATTCACCTTTCTCTGGTATGACCTGTGATCTGTGGGTGCCCTGCAAGTAGTACTGACTGATCTTGGCTTTACCTTTGGGAGTTAACCATCCGACCATAGCGCTAGACCCAACCATCATGCCATCTTTTGAGAACCCTATGCCTACCCATCCACTCGTGTATACTGCTGACAATACAATCGTCATCATGTTGCCTTCACTTTCCGAGTGCTGTATGTCACAAACAGGTCAGTTCATGATGAGGACAAATTAAAACGATTGGAATTTTGATCTTACCCTCAGAACGAAAGAATTCCAAACCAAAGAACACTGCATATCAGAGATGTTGCTGTAGGGTGGAGGAAGAACTGTTGAGAGATCAACCTTGCAAAGGTCTACGGCGCCATTTCCATAAACTTGTTGATCGTTGTTGCTCTCAAATGAATTGTAGGAAACAGCTTGGCCAACAACAACATTGTTTTGTTGGAAGAAAATGCTCAGAGCCCACAACCCAACAGCAAGCTTCCACACAGTATTGGATTCAACCATTGGAGTCAATTTTGGTGTAGATACTGTACAGTACAAAACGAATATATCATGAAACAAGATTGAAGGAAAAGAGATGAAGAAGAAGAAGGAGGAGAAGAAGCTGTTGAGGGGTAAGAGTCTGATGAGTTGGAGTTGGGATGATTAATGGGTTGGTGAGGTGGCAGTTGGTGGTCATCATAATTCCCTCCTCTTTCTTGCAGACACAAGCCATCTTTTCAACCGTTTTTCTTCTTTCGGAAAGTGAACTTACATTATTTCTCAGGTTACTGTTTTTTCAAATTTCACTCTGCCTTGCAAACTAAGAAAACTCTTGATGTGATTCCTAGTTCCTGTGTACCAGACGTTACACCCAATTTAGGTTTAGAAAACTCAATTTATGTTTATCAGATCCGATAGATAAGGAACATGCATCTCTAAATTCGTCGTAAACCCGCCATATTGTCACTCCTAAAAGAGGTAAAATATCTCGAACCATACCAAAATTTGATATCTTTGATTTGACGGGTTAAATACATGAATCACCAAATCTCATCTGAACCTATTTGTTCCTGTCCTAATTATAAAAGGGGTGCTCACAACACAATGTGCTTTGGTTTGTCGAACCAAAAACACAATTCGTTGTTTGAATAGTGTTAAATCGTGAACATAACAGTTAAAATATCACTCAGTTCGTTCAAATAGATAAAAATAATATTTTGAAGTGTATATTATACTAAATATTTATTACAAAGACATCAACGGTAATAGACATTTTTAGGGAACACCTCGACAGTTGAGCATTATATTGTTTGTGCTGAGTTCGAGTGTTCCATCTCGATGGGAGGGTGAGGAGGATTTCATGAGTAAATAGGATTCCCTTAAAAATAATGAGAAGTGATTCTCAAGTAGAACTGCATTATAAATAAAATAAAATAAAATATTTAAACGTGGATACTACAAATTTGGACACTTACATATATTACCCTGATACCTTATTTGGATCTTTTTCTTTCTTTCAGACTTATGAATAGAGAGATGCATAACCTTATTTTCCCAGGTCTTGAGCGTGAATACTACAAATTTACACAGTCATAGAGTTAGTAGGTTGACAAGTGATTGAGATTGAAACCATGGAGTGCACCATTTGATGGGGCTTACCATCGATAAACTAATCATGGCTGTAATTGGGTCCTTAAGTTTTTTGTGTTGCAAGGAAATCAAAGACATTGGATTTCACTTTGACAACTCAACTAAATAATTATGAGTTATCCTATAAATAATATATTTAGGTGGTGAAGTTTGTTGGGTGATAGGGAGGTGATATCTTCTTTTTGTTGTTTTGTCCCAAAAGATGCAGCTCAATCATGTAGCACCTACATTAATCAAACTCAATTATATGATTTTATTTATCATTTCTCAATTAAAAATTTCAGGAAAGGTAAGGTAGGGGTGCTCAATCCCAATTAACCAGAATCAATTTCTTGAATCGATAATCGAATCGGTGCTGTACAGTTTCCAAGAATTGGAACCAAAGTCAAAACGAAATTGAAGTGAAGCCGGACGTTCGGTTAACTAAAAATTATCACTGATTTTTCAGTTAAACCAAAACCGGTTATTAAGTCCAAATCGAATGGATTAAATTTTAAAATATTTCAAAATCGTGTTTGGTCTATTGATTTGGTAAACCGAATCCTTTGGTTCTTGTTGCTCCCATTTGTTTTTCCATTTGTTTGTGCCCATACTTCGCCTCGAGAGTGAAACACAAAGAACGGTGAGAAGTGGACCACATTCATCCGCGTGGAGGGAGGAGAGTTGTATCTTCCCAATACCACTCATGATTTTTCTCGGTTAATTGCGGTTTATCATTTACAAATCGAAAACTGACTGGCTCAATTATGATTATTTGAAATTAGATTTGATTTGTCTAGGTTTCATCAGGTATGGTTCTGCCCAATTCCATTTGGTTTCTTGGTTACTGGTTTGATTTGAACACCCGAGATAATATTTTTATAGAAAAAAAACATAAATATACACTCTTAAGTTTTTAATAGACGCCATCACTTTTTTTCTCCATTATCTTTAAAAAAAGTAAATGAAGTTTTTTGTTTTAAATTTAAATGAAATTTTTTTAATTAAGAGATTGAAATTATATTTTGTAAACTTTTATTTATTTTCACATTCTTTACCTTCTCTACATTTCTCTCTCATTCTCGCATCACTATCCACAACTCTTGCTCTCTCTATTTTCTTTCTTATTCTCTATGTTGGAAACTATGTAATTTGAATATGTATATTATCATTCCAACCATTAAATCTAGACAATATTTTCATTATGTAGTTTCGACGTTTTGTTGATTGGCTTGTTCTTAAGGAACTAGGAATAATGTCATGAAGAATGTCGAAACATCGTGTACGACATCTTGAAGGACATCTTTGTCGACATCTTGCCTGACATCCTGTTCGACGTAATTAAGAAAAGTTAAGGAAAGCATCAGTTTTCATGAAGTTCGACTACAACAAGGATTATGGGAAATCTCCAGTTGTATTCGACACGATTCTGGAAAGATAGTCGACGATGACAAAAAGGAAATCCAATAGGGTTAGTGGACATGATCGATTGCTATAAAAGTTTAGGCTGCCCCCTTAGCAATCGTGGCTTTTGTTTTTACCTAGCAATAATATTCAGAGCTCTTAGACGTGAAGGTTTGCGGGTTGAGAGGCAGCGTATTATGCTAGAGTTATTGTGTATCACGTTAACTATTGAGAGTTAAGTGATTGAGGGTTTACTAATCGCGTGAGTGAAGACTGTACGCAACCAAACGTTCAACGACAACTTGAACTAACATAGCAAGGCAATTGCTCGAATAGTGGAATCAAGACGGAGTCTTGGATTCAGGGGGAGACCCTGAGATAGGTTTGCACTTGTAATAGTAGCATAAAGTATAGATCTTGTGATGATCATAGGTACTTGTATGTTTTGACGTATTACCATATAGTGAAACCTTTCCACTGGCAGAGAGCCTCCAGACGTAGGTGATGTTGCACCGAACTGGGTAAACAATCTTGTGTGTCGTGGTTTATTACGTTTATTATTTACAGTCTGTCTTTGTCTGCGCAAGTTGTCATACTCTTTGTTATAACATTATATGTAACATTGTTTGTGACATCTTGTGTGACTATCTGATCAAAATTTCAATTGGTATTAGAGGGGGCACCTACTGCTTTAGGTGAGTTCCTAGTCGAAAAATTTTGATCATCAAGATGGACAATACCAGAGAAGAAGAATCTATTAACCGACCACCGGTTCTAGATGGAAGCAACTACGGCTATTGGAAAGCTCGCATGTGTGCCTTTATGAAGTATCTTAACAATAAAACATGGAAGGCTGTGATCAATGGTTAGAATGCCCCACAACTCAATGATAGTGATGGTAACCTCATCGGTCCGAAACCAGAAAAAGATTGGACTGATAACAAAGATGAAGAATCACTGGGAAATTCTCGAGCTCTGAATGCTATCTTCAATGGTTCTGACAAAAATTTGTTCAGACTAATTAACACATGCACCACTTCCAAATCTGCATGAGATATCCTAGCCATTGCATATGAAGGAACAACAAAGGTTCGAGAGCAGAAGCTTCAATACTTGACTACTAACTTCGAAGCTCTTATCATGAGAGAAGATGAATCAATCGCCGAATTCAATGTTCGAATTCGAGATCTAGCCAATGAATCCTACTCTCTGGGAAAACCCATGTCTGATGAGAAATTGGTCAGAAAAACCATGCGTGTACTAAGCCCAAGGTTTAAAATGAAGATCACCGCCATTGAGGAAGTTTATGACCTAAAGACCTTGAAACTTGATAAATTGATGGGATCTCTAATGACCTATGAGCTATCTCTACCCAATATCGACAAGAAGAATAAAGGAATTTCTCTCAAAATCTCAATGCACAAGCAATCAGAATATGAGGATTCTAACTCTGATGAAGATATCGACACTACAATGGCTTTACTCACGAAGAATTATAGCAAGGTCATGAGGGGATTCAGTCGGATGGGTAGAAGGAATGGCACGACAGATGTTAGAAACAATGATGACCCTCGTCATCTGTCTCCTAACAATAATGGGACTAAGGAGCAACTGAATGAGGCATATAGGAGCTTGTATGACAGATGGGTCGAGGAATCTCTGATTCTTGATCAACAAGCAGGTCGGATCATCACTCTTACCAATGACAAGGCTAGACTATTGGAGATAATTGTTGAGCTGAAATGAGAAGTTACTAGACTTAATGGAGAAATTGGTCATATGACAAAGTCATTAAAATGATGAATCTCAGCAGTGAAAGCATTGACAAGATTTTTACGGTAGGAAAGCAGTCCAAAGATATGACGGGGCTAGGATACACACATAATACCTCCACATCGGCCCAAACAAAGTTTATCCCACAAAAAGCCGTGACTGACAAAAACCTATAGGATGTTGCGACACATCCTACAAGGATGCCTACGACAAATGTCATGGGACAAAGCGGTCATATCATGCCATTTTGCTATCAGCTCTATGGGAAAAAGCAAGCTCAATCACCACAGGATCAAAGGAGATATCAAGGTCGCCTCTCAACTCCTCAGAAAACATCCTGTCTTGAATGGAGACCAAAGAATCTAGTCTATCGAGCTAATGTTGCATACACCTCCTTGAGTGCCTCAACCAACAAGGACTGGTATCTTGATAATGGATGCTCTCGACACATGACAGGTACTCTTGAGTTTTTATCTAACATCAAACTATATACAAACTGCTATGTTACTTTTGGAGATGGAATCCGAGCTCGAATCATTGGAAAATGACTACTCAAGCATCCAAGAGCTTCTTGCTTAACTGAATCATTACTTGTAGAAGGACTCAAGGAAAATTTAATTAGCATCAGCCATATTTGTTATCTGGATTTAGATGTCAACTTTACAAAAGAAGCATGTATTGTGAAGAATCTCGATCAAGTTATCATCTTGCAAGGAGTCTGCTCGGTAGATAATTGCTACATCTGGTCACCCGATTCAAACCTCCTAGGGTCAAAGTGTTTTATCTCCAAAGCAGAGGAAACCAAATTAAGGCATAGAAAGCATGGACATCTAAACCTCAGGAGCATGTAGAAGGCGATCTTGGAGCAGATCATTAATGGAATTCCAAATCTGAAAATTGTGGAAGGAAAAATCTGTGGAGAATGTCAGACCGGGAAGCAAACCAAGATGTCGCACAAGTAGCTTCATCACATCACTACCTCATGGGTACTTGAACTTATACATGTTGATCTCATGTGACCAATGCAAGTCGAAAGCCTTGGAGGAAAACACTATATTTTCGTATGTGTGGACGACTATTCGAGGTACGCATGGGTTGATTTCCTACGTGACAAATCTGACACTTTCTCAATCTTTAAGATTCTATGCATCCAGGTTCAAAGAAAAAAGGGGGAGACGATTAGAAAAATAATCCGTCTCCGCAGTAATCATGGTCGAGAGTTCGAGAACAGTAAATTTGCAGACTTCTGCAACTCAGAAGGGATATCACATGAGTTCTCAACACCTATCACCCCCAACATAACAGCATTGTTGAGCGCAAAAACCGGACTCTACAAGAAATGGCTAGAGTCATGATACTAGCCAAGAACATACCGACCTACTTCTGGGCAGAAGCATTTAACACTGCTTGTCATATCCATAATCGAGTCACTCTCCGACTAGGTATGTCTGTGACTCATTATGAAATATGGAGGGGGAGAAAGCCTAACGTTAAATACTTCCATATCTTTGGATCTACCTGTTATATTCTGGCTGATAGAGAACCTCGCCGGAAACTTGATCCAAAGAGTGATGAAGACATCTTCCTTGGCTTCGAGTCACTCTCCGACTAGGTATGTCTGTGACTCATTATGAAATATGGAGGGGGAGAAAGCCTAACGTTAAATACTTCCATATCTTTGGATCTACCTGTTATATTCTGGCTGATAGAGAACCTCGCCGGAAACTTGATCCAAAGAGTGATGAAGACATCTTCCTTGGCTACTCAAGGAATAGTCATGCGTATCGGGTCTACAACAAACGAACCAGGACTATGATGGAATCAATCAATGTTGTAGTTAATGATGATTGTGAAGATGCCCCAGAAGATGATGCTGAAGAAGATGGAGTCCTACCTGGAGCATATCCCAAAAATGTTAGGAAGGATGCTATCCCGGATGTCAGTAGTAAGAAAGAAGACAACGATGCCATGCAAAATGTCAGTGACGATGAGGCAATTCCCGAAACCAGCGACAAGAACCCCTCTCAAAGAATTCAGGTTAATTATCCTGTCTCTGGAGTAATTGGAGATCTAAATGAAGGCATACGGACTCGGACAAAAACTCCTGTAAATTACAGAGAGATGATAGGTAATATATACTTTTTGTCCAAGATTGAACCCAAGAATGTTAATGAAGTCATCAACGATGAATATTGGGTCAATGCTATGATAGAGGAATTGATTCAGTTTGAGAAGAACCATGTATGGGAGCTAGTGCCCAAATAAATGAAGTAAATGTCATTGGCACAAAATGAATTTTCAAGAACAAATCTGATGAGCTTGGAAACATCACTCGCAATAAAGCAAGGTTAGTAGCTCAAGGATACACTTAAATTGAGGCTTCTACTAGGGATATCATGTCATCTACAGATCAAGCTTTATCAGATGGATGTCAAAAGTGCATTCCTAAATGGATATCTCAACGAAGAAGTCTATGTAGCGCAACCTAAAGGATTTGTAGATCCTTACTCCCCTGATCATGTGTATAAACTCAAGAAGTCTCTCTATGGATAAAATCAAGCACCAAGGGCTTGGTATGAAATACTAACTAATTTTCTGATTCAATATGGCTACACTAGAGGGGAAGTCGACAAGACTCTATTTGTGAAGAATGGGGACAGAAATTTGATGATTACCCAAATATATGTCGATGACATTGTCTTTGGAGGGATGTCAAGAAGATGGTAGATCGCTTTGTCCAACAAATGCAATCAGAATTCGAGATGAGCATGGTGGGAGAGCTTACCTATTTCCTAGGGTTTCAAATCAAAAAACTAAGAGACAAAATCTTCATCTCTCAGAGAAAGTATGCAAAAAATATTGTCAGGAAATTTGGGCTTGAAAAGGCTTCACACAAATGTACACCAGCAGTTACACACATCAAGCTAACTGAAGATGATCCAGGAGAAGTCGTCGACCAACACCTATATAGAAGCATCATTGGTAGTCTTCTCTACCTGACTGCCAGTCGACCAGATATGGCTTACTCTCTGGGAATATGTGCACGGTATCAAGCTAATCCTAAGGTTAATCATCTATCCCAAGCTAAAAGAATTATAAGATATATCTCAGGGACTGCAGATTTGGGTCTTCTATACTCGTTCGACACATCTTCTACCCTTGTGGGGTATTGTGATGCGGATTGGGCCGGAAGCACGGTAGACAGAAAGAGCACATCTAGAGGATGCTTCTACCTTGGCAACAACCTCATCTCATGGTATAGTAAAAAAGCAAAATTATGTTGCCTTGTCCACCGCGGAATCATAATATATAGCTGCTGGGAGTAGCTTCACTTAATTGCTATGGATGAAGCAAATGTTGGCCGAATATAATGTCAGACAAGAAGCCATGACTTTGTACTGTGATAATGTTAGTGCAATTAACATGTCAAAAAATCCAGTTCAACATAGCAAAACCAAACATATTGACATTAGACATCACTTCATCCGCGAGCTGGTCGAGGATAAGGAGATTGTTTTAGAGCATATCCATAAAGAGAAGCAGTTGGCTGACATATTTACCAAGGCATTGGACGCAGTCAGATTCGAGTACCTCAGATCGTCACTCGGACTCTGCACCATCAACCAATAAGAGAAGTTGCATGCGGTTAAGAGGAGTTGGTTGGTACCTCTTCATGAACCGGTACAAAATCCCAACACATGCCATTGGGCCGAGCACACCAAAAGCCCATCCGAAAACAAAAAGAGGAAAGGTCGCATGAGTTGTATCGGCACCAACAAAGTCTCAAAACCTCTTTTGTCTCGGTTTTTTTGTTTCGTTAATGCCTCTCAAAACCTTCTCTCAACACTCTTCCAAAAATTGTGAGTCTCGGCAACCATGGTGAAGACCAGGAGCAACCTCACAGCAACCAAGAAAGACACCGGCAAGGGACAAGCGAAATCAAGGAAGATCAAGGAAAAGGTTCCCAAAACCAACAATCCTGGCACCAATTAGTCTGGAGTACGAATCAAGGGGTTGAATCCCAAGAAGGATTCGGAGGGATCGACCGGAGATGTTCCACCAGCCCGGAACGAGGAGCTGACGTTGTCCAGGGAACTCCAGAAGCACCTATGCCAACAACCTCTAGGCCAGTGTCTTCAATCATCCCCAAAATCACTCAAGGTATCGATTCCTCTATTATTTCAAATACTCACACCTCGAGGAACAGTGATCTTCTGGAGTCACTGCTAAAAAATCAGGATCCTCCCCGCGAAGGAGTGGTTGAGGCTCTGATGAACTCTGAAAAAGAAGGGGAGAAGGATGATTCGATTCCGGTCAGTCATGGGCTAGAAAGAATTGTTGAAGGAGATGTTAGAGAAGAAGTTGACGAAGATGACCTACTAATGACCACAGAAAAAGCTGCGGTGGAAGAAGAAGTTCCTGATTCTGAGGAAGCTGGCATAGAAACCAGAACCAAAAGTGTATATGGTAAGGAAGAAACCGGAGATAAAGATGCCAGTCAAGACGAGATTGAATGAGAAAAGAAGAATGAACTTGCAGATGTCGTAGGAGTTGTCAGAAGTAATGCTGCTGCAGAAGATGTAGTAGATGATGTAGCTGCCGCTGTCGCAAAGTTTGTTTCAGAAGAAGCCACAAAAGATGGGGTACAAGAGGCAGCTCCGGTTGTCGAAGAAGATGCCACCGAAACTGCTCAAACTGTTCTCTCTTCTCTAAAGAAGGTGTTGGATGAACACATCTTGCATTTATGGTGGAAAAGCTAAAAAAAACAAGAAGAGGAAGGAGAACAAGGACACTGGGGTCTTAGTAAAAGGAAGAAGTTGTCCGTAAAGGACAAAGGAATTAAGGATGTCTCCACCAAAAGGAGACTTATTGATGAGGAGAGTGATGATGATGCAGAGGTCGTGGCGGTAAAGGAAACAAGATTGGTGGTTAGCCATAAGCAAGCCAAGAATGTTCAGAACGTTCCATTTGACAACGTGTCATTCCATTATTTTGTTGGAGCGACCAGATGGGAATTTGTATACAACAGGAAGATCTATCATGAGAAGACTCTGTTCTCGGAGGTCCTCAAACTAGAAGCGATCATCAAGTTTCTACATAAGGAAGAGCTCGTTAAGACAGTCACCAACATAGGTAATCACTATCCACTGTTGATTAAGGAATTTATTGCAAATCTGCCTACTGGTTTTGGCTCTCCGGATGATCCAGAGTTTGAGAAGGTTTATGTCAGAGGGTTACGTTTCAACATTTCTTCCGACATTATCAATGTCTTTCTGGGGAGTAAGTGTGTTCGCTCTGTTCGACCACCTGATCTGAACATGGTCCTCAAAGAAATAACTGGCGATAAGAGCAGAGTATGGCCTACTAAAGGGATAGTGGCGACCTCAGATCTTACTTTAAAGTACTATGTACTCTTCCGTATCGGAGTAGCTGATTGGGCGCCATGCACTCATGCATCTTCCATAAAACCAGAGCTGGCGGTCCTCATCTTCCAAATAGGCACTGGTTCTACACTCGATTTTGGGCAGTTTGTTATTGACCATTTAATTAGACATGCCAGATCACAAGCTGTAAAAATACCTATTGCTTTTCCTTCTCTGCTATCTGAGCTCCTGGTGCACCAACACCCCACTTGTTGAAGACAACTGAAAAGGCAGGGAAACGTGGAGGAATGATTATGGTGAGCCACAAACTGTTTGAGGGGAAACATGCTCCTTATCTTGTCAGGAAGGAAGTCAAGACGGCTAAGGCATCATCCAGCAGGGATATCACCATTGCTCCTCCAACAAAGACCACCAGCAGGGATGCTATAATGCTCAACAGAGAAATATTTGTGCTTGAAAAGGACATCATCAATCTAAAGTTGATGCTGAGTCATTTGTCCGAGCGAAGATCTCCCTGTGCTAACCTGCTGAAGACACTAACTCTTGCAGACTCCGACAACAATAACTCCTCCTCCTCCTTACTAGAACAACCTGACGCCGATGAAGAAGTCTCACAAGATGCCTCTGCCACAGCATCTGAAGATGATACTACTAGTTCCAGTAGTAGTTCAATTAAAAAAAATTACTGTTTTATGGGTCCCCGTGACTGAACAAATTTTATTTGTAGTTTACTTGGACAAGTTCACTTACATTTCTCGATTGCTGATCGAGGAATTGTTTGTATAAAAATTTACTTTTTGCGCTACTCTGTATTATTCTGTCTAAAGGTTATGCCCTCTTCTTGCATTACTTTTAGCTCTTTGGCTATCTTTTTGAGACAACAAGAGGGAGTAATGGCTATAAACACGGATGCGGCGATGTCGATGTGGAAACGGATGCTGGCGATGTCGATATGTAAACAAATACACTCGAAGAAATGGTGACCTTAAAAATTAGCCAAATGAGGAGATTGTAGTTACGACGTTTTTGCTGATTGGCTTATTTTTAAGGAACTAGGAATGATGTCATGAAGAATGCCAAAACATCGTGTACGACATCTTGAAGGACATCTTTGTCGACATCTCGGCTGACATCCTGTTGGATGTAATTAAGAAAAGTTAAGGAAAGTTTCCGTTTTCATGAAGTTCGACTACAACAAGGATTATGGGAAATATCCAATTGTATTCGACACGATTCTGGAAAGATAGTCGACGATGACAAAAAGGAAACACAATAGGGTTAGTGCACATGATCGATTGATATAAAAGCTTAGGCTGCCCCCTTAGCAATCGTGGCTTTTGTTTTTACCTAGCAATATTATTCAGAGCTCTTAGACGTGAAGGTTTGCGGGTTGAGAGGCTGCGTATTATGCTAGGGTTACTGTGTATCATGTTAACTATTGAGAGTTAAATGATTGAGGGTTTACTGATCGCGTGAGTGAAGACTGCACGCAACAAACGTTCAACGACAACTTAAACTGACAGAGCAAGGCGATTGCTCAAAGAGTGGAATCAAGACGGAGTCTTGGATTCAGGGGAGACCCTGAGATAGGTTTGCACTTGTAATAGTAGCATACAATATACATCTTGTGATGATCATAGGTACTTGTATGTTTTGACTTATTACAATATAGTGAAATCTTTCCACTAGCAGAGAGCCCCCAAACGTAGGTGATGTTCCACCGAACTGGGTAAAAAATTTTGTGTGTCGTGGTCTATTACGTTTATTATTTACTGTCTGTCTTTGTCTACGCAAGTTTTCATACTCTTGTTTATAACATTATACGTAACATTGTGTGTGAAATCTTGTGTGTCTTTGTCTACGCAAGTTGTCATACTCTTTTTTATAACATTATACGTAACATTGTGTGTGAAATCTTGTGTGACTATCTGATCAAAATTTCACATTCAATGGATGCATGTTTTCATTTCAACTATTCAATGTATTTGACTTTGAAAGGAAGCACCTTTTGGTTGAAGGGTCACAACCTTTCCAAAAGATGCATGTTACGAACGGTTGTGTCTGTTCGAAACCGTGCCATATCTCCTATATTAAGAATATAAATTGGATATGAAAATCATCATCTTCTGTCCACTTCTTAAATACACATCGATCGTTAGATCGCCAGACTCCACTATTCGTTGCACTCGTTAGTCGTTTAGTCTGTTTTATCTTGGGAGACAATTGCTCGAGATTCCTTCAAGTGCCACAGAGGAAGTAATATTGTCTTAAGGAAACAACAACCTGCTGGAGTCAAACGACTCTTTCACCCAATCTGCAATATCCGTCTAATCAAGTTTCGGTACAACTCTTACGTTTTCCTTACTCCATTTTCTATAGTTTTACTTTTCATTTACATTCACAATTATTGGTCAACAAGCTTAAGACAATATTTTTCTCCCAGTTTTTGTTTCTTCGAAATATTTATATATTTTTTTTCAAATTTCGTTTCAAAAACAGATTGTTTTAAACATGACTAATGATTCTACCCCTACATCAAAATACCCCATGACTCGGGTATCTTCGAGTATGACAAATGCTCCTGTCGTACCAGTGATTTCTCATCCAACATTGGCTGTATCTCACGGTGAAAAACCGGAGAAGTTCAATGGTACAGATTTCAAGCGTTGGCAGCCACATATGTTGTTTTGGCTAACTACGCTCGGCGTAGACAAATTCCTTACGGAGACTGCTCCTGTTATAGGAGAAGATGAATATGATAAAGATAAACTAATGGCTTTCGATGCATGGAAAAGTTATGATTATCCGTGCATGAATTATATCCTCAACCGCCTAGTAAATTAATTCTACGGCATATATTATGTGTACAAAACTGGAAAGGAACTCTGGGCTTCCTTGGAGAAAAAGTACAAGACTAAAGATGTCGGAATGAAGAAATTCATTGTCGGTAGATTCCTGGACTTCAAGATGGTAGACTCCAAGACTGTTATCAGTCAGATTCAGGAGCTACAGCTGATCATCCACCACATCCATGATGAGGGAATGTCTCTAAGCGAGTTGTTTCAAGTGGTTGCAACTGTCGAGAAGTTACCTCCATGGTGGAAGGACTTCAAGAACTACTTGAAGCATTAGCGGAAGGAAATGTCACTTGAAGACCTCATTGTTCGTCTGAGGATAGAAGAAGATAATTGCAAGTCGGAGAAAAAGGCATATGGCGACAATATGGCTGCAAGGGAAAACATTGTTGAGAAGGAGGGATTTCGTAAAAGAAAGCGGAATGATGGTGGTCAATTCAAAAGGCTAAAAGGTTTATGGGTAAATGTAACAATTGTGGCATCATAGGACATAAGGCAAAAGAGTGTCGTAAAGCCAAAAAATTTAAGATGCACAAGAAAAACCAAGCGTACGTCACAACGACTGACAATCTTTCCGGAGCCGTGTCGGAGTTGAACCTATGTGCTATGGTTATTGAATGTAACCTAGTTGGAAATAGAAAAGAATGGTTCATAGACACCGACCAATCAACAAATATGTGCCAACAAGTGGATGTTCTCCACTTTCAAGGCAGCTACCGAGGAAGACAAGATCTTCATGGGCAATTCCTCAACATCAAAGGTCGAAGTCAAAGGAAAGATAGTGCTGAAAATGACATCTTGGAAGGAGCTTACATTAAAAAATGTTCTCTACGTTCCAGAGATCCAGAAGAACCTAGTTTTCGGATCATTGCGGACAAAGAATAGCTTCAAAATGGTATTTGTGTCCAACAAGTTTGTTCTATCGAAAAACGAAGTGCAAGTTGGAAGGGGATATGTTAGTGAGGGATTATTTAAGATGAATGTAATGACTGTTGTACCCAAGGAAGTTCCTATGAAAAGAAATAAAACCGAATATTCCTTTTATATTGCTGAGTCATCTAATATTTGGCATTCTAAATTAGGACATGTTATTTTTTATTATATTCGTCGTTTAATTTTTTTGGATGCAATTACTAAGTGTAGAATTAACCAAAAGAAAAATGTCAAATTTGTGTTGAAGCAAAAATGACAAAATATTCCTTTCATTCGATTAAAAGAAACACGGAACCTTTGGACTTAGTACATACATATTTGTGTGATCTGAAAATGTGCCAAACCAGAGGTGGAAAGAGGTATTTTGTTACCTTTATTGACGACTGTACAAGATATTGTCACGTGTACTGCCTTAAGAAGCGATAGGTGTGGAGAGTATGAATATCCTTTTGAAGAATTTTGTGTAGTGAATGGTATAATACGCCAAACTACGACATCATATTCCCCTCAATCTAACGGTATTGCAGAACGCAAAAACCAAACTCTTAAGGACATGATGAATGCCTTATTATTAAGCTCGGGTTTGCCAGACAACTGATGGGGAGAATCTTTGCTTTCTGCAAACTACATTCTCAACAAAATGCCTTATAAGAAAACTTTGAAATCACCTTATGAACAATGGAAAGGTATACCACCATCCTACAAATACTTGAAAGTGTGGGGGTGTTTGACTAAGGTAGAGGTACCTAAACAAAAAAAAAATCAAAATTAGACCTAAGAATGTTGATGCCATTTTTATCGGATATGCTCATTATAGTAGCACATATCGGTTCTTGGTATACAAGTCTGAAATCTCGGATATCCATGTGAATATCATAATTGAATCAAGGAGTGTTACATTCCTTAAACACATATATCCTCATAAAACACCTAATGAATCAAGAACCCAAAAGAGACCCCGAGAAGCTGAAGAGACAGTAGGTCTAGATGAGGATAACCACGAGAAAATTGATGTGGAAGCTCCAAGGCGTAGCAAAAGGGCAAGGAAAGCTAGTTCCTTTGGAACTGATTTTGTATCACTATTGGCGGTAGATGAACCACAAACTTTTAAACAAGCAATGAGTTCGCCAGATGCTCCTTATTGGAAAGAAGCAGTAAATATCCAAATAGAATCCATCTTGCAAAATCACACGTGGGAACTAGTGGATCTTCCCCCTGGCGCAAAACCATTGGGTTACAAGTGGGTTTTTAAGAAAAAACTAAAAACCGACGGGTCACTAGAAAAACACAAGGCAATCCTTGTAGTAAAAGGGTTCAGGCAGAAAGAGGGTTTAGATTATTTCGACACTTATTCGCCTATGACAAGGATAACATCCATACGGATGCTTATCGCCATTGCATCAGTTCAAGGTCTGGAAATACATCAAATGGATGTGAAGACAACATTTCTTAATGGTGAAATAGATGAAGAAATATACATGCAACAACCCAAAGGTTTCTCATCCCCTGAAAATAAGAACAAAATTTGCATACTTGTTAAGTCGCTATATGGACTTAAGCAAGCACCAAAACAATGGCATGCAAAATTTGACAATGTAATGTTATCCAATGGATTTAAAATTAATGAATGCGATAAATGTGTATGTCATTGTATGTCTATACGTAGAAGACATGCTCATACTTGGTAGTAATATGGATGTAATAAGAGCTACGAAAACAATGTTATCATCCAAGTTTGACATGAAAGATTTACGAGTTGCTGATGTTATCTTAGGAATAAAGATTTCCAAGATATTAGACGGGTATGCATTATCTCAATCACATTACGTTGAAAAAGTATTTGAAAAATTCAAGGACCACAAAATCACACCCGTTAAAACGCCAGTTGACATGACACAACGATGGGTTAAAAACATAGGCGAAAGTGTATGCCAACTAGAATATTCTCGTATTCTAGACAGTCTCATATATATCATGAATTGTACTAGACCGGATATTGCTTACGCAGTAAGTAAACTAAGTCGATTTACGAGTAATCCTGGCAAGCATCACTGGAAAGTCATCATACGAGTATTGGGATACTTACAATACACCAAAAACTTGAAGATACAGTACACTAAATATCCATTGGTCGTCGAGGGATATTGTGATGCAAATTGGATATATGACTCCAATGAATCAAAATCTACTAATGGCTATGTATTCATTTTGTAAGGTAGAGCAGTTTCATGAAAATCTTCCAAACAGATATGTATAGCCACATCTATTATGCAATCTGAGTTCATTGCATTAGATAAAGCTGGAGAAGAAGATGAGTGGCTTCAGAATTTCTTGGAAGATATACCTGGATGGGACAAGCCTGTACATCCAATAAGCAAACATCGCGATAGTCAATCGGCTATTGGAAGGGCGCAAAGTCTCATGTATAATGGTAAGTCTAGACACATGCTTCGTAGACACAACACCATACGACAACTACTCTCGAATGTGGGATTACCCAGAGAGCAAGTTGAAATCTTATCGAGGGGAATGGGGTTAAGGCCGTAAGATCAATACAAGTTTGATTTCCGCGAACACCCAACCTAGTTGACTGGAGATCCCAAGATCTAGATTCAACGGGACAACGAAGCGTTGTCAAACTTATGGCACTGGGAAGTACTTGACTTCTTATCCATTCCTATGATAAGTCAGTGCACCTACCACCACGATAGGATAAGTTAAGCTTTTAATGATGTCTATATTGTGGATGTTTTAGGCCACAGTGGGGTATTTGCGAGATACTCTTTATTGAATCACCTTAGTGAATGTGAAGTGGGGCCGTTTCAATGACTATCGGTAAAGACAGACATTCACACACATTCAAGAGCCAAGCAGGTGTTCAAGGTCAAAACAAACACATACAGAGATCTAACATTGATCGAGAAAGTTATTGTGTGCTATCTATTGTTAGACTTACACTGACAACTTACAGTTCAAAAACGATCAAGTCTACTTATTCGCTAGTAGGTTAAATAGGTTGTCACTAGGAAAGTTCAAGGCCACAAGCTACTTAACCCGACGCAATAACATTTTCACCTTGTATTTAAACAAGTGAGACATGTATGAGAAAAATTATTTCGTTAACATAATGCTAATATCCATTCAATATGGGGGATTGTTGGAAATTATGTAATTTGAATATGCATATTATCATTCCAACCATTGAATCTAGATAATATTTTCATTCAATGGATGCATCTTTTCATTTCAACCATTCAATGTATTTGGCTTTAAGAGGAAACACCTTTTGGTTGAAGGGTCGCAACCTTTCCAAAAGATGCATGTTACGAACGGTTGTGTCTGTTCGAAACGTGTCGTCTCTCCTATATAAAGGATTGAAATTGGATATGAAAATCATCATCTTCTCTCCACTTCTTAAATACACATCGATCGTTAGATCGCCAAACTCCACTATTCGTAACACTTGTTAATGGTTTAGTCCATTTTATCTTGGGAGACAATTGCTCAAGATTCCTTCAAGTGCCACAGAGAGAGCAATATTGTCTTAAGAAAACAATAACCTGTTTGACTCGGACGACTCTTTCACACAATCTGCAATCTCCGTCTAATCAAGTTTCGGGTACAACTCTTACGTTTTCCTTATTCTATTTGCTATAGTTCTACTTCTTATTTACATTCACAATTATTGGTCTACACTCTCGTCACTGTCCACGACTCTTTCTCTCATCGATGCCCATGTAGTTTGGTGGGTGCATATGGCTAACAGGAATTCATAGGCTTTGCTCCAGTCTGGTGGAAACGAGCACATGAGCCACAAGTCAATATCACCATAAAGAGAGCTTGACCTTTTTATGATAATTGTGCATTACCATTTTGGAAAATCAACGAACGTTCTGGTGGCGTTGCTCCATTATGGTGGGTGGAATTTCAAATATAGGAACTCATGTGACCTCATAATCAATCTCCCACAATCTTCACTTTCTCATGCTGAAATTCTTATGTCCTACACGCATTTCAATTCATGGAACTGATGATGCTACTCATATTCATTTTGACAATCAAGTGTTATTCATATTTTCCGCAACATCCTCTGTGAACGTACCAAGTATATCACAAAGATAGTTACTTCGTACAACAATATCTCACACAATGCACCATCGCATCTTGCGATTAAGGGGAGGGGTAAAAATAGCTTGTTTTATATACTGATTGGTATCCTATTTTGAGTAACATTTAGCCTACTTAGTTTGTGTTCATTACAATTAAGTTCCCCATTTTATTTTTTATTTTAAGTGATTGGGCCACCACCTAACTAGCCTCTACCCCTCACACACCCGGGCCCAACCCATATAACCTAACTCACCCATCCTATACTACTACCTCACCAAAACCCGACGAAACACCTCGCGCTCTCGAACGGTGGCCAGGGCCACAGCTGAAGCGATCTGGACCACTTGCGCCAGTGGAAGTCTTCATTAATTTCCCTATTTGCTCGTATCTATTCGCTACAAAGCTTGATTATTTGCACTAAACAATAACACGAGAATATGAGATTGCTTATGAAAAAATATTTGCTCCAATTGCTAGACTTACGTCTATGTGTAATATTTGCTTCTTCAAATGAATGTTAATAACACATCTCTCCCTCTTATAACAAACTAAACACAATTTGTTAGTTGAAAAAGGATTTGTATGGATTCGAAAAAACCCCGTGGGCATGAATTTCGAAGTTTAGTGGGAAGATGACCGACCTTCGCTTAATCTATCGTCCTTATGATTCTACTCTCTTTGTAAAAAAGGCTACCGGACATAATGGGTAACAATAATGTTCCTCGACTTCATACTTAAATTATTCATAATTCATCCAATTATAATACTTATTAATAATATTTATTGATAAAAATTAATTTATTATTATTATTTAATGATTATTATTGTTATTAATAATTTTCATAATTATAATTATTTAATAAAAATTAAAAGTAAATTAATTTTTAGTTTTTGATTAATAATATTATTATTATGAAAAATTAAAAGTAAATTAATCATTAAAAATTAAAATAATATTAATAATATATGGATAAAAACTTTTTGTTCAAAATTGTTGATCTTTCGATTCTCTTCGATTTGATAAACTATGAGCTCGAAACGAAACTCGTATGAGAGAGTTATGTTATTCGAAAGTTTCAATATATTATTCAGAATTAATATTATTTTAATTATGTATATTATGTTAATTATTAATAAAAAAAAGTATTTCTTCAAAGTTGTTGATCTTTTGATTATCTTCGATTACTATGAGCCCGAAATGGAGCTCGTATGAGGGAGTTATGTAATTCGAAAGTTTTAATAAATTATTAATAATTGATATAATTATAATTATTTAATAATTAATCAATAATATTTTAATTATTAATAATCAAACCAGTATGACCGAATTTGAATGGAGGGTTGGTCTTAGTTGGGGAATAAGGCCCTAGGGGTATTTTGGTCTTTTTACAAAAAATATAAAAAATTCATCCAAAATCTAACACCATTAGAGAAAGTGTAAAAAAAAATTAGCTGGCGTTAATGTGAAATTTTTTCTTTAGCTGTAGTAAAGTGTAAAACTGACCACTTACATCTTCTATTTACATTTATATATTGTGAATGTATAAATGTATGGATAGTTTTATATGCATTAGTTTATGTATGTTTAGCTATCACCCACATGCGAAGATTAAAACCAGAATTTAATTAGACTTGCATGTAATTGGTTAAGGAATCATCTTTGCATGGATTTGCAATTGATGATTTCAGTTAAGATTGTATCGATATACAATCAGGCAGTAATAATTCACTTATTCGCAAATAATTACAAGTCAAGTGTGATACCATTCAAGTTTGGACACTCAAAAGGAATTTGAGCCTATGGATGTCGGTACGCCTCCGCGTAACATTCACAGAGGAGAAGTCTGGATGAGTTGGGCAGTTCTTTGTGGATGTGTGCGCCTCTGCGTAGTAGCCACATTAGTTTTGACCATAGTCGAGACTTGGTAGACTTGTCTATGATTGTCAGCTAGGGCTGACCTAGGGTATCAGTATAAGGTGTGTTGTGTACTTTTAAGTAAAAACCCTAGCTAGGAATTACATGGAATTGTAATTGGATGTATTCCTACCTTGGTTCTCTCAGTTGGAGTGGTGAGCCTTCGTTCACTTCAATTGAGGGTATGCGAGGATCCTAGTTCAGATTCTAAGTTTTAGAATCAGAAAAGTGTTTTATAATTCAATCTCCAACTTTAATTTTAACAAATTATGTTAAATTCATATTTCGTAAAGAAAATCAAAGCAAACATTGGGTCGCAGAGATATATCCTTGGGAGGATAGGATCTCTGGGCAGGTACTTGTTTTGAGAAGGTTTCTCAAATGTACACAAAAGGAATTTTTCTTGACCAACCTATCCCTTTGGAATCAGCTACGAACACCACTAGGGCTCTTAGAGTTGCATTCAAGAAGCACTCTAACACTCTGGATAATGTGGGTTATGAAAGCTAGGTTGCAGAGAGATGGAATCTCTAAGGGCAACAGATGATTATGAATGGAAATGGACTGATTAGAAATCTCTATGAGAAGGCAAAAGTCGAAAGATACTCTTCAATCAAGGATTTGCACTTCTGCGATTGTAAGCAGGAAATTTCATCATAATTTTATGTTGTATGATGGGATCATTTTAATGATCTAAGCATATGTAACATGAAATTGACCGTCTTAGAGTTGCATTGAATGCTTCAAACTGCTAAGAGGAACATTCAGAACTAGATTCAGATGTTCCAAAGGTCAACAAAGGGATAAACTTTAAGAAAGCTGATGCTAACAATGGTAAGGCCCTTAAGCAAGTTTGAAGAAGATTGAGAGACATCCATGGTCAAAAAGACGAAGGTTAATTCCAAACGTGTGGATGTCTTCTGCTTTCTTCAGATAAGGTGGTCATAAGAAAAAGGACTTTATGAGATAACAAGATGAGTTGAGGGAGAATGTGGAGGATCCGTATTTCTCAAGAACTTATGTTACAAGCTTGTCTACTTCTGAATCATGAGTATGAAGTACTACATAACACATTCAATGTGTAGGATTTCAAAAGTAGAAGAGAATTGATCAAGGGAGAGATGATCCCACAAGTAAGCAACCCCAGTAGGAGTTGTTGTAATGATCATCGAATTGACTATGCCCAATGGGCTTAGTCTTGACATATGAAAGTGTACCTGATTTTATCAGGAACATAATATCGGTTCTTGTTGAACAAGATGATGTCAAGCTGTTTAATAATGGAATTTATGATATCGACCGAAATGGCATTCATTATGCAAGTACTCCAGAAGTTTATTAGTCACTATGTGCAAAACGTAGTTGATACTAATGAAAGATCAATCTGTAACATAAACAACAAACGGTTGAACCAGATGGTTCGAACCGGATTCTAATATGGCATCGTTGTTTAGACCACAGAAATAAGAAGCGCATATCAACACTCTATGAGTGTGGACCTTTAAGTCCAATTGAATTCAATTCGGTTTAATGATGCGAAGCTTGTTTAATGAATAAATACGGTTTAATGATGCGAAGCTTGTTTAATGAATAAATAAGAAGCGCATACCAATACTTTATGTGTGTGGACTTATAAGTCCAATTGAATTCAATTCAATTTGATGATGCGAAGCTTGTTTAGTGGGTAAAATGACAGATACGCTCTTCACAAGTAGAGGTGAAGAGCGAGTGACTAGTAGGGTCTAATACATCCCGGTGTGTTGAGATCCCTAAGGTAACAAGGCCAAAACAGTCAACTTGGAAATAAGTGTTAAAAGCATTTGGATTGAATCTGAATGGCCAAATACCTAGCCAAGTCGAAATAAATCATCTTGGAGATTCTGAGATCC
Organism: Geranium rotundifolium; assembly: GCA_963920655.1. NCBI lineage: Eukaryota > Viridiplantae > Streptophyta > Magnoliopsida > Geraniales > Geraniaceae > Geranium > Geranium rotundifolium. The sequence continues at coordinate 18,037,229 of OY987321.1, forward strand.
AGTCATGGTAGACTCTGAACACAGAATTCGAACCCAAGAAGATACGGTTCGTTCCATGAAGAACCTAGTGATTCACACAATCTTATTCAGATTTTGTGCTCTAGGGTAAGCTATATTCAAGATGAATAAGGCTCCAATGAAGACAAGAAATTGTATACCATTTGACACTCATCTAGATTCTCCGACCCGTGAGTGAGTGCGCCTACGCGTAGCATTCATGGGGATGTAGGTTAGATGAGATGGTCAGTTTTATTTGGATGCGTGCGCCTTTGCGTACTAGCCAAATAAGAACTGAACCATAGTCCAATTTGGTATGGGAACATTCCGGTATGACCATTTGACACTCGTTTACTTTCCGGTAACTATGGATGCATGCGCCTTCGCGTAGTATTCATTGGGAGGCGAGCTGGATTAGATGGTTAGTTTTTGTGGATGTGTGCGCCTTCGCATAGTATCCAGAAAAGAACTGAACCATAGTTAGATATGGTAGAAGAAATATCCTAGCACTGGTTATTTCCTAGTGGATTGGGATGGCAAGGTAGTTTGCATCCGAATCAGCTGAGAATGTCTTCATGGAGTATCCTTAGGAAACTAAGAGATACAGATTCCAAGAACCAAGCGAGAAAAAAGTATTGTTGCTCGAGGTAGTTTCTTTTGGAAATGGAATTTAATTTCCAAAAGGGCAAGTGGGAGTAATGTGCATTTTGAAGAAATTTAGGCACCTCACTTAGACACTATGGAGTTTGGTGGAGCCTGATCAACTAAATAAGAGAATCGTACAATTCAAGTGATTATTCCTACAAGTCCAATAAGTCTGAAAGAACATGTCAGGTACCCATCAGATACAGATTCATGGTGTCTGAGAGTAATGACATGGTCGTTGTGGATTTCAATAATCCAGCAACTTTTCAAAAGGGAATGGACATTCTCGACTCTGAGAAATGGCTAGGGAGCCATAAGAGAAGAAAACCAATCCATGTAGGGTAACCAAGTTGGAAACTTGGTCAATCGAACCAATGTGTGTAACGGTCATTGGTTGTGAGTAAGTCTTTAAGGTCAAGACATACATGGATGATGAAATCAATCCGTAATTCTTTTGCAAAGGATTACTGGAAAGATTTCAAGTTGCAGAAATCCATTTATGGATTAAAGAAGGCTTCTCAGAGATTGGAACCTTATGTACACAAGAAGGCTAGTGGGAGTGCGATGGCTTTCAATGCACAGTTACAAGAAAGGATTCTTGCCCACGCTACATGACACAAACAACTTAGCAAGAATCAGTATCCTATGACACTGATGAACCAGTCAGAAAGAATCAGTGTCCTATGACATTGATGAGTTGAACCAGATGATGTCATATACCTAGTATAGTGGATCAATCACATGTGTCATGCCATGCACAAGACTGGATGTCTTGTTTTGCCCTATCTTGTACCAGAAAGTTTCAGATTAACCCTGGTGAGCTTCACTGAATAACGGTTAATAATACTCCCATGTACTTTAGAGGCACTGTGGATATTATCCGGACCGACAATGATTAGTTAGATCATAGTCAGAATATGTGTGGGGTCTTAGTGGCGCTCATAAGCAGGATTGATTTCAGGCCAGCCACTATTATTAATTTTGCAAACGAAGGCTGAGTATATAGTTGCTGTGGAAGCAGCTAAGGTGGCCATAGGGATTAGAAGCTTCTAATCGGATTAGATGTAATGCCGCAAACGTCTGATCTGGTAAGCTTGTTGTGTGACAACACGGGGGCCGTAGCTATTGCACAAGAGCCCAGATTCCACGACAGAAGCAAACATATACTCAGTCGATATCACCTCATCAGAGATATCACAGATAGATGTGATGTGAAGATTAAGGACAATTCGACTGATGATAATATGGTCGATGACTTGACGAAGGCTCAGCCGCGGCCTAAGCATGAGGAACATGCGAGGTCTATGGGATTACAATGGAACTTAAATTGGAACTAGGGGCAAGTGGGAGATTGTTAGAGTTGTGCCCTAGTCCAATGTAAAAGTTGTCTACAGTTATAATGTTTTATCATCTTTTCGAATAAATAAATCGACAACATATTACTAATGTGTTGTAGTATTATATTAGATGTAATTTGATATGTATCATTAGTGTGTCATCACTAATGGTAGAACTGCAGATCACAAAGAATTACATTTAATGAGTCCCTGATCAGTTAAGCTTCATTAATAAGCGATCAGTATGAGGCTAACTCTTTATGATCATGCTCTACTAATCATAGCAATGATCTGTCGGAGTTAGATCCTATATATCATCAGGGGTATGAAATTGGACGACCCGATGGTGAGTATCCAGCATAGATACTGTCATGAGCATACTCACAAATCGTAGCTTGTCATTATATCCTAAGACCAAGGAGTCTTTGTGATCACTATGTGATGAATCTCTAAGTTTGACCTAGTCTAACGTTACCTGTAAGAGAGTAGATATAAGGGCTCTGATTGGCTTAGTTATGAACTACATGAGTGAACTCGAAAAACGGCTGAGGGATTTATCACCCATACACCGGTGTGGGAATGATATATGTTTAGGCCACTTAATGAGTATGACTGAAGAAATAGCATGGTCATGCAAGAGATACTTAGTATCAGTTTTCAGTCATCTCAGATATCAAGAAACAGTGATTGATAAATTAGGATGACGGTTCTATGCCTTTTGATCAATCTAGATATCGGTATGATAAAAGGATAGTGACATGTACGATAAGAGGTTAAATCAAATCATCGATATTCATGGACGTTGGGTAATCATAATCTCTTGCTAGAGGCCACTTTTGATGAAAAGGGCAAAATGGTAATTTTGTCAATCTGCCAACGGGCCGTGAGCCTAGAGGGTCACACACTTTAGGTAAGGTACATAAAAAAAGAGACCTGGATATAAGATTGAGTGAATTCACCTTTCAATTTAGTTAAATTCAAAGCGAACTGGTTAACTTCTGGCCTAAGTTTATAAGCCGGATGATTGAGAAAATCATATTAAAGGAATTGAATCGCTTTAGGTAATTATAACTCAATTTAAATGGGTTTAATTAAACATTAGCTAAGTGGGCTCCAAGGCCAGTCTTAATATTAATTGGATTTATTATTGTATTGAGATAAATGGGCCTCTAACCTATTCTTGATATAACTATAATTCCTAATTATAGGGATGAACTAGAATACAAACTACCATTATAATACAAATGTTAGCACACCTAATAACCATTAGATGAGTTCCAATCAATGGTCTAGATTAATGATATTATTTATTAAATAAAACAAATAAAAAGGGTATTGTAGTCAATCTATATATATATATTATAATATAATATATTATATATACACCCTATTCCACTATCAGAAACCCTACCCCATTTGTGCGCCTCCTTCCCAAATGAAACTTGATTCAACGATTGATTGTGGCGACGATTCATCGGGCATTCCAAACGCTACGACGGTGATGCAGGGCGACGATGATGGATGGACGGCAGCAGTGCGACGACGTCCCTCCATCCAGAAGCGATGACGGACGACGGCGGGGATACGACGGACGGTGGCGATTTACCAGGCAACACCGTGGGGATCAACGGTGGTGATCCAATTGGCATCACAGGGCATCACCTCTCGACGATGGATCTCTAGTTGGCCACGACTTCAGCCTCCGTGGCACAGAGCCCGCCGACACCACCAAGCTCCGCACCTATCCCGTCCTCAACGCGGTGGGGCACTACAACATGGTTTGGGAGAACAGGGCCAGCGTCATCGGGTTGATCCACGCCAGAATCGAGAACATTGTAAGTAGTTCATGATTTTGATGATCCGTTCTTGGATTTTGCGTTATTTGGATGTCCGTTTAATGATTTGTTTCATTTGGTTTTTATGTATTTTCCATGGTTCTTATGGATTACCCGTGTACATGATTCAATTTGCAACTAACGCTCCTAGAATGTGAATCAGTGTTGATGTAAACCATGAATTGTTCTTGGTATATATGCAATTTTAGGGTCATCTAGTGTGTGAATCGGGGTGATTCCTATTTCAATAAAAAAAAAATCAAATGCTATGTAAGCAATGGCCGAATTCATATTTTTTATGTATTATGTTTTGTGATGCCGGCAATTTTGTGTCTTTTGTGGAACAAAAGAATCCAATATTTAGTGTTGTTGACAATTTTGTGCTGTTGAATAATAACACTTGATGAATTATCATTATATTTGACAAAATAACCATAACACTTGAACAATGAACTTGACGTATCCATTGGGAAACTATCGGGGAACATTTTTCAGAAGTTGATTTAGCCATGAAACTTGACAACTTTGACGAATTTGATGAAGTAAATCATAAATTTGATGAATTGAATAATGACACATGACGAATGATACAATGAAACTTGACAATGAAATTGAATTTGTCAATGACACATGATGAACTTGAACAAATAACACATGACGAATGACACAATGAAACTTGATGATTTAAACAACATGAAACTTGACACATGGAACATAATGGTTTAAACAACATGAAACTTGACACATGAAACGTGATGATTCAAACAACATGAAACTACTATGATGAACCCATTTAAATGATGAAATTATCATGATGAAACCGAATTAATGAATGACGAAATTATTGACTGATTCCATAATTTGAAACTGCCTTAATGAAATCGATTTAATGAAGGATGAAATTATAGTAATTTCATAATTAATTGTCAAATGATTCCATTTTAAAAAACATTGAAATTAGGAAATAATAATTAAAGTATTTAATTGTGTAAAAATACATTTATACCCTTATATTTGCGTAAAATGACCAAAATAAATTCTCAATTAATTCATAATTACATTAGTGTGCCATTAATAAGTCAGCATAAATCTCAGCCATTAATTACAAGATCGGACGGTTATGAACTGTTCTGACATTTGTATGCTACTACCTAGTTTGTATTCTAGTTCGACCCCCTAATTATATTAAGATTAAAAAAAGGATAGTTACAAGTAATTAGAATTAAGGAAAATCAAAGATATGATTTGATTTTCAGATTTTAATAATACACGTAATTTTTTTCTTTTCAACTAGACTTGGCCGATTCCTATCCCCACCCTAGTCGCTCCTCTCTCTTCCTCTATAGCTTGGGTTTGCTTATTCTACTCTTAAAACTAGCATAGTTGAGTGTAGGATCCTAAAAGTAACTAGGTGCCTTGCTTGTGTGAACGATCTAGAGAACACATATATTTGTGTTTGAGCAATTCGAAAAGGTATTTTTCATGTTTATGTGCTGGAATTTTTATCACATGAAGATCATATTTCGGAATCCATGGTTAATTTAATGTCTGCTGCATGAAATTGAAATTATGGAACCCATGGATATCCTTAATTTTTAGTCATTTCCCATGTCAAAAATGTTAAAAATTAACGGAAATAGACGGAAAGTGTAAAGTGAAAATTTTGCACATTTTAGGCGTAGCCAGGTGGAAAAATATATTATAGGTGTAATCAGGTGAAAAACAGCTAAATCTAATTGTATCCACCTAGAATTATCCCTACATTTTATTAAATCACTTTTATCGATTAATCCTAAATTTGCAATAGATTCTTGTGACGGGCAGTGCAGTTAAATTTATTTATTTGCTTCTGCTGCATGTATGAGATCCCGCGTTTCCCAACAGTATTTTTGAGGAACAAGAAACAACTTCATACCCTAACACAAACATAAACCTAGACGTGCTTCTTTGATCGTTTAAGTTACCAACAGAATCACTTAAAATCCTCTTTGCTGCAAGTCAGTGTGACGTAGATGGATTGGACATAAACTTGCTTATCAAACTAACTCCATTAGGTCAGGTTTGGTTTCAGGCAAATACATAAGGCTTCTAGCCACCTGTTTGAATAAAGTTTCATCAATTTTGTCTCCATCATCATATTTAGACAACTTCGTACCTTTTTTTTATTTTGTGAACAAAATGTGCTTACTTGGACATCCATCAAAGCCTTCACGCCCAAAATAACCTTCAAGTCTGTTGTACCAAGCTCGTGGTGTCTGCTTAAGTCCATACAATACTCTCTTCAATATATAGACTTTATCTTCTTTCCCCTTTTTATGAGCCCCTCGGGCTGATGTGTTAGTGGTGTATCCTAGTCTAATATAAAAGTGATTTACGGATGTAATGTTTTATTATCTTTTTGAATAAATAAATCGGTAATTATAGATCAGTACTCCCGCTGAAACCTCATTTCAGGATTGGTACCCCAAGTTTGAAACTTTTTTTTTAGTCCCTCAAGTTTAAAACGTTAACACTTTAGTCCAAATTCAGTTAAATCTAACGGATGTGTTTGTAAAAAGTCTAAAATTCTCTTAGTGTAAAATTTTAAACATAATACAATTATCTGATTGTACGAAATGACCATTTTACCCTCAAATGAGTTCAAAACTTAACTTATGATGTAAGGTTACACGTGTCCTTTCAAGATAAGAAATAAAATAAAAATTGAAAACAAATGTGAAAAAGTCTCCTTTGCCCTCATCCTCAACATATGCGTATTGGCTCCTCGGTTCTGTGACCACCATCGATTCCGGCTTCACGAATCCCGAAGATGCCTCTGTCACCATCATCAGGACATTCGCGTTCTTTACAACTTTACCTAAAAAAATTCTAGAACCTAAACTGTAATCGGAGGTGAAGCAAACTACAAGAACTAACTTATCATTTCCAGAAACTTTATTCGGATAAGAAGGCAATTACAAGAACTAACTATCATTCCATACGCAAAATAAAATCCATGAAATTGGCTAACCCTAAACCACAATAATCAAAATCAATTACCGCAAGAACCAACAATTACAAACCTAAACCCTAATATTCTAAAATTGAAGCCCGAGCTCCAACGAGGGTTGAGAAATTGGAGCAATCGAACGTCTCTGCAGGAATTGCAGAGGAAGGTACTGGTGTCGAGGCGAAAATCACAATCGTCGATTTGTGACCCAAAATCGATTTATGGTCGCCGCCATCGACAACTACGTCTGCGATTGGAGCTTCTTGATTCTCTGAGGATTTTCTCCGGTGGTCTGTAATCGATTCGTTACCAACGACAACGATTCATGGCTGCCCGATGTTGCCGTCTTTTGGGTTCCCTCCGCCGAGATCCACGTCTCGAGTCTATCATCGAGCTCCAATCTCTAACGAACCGTGGCCGCCAAAGTTGACTTGTGGTTCGATTCGTGGTCCCCGAAGTCGATCGTCATCGAGCTTCTGGGTCGAATTGTCTCCGAGAGAGATGGTAGGGTTGGGAGGTTAGAGAAATGGGCCAGGTTAGGTTAGGTTAGGTTAGGTTAGAGGGATGGGTAATAAAGTAATTTAATAGTTAATTATTTATATGTTTTAATTGTGTTTATTTAAAAAGACACATATACCCTTCAACTCTAACGTTAGTTTATTATTCAAGTATGGGTAATAATGTAATTTCATAATTATTCCAATAATTATATAAGATTATGATAAATTAACCATGGGGGCATTTTGGGTATTTAAAAAAAAGTTAACAGTTTCTGTCACATATAAAACTTAAGTGTTAACACTTTAAACTTGGGGGATTGAGAAAAAAAATTTCAAACTTGGGTACCAATTCTAGAATGAGATTTCAACGGGGGTACTGATCTGTAATTATCCCTAATTTATTAGATGTAATTTGATCTGTATCATTATGTGTATCATCACTAATAGTAGAACTACAGATCAGAAAGAATTACATTTAATGCGTCCCTGATCAGTTGAGCTTCATTAAGAAGCGATCAATATGAGGCTAACTCTTTATGATCACGCTTTACTGATCATGGCAATGTAGTTCCGGAGTTAGATCATAGATATCATCAGGGAGATGATATTGGACGACCCGATGGTGAGTATGCAACATAGATACTATCATGAGCATACTCACATATCATAGCTTGTCATTATATTCTTAGACTAAGGAGTCTTTGTGATCACTGTGTGATGAATCTCTAAGTTTGACCTAGTCTAACGTTACCTGTAAAAGGGTAGCCATAAGGGCTTTGATTGGCTTAGTTATGAGTTGCATGAGTGAACTCGAAAGATGGCTAAGGGATATCCCTCATACTCCGGTATGTGAATGATATCCGTTTAGGCCACTTTATGAGTATGACTGAAGGAAATTGCATGGCCATGCGGGAGATAATTAGTATCAGTTTTCAGTCGTCTCAGATATCAAGAAACAGTGATTAATAAATAAGGATGATGTATCTATGCCTTTTGATCATTCTAGATATCAGTATGTTAAAAGGATAGTGACATGGACGATAAGAGGTTAAATTGAATCATTGATATTCATGGACGTTGGGTAATCATAATGTCTTGCTAGAGACCACTTATGATGGAAATGGCAAAATGATAATTTTGTCAGTCTGCCAACGGGTCATGAGCCTAGAGGGTCACACACTTTAAGCAAGGTATAGCAAAAGGGACTTGTATAAGTCAGTATTTGAGAAGGTATGAGAATCGGGAAAAATTCGCCATTCGACTTAGTTAAATCGGAGCGAATTAGTTTAAACTAGAAATCGATTTAAAGAAATTGGATCGGTCTAGCTAAACCATTTAATTAGAACCCAATTAAATGGGTTTAATTAAAGTTTAGCCAAGTGGCTTTAAGCTCATTTTAATATGAATTATAATTAATAATTTTAATATCTAATTTTCAGATTTTATTCATAATATCCATCTCTCTCTAGCCCAACCCTAACCCCCATTTTTGGCCGAATCCTTCTCTCTCTCTTGCTCTTGGTTTTTGCTTTTTCTTCGTTACAATTCTAGCAAAATTGAGGAAAGAATCTTTCTTGTGATAGTGTCTTGCTTGTGTGGATACTATCTAGAGAACACAAAGCTTATTTGTGTTGATTTGATTCAAAATTTAAATGTAATTATGATGATCAGTTCATAGTTTATTTGAATCCAAGGTTAAAATTCGCTTGTCATGCATGATTTTAATTGATTTGAACCCCATAAATTCTTTCATGCCACACGAACATTTCCTTCTTGAGCTCTCTATGAAGAAAAACACTTTCTACATGAAGTTGAGAGACGTCCCAACTAAAGTGAGCTGATGTTGGAAATATCACATGAATGGTATCAAGTCTCGCCACAGGAGCAAATACTAGGTGTAATTTACCCCATAGCGGTATGCATACCCTTGCCACCAACCTCACTTTGAACTCATCTCTATTGCTCTAATTTTCGCGGGCATTACGTCTCTCTATTTCTTGCTTTTTATCGCTTCTCCTTGTGAAATTGGATCTTTTTCAGGTACCATCATCATTTCATTTAAATTTTCTTCCTCCGACAACCCTTCCCCTAGTGTCATAATTGACCATCCAACTTGGTATTCTTCTTTTTCGCACTCCCTTCCCTTTAACTAAATCTTCATGTGTATTGTTAGAGTTGGGTGAATTTGGCTCATTTATTAGTGGCTCTGATTACGTTGGACTACTACTTGCAACATCATTTTCTCTACTTTGGACACCAGTTTCTTCTTCACGTGCTCCTCCATCTTCCTCGTCAAGTTCTGCTTCATCCTCTCATCCTAGTACATCCTTGTTGATGACGACTTTCTTAGAAATTGGATCATATAATTTTCTAATCTTGAACTCATCACAGACTCCTATATAAACACATTTTTTGCTCTTATCATCCAACTTACTCCTCTTGTGATCTTGTACATGAACACGAGCTATGCATCTAAATACTCTAAAGTATTCTACCACTGGTTTCTCACCACTTCATGCTTCTGCTAGAGTCTGGTTTTCAACTAATGTTGTGGAATATCTATTCTGAACACGCACACACCACTTCACAGTCTCGGGCCAGAAAGCTTTAGGATTTTTCTTCTCATTTAGCATGGATCGAACAACATTCATGATTGTCCTATTCTTCCTTTCAGCAACTCCATTTTGTGTTGATGGCATGATTGTCCTATGCTTTACTATTCGATTCGAGATTGCTTCCGATAACCATTCTTTGTTTCCTGCCATATGGTTATTGCATCCTGAATGAAGCAGCCATACCTCTTCTCTATTTGTTTGGTGAAGATCAACATATGCCATCAACACAAGCTCTTCTTCCTCCTATAATCCAGCAGTCAGCAACAAAATCTCTGCCATTTACAGTCATGATTGCTCTGGTTAGAGGTTTTCTCCCTCTACCTCTTCCACGTTCGTCTTTAAATGCACCTCGACCCCTTCTCCAGCCTAACCTATTTTCCTGAGACACCTGCAACAATTGTTCCTACTCTTGGTATCCTTGTATCCTTTGTTCATGGACAAGGAGATTTCCATGCAATTTATCAATACTCAAAGTATTTAAATCATTGGATTCTTCACGTAACTGAATTTAGAATTTTACTAACCACTGTACTCTGAGTCATATCTTTTCCATTTGATTTCATCTTATTTACCACATCCAAAGTTCTTCCTAACAACTTGTCTACTCTCTCTATTTTTTTCATGGGCAGCAACTGGAACTCTTTTCTTAATTCCTGAAGTTGAGCCCTCTTCACCTTTTTGGACCCTTGATACTTTTGTTTCATTGAGTTCCAAATTGCTTTTGGCGTCCCTTTGTCATTCCACAAGCTTCCTCTGCGCCTCGCTCGTCGGAGCTGTCCCGGTTGCTGGTGCAAGAATCTCGTCCTCCACCAAGTTCCACATCTCCTCACTCCTCAAAAAATTCTCCATCATCATTGACCAAAAATCATAATGGCCATCGAACTTGGGAGTGGATGGTTGCACAAATTTCTCCTAATTTGACTTCTTAATCACTCTGTGTTTTGCCTCACAAACTTGTTATAGCCCTGTACCAAATGTAAAATCAAAAGTTAAAAAGGAAAATACTCGTTTATTCACTTCGGTAAAGAAGCTATTGATATAGCTTTATATGACAAATAAATTGCAACCAACAAGGCTATTAACAAGGATAAGATAAAACTACCTCTACGAAATAAGACATCCTATAGATTAGGATTTATCCTTTAATTGTGCCCAAGATTTTGATATATCTTCTTTCACATAAAAATGGTTTAAGAATATCATAAATGTGGTGTGTTTGCCTATTTTAGAAGAAAACTATGAAGTCATATGATTAGCATTTTAACTCAAGATGAATGATTTCATTTTCATTTCCCATTTGAACGGTGAAACGTGCAATAATTATCATAGTCACATACATTGTTTAAAATTACATCTCGGTACCACGTAATTTCCTTTTGAAATTTTCCTCTAAAAACATTATGAAGCTGAATAAACTCCACTAAATCATATATTTTGACTTGAGACCATTTGGGCCTTAAACCCATGAGCCAAAGAGAGTTGTAGAAAAATAAAGAGCTTCCTTGTTTGTATGGTTGTTCAATGTCTCATCTCATCCTTTATAATTGAGTTCCTTCCTCCTTACTCCTCTACCTTATCCTCTCCCTCCTCGCAATGCTTCGCTTACCGCTCAAGAATCTCTCCATCCCCGATGCTCGCTTTCACCTCCTACCCTCTACCTCAGTCCTCTCTTTCCCATTCTCCAGAACCAGAAACAGAGCTCGACCCAACAATCCCAAAGCTGCGGAATCAGAAGTGAGCTACAAAGTGATAACAGCGTTGACAAGTAAGTACAATGAGATAGTCATAGTGGACACTCCCGAATCCAGAATGTTGCTCCTCGACCAAACCCACAACGTCCACAGCATCCTCAACAAGGGCGAATTCTGGACTGGGTCTTACTGGGACGAGTTCGCGACTTTGCCCCCGATCGTCCCCTGCGGCCCCATCGCCGTCCTGGGGCTCGGCGCCGGAACCGCCGCGCGGCTCATGCTCCGCACGTCGCCGTCCCTGGAGATCCACGGGTACGAGATCGACGGCGTGCTGATCCAGAAATGCCGGGAGCATTTGGGGCTGTCGGACCTGGAGGCGGAGAACGAGTCCGGCGGGGTGGTGCGCGTCCACGTGGGCGACGCCCTGTCACCGAGCGGGGTGTACGCGGGGATGGCGGTGGACCTGTTCAGCGGAGGGAAGGTGCTGCCGGAGATGGAGGAGGCGGAGACGTGGGCGAGGTGGAGGGAGAGGCTGATGCCGGAGGGGAGGATCATGGTCAACTGCGGAGGCAGCGACGGGGGGGCGGGGGTGGTCGCCGACGACGACGAGGGGAGGAGGCAGAATAGGGCCATAGCGGCCATATCGGAAGCGTTTGGTGGGCAATGCTTGTGGAAGAGAATGGCGATGGACAATGGAGCCAATTACATGGCATTGACGGGGGCGTTGCCTCATGTGCCTTCATGGTCTGCTTCGCTGCCTCTTCCTTTGAGATCCAATGTCAATCTATGGAGCCCTTGTTCCTGAATCACTTCTTTTATTTCATTATTTTCTATTCGTATTTTATTTGTACACTTCATAATTCGAAACACTCGTCTTAAACAATGTTTTAACAAGCTGAGATAATCCATGAGGAAATTCATTATCACTACCTTCAACTATTCAACTTTTTCACTTCACTACCCTTAGTTAATTCAAATCGGAGTTGGCTCCAACACTGGTTTATGAAGATCAACCACAAGCCCAACCTCCAACTAGGGGGTTTATTCAAATGGGTCTCCATCATGGGCATTCCGGTTTTGTTTTGGTCACCTGAATCGATATCCAACATTGTAACAAAAGTGAGTGAAGTTTTGTTGAATCCGAACTTTTCCCGCTCCCATCTTGACAAAGCAATGGTCCTTGTGTACGCCAAGTCCCTCTCACCCATTATTTTCGCCTACACAATTTGAATTCGTGATATCCAAGTTGTTTTCGTTCTCTTGTGCGATGGCCCATATATGTAGTTTGGCTTATGACTTCTTCCCTCAATAACCTTTCAACCGGATTTTGGGAGCCGATTTCTCTCCAAACAATAGTCTTGGCGTTGACGAGGGTGAGCTTCCGTCTTCCTCTATTGCCGCATCTAATCAGGGGTGTATTCAGAAATACTTTTAACAGAGGAAGGAGGGAATTTTATAAAAAAAATTAAAAAAATAATTGAAATAATAATTATCAATTAGTAATAATAATAATTACTATTATATTTTTGAAAATATAATAAAATAATAATTAAATTCATATAAGAAAAACTAATTCGAGGTTAATTATTTAATTGTTAGTTGAGTTAGAATTTAAATTCCAATTACATAATGGGATATGAAACCTATGACTATGAGATTGTTTAGATATATTATAATTTAAGGAGGTATGTACAATTTTTGAACAAAATTTATATTAACATTTTTTTATTTCTCCGGCCAAAGGTGTGCCCCCTAAGATCCGCCCCTGCGTCTAACGCCCAAGATGCCATGTCTGGCGCCTCGGGGTGATGCATCCCACTCCTTTCTTGGAACAACTCTCGTTTCATCTCATTCCTTTACTTGAAATGTTGTTGTAATTGTTGGCCTCCTGTTGACTAGTCCTCTTCCTCATTCAAAACTTGAGCCAATGAATAAATCTCCTAACGTCTCCCAATCTCGCAAATGAATTTATTTTTAATGAAATGCAAGGTCAAGCCTCGCTCCGACACCTTGTCTCAAATTCCACGAGAATTCTTGAGAAAAGGGTTCAAGTTTTGGGTTTTGCTGCTCATGGTAATAAGAAAGATTTCATTATCGAGCTTCAACTCATGAATGAAAAGGAGCTCCGGAACCTTGCAAGACTTCTATGGCTACTACCTCGCAGGGCCCTCCGCCTTCTTTTTCATCTCATTTTCTCTTGCTTTTATTCTCCTGAAGTTCCTTTTCTCATATATTTTGCTTATGATAAAAAGAAAAAAAGTGATACTCTTCCATGTCATATAAGAGTTGAGTGCTGCGAGCCAGAGATAATTCCTTTTATCATTTAGTGATAGTGTCTTGCTTTTGATTTATGCATCACAACAGTTTTAGGTTAACTACCATAATTAATCTTAAGGTTGGTGCATAATATAATGTTCAAAATATGTCACAATTTAGTTTACGCACTCTTCCCTTTTAACACATTTAATTCCACATAACACATTTCTCATTTCAGCTGCAAGTTAGAACACTTGTTACAAGTCCAAGGAAATTAATAGAAACATTAACTTTCAATAATTATTTCATTCCCATATCCAGAATACACTGATATATCCACCAAAAACATTACCTATGAAAAATGGTATGGACAAGTTCTATCTATAAACTGATATATCCACCAAAAACAAATAACGGCCTCCACCACTTTAAACTTGTTATTCAATTGCTAACCATCATCAGTCAATCACCACTTGTGAAGTTGGGAATTCGGTTAGAGCTGCTTGTGGGTAAAATGTAGATCAACCCACTAGCTGCATCCTTGGGAAATATTCCCGGGAAAGGTTTTGAATTTGTGCAAGAGGAATTCATGGTTCAGCAAAGCAAGTGAGCGCATCTCGTGGATTTCAGAAGCATTGCTGAGTTTTGGATTGGAATACTAAAAGCACTGCTTGACATGTAAGAACATGGTCATAGTGGAAGAAGAGAAAACACGTGTTTCCAATTGCAGTATCAACTGCTCACTTATGGGCCCTAATTATTAGCTGCTTCTTCAAGGGATGCTGTTGAGCCGTGTCAAAATGGGTTTCAAGGCTCTCCTTCTAGAAGTTTGTTACCTTGTCAAGTTGCAGGACATGAACTTGGACCACAGATATGTACCTATCATCGGTTAAGGCAACAAGAATAAGTACGTTTTAAACGTCTATGCACATGATAACACCCAAAACAGAAAAAAAAAATTGATAGCACCATCAGATACCTACATTCCTTAGTTTGGAGGGGTCCTAACAGAATAACAGTAATGTAAGCCGACTAATATGAGATAGCAAAACCATAGGAGGCAAGAGTGAAAAACATCTTCAATACCTCAATCCAGTTATCAAGTTCAACAGTTAGGAAAGGATAGTGGAATACCCTATTACCTATATGCGTATCAGACAGTATGCTTTCCAAGCTAGGGATCAAATACTGAGTTCCTACCTTATTTTGTACTTCCAGGGCTTACCTTGTCACAAAAACAACCCGAGAAAAGTTATGATGTATCAGTTTCTTCTCTACCACCTTCTGTTCTGATTTGAACTCACTGTACTCATGTATCTCTTTCAACATTTAACTAACAGAGTTTGCAGTCTATTACATGAGGAGACTTTCACAACAAAGAGCACTGAATAGAAAAGATATAAAGTCTATATTAGTACTCTAACTATCTCGCTAAGCTTGTTTGCAACCCTGAACTTTATTTTGATCCAATTTGACCCACAGCACTCAACAATTGATTCATTCATTAATAAGATTAGCTTCTACATCAGACAATAGTGATCTTAATTTTGAAATAAGATTGAGTTTGCCAGATTAGCGTTGATTTTTTTAAATCACCGTGAACTAACATAAAAGTTAACCATGTGGATGAACTATCCTTAATTAGACCAATTTTGGGATCTTTAGATCAGAACAAAGTTCAGAAATCAAAATGAATTAAGTGATACAGTTCAGGGACTAAACTTGATTTTTTCCAATAGTAAAAATGATAATGATATATTTGATTCATTTCAGTTCTATCATAGATGTGAAGGGAAAGAAGGGATACCGTACCTATTTACACTCCACAAAAGGTGACGTTATAGAGTATAAGTTGGTTAAGAAAGATACCCACATCTGAACCAGTTAAAGGGACAACCTGAAGGCACCCATAGTACATACTTGCAGTCGACACACTATACTCTAATGTGGAGTGGGGTTCTATACAATGAATGTAAGTCGATCTTTTTTAAAATTCAAAGGTCTGAGTTGATGAGGTTTCAGTACTAGTTACTCAGTTTGAAATCAAATTTGTTTGGGACATCGGGACTATAAAAGTTGAGAGCAAGCAGTAGCACCTTCTGCAACGCTAAGAACTGCTAATAAATGGTTTTATAAGTCATGACAGATCACATTTTGATATCTATCCACAGTGTCTCTCATTAGACACTGTAATCAATTTCCTCAAAAATTTCTTAGCTGCATAGCGACTTCTTAAAATGCTCGCTCGCATAAGTAATCCATTCGCAGCCTCTTGATTTATTTCTGAATAGTTACATAAGTGATGCATCATTCATTGTTATGGTTTTGATGCAAGTCAAGTTTGACTTTGATTTGAGATCAATTCAGAAGAATGGCTGTAGGCATCAGTAGATTGGAAACATGAAGGACCCTTGTTACACCCATAATCATAGTAACTAGTTTACTGTAATGAACAACAAGTTCATTAAAACAAAAGATGCATAGCACTAAATTCATGGCAGACCAAATCCACCAATCATGCAAAAATAGATGAACCCTATTTCCAGTACCATACCTTCTTCATTAGTTACAATCCAACTTTCAAAAAAAAGGGAAGGGCGGAGGTTACCTGCAAGCATCGAGACAAGATTGGATCAATACACGGTGGGATTCAAGGGAGAGATGAGCGGCGGAGTAGGGTTGAGAGGAAGAAGGAGTTTGGGTACTTGAATTTGATGACCAATTTGAGAATGAACAAAGGGATCAACACAGAAACGAAATCCATGTAAATCACTCACTCACTCTCCAATGTAAATCTGGTTCATATCATAGCGCATCCATCTTCTTCACCTCCCATTACTTCGTTACTCCAATAATTAATTAATTGGGCCTTTTTCTTCTCTGGGCCTTCGGCTATAAATATCAATTTAGAGTGGTGAGTAACCCTAATTTCTAGAGAATTTCAACCGTCACATCTATTTTTTAGGTTCATCGATATTAAATTAAGAGTTAATTACAGTTTGCCCATACTATACTGGCGCGTTTTACACTTAACCCCAGCTATAATAAAAAGTTCAAAATAAGACACGCTAATTGCATTTTTTTACATTTTGCTCTAACACCGTTAAATTTTGCTCCATCTTCTTCCTTCCTTTCCTTGCGTTTCTCCGGCAAACCACTACCAGCTCCGGCGACGAATCCAGCCACTCCTCGCAACTCCAACCACTCCTCACAGCTTGTTAGCTCCGGCGTCGAATCCGACAACACCTGAGCTGGCCTCCGCCCCTAAATCACCTCTAACCCTCAACAACACCACCCTTCCTCCGCCACCACCGTCCAACGACCTACTCCTCTTTCGTCGAGTTCTCTGGCGAGGAAGTCATCTCTAGTCGATTGGCCGAATCTGCAGTCCAACCAGGCTCAAAGCTTGCCGGCCTCCGCTTGTGGCTCCACGAATTCCGGCGGTGGCAGATTTAGGGTTCTCTCGCAGTTGACGAATCAACCCTCAACGACACCGCCCTAGGTCTTTCATGGCTTCTCCGTCGACGCCACTTGGGTTCGACCCTCTCTTCTTGTGTCGACGAACGCGTTGCCGGACGGTGACGCGAGCCCAGATCTAGGTTTCTCTACAAATCAGCCGCGAAGATTTGGGGTTGTCGAGGTCCGACATATTTTTGTATGAAAACCTACCTGGACGCTTCAGCTATCAAACCCGAGTGGAGATGCCCGGAGCAGCAGTTGCGGAGGAGGCGGCGCCGACGAGCTCCTGCTCTTGTGTGTCAAACTCGTCGGAGTTGTGGAAGTGGGAGGACTTGACGAGGGAGTCTGCGGAGTCGAAGAAGGACTCGAAAGATACTTACGGCCGGAGGGGAGCTTTCCGTTAGTGGTGGAGAGCTCGCCGTCGACAGAGACTCCGACGAGCATACAGTCCAATTTTGGATTTGACCGGATGGCATTATTTTGAAATTTTGATGGTCAATGGAGGGTATTTTTGACCTTTTACATTTGAAAAACCTAATTTCGTTAAAATTTGGACGGAAACGTTAATTTTGTAAAAAAAAATATGTATTTCTGATCGGTTTAGTCGTGCAAGATGCCACACACAATGTTACACAGAATGCTATAACGTTGTGTCTGACTTCTTGCGTAGATAAAGCAGGACAATAAATAGAAAGCTATAAGTAATGACACGGCAGATTGTTTACCCAGTTCGGTGCAACGTCACCTACGTCTGGGGGCTCTCAGCCTAGTGGAAAGATTTCACTTATCAGTAATCCGTCAGAACATACAAGTACCTGTGATCCCTCCTAGATCTATACTTTATGCTACGTCTTACAGTGCAATCTATCTCAGGGTCTCCCCCTGAATCCAAGAACGTCTTGATTCCACTCTTCGAGCAATCGCCTTGCTCTGTCGTCTTCAAATCTTCTTCAAGCTTGGTGGTTGCGTGCAGTCTTCAACTCACGACTTTCAGTAAACCCTCAATCACCTAACTCTCTATAGTTATGTGATACACAACGTCCTAAGCTCAATCTGCAATTTCTCAGCCCGCAAGCCTTCACGTCTAAGAACCTTGCAAATTGTTGCTAGGAAATAAATAAAGAACCACACGATTGCTAAGGGGGTAGCCTAAGCTTTTATAGCAATCTTGGATGAGTACTAACCCTAAAGGGTTTCCTCTTAATCACCGTCTTTCTTCTTTTCAGATTAGGAGTCGTTCTGCACTTTCCTAATCGTTTTCTTGCTGCACTGCCGAATCTGCACTTTCCTGATTTCTGTCGATCAGGATGCTTGCCGAGATGCCGTCAACAATGTCACACAAGATGTCATAGAAGATGCTTCGACATTCTTTGTAACATATTTCTTCAGTTCCTTCAAAATCAGCCAATCTCGAAAAACGTCGTAACTACAATCTCCCCCTTTGGCTATTTTTAAGGGCAGCATTCTTCGTCACATTCTTCGTCGCATTCGTCGTCTCGTCGATCGGCAGTGTCGTCGCGCGTATCGTCGCGTCTTGCGTCTTCGCGTCGTCTCTATCTTTCTTCCTTGTATCATCGCGCGCGTATATCTAATTTAAACTTACTCCCCCTTGCTGGCTCAAAAAGAGCCAAACTTATAAACAAATATTCCAACAAATCCGGGAAATAAGCAAAATAAATCCAAACATAACTCACACTTGCTCTCAATCAGCTGTCGAGAAAAAGAGTGATACATTGTTCACCAAATATTACAAACCATAAAAGTTGTTTAGTAGTTCAAGAGTCAGAGAATTTCATAAAACTTTTCAAATAGAGCTGCTGTTGGAACTTGTTGTCTCTGTTGCTTCTGTGGAGGCTTCTTGGGTAGCATCTTCTGGATCATTTGTGGGATCATCTTCAGAACCTGGAGGAGACATGGATTGCAGCAGGTTGGCGCAGTGAGTTCGGCGCTGCGAGAGGTGCTTCAGGGCCGTCTTTAAGTTTGCAATGTCCTCATCAAGCACTTCAATTTCTTGCTTGAGCATGACGGCATCCCTGCTGGTAGTCCTTGTGAGAGGGATGGCACTTGTGGCTCTACTGGTTTTTGCCGTGGCTTCTGGCCTGGCTAGATCAGGAGCATGCCTTCCTTCAAACAACTTGTGGCTTACCACAATTACTCCTCCTCTTTTCCCCACCTTATCCGACGTTTTCAGCACGCCAGGGTGTTGATGTACGAGTAATTCAGAGATAAGGGATGGAAAAGCTATGGGAATTTTCACAGCAAGAGATCTAGCATGGCGAACAAGATGATCAATCACAAATTGTCCAAAGTCAAGTTTAGATCCAGTACCTATTTGGTAGATAAGGATTGCTAGCTCAGGTTTGATCGATGATGCGTGAGTTGAGGGCGCCCAGTTTGCAACTCCAATTCGAAAGAGAATGGAATATTTGGAAGTCAGATCTGAGGCTGCCACTGTCCCTTTGGATGGCCATGTTCTGCTCTTATCTCCGGTGATTTCTCGGAGGACTTTGCTCAGATCGGGTGGTGGCACAGATCGAACCCTCTTCCTTCCCAGGAATTCATTGATGATGTCGGAGGTGATGTCAAAGCGGATGCCTCTGACATATACCTTATCAAACTCTGGAGCATCTGGGGTACCAAACGTGGTAGGCAGATTTGCAATGAACTCTTTAACCAGAAGGGGATAGTGGTTGCCAATGTCGGAGACGGTTCTCATCAATTCTGCCTTCTCCAGGAGCTGTATAATGGCCTTTAGCCCAAGCAGCTCTGTTGATAATGTCTTCTCTGGGTACACTGTTCTCTGAAAGACAAACTCCCAGCTCTTTGCTCCTTCTGCTGAGTGAAACGACACGTTGTCGTAAGTTACACTCATGGTGTTCTTGGCCGTCTTCAGGCCCTTCTTCTTCCTTTCTTCTTCAGCAGGGACCTCTTCAAGATCATCATCAGTGGATTCATCTATCAACCTCCTTGTGGGGATCACCTTTTTCCCTTTTTCTTTGGCAGCAATCTTTTTCTTCTTGTTGCTGGGTCCTCCAGCATCCTTGAGCTCTTTCCTCTTTCTTGTTTCTTTTAGTTTTCCAACCATAACCGCCAAACTTTCAGTTTCTTCTAGAACTTTGTTCTTCAGGGTCGACAGCACTGTGTGTGCCGTCTCAGCAGCTTCTTCCATGACATCTTCTCTGGCATCCAGAGGGTTTTCTCCTGTGTTGTTGATGGTGGCATCCTTGTTCTTCTCAGTTTCTTCCAGATCGGTCTCTCCGTTTCTGGTTTCTTCTTTCTCTTCTCGGCTTCTTCCGAGTCAGCTATTTCTTCTTCTTCTACAACATTTTCCGTGGCTTTTGGTATGACATCTGTTCCTTCTTCTTCTCCCCCCTCTCCTTCCGCAATGCGTTCCAGCCCATGACTGACCGGAGTCAGATCCTCCTTTTCTCCTTCCGGACGTATCAGTTCTTCTACCACACCTTCTTTAGGTGGGTCCTGGTTTTCCAGTAGTGATTCTAATAGATCACTGTTTCTAGAAGTATCAGCAGAGAAATCGTTACCTGTTGGTGTTGGAACAGCGACGATTTGCATGGAGGCCTCTCGATTTTCCTGGCCAAGATCGTTCTCTCTTTCTGGCCCAGTTAGGTCAGACATCGAGAAGGCAGCACTTCCGGTCCGGGACTTCTTGGGAACTCGAGTAAACACTGGCATTGGGGCTTTCTCTGGTGAAGCCTCTTTGGGAATTTCTTCTGATTTCTTCAGGGTTTTTGGCCCTTTGATTCGAACTCCATGCTTGTTTGTCTTCGCTCTACTGCTTGTGGAGCCTTTTGCTTCGGCTTTCTTTGAAGCGGTGGCTTCCTTTGGGGCTACTGTGCTTCTAGTTTTCACCATTGTTGTTTGAGAGATTTGCAGAGAGTGAATGGTGAAGGAGATGAGAGCAAGCACAGAGAGGAGGCAGTCTAGGTTTTTGAAAAACGATTCAAATCTTCCGTAGCGTCTGACTGTATCTTTCCTTTTCTTTTATATGGGCTTTTGATATGCCTGACCCAATGACATTTGTTGGTTTTTAGACCGGTTCATGAAGAGGTACCAACGCTTCCTCTCAACCGTTTCTGTATCTCTTTTACTGGTCGTTGATGGAACACAGACCAAGTGATGATCTGAGATCCTCAAATCTGCTCGCGTCTAGTGCCTTTGTGAAAATATCAGCTAGTTGTTTCTCTGTTGGGATGTGCTCTAGGATGATCTTCTTGTCTTCGACCAATTCTCGAATGAAGTGATGTCTAATATCAATGTGTTTGGTCTTGCTGTGTTGGACAGGGTTTTTGGAGATGTTGATAGCACTGACATTATCACAATACAAAGTCATGGCATCCTGTCTGACATTGTATTCGACTAGCATCTGTTTAATCCATAGTAGTTGTGTGCAGCTACTCCCAACAGCAATATACTCCGATTCGGCAGTGGATAGGGCAACACAGTTTTGCTTCTTACTAAACCATGATATGAGGTTGTTGCCAAGGAAGAAGCATCCTCCAGATGTGCTTTTCCTATCCGATGTGTTCCCAGCCCAATCGGCATCACAATACCCCACCAAGGTAGAGGATGTGTCGAATGAATATAATAAACCCAAGTTGGTAGTCCCAGAGATATATCTATTAATTCGTTTGGCTTGGGAGAGATGACTAACCTTAGGATTAACTTGATATCGTGCACATACTCCGACAGAGTAGGCAATATCTGGTCGACTCGCGGTGAGGTAGAGGAGACTACCGATGATGCTCCTGTATAGGTGTTGGTCGACGGCTTCTCCTGGATCATCTTTAGTTAGCTTGACATGTGTAGCTGCTGGTGTCCTTTTATGTGAGGCTTTCTCTAGCCCAAACTTCTTGACAATATTCTTCGCATATTTGCTCTGAGATACGAAGATGCTATCCTTTTGTTGTTTGATTTGGAAGCCTAGAAAATAAGTAAGCTCTCCCACCATGCTCATCTCGAATTCTGATTGCATCTGTTGAATAAATATCTCTACCATCTTGCTTGACATCCCTCCAAAAACAATGTCATCGACATAGATTTGAGCTATCATTAAATTTCCATCTTCATTCTTCACGAATAAGGTCTTGTCGACTCCCCCTCTAGTGTAGCCGCTTCGGATGAGGAATTTTGTGAGCCTTTCATACCAAGCCCTTGGTGCTTGTTTCAACCCATAAAGAGCTTTCTTTAGTTTATACACATGATCAGGATAGTGAGGGTCAACAAATCCTTTGGGTTGTGACACATATACTTCTTCATTGAGATCCCCATTCAAGAAGGCACTTTTGACATCCATCTAGTAGAGCTTTATCTGTAGATGACATGATATCCCTAGCAAGAGACGAATTGCTTCTAGTCTTGCCACATGAGCAAATGTCTCATCGAAGTCAACACCCTCAATTTGAGTATACCCTTGAGCAACTAACCTTGCTTTGTTGCGAGTGATGTTGCCAAGCTCATCGGATTTGTTCTTGAAGATCCATTTGGTGCCTATGATGTTTCCTTCACTTGGTTTGGGCACCAGTTCCCATACTTGATTTTTCTCAAATTGAATCAGCTCTTCTTGCATAGCATTGACCCAATACTCATCATTGATGGCTTCATTGATGTTTTTGGGTTCTGTCTTTGAGACGAAGCAAATATTTCCTATAATCTCGTTATAATCTTCAGGAGCTTTTGACCGAGTCCGTACGCCTTCATTCAGGTTTCCAATAACTCCAGAGATAGGATGGTTAGTCTGGACTCTTCGCGAGGGATTCTCTTTTTGGGTTTCGGAAACTACTTCGTTATTGGCGACATCATCTTCGGTTTTGCTGCTAACATCTTCTCTGACATCTGGGGTAGCATTCTTCCTGACATTGTTGGGAGGATAGGCTCCGTCTTCATCTGTCGCATCTTCTGAGGCATCTTCGCAGTCATCGTCAACAACAACATTGATTGATTCCATCATCGTCTTGGTTCGTTTGTTGAAGACTCGGTATGCACGACTATTCCTTGAATAGCCAAGGAAGATGCCTTCATCGCTTTTTGGGTCAAGCTTTTGGCGAGGCTCTCTATCAGCCAGTATATAACAAGTGGAGCCAAAGATATGGAAGTACTTAACATTGGGCTTTCTCCCCCTCCATATTTCATAATGAGTTACTGACATACCTGGTCGGAGAGTGACTCGATTGTGGATATGGCAAGCAGTCTTAAGTGCTTCTGCCCAGAAGTGAGTTGGTATGTCTTTAGCCAGCATCATAACTCTTGCCATCTCCTGTAGAGTCCTGTTTTTGCGCTCAACAATGCCATTCTGTTGAGGAGTGATTGGTGCTGAGAATTCATGTGCTATCCCTTCTGAGTTGCAGAAATCTGCAAACATGCTGTTTTCGAACTCTCGACCATGATCACTACGAAGGCGGATGATTTTGCCAATTGTCTCTCCTTTTTCTCGTTGGACTTTGATGCATAGATTCTTGAATATCGAGAAGGTGTCTGATTTGTCACGAGGGAAATCAACCCAAGTGTATCGTGAGTAATCATCTACACATACAAAGACATATCGTTTTCCTCCAAGGCTTTCAACTTGCATTGGTCCCATGAGGTCAACATGTATCAACTCAAGTACTCGAGAGGTGGTGATATGCTGAAGCTTCTTGTGTGACATCTTGGTTTGCTTTCCAATCTGACATTCTCCGCAGATCTTTCCTTCTACTATTTTTAGGTTTGGGATTCCGGTGACAGCCTGCTCTGAGATTGCCTTTTGCATACTTCTAAGGTTTAGATGTCCAAGCTTTCGATGCCATAGTTTGGTTTCTTCTGCTTTGGAGACAAGGCACTTGGTTGCTTCGGTATGTGTCTCGGGAGACCAGATATAGCAATTGACTGCCGAGCGAACTCCTTGTAGAATAGTGACCTGACCGATGTTGTTCACTATATAGGCTTCTTTAGTAAATTTTACTACTAAATCCTGATCACAGATCTGACTGATGCTAATCAGGTTTGCCTTAAGTCCTTCTACAAGTAATGCTTCAGTCAAGCAGGTGGCTTCTGGATGCTTGAGCACTCCTTTTCCAATGATTCGTGCTCGGATCCCATCTCCAAACGTAACAAAGCAGTTTGTATATAATTTAAGATTGGAGAGAAACTCTGGAGTACCTGTCATGTGTCGAGAGCATCCACTGTCGAGATACCAGTCTTTGTTTGTTGAAGCACTCAAGGATGTATATGCAACATTAGCTCTATAGGCCAGGTTCTTAGGTCTCCATTCAAGACGGGATGTCTTCCGAGGAGATGAGAGATGTCTTTGATATCTCTTCTGGTGTAGCTGAGCTTGCTTCCTTTCAAGAAGTTGAAAACAGAAAGGTCTGATGTGACCAGGTTGACCACAGTAATGGCATATCCATTGATATTGATGAGCTGGTCTTCTGTAGCTTTTTTGTCTTCGTGGAGGATGTCTTCTGGTAGTTACTTGACAAGGACATGTTGTAGACGATGTTGTGACTTTTGTTGTAGGTCGTCCTGTAGGATGAGTTGGGGCATCCTGTTGTTTCTTGTCAGCCAAGGCTTGTTGTGGAACAAACTTTGTCTCTGTTGTTGAGGAGACAGCATGTGTGTACCCTAGTCCCGTCGCATTTTTGGACTGTTTTCCCACCGATAAAATCTTGTCAAGGCTTTCTGTGCTCGGATTCATCATCTTTACCGATTTAGTCATGAGACTAATTTCTCCATTGAGTCTGGTGATTTCTCGTTTCAGCTCCACGATCGTCTCTAGAAATCTAGATTTGTCGTTGGTAAGACTAATGATCCTTTCGCCTTGTTGATCAAGTATCAGAGTTTCCTTGATCCATCTGGTGTACAAGCCTTTGTATGCCTCGACTAGTTGTTCTTTAGTCCAATTCTCATTTGGAGTTGGATCATTATTGATGCCGACAACATTATCAACATTACATGTAGGAGTAGTAGTAGTGAATGCAACAAAGTTGCTTACCTCTTCAGATCCACTATCTTCATTGTCATCATCTGATAGAGTGGCATTGTATCCTCGTTTTTGTTGTTTGAGGAAATTTGGACATTCTCTACGGAGGTGGCCGAATCCTTCACATTCATGACATTGAAGTCCTTTGTTTTTGTTTTCTTCCCCACTCCTGTTTGGTCTGTCAAGACTACCTCCAGCTTGAGCTTTTTGTGGAGCATTGTTTCT
The DNA here is from genome assembly GCA_963920655.1 of Geranium rotundifolium. Taxonomy (NCBI): domain Eukaryota; kingdom Viridiplantae; phylum Streptophyta; class Magnoliopsida; order Geraniales; family Geraniaceae; genus Geranium; species Geranium rotundifolium. The sequence goes on from OY987321.1 coordinate 18,062,753, forward strand.
GGCATTTGCTGTGACATTCCGTCCACCCATTCGACTAAATCTTCTCATGGCTTTGTTGTACCTTTTTGTGAGAAGGGCCATTGTAGCCTCGATGTCTTCATCTGAATCCGAATCTTCAGGGTCTGGTTGCTTGTGTGTTGAGCTTTTGAAAGCAACTCCTTTGTTCCTTTTATCGATGTTGGGTAGAGACAACTCATAGGTCATCAGAGACCCCATCAGCTCATCAAATTTCAAGACCTTGAGGTCATGAACTTCTTCAATTGCTGTGATCTTCATCTTGAACCTAGGACTCAGAGCACGTAGGGTTTTTCTTACCAATTTTTCATCAGACATTGGTTCTCCCAGAGAATAGGATTCATTGGCTAGATCACGAATGCGAACATTGAAATCTACAATTGATTCATCTTCCTTCATGATGAGGGCTTCGAAGTTGGTAGTCAGGTATTGCAGTTTCTGTTCTCGAACCTTAGTTGTTCCTTCATATGCTACGGCCAAGATGTCTCATGCTGATTTGGCAGTTGTGCATGTGTTGATTAGTCTGAACACGTTCCTGTCAACACCATTGAAGATAGCATTCAGAGCTCGAGAATTTCTCAGTGATTCTTCATCTTCATCATCGGTCCAGTCTTTTTCTGGTTTTGGGCCGATAGGATTGCCATCACTGTCACTGAGTTGTGGTGCATTCCAACCATTGAGTACAGCCTTCCATGTCTTGTTGTCTAGTGACTTCATGAAGGCACACATTCGAGCCTTCCAATAGCCATAGTTGCTCCCATCTAGAACAGGTGGCCGATTTATGGATCCTCCTTCTCTGGTATTGTCCATCTTTGATCAAAATATTTTTTTAGGAACTCACCTAAAGCTATAGGTGCCCCCTCTGATACCAATTGTAATTCTGATCGGTTTAGTCGTGCAAGATGCCACACACAATGTTACACAGAATGCTATAACGTTGTGTCTGACTTCTTGCGTAGATAAAGCAGGACAGTAAATAGAAAGCTATAAGTAATGACACAGCAGATTGTTTACCCAGTTCGGTGCAACGTCACCTACGTCTGGGGGCTCTCAGCCTAGTGGAAAGATTTCACTTATCAGTAATCCGTCAGAACATACAAGTACATGTGATCCCTCCTAGATCTATACTTTATGCTACGTCTTACAGTGCAATCTATCTCAGGGTCTCCCCCTGAATCCAAGAACGTCTTGATTCCACTCTTCAAGCAATCGCCTTGCTCTGTCGTCTTCAAGTCTTCTTCAAGCTTGGTGGTTGCGTGCATTCTTCAACTTACGACTTTCAGTAAACCCTCAATCACCTAACTCTCTATAGTTATGTGATACACAACGTCCTAAGCTCAATCTGCAATTTCTCAGCCCGCAAACCTTCTCGTCTAAGAACCTTGCAAATTGTTGCTAGGAAACAAATAAAGAACCACACGATTGCTAAGGGGGTAGCCTAAGCTTTTATAGCAATCGTGGATGAGTACTAACCCTAAAGGGTTTCCTCTTAATCACCGTCTTTCTTCTTTTCAGATTAGGAGTCGTTCTGCACTTTCCTAATCGTTTTCTTGCTGCACTGCCGAATCTGCACTTTCCTGATTTCTGTCGATTAGGATGCTTGCCGAGATGCCGTCAACAATGTCACACAAGATGTCGTAGAAGATGCTTCGACATTCTTTGTAACATATTTCTTCAGTTCCTTCAAAATCAGCCAATCTCGAAAAACGTCGTAACTACAAAATACAATTAGCGTGTCTTAATTTGAACTTTTTATTGTAGCTGGGGCAAACTGTAAAACGCGCTAGTGCAGTATGGGCAAACTGTAATTAACCCTTAAATTAATTGAGCGTACTTCAAATCTATTAAATCCGTTAACTCATCCTATTAACATTTCAATACTTTATAGATGGACAAAAATCTTTGAATTCGACGAGGATTTTGTCACCCCGAATGTACAAAAGAAAATATATGGAGCATTAAACTTAGCATGTTATCTTCCTTGATTTGACTACTTTGTAACACGCCTAATGTCTCCAACCCAACTCGAGCTAGTCAGGTCGAATATTTTATAATTTTAAATTTGAAATAGTGAGAAGATAAATTTTTAGTTTGTGGCAAGATGAAAGAAATCATCTCATACCTAATTTATTGAATAAATAACATTTTGTATCACTTCAATGATTACGGGTGGACAAAAATGATCCCAAATCGAGATTCGAGATGAACCGAACCAAAAAATTGAGAAGCGTGGGGAATAATTTGGTTTCGGTTATGATTTTTAGAGAATTGGTTAACTCGATTAGGTTTTAGATCTAACAATTTAGAAAATGTGGTTAACCGGTTCACTTAATATGTTATTTATATTTTAGTTTGCAAACCTTATATTTTTGTTGAGTTGTAGTAATTTAATCGTAATATTTAGTTTCTATTATTATTTTCTATAATCGTGAATGTAATGATTTTGCTTATAAATCAGGCTAAATTTCCTCTAATTCGGCTCATAAATCGAACATGAATTAAAGAATAAAAGCTAATCGGTTCCAACGGGGTTGAACCGAAGAACGAACCAAAGAACCGGCACCTATAAATAATAAAAAAAGAGGAAATTAAGTAAAGGTTTCTGTCTCGTCGTCGAAGATGAGGGGCTTCGAGTTGCAATAGTCTTGGTCGTTGAGAGCGAGAGCTCCGGTAGGGATTCGATATGGCGAGATGTCTTGGAGAGGGCGAAGTGAAGAGGAGCCGAGGGGGTCAGCGATCGAGGGTGTTGCTCGGGACGGTGATGCAATGCAAGATCGGGCGGTCTCGTGCTAGGCGGCTCCCGAGAGGACCACGGGAGCGAGGATCTGTTTGAGGAAGCAATGTTGGCTCAGCATTTCGTGAGGGTGGGATTTCTTTTTAATATAAGAAGGGATGATGACATTTTCATCTGGGTTTAGGGCTATTAATCCCCTATTTATATACAACTTGTTTCCTAAAAAAGTTTGGGATGTATTTTCTTTTACAATTAAGAAACACAACTCTAGTATGTGTGTGTATATATACTCACTTTCATATTTCTTAATTAGAGTACTACAAATATGTGCAGAGATATAATAGGATCTAATAAGAATCGGGTGTGTGCTAGTGCGTCATCTTTGCGGCTTTGCGACATCCTACAAGGAGATTCAAGCCTTCGATTTGGGTGATTTTCAATTTTATGAATTCACCATGGCGAGCTCTTTGAGTACTCCCTTTGTGTTTTTTGAGCTCTCATTGAAAAATTTGTAATTATATTTTTTACATTAGCTATAATCAACTACAAATTTAATCGTCGAATTGGTTAACGATGTAACGTACTTTTTTCCGGTCAAATCAAGAAGAATTTGGCCTCTGAACGCGGCTCAAGAGACTTGGCTCGTGTTCGCGTCCGTGCGGCGTTTGGAGGAGAGACTTATTGACCACGTTCTTGTCCCAAACCAGCCTTTCGACGTTAAACAAGAGTGGCTAGTTGATTCATCGGTCATTGTACTTAGATGGATTAAGAAAACAAGCGAGAATAAGCAAGACAAGATGTGTTTAAGTACAATCGTTTCGGGGGTTGATTGCTTCTACCTTGTATGACACAATCAATCTTTTTATTTGCCGGGAAAATCTTTCGACGGTCGAAACGGCCTTAAACTAGCATTGAGTCTTGTTAGTTGACTCTCCAAAAGTTGAGAATTACAATGTCCCACACCTTTATTATACTACTTTACAAAGAAGTTCCCTAAAGACCACTCTTACTAAGAAAAGGAAAAACATATAAGAAAATCCCAAAATAAAAGAAGAGATTATTCTCCTGAATCTTGGGCCCCAAGACCCAAGTCGAGCGTGTCCAATCTTGATCCAATTCGTCTAGTTGAATATGGTAAGTCTCTTTGAAAGTATATAGGTGAAGTGGCATTGCTTGGCCGTAAAGCAAGGTCGCGCACGACACTTGGATAGGCCGCGGGCTTGTGACGTGGCAGATCGGTGTTGTGGAGAACGACCCGTGGCGGCATCTTAAGCGATCATCTTTCTAAACTCGATCTTAACTCCTTGATGGGCCGACATTGCAAGGTCAGGATACTTCGATAGTGCAGCGGAAGTGAGCCGACGTCGACTGGTTGGGGACTTCTTCATGTTTCTAGGTTATACTCCTTACTGGTTGGGGACTTCTTCATGTTTCTAGGTTATACTCCTTACTCTAGGTAGATGAGATTTGTATGACGTTCGAGATTGTTTGTGTGTTCGTTCATTAGGTAAGGTCATGGTGACCGATGATGGCGGGGAAAGGTTGTTGTATGAACCTCGATCGTCGTAGGTTTCGAACGAACCAAGGTTGAAACGTTCTCGACTTATGGAGGGAGAGAGGGTACAACGAACTTGGGTGAAGTTCGTTAGTCACATGTGGAGAGAATTTTATGAAAAATCTCTAGGGTGTGGCATAAGTCTCATTTTTTTTATTTATACCAACCCTACATTGAGGATTAGGAGAGCCAAAATTGGGAGAGAGAAACCACTGTAGGGACATGCAAACATTGACTTTGTGTGATCGGGAATCTGGTCGGTGAGTAGCGAGTAAGGAGTGGCAACAATCACACTCGTCTGTTTTTCTTGAGAGGTTCATAGTTTTTGGCGGCTGAGATGTAGTGGTAGGCGGATCGCCTCAAACTCCTTAGAATTGTCCTATTTCAGGCGACCTAGGGCTCGCAACTAGCGCACTAGATGTCCGCCACAAATTTCTAAGATCTTGCCTTGTTTTTGGCAGCTCCAGCGTGGCGAGTGGCGGACTAAAAATCTGCATCTTCTTGACCACCTTTTACTTATGCTCTTAAATCTCTACTTTTGTCCGTTTTTGATCTAAAATCAACCTCTTTTCCTGAAATGCACTCGCATACCCCGTGAAGCATATTTGGAAAGAGTAAGCATGAATCACTCAAAATCTTGACTAAATCGAGTCGAATGTGAAGAGGTTTGACTCGAGTGAATACGAAGAATTCACTCATATCAACCACCCCACACTTACCCTTTTCTCTTCTCGAGAAAAGAAATCAACAAATTATTTAAATTATTAAATTTGTTCGCACCAATTTCACCGAATTCATATTTCAAAGGCACACAAACTCAACAACCTATGCAAACACCAGTGGATCAGAATAAGAATTGTTCTTCTTGATTCAATCATCAAATAAAATATTGTACAAAATTTACGTATACCGATTGCTTTTCAGTTAAGCTTGGAGTTTATATGCTGTCGGATGTTCCCTCTCTCCGCTAATTGTAGGGGACCTAGTGCCTTGGGTGAATCCATGTGCGTGACTTTATTTTGGCTTGTAACATTACACTTAAGCTCGGGTGGTAGTTTTAGAAGATAAAAAAGGTGAATTATGGTGCACTATAAAGTCACTTCATTTTCTGAAAAACCCCAACTACATTTCGTTATCTCAATATGTTCTATTCCTAAAAGGTGTCTCCCACTCTCCTCACTCAATCCCCTCGTTATGATAAAAATTATCTCTTATTTGCCTTCTTAGATATGTTCTCAAACTTACAATTTTTCATTTCAAAACATACTCAAAATTTTCTTTTTCTAGCTCATTACTTTGGGCGTGGAATTTTTCACTTCAATTTTTTTCATTTCTTCTTTCCCAAAGCCCAAGTACACATAAATCATGGGCAAAAATCTAGTTGAGAAAACACTTTTGTGAACCTTTGGTTCCAATCAACATAGGCTAGCCAAGTTTCAAACTTTTGTCCAAAATCTTTTCCTGTAGGTTGTTCTGCAAAACCCATAAATTCAATCCACACTCATGAAACAACTAAGCATCGATGCACATGATCAACCACTTATTTACAGACAAGAAATGAAAAGTATATTAAATTGTAATGTAAGGTTCACAAAATCGTCTTTTTGACTCGAAATGGGTACTACGGATAAAATAAGTTTAGTAGACTCTTTAGCTCGAACATTTCAATGATGGTCTACAAATTTGTCTCTCAAATGATCACCTCTAGTTCTAGACTCATTTTATTAAGTAATATAAAAGATATGGGTTCAAAATGCATCAATGAGGCATGAGAACAAGAATCAAAGCAAATATATGATTCAAACCTTCAAGTGTTCATACTCATCATCAAATTAACGCACCCTATCATGCACGTCCATGCAAATAGGCACTACAATACATTTTTTTTCAAAATCCTCCCATCATGCTCAAAGTCACCGATAATCATGCAAGCACGCAACATCAAACAACCTAGGAATCAATACACTAAGCAATCATCAATCCTATATATTAACAACTACCAGTAGAGAATTCCCGTGTAAAAGCGATAAAAATGTTTAAAAAAATGAGAAATAAAGTAAAATTGTACAAACCAAAATGTAAATGTGCAGTACATATGAGACTTATGGTGTGTGCTCAAGCACACACCACACTTAGAACTTAACCACATCATTAATTCAATAAACTCGATTATGTTATGTACGACGTACATGAAGGAATTTTTTAGGGTTCCAAACCATATTTAACAAGGATCTTACATGATCATTAATTGATCATGAGATCTAGGCTAGAATAATAATTTATTAATTACCTTGAATCGAAATTCCTTTGTTACTAAATTAGATTCAGTGCCTCTAAAGAACGTCCACACAGGAAGAGCAATCCGAAGATATTCACAACGACTCTTGCTAGAAGATCGAAGCAAGCAAAACGGGAAGGAGAGAGGGAGAGGGGGCCGACCGGCCAGAGAGAGAGAGAGAGAGAGAGAGAGAGAGAGAGAGTTTCCCTTTTATATCTCTATTTAGGAAATAATTAACTAAAAGCCTTAATGGGCTTAAAGCCCAAATCTTATTAATTAATTAAGTAGAGAAGCACATTCTAGCTTAGCCCAATCTGGCTAGACCCTGTTTATCTAAATTAATTAAATCTATTTATTTAGATTCTAATTAATTGGTCTAGCTAAACCGTTCTTGATTTTAAGTTTAATCCTAAACCGAAATCGGTCTAATCCCGTTTCATCCAAAACCGGAATTTATCTCTCTCATGATTCCATCCGTTTTACTCAACATTTAGTGTGTGACCCTCTAGGCTCACGACACGTTGGTGGACTGATAAAATTACCATTTTACCCTTTCCATCATGAGTGGCCTCTAGCAAAACATCATGATTACCCAACGCTTGTGATTATCGAGATTTCGACTTAACCCTGTCGTACATTAACCTATCATTTTATCCTCTTGATATCTTGACAACCACGAGGCATAGACAAGTCATCCTCGTTCAATTGTTCTGTTTCTTGATATGAGTTAACTGAATTGTAACTGATACTCCGTATCGACTGCATGACCATACTATTGTATTTCAGTTATACTCATCAAGTGGCCTAAACAGATATCTGCTCATACATCTGTATAAGGGATAAATCCTTCAGCGATCTATTGAGTCAACTCATGTGACTCGTGATCGATCCAATCACAGCCGTTATTGTAATCCTTTTACAGGAGACGTTATACTGAGTCAAACTCGTCACTCATCACATAGTGACCTCAATGATCCTTCACGTACCGATATCTGAAGATGTGATTTCACGTACCGACATATGAGTATGTTCCTGACTGTGTCTATGTAACATACTCACGATCGGGTCGTCCTATATCACCCCGTCTAGCGATACTATGACCTAACTCCGGCCCCTTTCTGGCCATGATCAGTAGAGCGTGATCATTTAGAGTTAGCCTCATACTGATCGCTTCTTATGAAGCTATTCTTATCGGGGACAGCTTAAATAAGATTTTATCTGATATGTAGATCTACTATTATGTATTGACACGTCAATGATAAAAATCAAATCATACTTAAGATATTACTACAACCCTTAGTAATATAAATGCCGATTTTATTTCAGCTAATAATCTCATTACATGAGTAGATTGAAAATACATTGTGCTAGGGCACAAAATTCCAACAGTCTCCCATTTGCCCTAGACTTAATTGGTATTCCAATCTAAACCAATTCCCCTGACATGCTCCTCATGCTTATGCTGCGGAAGTGCCTTAGTTAAGGGGTCAACTAGATTATCATGCGTTGAATCGTAGCTTATCTCTAATTCACCTTTATCAACCATCTCTCTGATGATGTGATACTTTCTCTCGACGTGCTTGGTCCTATTGTGAAATATGGACTCTTTAGCAAGTGCTACGGCCCCCTTGTTGTCACACTTTAAGCTCACGGGATCAGACGTTCGCGGTAGTACATCTAATCCACTCAAGAAGCTCCTGATCCACACCGCCTCCTTAGCTGCCTCTGACGCAGCTATGTATTCCGCCTCCGTGGTGGAGTCGGCTATTCTCGCTTCCTTGAAGCTTTTCCAACTGAAAGCTCCCCCGTTCTACATGAACACATACCCTCCTTAAGACTTGAAGTCATCGGGGTCTGTCTGAAAACTAGCGTCAACATATCCAGTGATGCTAAGTTCTCCTTCTATCCCGCCATACACTGAGAAAGCGTCATTTGTTCTCCTCATATACTTGAGGATACACTTGACGGCAGTCCAGTGATCTTGATCTAGGTTAAACTGAAATCTGCTGGCGCAGCTGAGGGCAAACAATACGTCAGACCTCGTACAGATCATGGCATACATAATGGATCCCACTACCGAAGCATACGAGATTCCTTCCATCTTCTTCAGCTCATCAGGTGTTCTAGAACACTGAATCTTGCTGAACTTGATGCCATGTCTTACTGGGAGGTTCCCTTTCTTAGAGTCAAGCATTGAGAATCTTCTCAACACTTTATCTATGTAAGTGCTCTGACTTAGGCCTAAAATTCTCTTGGATCGATCTCTGTAGATCCTGATCCGCCGAATGTAAGCGGCCTCTCCTAAGTCCTTCATGGAGAAACACTTCCCTAACCAATCTTTGGTCTTAAGCAAGGTTGGGACGTCATTTCTCATGACTAGTATGTCGTCGACATACAGCACCAGGAACACTATGTTACTCCCACTGCTCTTCTTGAAGATACAGGGTTCATCTGGATTTCTTATAAACCTGAACTCTTTTACGGCTTCATCGAACTGTAAGTTCCAACTCCTGAAAGCTTGCTTCAATCCATAAATGGATTGTTGCAGCTTACACACCTTTTCGGGATGATCCGGATCGACAAAACCTTCTAGCTGGGTCATATAAACATCCTCCTGCAAATTCCCATTAAGGAACACGGTTTTGACGTCCATTTGTCATATCTCGTAATTGAAATATGTTGCAATGGACAACATCATCTGAATTGACTTAATCATGGCTACCGGTGATAAGGTCTCATCGTAGTCCATTCCTTGGACTTGACGATAACCTTTTGCAACCAGTCTTTCCTTGTAAGTCTGAGTCTGTCCGTCCATATCTGTTTTTATCTTAAATATCCACTTGCACCCTATGAGTTTTATCCCAGGTGTGCTGTCTACTAAGTTCCAGACCTGATTGTCTTTCATGGACTTCATTTCCTCATACATGGCATTCTGCCATTCTTTGGAGTTGGCACTGGAAAAGGCTTGCTGAACTGTTGCGAGATCATCCTGATCCACAACGATCAAGTCATTACCCTCATTGGCTAATAAGCCATATCTGACTGGGTTTTGACGAGATCTTTCAAACCTCCTTGGTCCTACAAAAGTTGCTGTTAGAATAGGACTATGGACTCCCACTAGGACTCTTGGATAAGAATTCTCTTTCCAAGAAAACCCCACCTCGAGCAACTAAAACCTTCTTCTCTTCGGGTTTATAGAAGTAGTACCCCATAGTTTCTTTGGGCTACCCTACAAAGACATACTTATTTGCCTTGGGTTCGAGTTTATCACCAAGCATCCACTTGGCGTATACGTCGCACCCCTAGATCTTGAGGAAAGACAACTTGGGAGTTTTCCCTTGCCAAACCTCAAATGGAGTGGTCTCCACTGCCTTTGTAGGTCCCCGATTCAAAATGAATGCGCCTGTTTCTAGGGCATGGCCTCAGAAAGATACTAGAAGATCGGCGTGATTCATCATGGAAAGAACCATGTCAAGCAGGGTTCTGTTCCTCTGTTCGGAAACACCATTCAGCTGAGGGGTCACTAACGGAGTTAGTTCCGAGAGAATACCGTTATTCTTTAGGTGACTGAGAAAATATTGGTCTCGTACTCGCCACCTCGATCAGACCGAAGTGCCTTTATACTCTTACCAAGCTGGTTCTGTACTTCATTATGAAATTCTTTGAATTTATCAAAGGATTCTGACTTATATCTCATTAAATAGACATACCCATACCTAATGAAATCATCAGTAAAGGTTATGAAGTACCTGAAACCTCTTCTGGCTTGTGTGCTCATGGGCCCAGATACGTCTGAATATATTAGGCCCAGGAGATCACTCGCCCTTTCACCTAAGCCGCCAAAAGGCGCCTTTGTCATCTTTCCTATAATGCAAGATTCGCATCACTCGATTGGTGTGAATTCAAATGAACTTAATAGCCCACATTTGTGAAGTGTCGAGACTCGTTTTTCGCCAATATGGCCCAGATGACAGTGCCACATCACTGTCTAGTTTAAGTCATCCGACTTCAACCTCTTATTTACGTTATAGTTTGAACTGTAGTTAGAGTTATCAACATTTAAAATGTACAAATCACCAACCATAGATGCAGTGCCATAAAAAATATTATTTTTCTTTGAGAAAGTAAATAAACCATTATTTATAGTAAATACAAAACCAAGTTTGTCCAAGCTGGACACTGAAATACTATTCCTACTAAAAGTAGTTACACATAAAACATCGTTCAATACTAAAATAAGTCCTGTGGGTATCCTAAGACTAACAGAACCGACAGCCGTTGTTGATATCGAACTGTTGTCTCCGACTCTCAGATCCCGCTCGCCTTTCCCAAGGAGCTTCTTTCTTTCTAGATCCTGCAGATTAACGCAAATGTAAGTTTCTACTCTGGTATCAACTACCCAAGTATTTGAGAAAGTAACGTTGAGATTATACTCAACAACGTAAATACCTGATCCAGGTCCTGAAGGGTGTCCTTCCTTCTGCAGGCTCTTCACATATTCTTTGTGCTACCTGCAATCCTTTTTCCAATGACCTGGCTACTGGCAGTAATAACAAACTACCCCTGAGGTCGAAGTATTCCCTTCGGTTCTAGGAACCGCTTGGATCTTCGGACTCGTGGTAACCTTAACTGCCCAGCTAGGTGCATTGGCGCCTTACCCTTACCCGCCACTGCTAGTGCCTTGCCCTTGTTGGGATGTCCTAGTGACCTACCAGTAGGTTTGCCAGCTTTTTTGAAGTTGACATCCTTATTGACCATCAGAACCTCAGGGGTCTTGCCCTTGAGATTTTTCGCGTCGCCGTCCTCTAGATCGAAGTCGTCGCGCCTCGGGATCAAAGCCCTCACACTCCGGATTGAAGTTTTGTTGCGCCGCCGTTCATAGATTGAAGTCATGCCACACCGTTGCCTCCCTCCGCGCCTTCACGGTTCTTCCCTCCGCTCCTCCGCCGATGAATCTCGAAGCTGCCTAAAGGTAAAACTTTCTTTCTTCTTCGATCTCTATTCTATTTTCTCATATTCATGTTATTCCATGTCGTTTCTGCAACATATAACATTGGTTCCCTGATTCCATTAGATGATATTGGTTCTAAGGTTCCATCGGATGATATTGGCTTCATGATTTATCAGATGATATTGGTTCCGTGGTTTCATCAGATGATATTGGTTTCATAGTTTCATCAATTGGTGCATGAGACTAAGATGAATACGGTGGTTATACACTTTCCTGCTGCCCGGATGATATTTGTTCCATCAGATGATATTGGTTACATGGTTCTATCAGATGATATTGGTTCCATGGTTCCATCAATTGGTGGATGTGACATAGATGAATACGGTGGTTATACACTCTGCTGCCCGGATGATTTTAAGCCAGGCATTAGAATGTGATTCGAGACACTCGAAGCAAGAATTCAGCACTACATGACATACAACAGGATGTGTGGATTTTTGGTTCGTTTGTAGGGCCGCAGAGAAATAGCCATACATGAATTGTTATGGAACATTAAAAAGGTGTATAACTCCATATGAGTTTGCGTACATTCACCATTAAATTCACATCTACTAATGTCATCGTTGTTGTAATTTGTTTGATTTTTGTTAATATGGATGAGAAAGTGATTATAGAGAAGAATATTTGAGGTCACTTCGTGTGATGAGTTGTACTTATATCTTAAGGCTTGTGAATTAGGTTGGGAACAATGAAAAAATGTAAATAATAAGCATGTGTATAAAACAAGTCAAGAATATGACACTGCCCATGAAAAAATGAGAATACAAATAACCTATATGGAATAATGAAAGTATAGGACATTGACAATGGAACAAGGAAAATAAATATACAATGGAAACATATGACAGTGCAATGACATAATGAAAGTAATTATAGAGAAGAATATTTGAGGTCACTTCGTGTGCTGAGTTGTACTTATATCTTAAGCTTTATGAATTAGGTTGTGAATAATGAAACAATGTAAATAATAAGCTTGTGTATGAAACAAGTCAAAAATGTGACATTGCCCATGAAAAAATGAGAATACAAATAACATACATGGAATAACGAAAGCATGGGACATTAACAATAAAACAATAAATACAAATATATTGTTTATGAAACAATGGATACATATGACACTAAAACTTTAAACATATATTTTTATTGGTCAACAACGAAAAATATTTCATAATCATAGATGGAAAGATTTCATAATTATGAAAATAATTATTGGTGTTAAATACGAATTAAATTAGATAAATAAGAGGAAATAGTATGAAAATACTAATTACCCGTGTCATTAGTGTTAAATGACAAAAATATAATGCAAGTTATGAATAGTTACAACTAATGATATTAGTTGAGTCAGCACATATTGACACCATTTATTTTTTCATCTAGTGGCTGCAAGTTATTTTTATATTTGTGCCTAAAATAACATTTGTACCTAAATACATCTCGTTTAAAATCATGATAGAAGTGTCTAAAATTTACTTATAAGAGTTATCAACAAAACCAATTTTCAAAATATTAACAAATGTACAAAGATTATGCTTTGGGTGTCTCCCAAAATTATATTTCTTTAACGTCTTTAGCTAGACCGGTCGGGGTATACTCATACACTACCATTTTTTTTCTTTAGTAACGGCGTATGAAAGTACGCCGTTAGTCGATACGCCGTTATAGTTTGTAACGACGTACAAATGACGCCGCTACACCAACACAACGTCGTTTCGGCAGTCCGTTAACGGCGTAATGGTTATTAATGCCGTTAACTTTGTAACAGTGTATATATCACCACATACGCCGTTACAAAGATGACGGTGCCGTTTATACGGCTTGACACCGTCAACTTAGTAACGACGTATACTGTTACAAAAATTACGCCGTTACAAATATTTATGTATTAAAAAAATATTATTTTAATGTTAGATTTGTAACGCCGTATTCTATAAAATACGCCTTTACAAATATTATTTTATTAAAAAAATAAAAACCGAATAAAAATTATATATTAAATTGGCGTGTTGAGAGTCTGATTAAGATTCGCTAGAACGGACTCTTGCTCCGATCAAACATTAAGTCGAGAAGACTAAGTGTTTGGATCGGTTAGGGTTTTTGTTTGTGATTGAAGATTCACAAGTCCGTCAAAGAAGACAACGACACCGAGCATAGGCTTGCTCGAAGGGTGGAATTGAGAGGATCTCAAAGACAGGGGGAGAGGCCCTTGGTCGAGGTTGTTCACGGTGAGATCTATAGTAGCTTAGGACAATAGCTTGTGTGATAGCTAGTTGGTGCTTGAAGTTGTACTATTACCTAATAGTGAAAACCTTTCCACTGGCAAAGTGCCCCCGGACGTAGGTGCGGAGTTACCGAATTATGTAATCATCTCTGGTGTCGTTATTATTATCTGTTTACTGTTTTACTTGCGGTTTACGTTTTAGGCAAGTAGTCGATCCACAAGTTACGACTTTGTGTTCGACTTCTTGACTCGGCTACAATTCAGAATTTCACACACGTCTTGTTTTGGATCGACGTCCTTCCTGACCATCCAGTTGTTGGTGTTCAAGCAATTCGGCTGCAGGTTGAAGTCGAAGTACAACTCTTTATCCGGCGTCTCGTCCCACTAGAGGGGAACAAAACCATATTGGTTCAATGGCGGAGACTGGGTAGAGGATGCTCCGACATTTGAGGGTTCGCAACTCGTGAAACTAGGCGGCACAACTTGGTAGCCCGAACCAAAATCGGGGGTCGTCTGAGTCGGTTGTGGAGGTAAGGGAGTGCAGCAATCCCTATGATCAGGTGACTCCCCTCCAACAGGCGGTGATGGAGGCGGTGTGTCGAGCGCCAATTGCTCGTAAGCTAAGAAAAACTTCTTGTCCATTAACTCATGCCTCGGTGCCCGAGCATGAGGCTTCTTCGGCCGTTGGTTCGAATCGCATGACGAGGAGGCCGTTATATCTAAAGACGATTTCAAAGTTATTTATCGTCAAAAAAAATAAATTTGAATTCCAAAAATAACCCTTAAGGGGTATTTGTGCTAAAATACCGAAAATGCCCCTTAGGGGATTTTTCTAAGATATTACCGAAATGCCCTTAAGGGCATTTTCTTAGAAATTACCGAAAATGCCCCTTAAGGGATTTTCCTTAGAAATTACCGAAATTCTCATAGGGGCATTTCCTTAGAAATTACCGAAAATGCCCCTTAGGGGCATTTCCTTACAAATTACCGAAATGCCCTTAGGGGCATTTCCTTATAAAATACCGAAAATGCCCCTTAGGGGCATCTCCTTACAAATTACCGAAATGCCCTTAGGGGCATTTCTTTACAAAATTTAACTTCAATTTAAAAATAATATATTGAATATATAACCTAACAATTTCAAATATATTCAATCTAACATATTCAAATTTCAATTAACAACTAACAAATTTCAATTAAAAAATTTCAATCTAACATATGTCAAATTTTAAATTTCATAATTATTTAAATTTCATAATTATTCAAATTTCTTAGGGCAGCTGCCAGAAAATGATTTCATGAGACCAACAGATAGCTAAACCTGCTCGATTACTGTGCTTCGGGTGTAGACTAGGCTCGAGGTAAGTATGACGCCTAATGGCCTTCAGTACGGTAGTCCCTGAATACCGCTTAGGCCTTGTACGGGTCTCGATCTGCCCGTTAAATGCCTCCGGGACAAACCGCAGTGGGTGCTTCGAACGTAACCACCTACGAACACCTTGGTAAGATATTCTTGAGTTACTGCGTGAAGAATCGAGGTTTTCCAAACATAACAGACATGTCGTATAGCCTTTAGTGGTCATGCCACCCAACATTCCCATACCCGGAAAGTCACTGATTGTCCACATAACAACAGCCCGCATTATGAACGACTCTTTCTTGGAAGCATCCCACGTGAAAACTCCGTGCGTCCACAAATGTTTCAACTCATCAATCAATGGATGCATAAAGTTATTCAAACATTTCCCAGGTGATTTTGGACCTGATACCAACATGGTGAGGATGTTATACTCCTTTTGCATAGCCATCGAGGGCGAAAAATTCAACGGGACAGCAACTACAGGCCACAAACTGTAACTCGCAGCATTAGGCCCATATGGAGAAAACCTGTCGGATGATAAGGCCAGCCGCACGTTTCAGACTTCTTCCAAAAATTGAGAATATTTCTTGTCAAACTGAATCCAATCAGCACCGTTCGATGGATGTACTAATACGTCATCTTCCTCCTTCTCCCGCTCACCGTGCCATCGCATCCACTCAGCCGTCTCTTCTGCAAGATATAACCGTTGAAGTTGAGGAGTCAATGGGAAGTACCACAACGTCTTCTTCATAACTAATTTTTTTCCTTCCATAGTAAACCGTGGTTCTTTGAAAACTCCACATTTGTCCAGAGCGGAGAACTCTTTGTAATACTAAGTGCATCCGTACAAACATACGTCATATTTCACGTGTGGCATTTCGATAGCCTTCATTATCTTTTTGGCAGCTGGTAGCTAGATGGAAACGAATTAGGTTGTGGTAACATACGACATTGCTCTTTCGCGACCTAGGTAAAAGCTGCGTCTGACATCCCGGTGCTCTGTTTGATACACAACATCCTTAACATCGCTTCCAAAGAAGTATCCTCACTAGTGACAGCGCTTGTGGTTTTGTACAATGGCTGTTGTGACTCGGTCACCACCGGTTGTATGCCGTCATCTTCGCTTTAGCGAGTCCGGCCTTGACTTCGGTCACCGAACTTATCTCCAATTGTGGGTCCTCGTCCTCGTCCTCGTCGTTCTCTCCTTCATCTTCGTCAATCCTTACATCTCTAGATGGATCTACATCATTCATGAACTGATGCATCAGATCGACGTACTCTGGAGTGTGCGCCGACGTCGAACAAGGGGGATTATGCGAACTTGACGGGAAACTCATATCTATATTTCGGCTCGAACTAGGCCCTCTAGCTTCACCGTGATGGATCCACACATTATACGATGTAAGGAAACCTTTCTTCAATGCATGATCGCAAATGGTGTCCATATCGTGCCAAGAATAATTACAACATCGAGTGCACGGACACTTGAAACGTCCCACGCCATCTGTTTGCGCGTTCTGTCTCGCAAATTTGACGAAACTGCTTAATCTGTTCATCCACTCATCACTCATCTTACGGGATGTTATCCACCCACGATCCATTCTATATTATACAAATAACTACGGTTAATAATCAATATTAATTCACTATATATATCAACTATAGCAACAATTAACATATATTATTATTATTATTATAACAACAAAACCAATAATCTACATGCACTATTTAACCTAAATCACAATTAATAAAATACATTACATGATGCATTATTAATAAAAAAAATAATGTACGTACCTACTAATTCACCGAACTGTTGTAAACGTTTTGCCGTCACCTTTGATTCCACAATCTAATATGGAGAATGATGATATGAACCGTAGTATTTTGAGAGAGAGTTGTCAAAAAATAAATGATATTACGAAAATGCCCTTGTCGGGAACAATAATGTTTGAGAGAATTGGGAGAAAAATGTGGGAAGAATGGAGGAGGTTCTGTTAACATTTATACACTGATTTTGTAACGGCGTATTTATCTACATACGCCGTTACTAATTAACGGTAACACTACACCCGAACGCTAATATAACGGGAAGAATTTGTAACGGCGTATTTCGGTAGATACGCTGTTACAAATGAGGTAGACTAACGACGTATGCACTAGAATACGCCGTTACACTTTGTAACGGCGTAGTCTGGTGCATACGCCATTAGAACTAGATTCGTAACGACGTATGTGTTAGTCATACGCCATTACTGTTGAAAAGACTAACAGTTATATATCCAGCAACAAAAAGAGTTCTCTTCCTCAGAAGGACTACCGTAGTAGTGCTTCAACTGGTGCTCTTTGTGCAATTTTACGTTATTCTTAGAAAGGCAAATTTCAATTGTGCCTTTGGATCAAACACGGGTAACAACATTTGGACGACTCCATTGGATACGTGCTTACCCGGATTCTTCCACAAGTGTGAGCTAGATTGGCTTAAGGGCTAACACCGTGTTCAACCAGTCGAGGACAAAGATAAGGAATTACTACTTATTAATTAATTAAATTGTGTACGTTGTTTTTAAACAGGGAGTCGTTGTCACTACAGAGATCACTACTCTGAATGTTCCTAAACTATTAATATTTGAAGTTTTCAAATTTCAATTTAATAATTATTCCTTAATGTATATGTATTTCGTACATCTTGCTAGGCAAAGGATTTTAGAGGAGTACCAAGCCTCCCAAATGAGTGACCCGTCCACACCTCCCATTCCAATGGCATAGGAACTACAAGGACAACTCATAGATGCTACAAATTACGAACTGTGCGGGCGTGAGCATCGAGTTACCGTGATCCGAGGTTTCCCAAATCCTTGTTCGCCTGGCAAGTGCCCTTAGAGATCAACAGTGTCACATCGCTACAATATACTATGTTTTTTAGATATATTACAGATTTTGAAATTACATTCTAAAACATGCATTTGAAATACACTTTCAATAAACTGCCTTTGTGGTGGCACTGTGGCAGTACTATACGTTGCCACTACAAAGGCAACGCACTCAAATGTATGTTTCTCTTGTAATGGAAGCATACATGCACGCACGTGTGCTACCAACACAATATGGTATCGAATACACTTGCACGATGCCATTTTTATGGTAACGATCGTGATCTTATTGTAGCATGCAGGGGCAGAACCGATATGGTTTCAATTGTAATTTATATTAACCGGACTAGTCCAGTTCGGTTCTTGGTCTTAACCAGTCAAAATTGCAATCAACCGACATAAGCGGTAGGCGCATCTTTTTGGTGCTACTCACTCATACACATTTTAGTTATAATTTAACTTACTACTTAGTAGTGTTGGACTGAAATCACTACTTATTTGAGATGATGTATTCAAAGTCCCACATTCGCCACATCAAAATAAATTCTTCTCTTCTCATCTACAAATACGATGTGCTTTTGTTTTCCTCATCACCAGTCTTTTGCTTGTTTTTTTTAGATTATAGCAAAGATACATGGTCTAAATCTTTAAAATTAACCATTCTATTAGAAATGGTATGATATATAAAATTATTTTTGGCTTTCAATTCTGTAACTAGTATAATTTTATTTGTTAAGGATTAATTATTCTATATAAGAAATTAATTTGAAATAGTTTAAAATTTAAACCGGTTCCAACTTACTGGATGTTTGGTTTCTGAGCAATAAAGGTCTCATTCATGGTTTTAAAATGTGAAAACTGGAGATGACCGGTTTGGTTATTGGTTCCTGTCACCAATTCCATTTAACCGGCTTTGAACAACAATGACAACGTTCATGTGCAGTCTTTATCAACGGCAGCATATTTTTCTCACTCTGAACGCGTACCAATTAGTCTTCTTCCCTAAAGGAAAACATCAGTAGTGTCATAATCGTTATAAACTAAAGTTGCGAATCTTGTTTCTTTAAAAGTGTTATTTTTACATAAAATCGATTAGCCTAATGTTTTTAGTTAATACAATTAAATATATTCTACAGATTGAAAATAATACATATTTGTGAGACTGTCCGGGTTGCGAAAACGATATAAATTCCTTCCATGTTAATGATAATTAGCACTTAATAAAATAAGCCTACTTTTTAAATTTCACTTTAGGGCCGGCCATGGCCACAAGTACATGCACTGTTTATTACACTCAATTCTCAACTACCAACATTTGAAGGACAGCTGATCACAAGTTTAACTAATCAAGACTTCATTCATATATATGCTGTGTATGTCTCCATTAAAATGATTTTTCATAGTCTATTAATTGAAGTATATATATGATACAGTGTGTTGACAACAACAGGTAACTAATTAAGTCTATGAAGTATGTACATTATCATTGTCTGGAATATCAACTTCCTAATTCCGACTACATTCCATGCATCAAAACATTTTGATTTTGAATAAATTACATGTTTTTTAAACTATCCAAAATTCTATCACGGTAAAATTCATCGCACGACCACTTTATTGCATCTATCTTTCACAATATTATTAAGTGTTAATTATTGATCGCCTTAATTAATACATGAATTTACCTTTATAATTTCTTGAAACAATATCTATTGTGTGTTATTATACACATGACAAACATGACAAGCATGTTCGGGGGTATTATACACGACTGCATGCGCATCTTTTCTAATCTAGGAATGGATATTACACTAAAGTTTGCTCGCAGAACATGTAATAAAACGGCTCACGAATTGGCCAAATACGCTTTATCTAACAGTGGCTGAGTTTATGGTGAGGGGACTGTCCCACCAACTATAACTTCAACTATCCAGTTAGATGCCGGGTTAGTAATCACCTCTTAGAAAAAATTCGATTTTTCTTTAAAAAATATATATTAAGAATAAGAAGATATTAATAGAGAATTGAGATTTTATTGGAATTAATATAAGTTTCTATTGCCGGCTGCTTATTTCAAAATATTAATTTTGTTATCAAAAGTGCTGTTTGTTAAGCTATTATATAATTTGAATCGAATCCTAAACGTACTCCTCCATCAAGGAATAATATTTGATTAATATTAGGAGTAAAAAAGCAAATCACTAATTGATAAAAAAGAGAGACTAACAGAAAGAAAATATTTAATATAAATAATGAGAACGGAAAAAACAATTTCTAATAGAATGATCCCCGAGGTCCATGTCATTAAATAGTCACAGCAATATTAGTACGTAACGACAAGTGAACGTGCTATGTGAACCCCACACATTGATAACCGGTAAAACATATATTAACAAGCATTTTCGGTTACAAACGTGTTGTTTAAGTGCAAATCTAGAATCAAATACAGGCGTAGTGGTGCAGTACGTGCTCTTCCACAGCCTCGACCGGAGTTCGAGCTTATGCAAGAACTTTGTTGAGTGTTTTGGGAAAGGAATCAGCAGGACTAATCTCCTTTTGACATGTACATGAGCGACGAACCTCTTCTCATCTTTCGTCCGCGATCCGAGATTCTCATCTTCTATGCTCAATTTCTCGATTTCATTATTTTTATTTCAGTCTCCGAATCTCAATCTATTTGCAATCCCACTCTTGTTTCCGACGCTTCCCTCTCTTCTCCATAATTGTGCTTCAGCACTGAGATCATTGATCGAGGTCATGGCGTTGGACCCCTCGAAGGAGTGCCGAGATCTGGATCCATGAATTTTATATGAGAAATTGTGTTTTGGGAAAGGAATCAGCAGGACTAATCTCCTTTTGACATGTACATGAGCGACGAACCTCTTCTCATCTTTCGTCCGCGATCCGAGATTCTCATCTTCTATGCTCAATTTCTCGATTTCATTATTTCTATTTCAGTCTCCGAATCTCAATCTATTTGCAATCCCACTCTTGTTTCCGACGCTTCCCTCTCTTCTCCATAATTGTGCTTCAGCACTGAGATCATTGATCGAGGTCATGGCGTTGGACCCCTCGAAGGAGTGCCGAGATCTGGATCCATGAATTTTATATGAGAAATTGGAAACAACGAAAATCTAAAAGCCTTCCATATAACTGAAAACCTGAAAGCTTTTCATATAACTGAAAACTTGTCCAAACAATGAAGAACTATATTCGAATAGGTTTTCTGAGACACATTTCATGAAATTCAAATGTATTAACTCATAAACAATTCAGATCAAGGTTTTTCCAAAATATGAAAACTTTTCATATTTTGTAACTAAAAACCTGAACACCTTTCATATAACTGAAAACCCTCGTTACATCAGGGGACCCCTCGTTACACCACTCCCCCGACGGGTATTAGTGTTTTCATATAGAAAAATACCCGAAACCCTCGTTACACTAGGGGAACCTTCGTTACACCACTCCCCCGACGGGTATTAGTGTTTCCTATAGAAAAATACCTGAAACTCTCGTTACACTAGAAGACCCCACGTCACACCATTCCATTTCATAAATTGTGTCTTAGAAAACCTGTTCGAATGTAGTTCTTCATTGTTTTGACAGGTTTTCGTTAAATGAAAGACGTTCAGGTTTTCAGCTACAAAATGTGAAAGGTTTTCATATTTTGGAAAAATCTTGATCTGAATTGTTTATGAGTTGATACATTTGAATTTCATGAAATGTGTCTCAGAAAACATGTTCGAATGTAGTTCTTCATTGTTCGGACAAGTTTTCAGTTATATGAAAGGCTTTCAGGTTTCCAATTATATGAAAGGCTTTCAGATTTTCATTGTTTCCAATTTCTCATATGAAATTCATGATTGAATCCTTTAAATAAATGAAAATGACGGTAATTTTCATTCGAAGAAGATATTCCACATCTAAATCCATCTATCTCTCTGTCCCAATCAGAGTCGCGGAGCGATTCTCTTCACATTCACGCCTCCGAAATCCCCAGAAATCTAGCCATTCTCTTGCCGATTCACGGTTTCGAGCCCTCGTCGCCGCCGATCGAGATGTTGGGGTCGGATGGAGGAGCCGTGGCGAGGATCGGTTATACGTTTCGGCGGATAGGATGAAGGACAGAGGAGATAAGGGAGGAGACCGAGGATTGGAGGGAGGAGAGGGAGTGCTCGGCGTGTTTGAGAGAGGAGAGCTGGGAGAGAAGCCCAAATTTGTGATATGTTGATTTTACCTATATACCCTTATGGGTAGTATTTGTTTGTTTTTTTTTGTAATAATGGGGTAAATAATGGAAACCATTGATGAGATTGCATCCAACGGATGGCAGTGGTCCATTTGTACCTATATGAAACATGATTTCTAGCGGATTGCATCCCATTGTTTTGGTGGGAAAATAGTTTCTAGGTGGGTGGGATAGATAGACTTCGGTTGGGCCGAGCCGAGTGTGGGTTAGAGTAGAGGCTAGAATATGTGGCCCATTCTCTCAAAAATATATATATATATATATATATATATATATATATATATAAATATTAATCATTAGATTTAAAATTAGAAGGTTGATATGTTTGTTACCTCATCGCTGACATAATTTATAAATATTTATTATTTATATATTAATTTTTGTCGTTTAACAAATTATTAGGTTAAATTCATATTTTTATAACATTATTTATTTTAATTTTTCAATTCAACAAAAATCACTCTTACAATTTTACCACTTATGAAAAAATTGGTTTTATATTTCTTGAACGATTTGATAGTTTCATAAGTTAATTCGTCACGTTTCATGGTTTCATTAATCAAATTTCCTAGTTTCATTTGATAATTAGTAAGTTTAGTGGTTCCATTAATAAAATTTCATGGTTTCATTATATAAATTTCATAGTTTCATGAACTCAATTTCATGATTTGTGCCGTCACAGACCGGTTTGTGCGCTGTCACAGACGGCGCACAAACGAATGTTTTACCGTGCGCTGTTACAAATTCGCCGTTATTGCAATGTCGCACGTCTGTGTACGACGTTACAATAGTAACGGGGCACGTATATTGGCGCTGTTACACATTGTATATTAAAAAAAATAGAAAATAGAAAAAAGTGAAAATTAAATATATAATATTTAATTTTCAGTTTTTTTTTCATTTTTATTTTTTTAAATAAATATTCAAATTAATAATTAAAAATGTTTCAATAAAATATTACATCGGTAAATTATAATATTCGGGTCAAATAGAGCC
The DNA here is from genome assembly GCA_963920655.1 of Geranium rotundifolium. Taxonomy (NCBI): domain Eukaryota; kingdom Viridiplantae; phylum Streptophyta; class Magnoliopsida; order Geraniales; family Geraniaceae; genus Geranium; species Geranium rotundifolium. Next base: position 18,086,051 of record OY987321.1, read on the forward strand.
ATATTCGAATTAAGAACCCGCAGCTGGTCGTAGAATAATCGCATCATCTGTTTGTTTTGTGAGTTTTGAGTGTGGAGCTCTGTAATCTGCTCCGCTTGAGTGGATATAACTTCTGCTTGTTGGGAGACCTCAGTTTGAAGCTTCGTATTCTCCGCAATAGCAGCTCCGGAAGAGGTCCAACATCTTCGTTGTCTTGTCGGTGCCTCGTAATCACTCCCGCAACGCCGGATGTGTCGTCCTCGGGAGGCATCTATAATGTTTCCTCTGGCAGCCTCGACCTGACGAACATGCTCGGCAGATAGTCGCATGATCTCGTCCTCCTAAGCGTCGGTCATCTTCTTCAGAGTTTCATCCTCGTTGTAGTTCGCCCGATTATTATTCCAATCCTTAAACGCCTTCTTAATGTAACTATATAAATGAAAATAATTAATATAATAAAATGAAAATATAAATATAAAAGTAATTAAAAAAAAGAATGAGTGTAATTAAATTTACACGTTTCGGTCCGACGTTCGGCGCTTCCTCTTCCCCCTCCTGATTACCATCACGGGGCTGAGGCTGAGGCCCCGGGTTAGCCTTAGGCTAGGCCTCCAATTTCTTGGAGACATCCACTTCCCCGACTTCCTCCATCCTCCCCCAAACAGTTTAGAATTGTATTGGACCGATATGGTGGTTTAATTTGTTGTAGTTGGCCCGAAAGATACTCATTTGTCCTTACTTCTTCCTAAAAAAAATCAAATTAAACTAATTGAAAAAAATTAAATTGAAATTAAAATTATTAAATATATAATTTGTAATATAACTTGTTCGCATCAAAGTGGTCAACGAGCCAACACCACTAGGGCTTCTTCCCTTTCAGACACTTGGGAATCCCATTACGGTTTAGTCTGGTCGGGTCCACATAGGTTTTGTAAAACCGCTTCATGTGCGATTTTCATTCCTTGTAAGTGTCTGCGACCATGTCACGAATTCACGTCCTCAGTTCAAGGGAATCTGACACTGCAAACAAATATTGAAATTGACAAACACCACGTCAATATCCAAAATACACCATTTGAAAATTGATTTTGACTAAGTATTCAAATTATCTTAAAGCTCTTGCAAAATAACCGGTACTCAGACGTCGCAGATCCTTGATAGTCTGGTAGAAAGCACCGTGTTCGCGACCGAGCCTATGCCAGTTCCAGAGTCATGAGCTCCGCCAATCCCAAAATCACTTTTGGGGGGTTTTCAACTTTTGTATATATAATAGATGTATAGACTGATCTGGAGGGTTTTTGTTTACAATCAGAATAAACCCAATTCTTATTCAATTATTATTCATGTTCTTTTACTTAACTTAATTTGCTATTTTGATTTATGCTTTTGATGATAATCACAATCAGTTTGAAAATGGTGAGAAGTTGTGTCTGAAAATGTTTAGAGATTAGGCCAATGGTGTGCTAATGGTGTGTATTTCAACTTTACACCATGTTTCTGTTGCTACGACTGATTTTGGAATGTTTGTTGTGAGTGATTATGGTGTGCTAATAGGTTCTGTGATTAACTATTGTCCATACGATTGATGCTACGAGATTGACAAAATGGAGCTTTTGCAAACAAAAATTATAATGGTGAATGATGACACTCCTAATGCACTCTGCAGGCAAGTTTATATATACTCAAACACTCATCATTTTGATCCGGGAGAGACGAGCTCGGATCTGTAGCAGCTAGTGCTCCGACTCGTTGGCCCGTTCTCTGATCATCGAGAGCTCGCTGGAGTCACTCTTGTCTCTCTTCTCCGGCGACACGCTGATTTCGCCTTGACGTCCACCGCTCCACCGCCGTCGTCGCTGCTGTGCCACTCCTGGAAAACCGCGACGACGCCGTGTCACATCCCCGTATATTGATGTGAGAATCGATGTGAGAATCGATGTGAGAGAGGGAGAGGGAGGATGAATGAAATGAGAAAGAGATGGAGTGGCATATGTTTGAAAATTAGATGAATAGGTAAGGGCATTTTAGTCTTTTTAATTCAATTATAATAACTCATAACCCTTAAGGGTATTTTAGTCATTTCACATGTAAAAAACGTTAAAAATTAACAAAATTGAACGGACAGTGCAAACTGAAAAATTTACACATTTTAGGCATAGTCAGGTGAAAAAAAAAATTCTAGTTGTAGCCAGGTGAAAAACAGCAATATCTTGGTGTAGCCACCTAGAATTATCCCTAGATTCAATTATATTTGTAACGACAGATCTTATAGATATTATTGTCAGTCAAGGAACATACCGTTCGGTTGGAAACATTCATGTGAAGTGGATTGGGCCGGTCCGCAGAACTTGATCCGGAAGGTGCAGTAGAAGGTGAACCATAATTGTATAGAATGAAGGAGGGAAAATAGTTTCCAACTTACAAACTAGAACCACTATATCTTCCCCCAACTTTTTCCAGCGCTTTTTTCCTCAACTCCCTCGTGCACAACAACTGGAAGGCCTTGCCGAGCTCTGCTAATGCTTCCGCCACATGAGGCAGAACGTACTTCCCATTGACAAGGGGGAAGATACATTGCATCAACATGTGACAATCGTGGGTCTTCAATCAGAGGAAAATTTTCTCATCGGGATTCACCTTACTCATTAGACTTCCCTACACCCAGAGGGAAACTTAACTGCTCAAATATGCTCTAGTAGTTCCTTCCGTTCACGACCCGCCACGCCATAAAGGGCATCTGGGAGCTCCCCGTCTTGCAACCACTAGTCTCGCCAGATGTTCTGTTCCTCGTAAGTTCTCCTGGCTTTCACGTCATCATTAGTCTTCCCTGCAATTCCAAGAACTGTACCTATGACATTGTCGCATATGTTCTTCTCTATATGCATCAAATCCAATGCATGTCTGACATGATGAGCTCCCAGAAAATGCTTTTATGAGACCAACATATAGGACCACCACCACCTTTTCATTTACTGAACTTCCTGTTAGAGTTATGTCCTAGTCCAATGTAATAAGTTTATCTACATGTAATGTTTTATCATCTTTCAAATTAATAAAACGACATTATATTACTAATGTGTTGTAGTAATATATTATATGTAATTTGATCTATATCATTATGTGTGTCATCACTAATAGAAGAACTGTAGATCAGAAAGAATTACATTTAATGCATCCATAATCAGTCAAGCTTCATTAAGAAGCGATCAGTATGAGACTAACTCTTTATGATCACGCTCTACTGATCATGGCAAGGTAGTGCCGGAGTTAGAGCATAGATATCATCAGGGAGATAATATTGGACGACCCAATGGTGAGTATGCGACATAGATACTGTCATGAGCATACTCACATATCGTAGCTTGTCATTATATCCTTAGAACAAGGAGTCTTTGTGATCACTATGTGATGACTCTAAGTTTGACACAGTGTAACGTTACCTGTAAAAGGGTAGCCATAAGGGCTTTGATTGGCTTAGTTAAGAGTTGCATGAGTGAACTCGAAAGACGGTTGAGGAATTTATCTCCCATACTCCAGTATGGGAATGATATCTGTTTCTGCCACTTGATGAGTATGACCGAAGGAAATCGCATGGCCATGCAGGAGATATTTAGTATCAGTTTTCAGTTGTCTCAGATATCAAGAAACAATGATTGATAAATAAGGATGACGGTTCTATACCTTTTGATCAATCTAGATATCGCAATGATAAAAGGATAGTGACATGGACGATAAGAGGTTAAATCGAATCATCGATATTCATGGACGTTGGGTAATCATAATGTCTTGCTAAAGACCACTTATGATGGAAAGGGCAAAATGGTAATTTTGCCAGTTTGCCAACGGGTCATGAGCTTAGAGGGTCACACACTTTGAGCAAGGTATAGCAAAAGGGACTTGTATAAGTTAGTATTTGAGAAGTATGAGAATCGGGAAAATTTTTCCATTTGATTTAGTTAAATCGGAGCAAATTAGTTTAAACCAGAAATTGGTTTAAGGGAATTGGATCGGTCTAGCTAAACCATTTTATTAGAACCCAATTAAATGGGTTTAATTAAAGTTTAGCTAAATGGTCTTTTAGCTCATTCTTAATATGAATTATAATTAATAATTCTATTAAGAATATTGAGAGATATTTTAGGAATATAATGTTGGAAAATAAAATATATTTTATACATCTAGCAAAATTGAGTGAAGAATCCTTTTATTGAAAGTGCCTTGCTTGTGTGGATACTATCTAGAGAACACAAAGCTTCTTTGTGTTGATTTGATTCAAGATTTAAAGGTAATTTTTCAGATTTATTCTTGATGAAATTAATTCACATGATGATCCGTTCATAGTTTATTCAAATTCATGGTTAAAATTCGCTTCCGCTATGCATGATTTTAATTGATTAGGACCCTATGGATTCCTTCACTTCCGATGCAGACTAGGCGGTGGGTATTTATGACGTAGAATCGCTTTGAGTACGACAATCCCTGAATTTTGTTTAGGCCTTTCTCGGGTCTCGATTTGACCGTTAAAGGCCTCCGCCTCAAATCGTAGTAGGTGTTTTTCTGTCAAGAACCTACGCGCACTGTTGGTAAGAGATTCTTGAGTTAATGCGTGAAGAATCGATCGTGTCCAAGCATAGAGGACATGCCTTGTAGCCTTTATTCTGGATGCCCCCAACATTCCCAAACCCGGGAAGTCAATTATTGTCCACATCACAGCAGCCCGCATTATGAAAGCCTGTCTCTTAGAACAATCCCACGTGACAGCTCCATGCTCCCACAGATGGTTTAACTCATCAATCAGCGGATGCATGAAGTTATTTCAGCATTTCCCAAGTGATTTGGGAGCATATATCAACAATGTGAGGATGTTATACTCTTTTGGCATGGCCATCGAGGAAGGGGGGAATTCAACGGGATCGCGACTACATGCCACAAACTGTAACTCAGTGCATTAGGCCTTTATGGACAGAACCTATTGGATGACAGTGCCAGTCGTACGTTTTAGATTTCTCTTGAAAATATCGGGTACTTCTTGTCAAACTTAATACAATCTGCACCGTCCGATGTTTGTACTAATTTGTCATTGTCCTTATTCTTCCGCTCCCCGTGCCATCGCTTCCACTTAGGCGTCTCTGCGACAAGATATAAACGTTGAAGTCGAGGAGTCAATGGGAAGTACCACAACATCTTCTTCAGAACCAATTTTTTCCCACTTTAGCGTGTCGTGCTTCTCCACAAATGCCACATGTCTAGAGTTCCGTAGTACAAAGTGCACTCGTACAGACATGCATCATATTTCACGTGTGGCATTTCGATAACCTTCGTTTTCTGCTTTTGCCTCTACGTAGCTAGATGGATACGCATTAGGTTCTAGTAACGTACGGGAGTAATCTTTGGCAACCTTGGTAAAAGCCGCGTCAGGCATCCCGGTGCTCTGCTTGATGGAAAACATCCTTAACAATGCTGCTAAAGAAGTGTGCTCACTAGTCACGGTGCACGTCCTTTCGTACAACGGCTTTTGCGACTCTATCACCAACCAGTTGTATGTCGTCATGGTTACCTTAGCGACTCCCTCCTCGACTTCGGTTATTATATTAATGTTCTCTTCCTCGTCCTCGTTCTCGTTCTCATCAACCCTTACATCTCTAGTTGGGCCTACATCATCCACGAACTGCTGCACAGGATCAATGTACACTGGATTGTTGTCCGACGTCCAACAAGGTTGATTCTCCGATGTCGGCCTTAAACTCATATCTCAATTGCGACTTGAACTAGCTCCTTCGGCTTCGCCGTGATGGATCCACACATTATACGATCGAAGGAAACATTTCTTCAGTATATGATCGCAAATGGTGTCCATATCATGCCAAGCTGAATTACAACACCTCGTGCACGAACACTTGAAACGTCCCACACCATCTCTTAGAGCGTTTTTCCTCATCCCTTAATCCATTCCTTACTCTTTACGGATCCTATCCATCGCAGATCCATTCTATGTAATATATATAAATTATTAGTAATGACATAAATTATTATTTCACTAAATTACTAAAAATTATAATAACTTACATAATGCATTATTTAGAAATGTACGTACCTTATAATTCCTGCAATTCCGAATCCACTAGTTAATATATAGACAGATTATCTGAAGGCTAGTAATTGTGGGGGAGACTTAATATAGGGTATTCGAAAAATTAAAAAATAGTCGGGAAACTTTCACCAAAATTACGAAAATACTCTTGTGGAGAGGACAATGTGTGGGAGGGAAAAGTGGGAGGTTCTGCCAACATTTATAAATTTTATTTGCAACTGCGCACATAAGGATGTGCGCCGTTACAAAATGAATTTGTAACGATTCACATCCTTATGTGCGCCGTTACAAATTAACGGTAAGACCAACGGCTCGATTTCCTACCGTTTACGCTTAACGGTAAAATTTTGGTCAACGGTCAATGAATTTGTGGCGGCACACAAAGGAATGTGCGCCGTTACCAAATGTAATTACTAATGGCGTACGGTTCATTGTACGCCGTTACTCAATCTCTGATGGGGCACGACAAATGTCCGCCGTTACAAATTTTTGTAACGTTGCACATTTGGCTTGCGCCGTTACAAATTCTATTTGTAAAGGCGCACATTCCCAATGTGCACCGTCCGTATTGCAAAATCTAGAATTTGTAACGGCGCACATTCCCAATGTGCGCCGTCCGTATTGCAAAATCTGATAGTGGTTTCATTAATTGTTATGATTTCGTTAAATTCTTAATCATGTTCCATTGTTTCGTGATCTAATCATTAAGTCTCATGATTTAAATATTTACTCAAAAATTTCACTTCTGATTCAGAATTGAAATACAGACCCCGACAATACATTCGAAGAAAATGGGAGCTACAACTTTAAGAAAAAGTCGAAAAGAAAATTGGCATAAATATGTAGATAAAGTATTAGACAAATGATAGACAAATATGAAAAATTTCAGCTAGGACGTCGGCACGGGAAGGGCTTTGATCCAAGGGGATGTCAGCACGAGCTTTATGGTAAAGAAAGACAGTAGTAAAATAGAATACAAAAAATTATGGTGTATATTCTAAATTCGATTTAATAAAGTAAAGCAGAAAAAAGATTTTAGATCTTAAAATCAGAGAGATCTTCAATGTAAGAGAAAACAATATCCAAGTAATATGGAGGTTGTGAACCCAAAAACAAGTCTCCAACTTTTGCTCGTAGCTTCATAGTGCTTTGTTGGATTATTCATGATCAACAATACAATATAGCATCACATCCCCTTATTAGCTATAGCTAAGTTCTATTTAATATATGAATTGTTTGTAGGAAAACAATTATTTCTCCATTATTATTGAAATACATATAAATACATAATACATAAAAATTACACTATTATATATAAAACTGAAATACATGATTAAAATTCAAATTAAAAAATTGAAATAAATATTTATAAAAGTGAAATACATAAAAATACAGAAATCCCATTTTTCTCTCTTCTACCTTCGGTACCCGCTCTTTTCTCTCAAGTACTCGTTCCGCCACGTCAGTCATATTGGGTTTATGTCTCTTTGAAATGGTTTGAAATAATTTTGTCTATTTTAATAAAGTGAGAATATTTTTATGGGAAAAAATAAGCAATTTTAATCTCAAACAAATAAGATTTTAAATGAAAACTTTTCATATTCTAAATTTATTTGACTTTTAATGGAGACCTTTTATTTTTGTCTTCTAACATTATAATTATTACTTTTGGTATTCTATGGAGGTCCTATAAATACTAGAGGCAGAGTTTGATCATATGTGAATTAGAAACAAAAATATACAAAACTTGCTTCTCTCTCTCTTTACCTCTTTCTTGGATTATGGTCTTGCAATCTTGATTCTCTGTTGTGCGAGTGGGCGCGCTAGCAGAGGGATAACCGTGTTAACCCCAGAGGCATCCGACACACGATCGCCACCATGGTATAACCGCAAATTGCTTTCAAGTCAGTGGCTCCCATACCACGTCACGGTTCCTACCTTCTAACACTCGAGTTTTTAGGACGTGCTCATCTTCCAGATATCAACAAAAAAGGACTTGGATTAAGGTGTTGCATGCCACGTCATTGCGGGTATCCTAGTCTTACCATTTGAAAGCAATTTTAGATATATGTTTGAATAACTTTTGCTTATGCTTCCATGAACATACATGCTAATGCTATTTCCAAGCTGGAACCACTTGACAGTATCAATTACCGTCGCTGATCCCAAAAAATCCTCATGTTTTTTGAATAATTAGACATAGACTATGTGTTGTTCAATGATCCCCTTGTTCCCTTCACTGTTAATGATCCCCTTGCTACAGATCAAACTCCCCCCTTAGCTACCATCCTAATAAAAAATCAGGATGACCAATAATCTTTTTGACTTATTTATGGTACACAAGTCGGCTAAGCTAATGTGGGAAACCTTGGAGAAGAAGTATGGTGCTGACGATGCTGGCAAAAAGAAATCTATCGTCGGCAGATGGCTTGCTTTTAAGATGGTTGATAGCAAGCCTATAATGGACCAAGTTCACGAGTATGAGAATCTCTTGTCAGATGTCGTCAATGAAGGGATGAAGATGTGTGAAGTATTCCTCGCAAATGTGTTGCTGGAAAAGTTTCCACCTTCATGGAATGACTACCAGAACCACCTCAAACACAAGAAAAATGATCTTTCGTTACATGAGCTACTTAGCCACATGCGAACTGAGGAGGCAAATTGTCTAAAAGACCAAATGGCTTCCCTGTCCATTCACTATGTCAAGGCCAATATTGTGGAGTCTGGCGGTCCTTCAAACTACAACTCTAAGGGGAAAAGGCAAGGGAAAAATCGGAGTTTAACAGAATAAGGCCCAATTCTAGAAGCAATCTTGGAAGACACTTGCAAAACCCGCTGCTATTGTTGCCGCTGCTTCTAAACCAACACATGCTAGAGTGGTGGAGTGTTGGGTCTGTGGCAAGAAAGGGCACAAGGCGTACCAATGAACTAAATTTAAAAATGCGACATTCTGATCAAGCCAACATCGTTGAGAGCAAAGACATTATTGTTGCTGTGATGGTCGCTAACTCTGCTGATTGGGTGTTGGACTCCGGAGCAACCAAGCACATATGCATGAACAAATAGATGTTCTCTAATTTCGTGGAGGCTGCACCTGGTGAAGTCTTCTACATGAGAAATGACTCTACTGCTGCAATCACTGGATCGGGAAAGATAGTACTCCAGCTGACTTATAGGAAGAAGCTTGAACTTTACAACACTCTGTGTGTTCCCTCTCTGCGCCGCAACCTAGTTTCGGGTGCTCTTCCTAACAAAGTTGATACCGTAGTGCTTAGTTTCAAGAAAGAATTTGTTGGTAAAGGGTATTATTCTAATGAACTTTTTGTAATCAATGTTGATTCAGTCATCAATAAGAATACATCTACTTCTACTTACTTCACTAAGTCAATAGATTTGTGGCATGCAAGATTAGGTCATGTCAATGAAAAATCTATTAAGAAGCTAAGAAGTATGTCTATAATACCTGAATTGGGTAATTCAGATTTATCCAGATGCTAAGTTTGTGTCGAAGAAAAGTTTACGAAGAATCCTTGTAAACATTGACTCAAAGACACTCAAACCTCCTAAGACTTAATTCACACTGACTTGGCTGATTTTAAGAACATTAGGAGTAAAGGCGGTAAACATTATTACGTGACATTCATCGATGACTGTTCACGGTTTACCCGAGTATATCTGCTTTGAACAAAAGACGAGGCTGAAGAAATGTTCATCAAATTCAAGAATGAGGTGGAAAACCAACTTGATCGAAAGTTCAAGAGAGTTAGATCCAATAGAGGTGGAGAGTATGGGTCAAACTTCCTAATCGACTACTATGAGAAAAACGGGATTATTCACGAGCTAAGTGCACCAAACTTGCCTCAACAGAATGGAGTAGCTGAACGTAAAAATCGAACTTTGAAGAACATGATGAACGCAATGCTTCTAAGTTCAGACCTTCCTGATGAAATGTGGGGGGAAGCAATTCTCTCGACTTGTCATATTCATAATCGGTTTCCACACAAGAAACTTGACAATACCCCATACGAGATATGGAAGGGTTACACCCCAAACTTGAGTTTCCTTAAAGTATGGGGTTATTTAGTTAAAGTGGGTTTACCTCCTCCGAAGAGAACCAACAGTGGTCCCAAGACCTATGACTGTGTCTTTATCGGTTATGCTCAAAATAGTGCTGCATATAGATTCATGTCTTTACATGATCATTCTATATCTGAGGCAAGGGATGCCGAGTTTTTTGAGCATGTATTTCCACTAAAGATTGATGAATTCATGTCTTCGTCGTCGACTCTACCTATGGATGTTCCTGTTGTAATTGGATAACACAACTTGCATGACATTTCCTCCTCTCCATCAGTTCAAGGTGATGAACTAAGAAGGAGCAAGAGACCTAGGATTGAGAAGACCATTAGAGATGACTTCATCACTTCATTTGAAAACCTATGAAGAAGCAGTGCGATAAGTTGATGCTGGGTTTTGGAAAGAAGCTGTTAACAATGAGCTAGACTCTATTGTGTCAAATAAGACCTGAGAATTAACCCACTTACCTAAGGGGTGCAAACCCATTAGTAGTAAGTGGATATTCAAGAGGAAACTAAGGTCGGACAACACAATAGAAAGGTTCAAGGCAAGACTAGTAGTGAGAGGATTCACTAAGAGAAAAGACATCGACTACTTCGACGCGTATTCCCCTGCGACCATGATAGCTACGATTAGGCCACTAATCGCCTTAGCCGTCATTCATGAACTGGTAATACATTAGATGGATGTAAAAACCGCTTTCTTGATTGGATATGGGTTTGTGATAAGAGGTCAAGAGGAAAAAGTGTGTAAACTGAAGAAGTTTCTCTATGGACTAAAGCAAGAACCAAAGGAATGGTACGAGAAGTTCCACAACACTTTGGTTAGTAATGGCTATTTTGTTAACAACTTAAATTCTTGCGTTTACACTAAGATGATAAGATCAGATTGTGTGATCATATGCCTTTACGTGGATGATATGTTGATTCTTGGTAGTAATATTGTTGGTATAAACAAAACCAAGGAATTTCTTTCATCCAACTTTGAGATGAAAGACTTAGAAGAGGTAGATGTCATCTTAGGAGTTAAGGTTGTGAGGAACTATGACGGTATCTCCTTAAGTAAATTTTATTACGTTGAAAATGTATTGAAGAAATTCAACTCTTTTGATGTGGTGCCTGCTAGAACTTCTTATGATCCAAGCGTAAAGCTGACAAAGAACTCGGGTGACAATGTGTCACAAGTTGAGTATGCTAAGATTATAGGAAGTGTGATGTTCCTCATGAACTATACACGACCAGACATTGCCTATGCTGTGAGCATACTGAGTCGTTACACACACAGCCCTAGTAAAGAGCATTGGGAAGCTCTTCGAGGTTTGCTAAAGTACTTGAAAAGAATCATAGTTTGGTCACTACATTACAACAAGTTTCCTGCTGTTTTAGAAGAATTTTGTGATGCTAATTGGGTATCAAGTACGGATGACTTACTCTCTACCAGTGGGTATGTCTTTACTTTGGGTGGAGGCGCTATCTGATGGAAATCTTCCAAGCAGAAATGCATAACTCATTCTACAATGGAATCTGAACTCATTGCCCTCGAGTTGGGAGGGCAAGAGGCAGATTAGCTGAGGAACTTATTGATAGAAGTGCCAATCTGGGGATGACAGGCAATGCTTGTAGTTTTGCACTGCGATTCCCAAGAAACCATATGCGTAGCCAAGAACGATGTCTACAATGGGAAGATAAGACACGTTCGTCTTAGACACAGTGTGGTTAGGAAACTCCTAAAAGACGGAGTGATCTCTCTGGATTATGTGAGATACGAAATAAACCTTGCTGATCCTTTTACAAAGGGGATGCCAAGGAAATTGGTGCTTGATACATCAAGGAGAATGGGGCTTAAGCCCTGACGTTGTGCACTAGTTTACTACGACACGTAGTATTATAAGAGATTTCATTACCAGTTTTTGTGGTGCTATAAAGACGCACTTGATGAATCTCTACTCATAAATCCATAATCAATTTTGGTAGTGCTATGGAGATGCACTTGATGGATTTCGAGACTGATAAATCCATAACCATTTTGGTAGTGCTTTTGAGACGCACTTGATGGATTTAGTCTACTACTGAAAGGTTGGACTTAATATCCTTAATAGCTCAAATGTCGGTGTTATTGAGACACACTTGACGAGCTACCTATGCGGGTGTGAATTTGCAAGATTAGAAGAAAAGATATGTGTTGTGAGGGTCTCATCGGAAAATAAAGCAAGTTCAAGAAGCAATTCACTTGCTTTATAAGTACGTTATTGCCTCATTTCTCTATGTGTCAATTCAAGTCGCAAAATATTGAAACTTAAGTATCAATTTCTTCCATTATCCAGAAAAATCTCGGTTTTGGTTAAAGAAAATTAATTCATCAGTTTTTAAATAGATTTCCACCATTTTCTTTTCTATTTATTTAATTTCATTGTACTATCTTTTCTTTTTCTTGATTTTCAATGTAAATGGAAGTAATTGGCAAAGTAAACAGAGAAGCACCACACACGAAAACTATATAGCTCATGTGTTGAGGATGAAATCATTTTTCCATTTCTATGTTTTCATTTGTTATGTTCGGTGATTTTTTTGATACAGTTCAGATTTTGTCTCTTCTTATGGAGATCGGTCTGGAACCCCAACAGAAACCACTTGAAAAAATATTAAAAAATTACTGTATGTCGAATTTCGATACCGTCAACCAATATATTTCACTCTAAATGGAGTACTTACAATCAAAATAAAGCTCTAACAAAAAAAACAAATTAATAGAAGACGAGATAAAGAATGGAACAAACCATAAATCATAATTTTTGGAGGTCACTAGCTCCTGTTATACCCTAAGGACGGTATCAGTACAAACTCACCATCAACGAATTTGTATGGCTCCGAACGAATTTTAAAACTATATATTTACTGTGTAGCAGAGGTTGCCTTGCTAGATGATAAGTCTGATTTGACATTTGGTCAAACATATATTTTGACAACTTTACGAATTGGCTTTAATTTTGTTTTCTTGTTTTGTTGAATCGACTGTGTTACTATGTGAAACATGTGAGAATGATTACTACTGAGTTTTGGTTTTGTTGGGAAAAGAGAAAAATATACGAACAAGTTGAACATTTTTTGCCTTAACTAATAGTAGTTGGGATTATGATGAAGGGTACATTTACACCCTAAATATTGAAGAGACACACTTCGCTATCCTCCAATACCATTTGTTACAAATAACATTTTATTTGAACGTAATTTGAATTCAAGACAGGGCTCAAACTCTGGCCAGGGTCAGAGTAGGAGCCCACCTAGACCACTAGCGCCAAATCAATCATTTATTCTTAAATTTAACATTAAGTAGCAAACGGTGTTAGTTAGTGAAAAAGAAAATCTAACTCGAAAATGAACCTAATTTGGTATTTATAGGACTCAATTTACATCTTATTAAATGAACCATGGGATGAAAAATTGAAACCCAAGAGTTTTGGGGATTCTTCCAACCCTTGTCTGCGTTGTTATTATTTATTTAGAAGTCAAATATGACGATTTAGAATTTGAACATATCGATTTGTTTTGAAACCTATACTACCCAAACCCAACCCAACCTGCACAATAACTACTAACTGATTCGGTGCAAATCGAAAAAGTGTTAGATTTCAAAAAAAGATTAGTGTTTTCCGTGCTGAAGCGGTGTTCTGAGCCAAATTCATCGCTTTTCCATACGATGGATTTTGGCAATCGGAGCTCATATGGAGGGTCAAAATCACACTTTTATAAGTTTTGGGCTCTTTTTGAAATTTTTAATAGTTGTTTCATTTCCAATAAGTTAGGATTTTCTTTTCTACAATTAGTTTTGGGTATTTAAGCACTTTCATACGTTTTTGTTATTTTGATTATTAAAAGTTTAATAAAATTCGAGATTTCCCTCAAAATCTATCATATTAAGTATTCTTGCGAATCAACAAATTTTGATAAAAAGTTCATTCTAGCCACGTACGCTGCATCACTAACCCACCCTCTAATTTCTACCACAATCCATAAACCCTCCCCACGTGATGTAGCAAAACTCAAACGTTGTTTGAGGTCAAGGAGGGAGTGTCCTGAACCACTACTCCAGGGCTGCTCACAATAATATCGATTTAGTATTTCAATTTAATGTTGATTTTGAGTTTTAATTTTTGAGTGGAGAGAGAGTTTAAATTATATCCAATTAGATCTTTAAATATACTAATTTAAGATTTAAATATTCTTATCATATCAAGCTGCTCAACTCGATAATTCGCTTAGATTTAAGGCCGGATTGAATCTAACAATTTTCCAGGTTCTAAATTGTTGGTGAACACACTCATACCCTCATAATTTTAGCTACCACTTAAAGAATAGAAGATGATCACATGCTTACCTAACCACGAAACGTAGTCCAAATATTCTTCCATCACATTCAAATTCAAACTTGAATGGTTGTATCTATTTTTGACTAGTTCATTAAGTTGGCACCCAACTCAATACTCTAAAATAACAGTAATAATCTGAATTAAATTACTATATCAAAATAAATTGTCATTTTTAAATGTGCAATATTTTTTCTTTTTCAAAATTACCTCAAATTTATCCACCCATAAAATTCTATCAGTGGTATATGTGTAATATTAAGTTTTTTTTTTATAATTGTGTAATATTAAGTTAAGACTATGAGTATTAACCGTGACCCATTAAAAGGAAAGAGAGTTGGTGGACTCTCCTTTCTCTTTGTGTCTGTATCCTTCGCCTTCGCCTGTGGCGATTAATTGACAATGTTTCACGGTGGCACGATTCTGCTTATGAGGACTTCTAATACGACGACGGTTTCGAGTCTTACGATGGTAGCTGCGACGGTAGCTGACGATGAAGGAGGTAGATATAAGGGAATGACAAGAACGGGGTCGATGGCAGTGGGGTTGAGGCTAGAATTGAGGACATAATTGCAGGTGGGGCGAGTTTGGGTTGCAACGATAGATCAGTATTTGGAGGGAACTGGATTTATCTGGCGTCAGTGGGTAGAATTATGCAAGTATACTGAATTAAGGGGATTCAATTTGCTTTAACTTCAATACGTGGGAACCGGCGGTTTTGGTTGGTTGGTAGGTCGGTACTGGGAGGGAACCAGAGTTATCTGGCATCGGTGGGTTGACTCATGCAAGCATATGGAACTAGGGGGTCTCGGCTTGCGTAAGATTCAATACGTCATTTGGGTGTCCTATTGTGATCGGTACTGGAAGGAAACGGGGGGTCCCTGGTGTCGATGGGTTGATCTGGTTAAATCCAATGAGCTGGGAGAATTTGAATTTCACGATGCCCATATTAATCGCGTGGTTGATCGAGGAAGCTGGTTTAAGGCGGTCTCCAACAAGATCACAGGGTTTCTCCATCCGTATGAGTTGGAGGTCGTGGCTCTGCATAAAGCTAACTAGTTTGAGTCGATTGATCCCAGGGTTATCATGGATGCTTGTGTAAAGCACTCTGCAGCAAGATCACGAGGTTTCTCCATCCGTATGAGTTGGAGGTCGTGGCTCTAGATGATGCTAAACATGTCGAGCTGAACAACTTTGGAGGAATCATTAGTAAACGGTTTTGCTAACTACCCACTATCGGAACATGTGTTCTTTGTTTTGCTTGTAATCAAATGGCTCATGAATTTTTCTTGTTTGCTTTAACTAACATTAGTTGAAATTTTGGTGAGGGGTCTATCCCACCAACTATACGCTATTTATCATTTTGGGACAACATACTCTTAAAATACAAAAAGTACTTAAAATACCTCTGAGGCTAAACTGGTTCAATTTCAACTGTCCAACCCGATTTAGTGAAAAATCAATTGACAATTGATATATATGAAATTACTTTTTACCCTCAATTGAATTATAGATTTAACTAATGATGAAGGGGTATATTAGTCTTCTTAAACAAATAAAATAAAAATTGTAGAAATTATTTTGTAAAATCACATGATTGCCCTCATTCTCTTTCTCTATAGACATGTCAGAGATTTGTCTTAATCCTCACCAAACCAGTTTCGCATCACACTTAACCTCTATCTTTCTAAGAAATCACAAACATCATACATAAGTCATTAGTCAACCTCCAATAACAAAAAAAATTAATTTTTGTGTAATTGAACTTTGATTGTATGAAGCATACATGTATTGCTCTATCTCTGTATCTCTCACTTATCTCCTTTACCAAACCCAAACCATAATTCAACTAACCCTAAATCGAGCTCCAAATCATCCAATTTCTCACAAATCGGCCCGTTAATCAACCGATTTCCCAATCAATTCTCTCATATTCGCCACCAAAAACTACAAATTCCCGCGATTCCCTTTCCTTTCCAATCGGTCACTTCAATTACAATTTACAGCCATAGACAGAGAATTAGAGTTTAGTTGAGTGATAGAATGGTCAAATTATTGTGTTTCTCTTTCAATTACATAAGTGTAAGAGATGTCAGAGCTTCGTAGAAGTGCTCGTCGAGGCCACACTAAAGTCGCTGGTTCGATCGGAGCCGCCGAGGAGAACCATACGAGGACACGCACCGTTGTCACTAGGGAGGCCGGTGACGAGATTGGCTGCGAAGAAATTGAAGAAAGACGAGATTTAGGTGATTGTGATATATGAGAAGAACAACGAGTTTGGTCAGGAGGAAAGAAAGGTTGAAGTTGAATAGAAGGTGAAGATGGACGATGATAATGGCGGCTTGAATGTGAACATAGTTGTCGCTCAAGAGAATTTCACAAAATAATTTCTATAATTTCAATTTTTATTTCCCTTAGCTGTCGCTGATGACAAAAAATATACAGTGTTATTTAAATTTATTTTTTCATATCACAATTAGAAAAAAAATTGATAAAAATTAAATTACAAAATCCGATTATGCAAATTTTATTAGTAGTAGAAATAAAAATAATAATTTTTAATTTCTAGAGAAATATCGTCATTTTTATAAAAAAATACACGTTTTGCAAAAAACTGAAAATGATCGGACACATTTTTGCTATTAAAAAATAACCCCATGCGGTAATTAATGGTTGTTGGTGATTCTTTTGGGATAATTCTACATACCGCACCCTTCGTATACTCAAATTTCACTTACATCACCTAAATGACGATTGCGTTTTGTGAAACCCCTTATTTACCAAAAATCTTATGTTATCCTTTTCTGCTAACTTTTTTTTTAAAAATGCTTCTGTATTTAAAATTAAAAAAATATTTGAAATCAATTTTTGTGTGATATATATAATAAAAACTTATTTTAGTATGAGAAATATTTAAAATAAAAAAAATGTTTAAAACTGTTTTTTTTTATTCTTATATTTATAAAACATTTTGAAAAGAAGAAATATTTTTTTAGTTTTGTAAGTACATGGAATTTTTTGAGCCATTTAAAAAAAGTTAATAGAATTTTCTAAGACATTATTAACTAGAAATAATTTGAAATTTTGATAATTTAGGGAATACCCAAAAGATACTGTTTCTAATTTTAATACACTTAAGGTTAAATTTGTCATTTTCGCTCAGCGGATTACCCTCAATTATTCATCAAAATTTGAATTTGATGTCATTATCCATAAAATTATAATACTTATTTAATTATAAATAATTTCTATTAATAATATTTATTAACAAACCTTTATTCGAATCCGGTCAGAGCGGTTTAATTATTAATAGTTAAAATAATATTTAACTAAAATTTTAAATAATATTAACTATTAATAATATATTAAAACTTTTGAACGACATAACTCTCTCATACAAACTCTATTTTGGACTTATAGTATATCAAATTGAAGAGAATCGAAAGATCGAAAATTTTGAAGAAATATTTTTATTATTAGTAATGAATATTATTTTAACAATTAAAAATTAATTATTAATAATATATCGAAACTTCCGAATGACATAACTCTCTCATACGAGTTCTATTTTGAGCTCATAGTATATTAAATCGAAGGGAATCAGAAAATCAACAACTTTGACGAAATAAATTTTTATCCAACGACAACAAATTTCTTAGTCTTAAAAAAATTCTTCCAAAGTTTAACGGTGTAAGAGAAAATGCAAAAAAACGTTATTAATAATGAATTATTTATATTATTAATATTTTGTAGTAATTATTTACGAAGTAAAATTAAATAAATTATTAATAATATATAAACAAAAAAATATTTCTTCGAAGTTGTCGACTTCCGATTCTCTTCGATTTGATATAATATGAGCCTAAAACGAAACTCGTATGAGAGAGCTATGTTATTCGAAAGTTTCAATATATTATTAATAATTAATTTAATTTAATTTTTTATTATTAATAATTAATAACTAAATTGATTTACCATTATTTTTAATAAATTATTATTAGTAACAATAATTATTATTAAATAATCATAAAAAATTAATTTTTAGTTAATAACTATTATTAATAAAAAATTATTTATTATTTAATAAGTATTATAATTTGATAAATTATGAATAATGACATCAATTCGAAAGTTTGATAAATAATTGAGGGCAATTTTTGCTTTTCACACAAAATAAAAATTGTCTCCAAAATCTAACGCCGAACAAAAAAATGGCAAATTCGGTGAACGAAAATTACAAATTTAAACTTGAGTATATCAAAATTAGATTCAGTATTCATTGAGTGTATCAATCTGTCGTTTTCCCTTGAAAATTATCCAAAGGTAAATGTGGTAATTAATGGTTGTCAGTGATTTATATTAAAGGATTTAGTTTGACAACGATGTTAACTGTCAGAGCAACAAACGACCACCTACATTTCATTGTAGAGAGTCGGAACATAATAATATTATAATGGGCTAATTGTACACTAATATGATTAAGAGTTGACCGAACCTTTGGTTTCAAATTTTACACATGACTATCCTTGTCTTGCTCCCCGATTCATGTTTGTAATTTTGTTGACTTAGAACTAAATTTACCATGATGCCTTTTGAAATTCTCTTAATTTAACTAGGAAAAGATGTCACACACAATGTTTTGACAATGTTCTTAATAACTCGTCTGTAGGTAGATATGAAACAATAAGAATACAAAGCAGTAAACAACGACACACGATATGCTTACCCAGTTTGATACAATCTCACTTACGTCTGGAGGCACTATGCTTGTGGAAATATTTCACTATAATGTAATTAGTCAAAACATACAAGTATCGATGATCATCACACATATCACTACCTTATGCTACTATTACTAGTGACAACCTATTTCAGGGACTCCCCCTGAATCCGAGACCCCGTCTTGATTACACTCTCCGAGCACTCACCCTACTCGGATGTCAATAGTTGTTGTTTGTACTTGTGCGTGAAACGTCAATCACACATACAAGGAAAACTCTCTATCACTCACTTTAGATTTTTCGATTATCGTAGTGATACACACAGTTCTTTGTAGAACACAAAACCTCTCAACCCGCCAAACCTTCACGTCTTAGAGCTATGTCTATTCGCCAAAGAAGTCAACGCTGCTAAGAGTGGAGGCTCAACTTTTACAGTATCTACAATAGTTCTGGAACTTATTAGGATTTCCTTAACCTAATCGGTTTATGTTTCCTAATTTCTTATCGCCAAATATCTTTTCAGAATCTCTATCACGACATGTATCTTTCTAGAATCATAACACAATAAAAACTTTCAAAACATCTTGAATACAACTTGAAATCGTCCAGATTCTCAATCGCAATCGATCTTCATATTAAGTAAACTTTTTAATATTGCGACACACAAGATGTGACATAACTCTTGAAATCTTTCTTAGCTAGATGCTCGACATCTTTTCTAGTGTCTAAAAAATAAGCAAACCAATCTCATAACAACACCCTTAATGTAATGTCAAGTTTTCAATTTCATGTCCTCTCCCTTATTGCTCTCCTCCACCTCTAATATTGATACAAGGTTACCACACTCTTATCTTGTAGATCCAATCTCACATTTTCTTTTCAACTAATTTTGTCATATTCATATGATATAGTTAATGATAAGAAATTTGTTAGACATAAGCGAATAAAAATGCATAATTCAAATATTTTTTAACTTATTATTGGTCAACCTATGATTTTGGAACGTTAAAGCTCGACTTACATTAATGTAATACATGTTCACATAATCTAGGATACAATCTTTCGAACAGCATATCAGAAATTATGAACAGACAAGACGTGAATGAGAAATTAAACCACAAATATGACAACTTGAATTTGTGTTGTTCAGAAATGGAGTTATAATGCTTCTCAAAAATTGTGCACTTCTAGTATTTTTTTAAAAGTCGCACATGAAAAGATTACTAGTTTATCACAAGGTATATCAGTATCATGTTTCCATAGACTCGTAAGAAAGCTTAGAGGTAAGGCTCTCTCTCGCGCGCAGGGGATGCAAATAATTGGGCTGGTGAGCAGGCCACTGGCTTGAACTTGTGGCAGACGAAAACCACACATCACAAGACCTTAGTCGACTTCCTCTCTCTCTCTCTCTCTCTCTCTCTCTCTCTCTCTCTCTCTCTAGTTCGTTCCTCCTAGATTACTCTCTGCATTTAGTTTAGTATTTGATCTCGTCCATCGTTGTATCTTGGGAGCGAGTTGTCCATACGGGGATATAATCGTTAAGGAAAGCAGACTACTGTGCCTTGACGAAATTCTTTTCCGCCTTGTTTATCCGTCCAATAGCAAATATCAGGTCAAGTTATTTTTATGGTAATTGTACTGTGATATTGATTTAATAAAGTATTTAGTTCATTTTATTTGTTTGGTTCAATTTTGCCTTTTTTATTGCACGAATAAATATATGTTTTAATTGTACAATTTACGTTTATAGACTATCCCGCATCTAACTAAATTTGAGTTTGTATATGTGTTAGAAAACCGTTTAGTTTATAAACGAAAACAACACTACAACGAAAACAATGTTAAGGACAATTTACAATCACGTTACAATTTGTACTGTCAAAGTACGGAGAGTATAACAGAACCTATAGACATTGGAAAATTCTTATATTGGTGGCATAGTATTATTTGTTTTGTTCTTTACAGTTTTGGTGTTTTGGCTTAGACTTGATTCGATCGTATAAATTTCGTTCGGAGCAAAACATATTTGTGGATGGTGAATCTGCACTACTGTTGTCCATATGATATAACATAAGATACAAACCTCCAAAATTATGATATCAAGTTTGTTGGATTCTTCATCTCGACTTCTATGTTTGTTATGTTATAGTCAGTGTTTGATTTTGAACGAAAGAACTCCGTTTTGAGCAAAACAGATGTGTCGATAATACCGAATTTCACCAAACAAAATTTTGGCCTTTGTTCGGGTGATTTGTATTGGGTCTTGAGATCGATCTTCTTAAGACTATATATGTCTCGTATGACTGTGGTATCCCAAGATACAACGACTGCGTTAACAAACTCTGTATGAAAAAGATCCTGAACAAGAAAATACAAAGACAAAACTGAAAATGGATTTTCATTTGATTCTCAACTCATGAGCTCTTTGGTTTGTTTTTTTTATTCTGTCATTTTCATTCTTGTATTGCAAATCAAAGAGAAAGAGACAAGTAGCACAATGAAAGAAAATCTAAATTTAGAACGCAATGGTTAATAGCACTTAGAACAACACATTTTTTTATCAATTAATTTCGTTTAAAATCAACGCCAACAACCCCCACATATTAAAATCAAACAATGTCAAGAAAAAGAGAATTTGAAAAACACACGAGGAAACTTGACACGGCATGATGATCCTTTCTACAGTAGTTTTTTTGTATAGGATAGGCACACAACACCCCTTAAACCCTTTCATGCAATAATATATTTACTTTCCTAACATTTTAGTAGACACGATGTCTTTAAACTATTTGGTTTTTTTCTTAAACGATGTTATATTTTACACCAATACTACTAAACACGACTTTTTAGTTCTTGTGATTATATTTGTTATGGTCATGAACATCTCATTGCTCTCCAAGAATTTAAGATAACTAAACCCCGTTAATCTCTCTTGAAGTGACCCCACTTCATTCTCCCATAAATAATTACTTATGCTCAACCTAGTTATGCACAAAAAATCATTAAAAGCACAACTTAGACTTAACTGTTTTTATGTCACTATTTAAATCACAGGAATGGACTTGGGGTAAACCCCCAAAGTGAACTCACAAGATTTACGCAATTAGGTTATCCCATTGAATCTAGATCTTGACATCTCCATTTAACTAGATTGAGTTTGCATCACATAACACCTTAATATTCATGGGTTTTTGGTCCCATTCATTTTGATGTTTTATCAACTTGATCTCTTTTAACCGTTTTGTTAGTGGATCCACTCTTTTATCTATTGATATTACACAATTAATTTATACAACTCTCGTTGAGATAAGTTGTTAAACACTGTTAAGTCAACGATGCATACATCACTTATTATTGTTATACATCAAGCTTTGTAACATATTACTTGATGATTGAGTACTAAAATCAACTAAGACTTTAGGGACAAGCTTTGACTATTCGAGAATGTCCTTCAAGATGTTTCGTAGCTACTCGACCATCTTGCAACTTCTTAAGCTTAAGAGGTTGCATCCAAGTGTCTTGCGAATGTATGGTACATAGATAACATTATTCAGAGTCATGAAATTGAATTTAGTCATCTTACTTTATATAAGACATTATTTCAATTTCTTTAAACCAAATTTAAGGAATTTGACATTTTTCAAAATAAAATATATTGTTTAAAGGGTAAAAGACACTAAATCACACCTAACAATACTCAAAAGACACATAAATACCCCATTTTTCAAAATGGACAGTGAGCTACACCTAGAGATCATTGATTGACAGATAGCACCTATTGTTAGAATTTTGCATGAAATCTGTTAAATTTAAAGTAAAAAGACGAAAATACCCCTAGCAAGACTTCAAATTTTCAAAACCATACAATTGTGAGAATTTTGATTGTTTCTTGGCTCAACCTTCACGACCTCATCTCCGACCTCGAAACAATTTCACTGGTCGCCCTCGCCTCCTAGCCATTGATCGGAGATGCTTGCAGGAGAAATTGAATCGGCCGCTCAAATAGGATTTGAGATCAAATCCAAACGAATTACGTGAACTTAGATTCCCATGGAAACGGGGTACGTAGGCATTAAAATAGGATTTGGGCTCAAGTCCAAACGTAATACATGGACTTTGATCCTCGTGAAGACGGGGTACGTAAACTTCCTGAATCGGATTTGGGCTAAAGTCCAGATAAACTACGTAGACTTTGATTCTCATAGAAATGGGATACATAGGCCGCCCAAATAAGATTTGGATCAAGTCTAAACTAATGTTCTAGTTCCTATTTTTGTGCTCATACAAGTAGAGGACGAAGTGTGGTGGACCCACAACCCACAGCTCCTAGGATCGTAACCAGGTTTAGAGATGGATCTCGTTGAAGACCTCTCCTATCGATAGAGAACAAAGATAACTCCAAAAGGTTTTCAAGAGGTATCATTTCTAATGCCCTTTCATTGATTAATCGATGTGCGCAACATATTATGTATGATTGTAGTTTATTTGCATGGTGCATACCATCGCGCTTTGGACCAATATGATTGAATGTTTTATTTAATTTTATTTTGTTGGTCGTAATTTTAATTGTGATCAGCACGTCGTTTTGTTTTATGGGTTGTACTTTAAATACGGTATGCGAGCTGCCATTTTTGCTGTATTTATTTTTAGAAGAATACAATACAACATGAAATGTAATTAGAGTTCATGTTGTACAAGTGTTAATAACGAGGCATCGAATGGAGATTCAAGGGCACATCTCAAAATGTAAAGTTCGCGGATGGAGATCGGAGATGGCAACTCAAGATGGCGAGTTGATGTTTGGAGTTTCTTATTTTTTTTCCACCTAAGATTGACCCTTGATTTTCATATTTGCCTTATGAAGATCAATTGACTATGGGTTATGCTATGACACGTTTATGTGATATGCACGATAGATTTTTTTTCGTAATATGATATGTATGTTCTATATGATAATATAACCATCATTGCATGTAATACAATTTGAAAAATTAAAGAGAGATTATTGAATGATACAATAACAAATGATGCGATATTATATTACATGATTATAATTAATTGAATATTAATTTATTATTTATATAAGTAAGATTAATTTATAGAAAGTGTTATATATATCATTTTCTTTTGAAGACAATGAGATTAAATCACATTTGATTAGTTTGATCAATTAAATAAAGGAAAATTTCACATATCTTCTTGAAGTTTTTACGTTTTTCACTTACATCCCTCGAAAGATGAAAGCGTTTGTGAATCCCACGTGCGCTAGACGAGGTCAGGAAGCGTCGACTTTACGCTCACACTTTGACCAATAGTATTCGTCTTTTAGGAGAGGTTAGTTTTGTTGGGGAGTATAAGGTCCATATCATGGCAGCGGAAGAAATAATTAGAAATATAACTACGTTCCCGTCCCAAGATCCATTGCAATTTACCAGATTAATCAAAAAAGGTTTTTGGAACCTTTTACCTGAAAACGGGTCGGTGTGTTTGGAGTTGAACCCAAATCTCATTTGGGTGGCCTACATATCCCGTCTCACGGGAATCAAAGCCACCTTGTTCGAAGTTTGAACTGCTGGAACCTATTTGGCAGAGTGGCGTATTTTTTTTTCTTTGCGAGTTTCTGGTGAAGAAAAGAGACAAAGGTAGTTTTTGGTAAAAAAAAAAAATCACTCAGTTTCCTGAACTGGAGCAGTCATTATATTTGCTTCATCATATGACATATAATTGCGAAAATCTTTTCCGCAAATATATCTCACGACGACCCGCCACGGACCCCGTCACGGGGCCGTGGCCAATCTTTGTCGCAACGTGGCCATTTCAATGGTTTCACCACGGACCCGTGGTCAATGACTTGGTCACAATCTTGTGGTTCACCTAGCCACGGTTTAGCCATACCTACCATGGCCTGGCCATGGTTCCTGCCACGGACCCGTGGCTGATTTCGCAGTCCGTGGCCCTTCCCTTACACCTTACTTTTCCACTCATTTGTCCCAATACACGTCTTATGTGTCTGGCCCTCTTGGTTCATGTCCCGTTGGCATATTGGTGTGAAATCTCATTTTACACTATCCATCATAAGAGACATTATGATTACCCAACGTACATGATTATCGATGATTCGACTTAACCTCTTGTCGTTTATGCCACTATCGTTTTGTCACTAGATATTCTGATTGATCATAAGGAATATAGACGTCATCCTTATTTAATCAATCACTGTTTCTTGATATGTGAGATGCCTAAAAATGATATCCCGTATCATCCACATGACCATGCATTTCTTTTCAGTCATTCTCATCAAGTGGTCTAAATAGATATCGTTCCTATACTGGAGTATGAGAGACAAATACCTTAGCCGTCTTTCGTATCACTCATGCAGCCCGTCCCTGAGTCAATCATAGCCGTTCTGGCTACCCTGTTACAGATAGCGTTAGGCGTATGTCAAACTCAGATGTTGACTACACAGTGGTCACAAAGACTCTGCGGTCTACGAATACAATGACAAGCTACGACAACTGAGTATGCCTATGACTGCATCTACGCTACATACTCAGGTTGGGTTGTCCAATATCATTTCTCAAATGATATCTATGATCTTACTCTGGCAATCCCATTACCAATTATTAGTAGAGCATGATCATAAAGAGTTATCTCATACTGGTCGCTTCCAGTGAAACTTACTTGATTAGGGACCTGTTGAATGTGATCCGTGCGGACCTATGGTTCTACTATCAGTGATGGCACACTCGATGACACAGATCAAATCACATTAAACATATTATCACAACACAATGATAATATAATGTTGTATTATTATTGCAGTGATGATGTAACAATTACACATAAACTGATATTGACCTAGGGCACAAATCCTACAAATTTTGCTCTAGCACTTAAATGGCAGTGGCGGTTTGAAGTGGAACATGACTCATTATGCCAACGAATGGTTTGAGCTAAATGTAGGTAGGGAGATTATGTGGGATTCACACACTCCCGATCCTTATTACTATCGATTATGACTCAACTTGTTAGCTCTCTTCAGAACTGAGGTTTAATGGCATTTTTTTATCGGAGTTCTTACGGTTGAAGTTGGAAATGCGTACGACCATTCAATTTTGGGAAGACGCATGGGTAGGGACAATGGCTTTATCTTGTTCCTTTTCGAGTTTATATGAACTGGTGCGAGTGACAAATTTATAGAACTGTTGCATAGTGCTTTTTGTACGGAGGTTGGGATATGGGTTTTCACTTATCGTTAGGCTTTCAGGAATCCAGTGTCAGGAAGGTGTGGAGATGTTCTTGTTTGGTTCCATGATTCGGCTGGCTATTCGGTAAAGTGGGCTTATGGGCTGCTTTAGGATTTTGGGAGAGGTGATAGGGTGGAGTGGACAGGGTATGTATGGAATGCCTGCCAAAGTATCAATCTTTTACAAGGCTGGCACTACGTGAGGCAATTCCAACGGCAGATTTTTGAAGAGACGAGGAATTCTCTTATAATCCTCAGCTGTTTTGTGGTGAATGCTCGAGACGGGCTCTCATTTGCTTATTCTTTGTTGTTGGGCGTACGTGGAGGTGGGTATGACTGTTTGCTAAATAGGCGGATCTGTTTGCTAGTTTCTTTTGTTGAATTCGAGCTTTATTTAAAAAAATTTCATCTAAGTTGTATCTTTCTTGGTTTGCAAGTTTAGACTTATTGTCAGTTACTAACGCTCCCTTTTAGGTTGCTCTTTTAATAAAATTTTATTGGGATAATTTCAGGTGACTACGCCTAGATTTTACTGTTTTCAACTGGGTACACCTAAAATTTTTTTTTCCAGTTGACTACGCCTACAATGTGCAAAATTTTCACTTTACACTTTTCGTCCAATTCTGCTAGTTTTCAACGTTTTTTCATGTAAAATGACTAAAATTCCCTTGAGGTTAAAAGAGTTATTATAATTTGATTGAAAAGACTTAAATGCCCTCACATATCCTTCTAATTTTCAAAGACTTGCCACTCCTCTTTTTCATTTCATTTATCCTCCCTCCTCCCTCTCTTTCTCATTTCTCGTGTTCATTCCTAATTATACACAATAATTAATGTAGTTGTCTATTGAATTATGCAATTATTTGTTCCATTATGGTATTGAAGGTTTGAAATGCTTCCATAAATTGTATATTCTAGGCTATAAACTATCTCTCTCTAAACTCTCTCAAAACAACTCCCTCTTCAACCTAGGGTCACCGGAGATGCGGCCGGCCTCCAGCGACGCTCTCCGGTGGCCCATCCTTATTTAGTCTCAGGACTTTGGGCGGGACGAGTTTTGGCTCAACATCGAAGACAGAGGAAGTGGGGAGTGGCTGCTCTTGTCGCAGCAGCGAGCCACAGAGACGCACCTCCTATAACCCCATAGCTCTTACACCACCCCCCCCCCCTCCCCATAGTTGCTTGCTACTTGCTACAGCTCTCATCCACCACACCACCACTGTTGTCTTATTTTTGTTTTCTTCTCCCATAGCACACAAATATCAAACATGCCTCTCCCCAACAACAGACCCTAGCTTTCAATTTAGAAACCCAAAAACCCATTTCCTCCAACAAGAACAAAAAAAAAATACTTGCTGCACTCCTCTTGTGCTTTTCTGGCTCCATTTCTGGGTTTTGAGTTTGTGGGTCTGTAGTGTCATAATACCAAAAGAGAGGGAGAGATGATTTAGGCTCTCAAGAAATTGTGATGGTAGTGAGTAAGTGAAAGGGTTTTGGGTTTTTGGTTTTTTTTGGTTCTAAAGAGAAGCTAGAAGAGGAAAAGGAAGCAAAGGGTCAGAGTCTGGACCAATAGAGGCACCATCATTTCTATGAGAACCCATTTCAGAGCCCAAGGAGCCATGTAGAGGGTGAGGAAGAGGATCAAGATCAGGACCAGGATCAAGATTCTCCTTCTCCTTCACACAGAGACCATCAAAGCCAGCTCTTCCATGTCCAACACCACAAGCAACACCTCCAGCAGGACCCACAGTGCTTTGACGACGGCGGGCGGTGGAACGACGAGCCCACAAGGACCGGAAATAGATCTGATTTCTCCTTCAAGGCAGTGCTCCGACGAGAGGAGGAGGGGGAGGCGAGGTGGAGGAGAGGGAGGTCGAGGGGGCGAGGCTATAGGGTTGGGTTGGTGAGGGTGAAGAATGACATGTCTTTGAAAATTAGGAGGATAGGTGAGGGCATCTTATTATTTTCAATCAAATTATAATAACTCTTTTAACCTTAAGGGCATTTTAGTCATTTCACATGAAAAAACGTTAAAAACTAACAGAATTGGACGGAAAGTGCAAAGTGGAAAATTTGCACATTCTGGGCGTAGTTAGTTAGAAAAACAAATTCTAGGTGTACTTAGGTGAAAAACTGCAAAATCTAAGCGTAGCCACTTTGAATTATCCCAATTCTATTTGCTGATAATTTTTTTAATCAGCCTGCCAATTGGGCACATTTCATTATCCTAATTGTATCTCGAAGATATCATTTTATATTATATACTGACAAGCAATTAAGGTAGAAATGAAACAAAAGTATTAACTATCTACCCTAAACTAGTTAATGTACGTACCTGCTAATTGGACACATCATATCGTCAGTATTATGTCTTGTAGGTATCATAAAGTCACAAGGCCAATGTCGTTTTCAAGAATGTTAGGAAGGCATGAATTTGAGTAACCCTATGTTCATAACTGTTGCTACGTTTAAGTGTTGGCATAATTTTTTAGCGCAAAAGTAAGACATGTGGAGCAACATGTTACACGACATGTGGAGCGACTGATTACGCCCCAGATTAGGAAAGTCTGAAGCTTTCCAATTTAGACGCTGCTTGGAGCGAAAGAAGAATGATGTCACGAAGACTTGGAGCGCAAGAGAATGACGTCGACAAGCCAGGCGACTTCCAGCTGTCACTAACACGTCAGCAAAAGGCGGCAACTCTGCTTGCCTAATTTATTCAGGAAGTCTGAAACTTCCTATTCCTAATCTGAGAGAGATTAGGAATGTGAGTTGCTATAAAAAGCGTGAAGCTTCCCCATTAGCAGTGATCCGTTCTTGTTCTAAATTAGCTAAATTTCTCAGAACTCTTAACCGTGCACCATTGGCGTGTTGAGAGGCTGATTAAGTTTGCTAGAATGGCTTTGCTCCGATCAAACATCAAGTCGCGAAGATTGAGTGCTTGATCGAGTAGGGTTCTTGTGTTCGTGATTGAAGATTCACAAATCCGTCAAAGAAGACTAAGACACCGAGCATAGGCGTTTGCTCGAAGGGTGGAATTGAGAGGATCTCAAAGACAGGGGGAGAGGCCCTTGGTCGAGATTGTTCACGGTGAGATCCATAGTAGCTTAGGACAATAGCTTGTGTGATAGCTAGTTGGTGCTTGAAGTTGTACTATTGACTACCTTATAGTGAAAACCTTTCCACTGGCAAAGTGCCCCCAGACGTAGGTGCGGAGTCAGCGAACTGGGTAATCATCTCTGGTGTCGTTATTATTGCTTGGTTGTTATTTACCACAGTCTGCAATTTAGGCAAGTAGTCGATACACAAGTTACGATTTTGTGTTCGACTTCTTGACTCGGCTACGATTCAGAATTTCAATTTGTATCAGAGGAGGCACCTTATCTCTTAGGTGATTTTCTTGCAAAATTCTGAGTAGCTAATATGGATTCAAAGGAAGGAGGATCTGTCAATCGACCACCAGTGCTAGACGGAACAAACTATGGGTACTGGAAAGCACGGATGTGTGCCTTTTTGAAGTCTCTCGACAGTAAAACCTGGAAGGCTCAAGGAAATCAAATCAGCATCAAACCAGAAAAAGAGTGGAGCGCAGAAGAAGATGAAGCTGCCCTAGGTAATTCTCGTGCACTCAATGCTATATTCAATGGAGTAGACAAGAATGTGTTTCGACTTATAAACACGTGCACAAGCGCCAAAATTGCTTGGGACACTCTTGTTGTTGCTTATGAGGGTACTTCCAAAGTCAGAGAGCAAAAGTTACAGTACCTCACGACCAACTTTGAGGCTCTTACCATGAATGAAGTCGAGACTATAGCAGAGTTTAATGTGCGCATCAAGGATCTAGCCAATGAATCATATTCACTTGGCAAACCTATGACTGATGAAGATTTTGTTAGAAAAACGCTGAGAGCCCTAAGTCCCAGATTCAAGATGAGGATTACAGCCATAGAATAAGTTCATCACTTGAAGACGTTGAAGTTTGATGAACTCATGGGATCACTTATGACCTTCGAGCTCTCCCTACCTCTCATCGAGAAGAAGCACAAAGGTGTTGCCTTCAAAAGTTCGGCCCAAAAGCAGAAGAACTTGGTATGCTCTGACTCGGATAGTGACATTGAGGAGACTATCGCTATGCTGGCTAAAAACTACAATAAAGTCATGAAAAGATTTAACCAGATGACAGGAAGGAATGTCACCCGAGAAGTCAGAGACAAGCCGCAGCACAAGTTCCAGAAGTTCGAAAGCACAAATAGCGATGGTAGACGAGGAGAGCGATCAGGAAAAGAAAAAGGAGTTCAGTGCTTTGAATGTG
Organism: Geranium rotundifolium; assembly: GCA_963920655.1. Lineage (NCBI taxonomy): Eukaryota > Viridiplantae > Streptophyta > Magnoliopsida > Geraniales > Geraniaceae > Geranium > Geranium rotundifolium. Next base: position 18,116,840 of record OY987321.1, read on the forward strand.
AGGGGTATGGGCACATGCAGAAAGAATGTCCTAACTTCTTAAAGAAACATAAGAAGGGATTCAATGCCTCTCTAACTGACGATGAAGATGAGGAAGACAGTGACTCTGAGCATACAAGTAACTATGTTGCTTTTACTACCTCCACAATAGATCAACCATCCGAGAGTTCAAAGAAGTATGACTCTAATGACGAGCTATCTGATGAGACCCTCAACGCCGCCTACAACGAATGGTATGTCAAATGGCTTGAAGACTCTCAGGTAATCGAAAAACAGAATGCTCTCATTCTTTCTCTTAATGAAGACAAGTCACGACTTCTCGAAACTACTGTTGATCTAAAAAAGGGAAATGGCTCGGTTAAGAAGCGAGTTAGAACAAGTCACCAAGTCTGTAAAGATGATGAATCCAAGCACCGACACTCTAGACCAAATCCTCTCGATTGGTAAACCAGCTAGAAACCTGGAGGGTCTTGGATATACGAAAGAAGCTTCATCATCACACACCGTCTTCGTTCCTCAGAAGGTCGTCACCCACAAGCCCCGTCAGAAGTCTCCTAACTTCCCACCTGACCAAGCGACCAAAAAGCCTTATACCCTGGTCGCTTCAAGGATACAGAACAAAAGACACAACTGGATATGTCACCACTGTGGATGAAGAGGTCATATTCGACCTTTCTGCTATCGTCTGTATGGAAGGAGCTTCTTCAAGCAAAGGACCACCATCAAGAAAGCCCAAACACGTAAGGAATGGCGAGTCAAGGAGGTAAACTATCGAGCAAACATTGCCTACACCGCTCTAAAAGCTTCAACCAGCAATGATTGGTACTTTGATAGTGGATCCTCTCGACATATGACTGGTAATAGTTCATTCTTGGTCACTTTAATACCATGCACTAATAGCTTTGTCACTTTTGGTGATGGAGTAAAAGCTAGAGTACTCGGGAAAGGAAAACTCAAACTTCCTAACTCACCATGCATGAAAGAAGCTCTACTAGTAGAAGGTCTTACAACCAACCTCATCAGCATCAGTCAAATATGCGATCTGAACCTGGATGTCAACTTCACTCGTGACAAGTGCACTGTCAAAGAAGAACACCAGAAGGAAGTCATGACAGGTCACAGATCTCTTGATAACGGTTATCTATGGTCTCCAACAGCCACAACCTTGCCAACCAAGTGCCTTTTATCTAAAGCACAAGAGACGAAACTATGGCATCAAAAACTCGGTCACATCAACTTGAGAAGCATGCAGAAGATTCTCTCTGAAAAGGCGATCATTGGAGTTCCCAATCTCAAGATTGTTGAAGGAAAAATTTATAGAGAATGCCAGATTGGGAAACAAGTCAAGACGTCACACAAGAAGGTACAACATCTTACTACTTCACGTGTCCTAGAACTTCTACATGTTGACCTTATGGGACCTATGCAAGTGGAAAGTCTAGGGGGCAAGAAGTACATATTTGTCTGTGTTGACCACTTCTCAAGGTACACCTGGGTAGACTTTATTACAGAAAAATCAGACACCTTCTCACTCTTTGAAGCCCTATGTCGGAGAGTTCAACGAGAAAAAGGAGAAGTCATTGGTAAAGTCGTGCGACTTCGAAGTGATCATGGAAAGGAGTTTGAAAACATCAGCTTCGCAAATTTTTGTGATGCTGAAGGAATTGCACACGAATTTTCTGCTCCCATCACTCCTCAGCAGAACGGGATCATAGAAAGGAAAAATCGTACTATTCAAGAAATGGCAAGAGTTATGATGATAGCCAAAGATACCCCGCATCACTTCTGGGCTGAAGCTCTGAATACGACTTGTCATATTCATAATAGAGTGACCCTCCGCCTTGAAACTTCGCTCACTCTTTATGAATTATGGAGGGGGAGGAAGCCTAATGTCAAATATTTCCATGTCTTTGGATCGATCTGCTACATACTTGCAGATAGGGAACCTCGACGCAAACTTGATCCCAAAAGCGCTGAAGGCATCTTCCTTGGATACTCCAGAAAAAGTCGGGCTTTTCGTGTATTCAACAAACGTACCCGGACTATCATGGAATCCATCAATGTCGTGATCGATGACAGTAACGAGCAACCCAGTGACGAGGACGAAGATGTCCTAAATCTCTCAGGAGAAGTCAGACCCGAAGTCAGAGGAGAAGTCAGACCGAAAGTGAAAGGCGAAGAGCGCAACAAAGAATCTGAAGACAAAAGCCCAATCATCCCGGACAAAGAGGCATCTCCCAGAGAACAGAGAGCTCCATCAAGAAGAACTTAGAAGAATCACCCATCCTAGGATGTAATAGGAGACATCAATGAAGGAGTGCGGACTCGACAAAAGGCACCTATAGACTACAAAGAGATGATAGGTAACATTTGCTTTATCTCTAAAATTGATCCAGAGAATATACAAGAAGCCATCAATGATGAGTATTGGGTCTGCGCCATGCAAGAAGAATTGGTTCAATTTGCAAGGAATGAAGTCTGGGAACTAGTACCCAAGCCAGACAATATAAATGTCATCGGGACAAAGTGGATATACAAAAACAAGTCTGACGAGCTAGGAAACATCACTCGAAACAAAGCAAGACTGGTGGCTCAGGGGTACACACAAGTAGAAGGAGTTGACTTTGAAGAAACTTTTGCTCCGGTAGCCAGACTGGAAGCCATTCGACTTCTTCTCGGCATAGCATGCCATATGCGTTTCAAACTATAGCAGATGGATGTACAGAGTGCGTTCCTCAACAGAAATCTCAACGAAGAAGTCTATGTTGCTCAACCAAATGGATTCGAAGATCATGACTCTCCTCATCATGTCTACAAACTCAAGAAAGCCCTCTACGGCCTCAAACAAGCTCCACGAGCATGGTATGAACGTCTTACCCAATTTCTAGTACATAATGGCTATATTCGAGGGGGAGTAGACAAAACTCTCTTTGTGAAGAAGGAAGGAAGGGAGATCATGATTGCTCAAATATATGTCGATGACATTGTATTTGGAGGAAAGTCAGACAAGATGGTGAAACGTTTCGTACAACATATGCCGTCTGAATTTGAGATGAGTATGGTTGGTGAGCTCACATACTTCCTAGGCTTCCAGATCAGACAGATGTCAGATGGAATATTTATCTCCCAAAGCAAATATGCAAAGAACATTGTGAAGAAGTTCGGGTTAGAAAAGGCCTCACACAAAAGAACTCCTATTACCACACATGTCAAATGCACAAAAGATGAGATGGGAGAACCCGTTGATCAAAGCCTTTATCGAAGCATAATAGGAAGTCTTCTCTATCTAACCGCAAGTCGACCCGACATCGCTTTCTCTGTGGGAGTCTGTGCTCGATATCAAGCCAATCCAAAAGTCAGTCACTTAGCTCATGCCAAGAGGATCATAAGGCACATCTCGGGAACCTCTAAATTGGGGTTGCTATATTCTTTTGATACCTCTCCTACTCTTGTTGGATATTGTGATGCTGACTGGGCGGGAAGCACACTAGATCGAAGAAATACCTCTGGAGGTTGTTTCTACCTGGGGAACAATCTTGTGTCTTGGTTCAGCAAAAAGCAAAGTTGTATTGCTTTGTCTACTGCTGAGTCCGAATATATTGCAGCCGGAAGTAGCTGTACTTAGCTTCTTTGGATGAAACAAATGTTGGCAGAGTATGGAGTCAAGCAAGAAGTCATGACTTTGTTCTGTGACAACATCAGTGCAATCAATATCTCGAAAAACCCAGTGCAACACAGCAAAACAAAGCATATTGATATCAGGCATCACTTTATTCGAGAACTTGTAGAAGACAAGAAGATAAAGCTTGAGTACCTACCCACTGAGAAACAAGTCGCTGACATCTTCACAAAGGCATTAGATGCTAACAGGTTTGAAAGTCTGAGGTCATCCCTTGGACTTTGCTGTCTGGAGTAACCAGAAGTCAAGACAGAAGAGAGGGAGCTTTTAAGTGATTTTACTCTCTCTCTCTATCAGGACCAACGAGGGTCCACAAAATCAAGCCGGGCCCAAACTTCTTAATTAAAGCCCAGATGAAATTTATTTGAAATTCAAAAGAGACAAGGAATGATTGCAATCTGACAATAACCAATCAGCAATCGTTCCTTTCAACTTCCGCGCAGAAAAGGCTCTACACATCCCCTCCACCTTCCCAAAACCGCTAGGGCACCACGAAAAACAAAAATAAATTTACAAACTATAGCAGTTGTTCTTTTTCTCCAAATCAATTCCGATCAAGCCCTCTGTCAAATGGTCGGTACCAGAAGTGGACACATACCATCTGCCTCCAAGAAACTTCGTGCAAAGATGAGGGCGAAGGTGATTGCCAAGAAGTTATCGGCCTCAAAATCAACCACGAACATATATGGAGTGAAGATTCGTGGAAGAAATCTCTCGGGAGAAGGTTCGGCGAGACCTCAGGATGCACCAATGGAGGCAATCCCTACTGAAGAAAAGAACAACAGTGCACCCAAATCTGCTAACCTAGAGGAGGAAGGTTCTCACTCTTCTACACCCTTACAAGGTAATCCTACTGCCCCTTCTGAAGTAGACCCTAATATGGCTGAAGAAGCTCGAGGAACTCCAGTTCCTGAGATTCATGGTGCTAGCTGTGAGGATCAATTCAGCCCCTCAAGATCATCACCTGCACCAGAGAAGTCACCACTCAACAAAACCGATAGTCCACTTGTCGCCCTGGACAGTGATCTAAGGCTGAATGAAGATACAGAAGTTATCCCAGAAGTTCCTCAACTTGTAGATGATCTTGTCAATGAAGAAGAAATAGATGCCGTAGAGACCATGGAAGAAGAAGCTCTGCCTAAAAGGCTTGAGAAAAGGAGACAACCAAAGAGAAGGTTGATTGATGAAGAAGAAGAACCACCAGTACCAAGAAGATTAACCTCAAAAAGAAAAACCACAGAGAAAGGAGGAGCATCTGCTTCCAAACCACTAAAGAAGTCTAGAAGGAAGTCATTGACTTCGGTAACTACCTCTGCCCTAGAAGAAGAGGAGTCAGAAGAAGAAGAAACTCGTGTCATACTTCCATCCATGGGTCAAGAAATCGATGGGAGGTCTAAAACTTCCCAAAAATGTTCCAAAGGCTCCTACAGACAATGTCTCATTTCACTTAGTAGACAATGCCGTAAAGTGGCAATATGTGTACCAGCGAAACATCTACCCGGAGAGAGAGCTATCTACCGAAGCCCAAGAAATCAACGCAATCGTAGAACTCCTCTGTGGCTCAGGCCTGACCAACACGGTCATCAACATTGGGCCATTCTACCCAGCGCTGGTCAAAGAGTTCATTGTCAACCTCTCAAGCGAATTTAATGACCCGGAAGATGTGGAGTACAGGAAGGTCTTTGTTCAGGGAGAATGTTTTGAGATACCTGCCACGACTATCAATGCTTATCTAGGCAGAGAGGACCCAGAAGTCACTCCAGAAGTCCACACCTGAACAAGGTGGCTTTTGAGATCACTGGAGGACGGAAGAAGGTCTGGCCCTTCAAGGACACCATTGCGGCCGTAGAGCTCACTGCCAAATATTCAATTCTGTACCGTATTGACTTGGCAAACTGGGCGCCCTCCACTCACGGGTCGAGCATCAAAACTGAATTAGCAAAGCTCATCTACCAAATAGGTACGCAATCTCCTCTTGACTTTGGATCATATGTCATTGAGCACCTTCTCAAACATGCCAAGTCATGTGCTGTCAAGCTACCTATTGGGTTTCCATCATTGATCACCGGACTTCTCCTCCAACAATGTCCTCACTTTGTTCGAGAGACGGATGTTCCTGGAAAGAACATGGCTGAAGAAGCTCGAGGAACTCCAGTTCCTGAGATTCATGGTGCTAGCTGTGAGGATCAATTCAGCCCCTCAAGATCATCACCTGCACCAGAGAAGTCACCACTCAACAAAACCGATAGTCCACTTGTCGCCCTGGACAGTGATCTAAGGCTGAATGAAGATACAGAAGTTATCCCAGAAGTTCCTCAACTTGTAGATGATCTTGTCAATGAAGAAGAAATAGATGCCGTAGAGACCATGGAAGAAGAAGCTCTGCCTAAAAGGCTTGAGAAAAGGAGACAACCAAAGAGAAGGTTGATTGATGAAGAAGAAGAACCACCAGTACCAAGAAGATTAACCTCAAAAAGAAAAACCACAGAGAAAGGAGGAGCATCTGCTTCCAAACCACTAAAGAAGTCTAGAAGGAAGTCATTGACTTCGGTAACTACCTCTGCCCTAGAAGAAGAGGAGTCAGAAGAAGAAGAAACTCGTGTCATACTTCCATCCATGGGTCAAGAAATCGATGGGAGGTCTAAAACTTCCCAAAAATGTTCCAAAGGCTCCTACAGACAATGTCTCATTTCACTTAGTAGACAATGCCGTAAAGTGGCAATATGTGTACCAGCGAAACATCTACCCGGAGAGAGAGCTATCTACCGAAGCCCAAGAAATCAACGCAATCGTAGAACTCCTCTGTGGCTCAGGCCTGACCAACACGGTCATCAACATTGGGCCATTCTACCCAGCGCTGGTCAAAGAGTTCATTGTCAACCTCTCAAGCGAATTTAATGACCCGGAAGATGTGGAGTACAGGAAGGTCTTTGTTCAGGGAGAATGTTTTGAGATACCTGCCACGACTATCAATGCTTATCTAGGCAGAGAGGACCCAGAAGTCACTCCAGAAGTCCACACCTGAACAAGGTGGCTTTTGAGATCACTGGAGGACGGAAGAAGGTCTGGCCCTTCAAGGACACCATTGCGGCCGTAGAGCTCACTGCCAAATATTCAATTCTGTACCGTATTGACTTGGCAAACTGGGCGCCCTCCACTCACGGGTCGAGCATCAAAACTGAATTAGCAAAGCTCATCTACCAAATAGGTACGCAATCTCCTCTTGACTTTGGATCATATGTCATTGAGCACCTTCTCAAACATGCCAAGTCATGTGCTGTCAAGCTACCTATTGGGTTTCCATCATTGATCACCGGACTTCTCCTCCAACAATGTCCTCACTTTGTTCGAGAGACGGATGTTCCTGGAAAGAAGCCACTGCCCCTCACTATCAGCCTCAAAAACTTCGAGGGAAAGCATATGAGGGATCTCGCTCCTCCCATGGCCAAAGCATCAGAAGCTGGTTCCAGCTCCCGACCTTCAGGACCACTTGGCACCAGGATGGAGGAAGAATTGGTGGACATGATCAATGATTTAGAGAAGACGATTGCTGTTCTGACGACCCGCAAAACTGCCTGTGAAGCTCTTCTCAATGACCTCCGCACTGCTCCAGCTGAAGATGAAGATAATGTCGATGACTCCACCTCGTTTTAAAACATTTCTCTGATCTCATATGATAACTTGTTTCAAACACACTACTTAAATCCTCAGGGACTGTCCGAGTTAATTTTCTACACTCTAAGACATTTCTTTTTTGTTTAGGATATTTTGCTCATGGTATGAGCTGGCTTATACCCTGCTGTTATTCGAATTTCGATGTATGATAGCCTTTGGCAATATTGTTAGACAAACAGGGGGAGATAGATAGGCTAATGGGCAAGAAGACGATGTGTTACGCCAGAAGTCTCAAAAAGATGCGTCAGAAGTCAGAAGTCGCAAACAAGAAGTTGCATACAGAAGTCGCCGCTCCAGAAGACGAACCCAGAAGACGAACCAGAAGCCACACCAGAAGTCGCATCGCTTGTTGTGCGTAACTGCCACAAGATGAGGATGGACTTAAAACAGGTGTTTTGTCGCATCGCTTGCTGTGCGTAACTGCCACAAGATGAACGATGTGCCTAAAAATGTGTTTGCCTAAAAAATTGCCAAAGGGGGAGATTCTTGCTACGTTTAAGTGTTGGCATAATTTTTTAGCGCAAAAGTAAGAAGTCAGTGCAACATGTTACACGACATGTGGAGCGACTGATTACGCCCCAGATTAGGAAAGTCTGAAGATTTCCTATTTAGACACTGCTTGGAGCGAAAGAAGAATAATGTCACGAAGACTTGGAGCCCAAGAGAATGACGTCGACAAGCCAGGCGACTTCCAGCTGTCACTAACACGTCAGCAAAAGGCGGCAACTCTGCTTGCCTAATTTATTCAAGAAGTCTGAAACTTCCTATTCCTAATCCGAGAGAGATTAGGAATGTGAGCTGCTATAAAAAGCGTGAAGCTTCCCCATTAGCAGTGATCCGTTCTTGTTCTAAATTAGCTAAATTTCTCAGAACTCTTAACCGTGCACCATTTGCGTTTTGAGAGGCTGATTAAGTTTGCTAGAACGGCTTTGCTCCGATCAAACATCAAGTCGCGAAGATTGAGTGCTTGATCGGTTAGGGTTCTTGTGTTCGTGATTGAAGATTCACAAATCCGTCAAAGAAGACTAAGACACCGAGCATAGGCGTTTGCTCGAAGGGTGGAATTGAGAGGACCTCAAAGACAGGGGGAGAGGCCCTTGGTCGAGGTTGTTCACGGTGAGATCCATAGTAGCTTAGGACAATAGCTTGTGTGATAGCTAGTTGGTGCTTGAAGTTGTACTATTGACTATCTTATAGTGAAAACCTTTCCACTGGCAAAATGCTCCAAGACGTAGGTGCGGAGTCACGAACTGGGTAATCATCTCTGGTGTCGTTATTATTGCTTGGTTGTTATTTACCACAATCTGCAATTTAGGCAAGTAGTCGATACACAAATTACGACTTTGTGTTCGACTTCTTGACTCGGTTACGATTCAGAATTTGGTGTACTCAAGTAAAAAACAGCAAAATTTAAGCATAGCTACCTTGAATTATCCCAATTCTATTTGCGGATAATTTTTTTAATCAACCTGCCAATTGGGCACATTTCATTATCAGAATTGTATCTCGAAGATATTTTTTTTCTATCATATAGTGACAAGCAATTAAGGTAGAAATGAAACAAAAGTATTAACTATCAACCCTAAACTAGTTAACGTACGTACCTCCTAATTGGACACATCATATCGTCAGTATTGTGTCTTGTAGGTATCATAAAGTCACAAGGCCAATGTCGTTTTCAAGAATGTTAGGAAGGCATGAATTTGAGTAACCCTATGTTCATAACAACTTCATTGCCTTCTATAACCCTTTGGATCATTAATGAACGTGTCTCATTAGTTATTATAGCAATCTCACACCTACGAGTCAATAATGGCCAATCCACGACTACGAGTTAATTTCACACTTACCAATATCGCTGATGAAAAACGAGAGTTTATTATTACATGAACAATGACTCGAATGAGTCCAAACTAACAAACTCTTCATCCACATTAAAGTTATTCACCAATTGAAGATACTCTTGGTACACGTTTTCCATAGAAGACTTGGCCAAAGCTGGTACACCAAAGTCGAACTCAAAATCAAAACCATTGACAAGATCGATATCGAGATCGCAATCACCACCACCATCAATATCGTTCAAATTATAATATGAACCACCAATATTATGTGTGCGCTCGAGTGTGACATCACTGTTTAATGATGACATGATGGTTGTTTTAACTCTTACCGCTTTGGGAACATATAGTTTAACATCATGTCCCCTATTTGCTTTGCTGGTGTTGTCCTTTTTCATTTTGACCATGCGTTTGCTCAAAGGCTTCCCGTGGAGGTTATTAGCTTGGGTTCGAAGTCTCTTGATGAGATGGGTATTCCAATAATTCTTGATTTCGTTATCGGTTCGACCTGGAAGCCTTCCAGCAATGAGAGACCATCGATTCCCGAGAAGTGAGTGCATCCGGATTATAAGATCTTCCTCGTCGGGGGTAATGTTCCCTCTTTTTATACCCGGTCGAAGGTAGTTCATCCATCTCAGTCTGCAACTCTTACCGCATCGAAGTAGTCCTTCAATTACACACATTCACACACATGTCAGTCACTCTATGTATGCATGTAGTATACAATAAGAATATTTAAAGAATGTAAAACTGACAAGACGGTTTTTCGAAAGTCGGTTCAGAACAAAGAGTTTTTTTAATATGCTGATAAAAAAATGTAAATGTAATGAACGGATGAAATTATGCATATGTGGTTCTCAACGCTATATAGTCAAATTGTTTAAGGTGAGAGATTTTCGAGTCGTTATGATGGAATTTACCAGCTTTTTTGGGGAGAGCTCTCCAATTGCCTTCACCATGAGAGTGGATGTAGTTGGTGAGCAATGTGTCTTCCCTAGACGTCCATGGACCTCTATGCAACCCAATCTTTGTACAACATGGAGCTCGACCCATTTCTCTGGCTATGTCAAGAAGAGATAGAAGAGAATGAGATCAACGTATCGGTCGTGGGAAATGTTGGGATATTTGGGGTATTTATTTTGAAGGTGGACGGAGGAAATGGGTTACGTACATGACTTTTTATTAGTGATTACAAAATTCTATTATCACTTGTATTTATATATTAATCGATAATTGAAAAATAACACTGTTCAACAACCCTTCTGTCCTATCTATCTGCCCTTCTGAACATCCTTCCAAATTAGACACAGTGCGCCATCGGGCATGGATGAGACAAGCAATAATAATATAGCTTCTCACTTCTGTCGGACAATAATTGGAAAATGACTAAAGACGCCACTCGTGGTAAATTGTCAATTTGAGGCCAAGTCTTAATACGGTGGCATTTTGACTATCGACGGCATGAAATATGTATACGTCTCTTATGTAACCAGATATTTTAGACGTTATATTAGGAACCCTAAACATATAGACGTGAATGAATGAGAAATTTAATCTCAAGACTTAAAACGTAAATCACAGAAAGTTGGGGTAGTTTTGCAGTGGAAGGCCCTCCTCATATCAGGCTATGGATGACGTTTAAATTGCTCCGTCAAAAACTGACTCAATGGAACAAATCCAAATTTCGCAACATTGAGAAACTTATCAGCGAGCTCACTCTGAAGATTCGGAAGTATGATGGGTTAGTCGAACTCCGAGCGTTGTCAGGCTAGGAACTCTCTGAGAGGTCTTTATGTCTGGCTCTTTTGATTCGAAAGCTAAAGCAACATGCAACCCTTTGGAAACAAAAATCGATATTCCAGTGGCTTATGGAGGGAGATGGCAACACTACATTCTTTCACCGAATAGTGAACTTCAGAAGAGCGAAAAACAGAATTTCAGTCATTCAGGTAGGACCCGAATAGTGTACTAACATTGGGCGAATCTGTAGCCACGCTTTTGAGCATTTTAAAACCAGATTTGAAGCTCCGTCGATATGAGACCAGCTCTTTCGGGACTCCCATTCAAAACTCTGTCCCCAGCGGATCAATATTGGCTAAGGGCTCCGTTCATTCACCAGAGGTACTAGACGCAATTAAGTCATGCAATGGGTCTAAATCTCCGGGACCAAAAAGATACACCTTAAAAACATTTCAAAAGGCCTGGCTAGTCATTGAATCAGATTTCATGGAGTTCATGCATGAGTTCCACAGATTAGGCCCATATTGGGAGGGGAATAAATGCAGCGTTCCTCTGCCTAATTCCGAAAAAAGCCTACCCCTGAGACTTCAACGACTTCCGGCCCATTAGCCTGGTGACATCCTCTTACAAAATTCTAGCAAATGTGTTGTCTCGTAGGCTAAAATAGGTTCTCCACCTCTTGTCAGTGATGTACACTCTGCCTTTATTAAAGGTTGTTAAATTCTAGACAGAGTACTGGTTGCCAGCTAGCTAATCGACCTGATCAAGACCCGTCGTAGGAATGTTGTTGTGGTCAAATTAGACTTTGAAAAGACTTTTGACAAGGTTGACTGGGGATATCTGCTTGAGGTTTTAAGCCACATGAATTTCGGGCCTAGATAGTGAAAGGGATCACCATGGGTTCCAATCAATAGTTTCATGCAGCGGAGCTTTATGTAACCATGATGATCGAAATGAAAACTTGATCTTAATGAAAAATTCAGCATGTTTATGAACTTTATAATCTGAAAAATTACTTTAGTATAATCGATTAAAACACAAAATAGTGTTTTTCTATCGAGTCCACACAAGCACAACAATCACCGAAATGATTTTCTCTCAATCTCTTGCTAATGATGCTTTTGAGAAGCTTGAACAAAGAAAAACAATGGTGGAAAAGCAATTGGAGGGTCGGCCAAATGAAGAAGGAAGAAGAGAAGGAAATGCCAAAATTATGGGAAAATAAAAGGAAAGATATAATGTGTAATTATTTGAATTAATTATCAAAAAATCTGATTTTAAATTCAAATAAAATAATTACACATATCAGCCTTTTAAATTCATAATTGCACTCTTGCCCTTTCATGAATTGAAACCCCAAATGGGTTTCAAGCCCGTTTAACTAAATTCAAATTAAAACTCATAAAATTGAGTTCTAATTTTGGTTTAGATAAACCGGTTCAATTTCTTCAACTTGATTTCTTCAACCGTCTGGTTAAAACCCTATGCCAGAAATCAACCGAATCGTTTTCAGTTTGACTAAACTGCAAACTGGATTCTCCCAATTTCCATCCATGCTTATTTGTCATGTATTGTGCTTAATGCGTGTGACTCTCTAGGCTCACGAACAGTTGGAAGACTGGTAAAATTACTATTTTACCCTTTCCATCATAAGTGGTCTTTAGCAAGACATTATGATTACCCAACGTTCGTGATTATCGATTATTCGACTTAACCTGTTATCGTACATGTCACTGTCCTTTTATCAAACCAATATCCAGATTGATTAATAGGCATAGAATCGTCATCCTAATTTATCAATCACTGTTTCTTGATATCTGAGATGACTGAAAACTGATACTAAGGTATCACCTGCACGGTCGTGCTATTCGTTCAGTCATACTCATCAAGTGGCCTAAACGGATATCTTTCTCATACCGAAGTATGAGTGATAAATCCCTCAGACGCCTTTCGAGTTCACCAATGTAATTTATAACCAAGCCAATCACAGTCGTTATGGCTACCCTTTTACAGGTAACGTTAGCCTAGGTCAAACTTGGAGATTCATTACACAATGCACACAAAGATTCTATGGTCTTAGGATATAATGACAAGCTACGATCTGTGAGTATCTCATGACGATATCTATGTTGCATACTCACAATCGGGTTGTCCAATATCATCGACCCGATAATATCTATGATATAACTCCGGCACATACTGTGCCATGATCAGTAGAGCGTGGTCACAAGGAGTTGGTCTTATACTGATCGCTTCATAAAGAAGCTTAGCTGATCAGGGACTCATCAAATATAATTCTTTCTGATCTATAGTTCTACTATTAGTGGTTACACACGTAATGACAGAGATCAAATTACATTCGATATATTACTTCAACACATTAGTAATATATGCCTATTTATTAATTCGGTAAGATGATAAAACATTACATCTGTAGATCACTTTTATATTGGACTGGGTCATAACTCTAACAGATAGATAACCTAGATTCAGAACTGTCTCCGAGCAAACACTCCAGTCTTGGTTAATGGTTCCCCAACTGAAGAGATCCTAGTTTATCAGGGGGTGAGACAGTGATGCCCGGTCTCACCCAATCTCTTTATCCTAGCCACTGAGGGGCTACATCTTCTGATTGAGAAAGAGATTTTGAGAAGGGACTTTGCAGGTGTTACTATCCATGACGGGTTAGCGGTGTCTCATCTACAATTTGCTGACGACACCATTTTGTTCTTTTCAAGCTCAATTTCAGGTCTCCGTCGTATGAAGATGCTTCTCACTAGGATTGAGGCTCAATCAGGCCTTCGGATGAATTATGAGAAATCTGTCTTAATCGGGCTCGGGTCTAGTGAAGGATCCTCAGCAGAGTTTTCCGCAACTTTTGGGTGTGTGAAAGGATTTCTCCTTATCTAGGGTTCAAAGTGGGCTTCATTCCGACACAAATTAGCTCGTAGACTGATATTAATGCATCCCATGAAAAGAGGCTCTCTCCGGCAGGACAAATGCCTTAGTTTTGAAGGAAGAGTTACTATAATCAAATCAACACTTACCTCCTTAGCACTGTACTACATGTCGCTTTTCAGAGCTCCGAGGGCAGACATACACAAGTTGGATGCAATCCAGAGGAACTTTCTATGGGCATCAGCGAAAGACAAAAAACCATTGCCTGAGCTGAACTGGAGCATTGTCTATTCACCTAAAGACAAAGGAGGCTTGGGATTCGGAGCTTGAGAACTCTAAACCAGGCCCTCTTGGACAAATGATGGTGGAGATTCGCTGTGCATCAGGACTCTATGGAAAAAGGTGGTTTGTCCTAAGTATGGATGGAATTTCCGAGAATCGGATCTGGGGTGAAGGAAGAACTCGTCAGTATCAGTGCTTCTTAAGCATCTATTCTCTCTGACAAAGGATGAGAGATTCATGTCCCTTTTTGGGTCATCGGGCTTAAACTGGGAGCTAGGATCGCGTGACAGAATCCTCTTCTAGGAAGATCCTTGGGCAGCACACCTTCCATTAGACACCCTCTTCCCCCGCTTGTATGCCCAGGCATTCAACTCGCAAGCAACAATTAGTTCTTTCTGGGTTAATAACTCCTGATCAGTCAAGTATAAGGGGCGCAGGGGAGCAAGACTCGAAGTTGAGGTACAAGAATTGGACAGCTCACAGACCCAGGCCAGAGTTAGTAGATACCCTTATGTGGTCAAGGGATTCAGGCGGCTTTTTTGTTTTTGAGGCTTAATCTGCGATCTCAGAAGCCTCGGATACGCTAGTGGCATGGGCCGAGGCCATCTGGTGTAGTCGTGCACCTCTAAAAATGCAATGTTTTGCTTGGCTTGCTATTCATGAAGTTATCCCTACTCGATGTTTTCTTGAGGAACGGGGTGTCCGCATTGCTATGGCTGATTGTCTTTGTTCCTTTTGTAGGAGGTCTTTTGAGGACTCGATTCACCTTCTTCTCCACTGTTGATGGACTCGGATAATATGGAATGCTATTTTTCGGTGGTGGGTATCTGTGTCACCTTGCTAGCTTTGGTCTCGCAACTTTAGGTGATGTGGCCTTCCGTAATCCCTTCTTATAATCATCTGCCCCTATGGAATATGTTATTCAGCATTACTCTCTGGCATGTTTAGTTGTCAAGAAATGCAATCATTTTCGAAGGCACCGTGGCAACTCCATACATCACCTTCCTAAAGATCAAGCACCTAAGCCATATGATTCATCTTGCTCACAGCTTGGACAAGAGTAGGCTATAACAAACAATTTAGGCTTGGTACCGATCACCACTTTTGTCTGCTCCTGAGACGCTTCAACATCAGGTCTAATATTAGAGACCTCCCTCTCCTCCTTTTCCCTTTTTTGTCTTGGGTTGGCTCTCTTTTTGTGTTCAGGGTAGTTTTATGTTTATTTCCTCATGTCAGTTTGTTTTTATTGTATTTATTTTCAATGCAATAATAATCTGCAGCTTATCCAAAAAAAAATTGTTGAAGAATGCAATACAACAAAGAAATAGAAATTGTGTCTGCCACGTTTTGCTTGAGCCCATAATAATTTCTTAATGGTTTTAAGAGTTTATGTATTTAATTTTGGAGTTAGTTAATGAAACTAAATTAAATCTTGAATTAATTCTCACTAATGGAGTAATAACATTTCAAACTGCACTAGGTGTGTTCGAATACCCATAATAGCGTGGACAGTAAAAATTTTGGCGGGTACGATGCGTAAGACAATCTTGCTGAGCATGCCTATTGAAATTCTGGTTAGTAGCAAGATGTCAATCACAATGTTAAGATTTAGTGATAGACAACTTGATAATGCACAAATAAACAAACTAACAGAACGAAAAATTATATGGCACGCGATATGATTACCCAGTTCGGTGCAACGTCACCTACGTCTGGGGGCACTCTGCTAGTGGAAAGGTTTCACTATATAGTAACCAATCAGAACATACAAGCTTCTATGATCATCACACAAATCATTAGCTTTATGTTATTGTTACAAGTGATAACCTATCTCATGGTCTCCCCCCGAATCTGAGATCCTCTCCCAATTCCACCCTTCGAGCAGCGCCTCTGCTCAGATTAGTTTCTGTTCCTCAACAGATGCGCGAAACTTCAATCGCGCAAACACAACCCGAACTCAATCACCCTTCTCCTCGAATAGTGTTTGATCACAAGAACGTCGATTTTTGTCAAAACATTCAGCCTCCCAACATGCTTGTCCTACACGCTTAAGAACTCTGAATATTTAGCACAAAGATGAACTACAATAACAAAATCAAAAGCGAAGCTGAAATTTTGATCAGCTAGTCGTGCAAGATGCCACACACAATGTTACGTAAGAAGCTATAACTTTGTGTCTGACTTCTTGTGTAAATAACGCAGGACAGTAAATACAAAGCTATAAACAATGACACATCAGATTGTTTACCCAGTTCGGTGCAACATCACCTACGTCTGGGGGCTCTCAGCCTAGTGGAAAGATTTCACTTATCAGTAATTCGTCAGAACATACAAGTACCTGTGATCATCCCTAGATCTATACTTTATGCTACGTCTTACAGTGCAATCTATCTCAGGATCTCCCCCTGAATCCAAGACTCCGTCTTGATTCCACTCTTCGAACAATCGCCTTGCTCTGTCAATTCAAGTCTTCGTACAACTTTGTGGTTGCGTGCAGTCTTCACTCACGCGGTCAGTAAACCCTCAATCACCTAACTTTCAATAGTTATGTGATGCACAATATCCTTAGCTCAATCTGCAATTTCTCAGCCCGCAAACCTTCACGTCTAAGAACCTTGCAAATTGTTGCTAGGAAACAAATAAAGAACCACACGATTGCTAAGGGGGTAGCCTAAGATTTTATAGCAATCGAGGATGAGTACTAACCCTAATAGGTTTCCTCTTAATCACCGTCTTTCTTCTTTCCAAATTTAAAGGCGTTTCTGGAATTTCCTAATCGTCTTCAAACTTTCTGCAGAAACTGCACTTTCCTGATTTCTGTCAATCAGGATGTTTATCGAGATGCCGTCAACAATGTTACACAAGATGTCGTAGAAGATGCTTCGACATTCTTTGTAACATGTTCTTCAGTTCCTTTTAAAAATCAGCCAATCTCTAAAACCGTCGTAACTACAATCTCCCCCTTTGGCTTTTTTTAAGGACAACATTCTTCGTCGCAATCTGCGTCGCATTTGTCGTTTGATGCACACGATCGGCAGTCATCAAGTCTTTGTTTGCGTTTCGCGTCTCGTAATGTCTCTTGCGCGTATCATCGTGTCTTTGCGTCGTCGCGTCGTCTCTATCTTTCTTGTATCATCGCGCGTATCTATCTTACTCTTACTCCCCCTTGCTGGCTCAAAAAGAGCCAAAATTTAAACAAATATTTGTAACAAAGCAGGGTAATAAGAAAGAAATCCAAACTTAACTCACACTTACTCCCAATCAGCAGTCGAGAGTGAGTGTGAAATAGTGTTAAACAAAAATTACAAAATAAAGATGTTCAGTTGTTTGGTAATCAGAAAGTTTATGAAATTAAACAGAGCTGCTGCTGGAACTGGCAGTCTCTTCTTCAGTAGCGTCAGCGGAGGCATGTTGAGTAGATTCTTCTAGAGCATTTGGTAGAGAGGTGGTGTCATCATCTTCGGAGCTAGGAGGGGACATGGACTTTAGCAGGTTGGCACAATGTGATCGTCGCTGGGAGAGATGCTTCAGGTCTATCTTCAGATTGACGATGTCCTCGTCAAGCACGACTATCTCTCTTTCAAGCATAACTGCATCCCTGCTGGTGGTATTGGTTGGAGGGGCGGCACTTGTGGCTCGACTGGTCGTTGCCTTGGCTTCTGGCCTGACAAGATCAGGAGCATGCTTGCCCTCAAACAGCTTGTGGCTGACCACAATCAGTCCTCCTCGTTTGCCAACCTTATCCGTTGTCTTCAACACTCCAGGGTGTTGATGTACAAGCAGCTTAGAGATAAGGGAGGGAAAGGCAATAGGTATTTTCACAGCAAGTAGTCTGGCATGTCGGATAAGATGATCAATAACAAATTGCCCAAAATCAAGTGTAGACCCAGTACCTATTTGGAAGATGAATATCGCCAGCTCTGGTTTGATAGAGGATGCGTGTGTGGAGGGAGCCCAATTTGCTACACCGATGCGAAAGAGAATGGAGTACTTGGATGTAAGGTCTGATGCTGCCACAGTGCCTTTGGTAGGCCACTTTCTGTTTTTGTCTCCGGTAATCTCACAGAGTACTTTGTTCAGGTCAGGTGGAGGCACAGATCGAACACGCTTTCTCCCCAGGAAGTCATTTATGATGTCAAAGGAGATGTTGAAGCGAATGCCTCTGACATACACCTTCTCAAAATCCGGATCATCCGGAGTTCCCAACCCAGTAGGCAAATTTGCAATAAATTCCTTGACCAAGAGGGGATAGTGGTTACCGATGTTCGTGACTGTCTTCATAAGCTCTGCCTGCTCCAGAAGTTGGACAATGGCATCTAGTCCCAGCAGTTCTGATGACAGGGTCTTCTCGGGGTACGTCGTTCTCTTGAACACGAATTCCCACCGTTTGGCACCGTCTGCAGAGTGAAACGACACATTGTCGTAAGGAACACTCGAGGTGTTCTTGACCGATTTCAGGCTTTTTCCCTTCTTTGCCTCCTTTGTAGTAACTTCCTCTACATCTTCATATGTTGCTTCATCTACCAATCTCCTTTTGGACACAACTTTCTTCCCTTTTTCCTTGACGGATATCTTTTTCTTCTTGTTGCTGGGGCCTCCAGCATCTTTCACCTCCTTCCTCTTCTTAGTTTCTTTGAGTTTTTCAACCATCACAGCTAGACTTTCATTTTCTTCTAATACCTTCTTCTTCAGGGATGACAACATCGTGTGTGCTGCCTCAGCAGCATCTTCTGTTGCATCTTCTCAAGCATCCAGAATTACTGTTGTCCTTCTCAGCTTCTTCCTCGGCTTCTTCCGAGTCAACGACTTCTTTTTCTACTACAGCCTCCTTTGTGGCTTCAGGAATGACATCTGTTGTACCTTCTTCCTCTCCTTCTCCTTCAGCAATACGCTCCAACCCATGACTGACCGGGGTCAAGTCTTTTTCTTCTCCTCCAGGATTAATCAGTTCCTCCACCACACCTTCTTGAGGTTGATTTTGGTTTTCCAGTAGCGACTCCAACAGGTCACTATTTCTAGAGGTATCGGTGTTTGAAATAATGGAAGAGTCGATACCTGGGACATTTGTTGGTACTGGAACAGGAACAATCTGCATGGACGCTTCTCGGCTTTCTTCCCCAAGATCAGTCTCTCTTTCTGGCCCTGTTAGGTCTGTCATGGAGAATGCAGAGCTTCCGGTTCGAGGTCGTTTAGGAACTCGAGAAAAAGTGGGCATTGGGGCTTCCTTTGGTGAGGTTTCTATGGGAGATTCTTCAGTTTTCTTCAGCGTCTTTGGTCCTTTGATTCGGACTCCATGCTTGTTGATTTTTGGATTGCTGCTCTTGGAGCTTTTGGCTTCTGCTTTCTTGGGTTCGGATCGTTTACTCCCAGTGGCCTTCTTTGGTGCTAAGGCGCTTCGAGTCTTCATCATATCTGTGGTTTTTTGTTGCAGAGAGTGAAGGTGAGGGAGATGAGAGCGAAAGCGAGAAGAGGCAGACTAGGTTTAGATTTTGAAAACAGGTTGATTCAAATCAAATCTGTTGAAGTCCGAGCGTATCTTTTGTGACCTTTCCTTCCTTTATATGGGCTTTTGGTATGTTTGGCCCAACGGCATGTGTTGGGATTTTGGACCGGTTCATGAAGAGGCACCAACTAACTCCTCTCAACCGTTTCTGTAACTTCTATTGTTCGTTGATGGTGCACAGACTGACTGATGATCTGAGGTACTCAAATCTGCTCGCATCTAATGCCTTTGTGAAAATATCAGCAAGTTGCTTCTCTGTAGGGATGTGCTCTAGGATGATTTTCTTATCTTCGACCAGCTCTCGAATGAAGTGGGGTCTAATGTCAATTTGTTTGGTCTTACTGTGTTGGACAGGATTTTTGGAGATGTTGATGGCACTGACATTATCACAATATAAAGTCATGGCTTCCTGTCTGACATTGTATTCGACTAACATCTGCTTCATCCATAGTAGTTGTGTGCAGCTACTCCCAGCAGCAATATACTCCGATTCGGCAGTGGAAAGGGCAACACAGTTTTGCTTTTTACTAAACCATGATATGAGGTTGTTGCCAAGGAAGAAGCATCCTCCAGATGTGCTTTCCCTATTTGCTGGGTTTCCAGCCCAATCGGCATCACAATACCCCACCAGGGTAGAGGATGTGTCGAATGAGTATAATAAAACCAAGTCTATAGTCCCAGAGATATATCTTATAATTCTTTTAGCTTGGGAGAGATGACTAACCTTGGGATTAGCTTGATATCGTGCACATACTCATACAGAGTAGGCAATATCTGGTCGACTCGCAGTAAGGTAGAGAAGACTACTGATAATGCTTCTGTATAGGTGTTGGTCGACGGCTTCTCCTGGATCATCTTTAGTTAGCTTGATATGTGTAGCTGCAGGTGTCCTTTTATGTGAGGCTTTCTCTAGCCCAAACTTCTTGACAATATTCTTCGCATATTTGCTCTGAGATGTGAAGATACTATCTTTTAGCTGTTTGATTTGGAAGCCTAGGAAACAGGTAAGCTCTCCCACCATGCTCATCTCGAATTCTGATTGCATCTGTTGAATAAATTTTTCTACCATCTTGCTTGACATCCCTCCAAAGACAATGTCATCAACATAAATTTGAGCTCTCTATGGGTTGAAACAAGCATCAAGGGCTTGGTATGAAAGGCTCACAATAAACCCTTTAGGTTGTGATACATATACTTCTTCGTTGAGATCCCCATTCAGGAAAGCACTTTTGGCATCCATCTGGTAAAGCTTTACCTGTAGATGACATGATATCCCTAGTAGGAGTCTGATTGCTTCAAGTCTCGTTACTGGAGCAAAAGTCTCATCGAAGTCGACTCCCTCAATTTGAGTATACCCTTGAGCAACTAACCTGGCTTTGTTACGAGTGATGTTGCCAAGCTCATCGGACTTATTTTTGAAAATCCATTTTGTGCCAATGACATTTACTTCACTTGGCTTAGGCACCAGTTCCCACTCCTGATTCTTCTCAAATTGAATCAGTTCCTCTTGCATAGCATTGACCCACTACTCATCATTGATGGCTTCATTGATATTTTTGGGTTCAGTCTTTGAAACGAAGCATATGTTGCCTATCACCTCGTTGTAGTCTTCAGGAGTTTTTGACCGAGTCTGTATGCCTTCATTTAGGTTTCCAATTACTCCAGAGATAGGATGATTAGTCTGGATTCTTCGCGAGGGATTCTTTTTACTGGTTTCAGGAACTGTCTCATCATTATCGACATTTGGACTAGCATCATAGTAATCTGATTTGCTGCTCGCATCTTCTCTGACATCAGTAATAACATTCTTCCTAACATTGTTGGGATAGACTCCGTCTTCATCTGTCGCATCTTCTGAGGCATCTTCAAAATCATCATCAACAACAACATTGATTGATTCCATCATGGTTTTGGTTTGTTTGTTGAAGACTCGGTACGCGCAACTATTCCTTGAGTAGCCAAGGAAGATGCCTTCATCACTTTTTGGATCAAGCTTTCGACGAGGCTCTCTATCAGCCAGAATATAACAAGTGGATCCAAAGATGTGGAAGTACCTAACATTGGGCTTTCTCCCCCTCCATATTTCATAATGAGTTACTAACATACTTGGTCGGAGAGTGACTCGATTGTGGATATGGCAAGCAGTGTTAAGTTCTTCTGCCCAAAAATGAGTTGGTATGTCCTTGGCCAGCATCATAACTCTAGCCATCTCTTGTAGAGTCCTGTTTTTGCGCTCAACAATGCCATTCTGTTGGGGAGTGATTTGTCCCGAGAACTCATGAGCTATCCCTTCTGAGTTACAGAATTCTGCAAATTTGCTGTTCTCGAACTCTCGTCCATGATCATTACGAAGTCGAATTATTTTGCCAATTGTTTCCCCTTTTTCTCGTTGGACTTGGATGCACAGATTCTTGAAGATCGAGAATGTATCTGATTTGTCACGAGGGAAGTCAACCCATGTGTATCGTGAGTAATCATCTACACACACAAAGACATAGCGTTTTCCTCCAAGACTCTCAACTTGCATTGGCTCCATTAGGTCAACATGTATTAGCTCCAGTACTCGAGAGGTGGTGATGTGTTGCAGCTTCTTGTGTGACATCTTGGTTTGCTTCCCAATCTGGAGACAAAACATTTTGCCGCTTCGATATGTGATTCGGGGGACCAGATATAACAGTTATCCATTGAGCGGATTCCTTGTAGAATAGTGACTTGATTGAAGTCTTTTACTACACAGCCTTCTTTAGTAAATTTCACTTCTGAACCTTGATCACAGATCTGGCTGATGCTAATTAGGTTTACCTTAAGTCCTTCTACAAGTAATGCTTCAGTTAGGCAGGAAGCTCCTGAATTCTTAAGTACTCCTTTTCCAATGATTCGTGCTCGAATCCCATCTCCAAAAGTAACATACCAGTTTGTATATAATTTGAGATTGGAAAGAAACTCTGGAGTACCTGTCATGTGTCGAGAACATCCACTGTCGAGATACCAGTCCTTGTTTGTTGATGCACTTAAGGATGTATATGAAACATTAGCTCGATAGACTAGGTTCTTAGGTCTCCATTCAAGGCGGGATGTTTTCTGAGGAGTTGAGAGATGCCTTTGATGTCTCTTTGGTAGCTGAGCTTGCTTCCTCCCAAGAAGTTGAAAACAAAAAGGTCTGACCACAGTAATGACATATCCATTGATATTGATAAGCTGGTCTTCTGTAGTATTGTTGTCTGCGTGGAGGATGTCTTCTGACAGTTGCTTGACAAGAACATGTTGTAGACGATGTCATGGCATTTGTTGTAGGTCGTCCTGTAGGATGTGTTGGGGCATCCAGTGGTTTCTTGTCAACCATGGCTTGTTGTGGGACAAACTTCGTCACTGCTGTTGAGGGGATATCGTATGTGTACCCTAGTCCCGTCGTATCCTTGGAATGCATTCCCACTGATAGAATCTTGTCAAGGCTTTCCGTGCTAGGATTCATCATCTTTACCGATTTAGTCATAAGACTAATTTCTCCATTAAGTCTGGTGATTTCGCGTTTTAGCTCTACGATTGTCTCTAGAAATCTAGACTTGTCGTTGGTAAGACTGATAATCCGTTCACCTTGTTGATCAAGTATCAGAGTTTCCTTGATCCATCTGGTATGTAAGCCTTTGTACGCCTCGACTAGTTGTTCTTTAGTCCAATTCTCATTTGGAGTTGGATGGTGGTGATCATCATTGATATTGGCAGAATTATCAATGTTAAATACATGAGTAGTAGTAGTGAATGCAACAAAGTTGCTTACCTCTTCAGATCCACTATCTTCATTGTCATCATCTGATAGGGTGGCATTATATCCTCGTTTTTGTTGTTTGAGGAAATTTGGACATTCTCTGCGAAGATGGCCGAATCCTTCACATTCATGGCATTGAAGTCCTTTGTTCTTGTTGTTTTCTTCTCCACTCCTGTTTGGTCTGTCAAGACTTCCTCCTGGTTGAGCTTTTTGTGGAGCTTTGTTTCTGGCATTTGTTTAGACATTTTGTCCACCCATTCGACTGAATCTTCTCGTGACTTTGTTGTAACTTTTTGTGAGAATGGCCATTGTAGCATCGATGTGTTCTTCAGAATCAGAATCCTCAGGTTCTGGTTTCTTGTGTGTTGAGCTTTTGAAAGCAACTCCTTTATTCCTTTTTCGATGTTGGGCAGAGACAACTCATAGGTCATTAGAGACCCCATTAGCTCATCGAATTTTAAGATCTTGAGGTCATGAACTTCCTCAATTGCAGTGATCTTCATCTTAAATCTAGGCCTAAGAGCACGCAGGGTTTTTCTAACCAGTTTTTCATCAGACATTGGTTCTCCCAGAGAATAGGATTCATTGGCTAGATCACGAATACGAACATTGAATTCTGCAATTGATTCGTCTTCTTTCATGATGAGGGCTTCGAAGTTGGTTGTCAGGTATTGGAGTTTTTGTTCTCGAACCTTGGTTGTTCCTTCATATGCAACAGTAAGGATGTCCCATGCGGATTTGGCAGTTGTGCATGTGTTGATTAGTCTGAATACGTTCTTGTCAACGCCGTTGAACATAGCATTCAGAGCTCGAGAGTTTCCATGTGATTCCTTGTCTTCATCATCAGTCCAATATTTTTCTGGTTGGACCGATAGGATTACCATCGTTTTCACTGATTTGTGGGGCATTCCAACCATTGATCACAGCCTTCCATGTTTTGTTGTCAAGTGACTTCATGAAGGCACACATCCGAGCCTTCCAATAGTCGTAGTTACTTCCATCTAGAATAGGTGGTCGATTGATGGATCCTCCTTCTCTGGTATTGTCCATCTTGATCAAAATATTTGTTTTAGGAACTCACCTAAAGCTGTAGGTGCCCCTCTGATACCAATTGAAATTTTGATAAGCTAGTCGTGCAAGATGCCACGCACAATGTTGCGTAAGAAGCTATAACTTTGTGTCTGACTTCTTGTGTAGATAACGCAGGACAGTAAATTTAAAGCTATAAACAACGACACAGCAGATTGTTTACCCAGTTCGGTGCAACGTCACCTACGTCTGGGGGCTCTCAGCCTAGTGGAAAGATTTCACTTATCAGTAATTCGTCAGAACATACAAGTACCTGTGATCATCCCTAGATCTATACTTTATGCTACGTCTTACAGTGCAATCTATCTCAGGGTCTCCCCCTGAATCCAAGACTTCGTCTTGATTCCACTCTTCGAGCAATCGCCTTGCTCTGTCAGTTCAAGTCTTCGTACAACTTGGTGGTTACGTGCAGTCTTCACTCACGCGATCAGTAAACCCTCAATCACCTAACTTTCAATAGTTATGTGATGCACAATATCCTTAGCTCAATCTGCAATTTCTCAGCCCGCAAACCTTCACTTCTAAGAACCTTGCAAATTGTTGCTAGGAAACAAATAAAGAACCACACGATTGCTAAGGGGGTAGCCTAAGCTTTTATAGCAATCGAGGATGAGTACTAACCCTAATGGGTTTCCTCTTAATCACCGTCTTTCTTCTTTCCAGATTTGAAGTCGTTTCTGGAATTTCCTAATCGTCTTCGAACTTTCTGCAGAAACTGCACTTTCCTGATTTCTGTCGATCAGGATGTTTATCGAGACGCCGTCAACAATGTTACACAAGATGTCGCAGAAGATGCTTCGACATTCTTTGTAACATGTTCTTCAGTTCCTTTTAAAAATCTGTCAATCTCTAAAACCGTCGTAACTACAGAAGCTACTAAGGAGATGTTGTCCAACTTTTATAGTAGCTGGTTGCGTCTCACGTGTCTTTAGGATTTCCTAAATCCTTACGCCGCAAATCATCACACTCTTGAAGTCGTCTCGAAAGATCTTCTAAAGACGGAAACTCTCCTAAAGTCGTCTGGAAAGATGTTTTTCTTCTCACATCGCTACTTCTGGATGGACATTTAGGTGTCATGTATTCTCTACCAAAATTTAAAAAAATTGAGTGTATTGAAGTACACAATTGTAAACAATGAAATGAATAAAGTCTCGCTTTGTGTGATTGGTTTTCCTAATGTGAAGGAGTGATCATTAACGAGTTTCAACAGTGGTTTGTGGATGTGGTCAGTGATTTCATGTGGATGTTTGAAATTTTTAAAGTTACATGAGTGTGAATTATGGTTGGAGTAATAGGTTTGGAAGATCTCCATGTCTAGCGGAAAGGAATCACTATTGAAGAGGATGAGGGAGTTTAGTTTTCAAGGAGTTTGAGAAAGGGGATTCTTCATTCAACGTTCCCCATATACTGGTCGAATTCTTCATTTGATGCATAAGAAAATCTTGCTGAGTATGCCTATTGAAATTCTGGTTAGTAGCAAGATGTCAATCACAATATTAATACTTAGTGATAGACAACTTGATAATGCACAAATAAACAAACTCACAGAACATAAAAATATATGGCACGCGATACAGTACTAACTATTTGGCAATTAGTTCATAAGATACCATAAATCCTTTGGATGAACATACTTTCTCTCTGTATCAGAAATCTCTTTTGCATGAGTCTCCGTATATGTTGAGACTGTCTTGAGTAGACCAGCTTCGCGTAGCAAATCCATAATAGCTTCAATGTTTTGCGCCTCAGCAGAATGCTCTCATTCCGAAAAATGACTCGATTCTCTTGTGAAGGGACACATAGTCGAGAGGTGCAGCAGGAACAGTCTTTGAAAGCTTCTGTCCTCCCACTGATTTCTTGTTTCTTGTGTCATGGGATGCTTCTAGCACTTCTTCTTTATCCTAAGCTGAAGTTGGCTTATCAACTAGTTCCACATTAGACTTCTTCTTTCTACACTTTCTTAAGTTAATCTTGGATTTATTCTTTTTCTTCAAACTCTTTTCAGAGCGAAGAGTAGCAATACGCACATCTTTATCTACTTCGAAAACCATCATCATGAACAATATTCCTTTCTTCATACTTATCAGCGTTTTCTTGATCACAGGAAGTCGGAACATCTTTCCTAACATCTTCCCCCTCATCAGCTTTGCCCAAATTCACTTGAGTCGAGGAGGTTGGAACATCTTTTGCCACATCCTTGAGCCTTTGCACATTGATTTGATTCAGAGAGAGTTTCTTCCATGACATCCCCACCTTCTGCTTCTTCGTCACCTGATGTGCTACTAACATTGGAATTTGTCAGAACTTCTTTCTCAACAACATCCTCCCCTGTGGTGATAGGAAGAGGGTTTACAATAGGCACATTTAATTCTTTCATGGCATCTCCGACCTTTATATTAGGTGGATTTCCGGAATGCATCCCTTGGACCTTGACTTCATATTTGTTCCTTGCAGCTCTGGGTCCAATACCTCTCTTAAGAACAGTTCACTTATTTATTTTTGGATTTCGTTTACGAGATGATCCTCCAGTCCTTAATCCTCTTTTGGTGTCAACCATTATCAAGAGAGAGTGGATTTATTTTACCGAAAAAAACTTCCTTGGGAGCTAAGACGGTTGTGGCATGTTAGACAAGCTGAAATATTTTTCATGGTAATTTTATCTTCAAGTGGACCTTGTTTTGAGCCAGGTTCATATTCAATTTAGATGTCTTCTTAGTCTAGAGAGGAAAAACCGAATCGCCAAAATCCTCTCCATTACTAAAGGCTCTCAAACCTGTTTGCATCCATGGTTTTTGTAAAAATATCAGCTAGCTGCTTTTCGGTGTGAATATACTCTAGTTTGATCTTCTTTTCTTCCAGTAGGTCTCAGATAATGTGATGTCTAACTTCAATATGCTTGGTTCTGCTATGTTGAACTGGATTCTTTGAGATGTTGATGGCACTAATGTTGTCACAAAACAATGTAATGACATCTTGTTTGAAACCATACTCAGCAAGCATCTGCTTCATCCATAAAAGTTGAGTAAAACTACTACAGGCTGCAATATACTCGGATTCAGCTGTGGATAGGGCAATGTAATTTTTTGTTTGCTGAACCAAGAGACAAGGTTATTCCAAGGTAAAAGAATCCTCCCGAGGAGCTTCTTGTGTCCGATGTGCTACCTGCCCAATCGGAATCAAAATATCCCACTAGAGTTAGAGAATGTGTCGAAAGAATATAGTAATTCTAACTTAGCCGTACCTGATATGTATCTAATAATCCTCTTAGCCTGAGTTAGATGGCTAGCTTTTGGATTTGCTTGATAGCGAGCACAAATTCCCACCGAGAAAGCTATGTCAGGTCGACTTGAGGTGAGATATAGAAGTCTTCCAATGATGCTTCGATAGAGGCTTTGATCTACATGTTCACCTTGATCATCTTAGGTAAGCTTCATGTGAGTGGCAATTGGAGTTCTCTTGTGGGAAGCTTTCTCGAAACCAAACTTCTTTACAATGTTCTTGGCATACTTGCTTTGAGAGACAAAGATGTCATCCTTCATCTGTTTGATCTGGAAGCCTAGAAAGGAGGTTAGCTCACCAACCATGCTCATCTCGAACTCAGACTGCATATGTTGGACAAAATGTTCTGCTATCTTGTCTGACATCCCTCAAAAAACAATGGCATCCACATATATATGAACAAACATGATGTTGCGCCCTTCCTTCTTGACAAATAGAGTCTTATCAACTCCCCCTCGATTATAGCCATTCTGAACCACGAATTGAGTTAGTCGTTCATACCCGGCTCGAGGTGCTTGTTTAAGACCATAGAGAGCTTTCTTAAGCTTATAGACATGGTTCGGGGAGTAGTAGTCTTCAAACTGAAGGAAATCCATGTGGTCCAATTAAATCAATTTCATGCAGCGGAAGCGAAATTAACCATGGATCTCTTAAACAAATTAATAGATCTTCATGCATATTTAGACCAACATACTAACTCACATAAACAAAGAGTTTTACCTTGATATTTTCGAATCCAAGTGATTTGGAATGGACTTACTTCTCTATCACGTCACACAAACGATGTGATGATCATGGGATCAAAACCTTCAAGACAAGTTTACTAGTCTTGCTTGAAGGAGGCAACAACCGAAAAGAGAGTGTGAGGGGGAGGGGGGAATCGGCCGAAAATAAGAGGGATGAGAGAGAGGGATTTTGGCTAGGATTGTAGGAATAATATATTCTTAACCCTAAGTCAAATCATTTCCCTTTTAGAATTTCTTTTAATTATAAGTATAATTATAATTAAGGGGTAATTCCATGTCAGTACCTCAAGTTTGCGTCATTTCGAATTCAGTACTCTAAGTTTGAAACTTTTTTTGCCGGTACCCCAAGTTTACTTACGTTGCAGATAAGTACCTAATTTGTTAAATCTAACAGAATTGAGATGTGAAAAGACCAAAATGCCCCTAATGTTTATGATTTGAAATCTGACCGGTTTGACCAGTTCAAATCCAATCAAACCAGTTCAATTTGACCGCTTTAATTAATAATAATTAAAATAATAATAATTATTATTAGTAATATAAAAATTAATTATTATTAGACCAGTTCAAATTGAACCGATCATATTTCAAATCATAAACATTAGGGGCATTTTTGTATTTTCACATCTCAATTATGTTAGATTTAACATATTAGGTACTTATCTGCAACGTAAATAAACTTGGGGTACCGACAAAAAAAGTTTCAAACTTGGGGTACTAAATTCGAAATTACGCAAACTTGGAGTACTGACATGGAATTACCCCTATAATTAATTAAATACTAAAAGGGCCTCCATCCAATCACTTAAACTCATTTAATTAAATTCTTTTTTAGCCCAATAAGACTTAGGATTATAATTAAATGGCGTAATTAAATCAGCCCCAAATTGGTTTAAACATATTCCCATAGCCGTCCAGTTTACAACCTAGACCGGGAATTGTCTAATCCGTTTCAGTTTAGCTTAGACCGATTAAGTCTAACTAATTAGGAAAGTGAACTTTCCTAATTCTCTTATCTCTTCATATTTTGGCTTTCAAAGTCTCCTCTTGCCATACTCACCGTTCTAAGTGTGTGACCCTCCAGGCTCACGACACGTTGGCAGATAGTCACAAAATTATCATTTTGCCACTTTCCATCATAAGTGGCCTCTAGTAAGACATTATGATTACCCAACGTTCATGAATATCGATGATTCGATTTAACCTCATATCGTCAATGTCATTATCCCTTTATCTCTAGATATCTAGATTGATCATAAGGTATAGAGTCGTCATCCTTATTTAATCAATCACTATTTCTTGATCTGTGAGATAACTGAATCCTGATACTGTGTATCTCTAGCATGGTCATACATTTCGTTTTAGTCAGTCTCATCAAGTGGCCTAAACAGATATATTTCCCATGCCGGAGCATGAGGGGATAAATCCCTTAGCCTTTTTACGTGTTCCCTAACATAATCAATAACTGAGCCAATCAAAGCCCTTATGACTAACCTTTTACAGATAATATTAGGGAACGTCAACCTCAGTTACTAATTACATAGTAACGTTAAAGACTTATAGGTCTAAGGATAGTTTGACAAACTATGATATATGAGTATGTTCATGACAACATCTATGCTACATACTCACCTTTGGATCGTCCAATATCATTCCCCGAATGATATCCATGATCTAACTCCGGCACTCGCCTTGCCATGATCAGTAGAGCGTGATCATATAATGTTATCCTCATACTGGTCGCTTCTGATGAAGCATGTATGACAAGGGTTACCTTAAATGTGATTCTTTCTGTTCTACAGTTCTACTATTATTGATGATACACATAATGACATAGATCAAATTGCATTAAATATTTCTGTTCTACACGAAAGGCACGACTATTTTTGGAGTATCCAAGGAAGTATTCCCTCGTCGCTTCTAGGGTCAAGCTTACATCATGGTTTCCTATCAGAAGGAATATAGCATACCGACCCAAAGACATGGAAATACTTGACATTAGGCTTCCTCCCCCTCCATATTTCATAAAGTGTGACCGAAGTCCCTGGACGAAGGGTGACATGATTGTGAATATGGAAGACCGTGTTAAGTGCCTCTGCCCAGAAGTGAGGAAGAATGTCTTTGACTAGCATCATGACCCGAGCCATCTCTTGAAGAGTGTGATTTTTCCTTTCAACGATCCCGTGGGGGTAAAGAATTCATGTGATATTCATTCGGCGTCACAAAATTTGACAAAGTTGATGTTCTCGAATTCATGTCCATGGTCGCTACATCCGCCATCCATACACGGTTAAGAGCTCTGAGAATTTAGCATAAAGAACATGTATGTTGCTAAGGGGATAACACCTGCTTTTATAGCAACTCCACATGCCTATTTGGTCTTCCCCTCTAAATAGGCAATACAATTCCAAATAGGAATTCCTTTTCCGCCTTGCATTATTGTCAAGTTGACATGTCCCGTTGTCGCCTTAATTTTCCTTGCTAGCCTGTATTCTTCCAGCTGGACGTTGCCTAAATTCGTCGCGACATAATCCCTTGTGCGCCAAGCTTATGTGAATTATATAGGAACGCTTCGACCACTTACCTAATCCTGTGCGCATCATGTTTCGCTAAATGTGTTGCAACATGTTGGCTGACATCCTTACCTTGCGCTAAAAAATATGCCAACACTAAACTAGAAACAATCTCCCCCTTTGGCAATTTTTTAGGCAAGCATAACTTCACAATCTTCACAGTAAACTTCCAGCGAGCAACTTCTCTAGCTAACACGATCATCTTCAGCCATCTTCATCAGTGGCACACATCGGAGCATAACTTTTTGTCCTTCATCTTCATCAATGGCACACAATACCCTAATCGATCAAACACTCAATTCTCCTCGAATTATGTTTGTCGAGCACATGGTTCTTAACAAATCATACAACCTCCTAATACGCTAAATTTAGCACAAAAAGCTCTGAATATTTTGAGCACGAAGAACCTCAAGGTTGCTATGGGGACACCTTCGACTTTTATAGCAACTACACAAGTATTCTTGACATCAGACTAGGTTTTCTCTTCAGTGCCGTTACGCGTCTTCGAGTACTTCCCTAATTCTACAAGACTTCGGTTTCCTCTTCGGTGCAGTTACGCGTCTTCGAATACTTCCCTTATTCATGCAAGCTTCCTTTTCCCATATTCACATACGTTTTGGGAATGTATACTAATCCTAACCTAAAATACAGTCGACATATGTCTTTCGCTAATGCTTCAGACATTGCGACTGACATCTTTTTGTGTCTTATAAAGTACAGCCAACTTAACGTAACAACAACATCTATTAATGGGAAGGTAAAGGAAGATCATGATGGTTTTCAGATTCGTTCATTTTTGACAGGTCTCTTCAGGGATCCCTTCAGGAATCATCATTACTTTATCATAGAAATGACATTGGCTTAGCTACCCATGGGCTATGCATTTCCTTATTAAGTTTGTATCTCGAAAAGTCAGATGCTGTTTTTTTGTGCAAGAGGTAGAATGGAATGTATTTGGCGCAGGGTGGGTGTGACCGAAGTAAAATGCTTTATATGAAACAATTCCCTGATATCCATGATCCCCAATCATCATTGATATTGATATGTGCGTGTGTGATTTCAGATTGTTGCACGTGTGGTTGGTTGAGAGTGGAGAAATTAAGGAATGTGAAAATTGTTTCAAGTTTACATATTTCGTTAATTTTACACTCACTATTTTGTCCAAACCCGACTTGAATTTGCCTTACCTTAGCGTCAGAATCAATAGACTCGCATCTTTCTATGGGATTGTTATTTGAGGGTCGTAACTACACTTTTCCTTATTATTTGACGACCGGTACACTCTCCAATCAATGCGTACTAAAGTTTACAAGAACACAATCAATGGTTTCCCAGACATGTTACTAATGCATGTGCAAATGAAGCAAGTTCTTAAGGATTACCTAAAAGAAGAGGTTGATGACTCCGCCACTCTATCACCCCTGATGTGCGGAAAGCAAGTCTGCTCGCGAGGACCCGCTCCCTTCCCATGCATAAGGAAGTAAGATTACAACCCTAATATATCGATCCCACGAGAACGTAGTAGCCAACGGGCACTAGTCTACAATCATTAACAACGTTGGTCCCGAGCAAAATAAAACAAGATGGTTCTGTATTATCTAAACTAAACTATTCAAAACCACACAAATGCGAGATTACAAATTGAATAATGAAGCACAAACCACAATCGTGTCAAAATGCGAGATTGATGGAAAATGTATTGGAATGTAGGGAGATTAAGGGTGATGTGCTAATTCTATGATTATCTAATTAAGGTGTTGACCATTTCATCTTAAGGTATTTTCAAATCCCGATCTAGCCTAACATCCTCCATACTGGACAATGAAATGCCTAATTACCTAAACTGATCTTTGGGTCGTCAATCCTAATCCAATTCGTAAAATATTTAGTCCTTACAAATTTACTAGGGTCGGCTAACTTTTGGCTAGTACCTTATGGTCACAACGCGTTCCCCTAAAAACGCGCACCATGTAATTTCATGCCCTAAATTTAAATCGATCTAGGTCAATTGCCATCGATTCTTCCGAGATTAGATAAGCACTAAATCTACTCGAGAGGTGGAGAACTAAATTACACAATTAAGATCCTTAGTTCGAAATCGTCAATTATAAGTTTGTGAGATTAATTTTAAGCTCTTTCAATCTCAATCATAATAATCTCACAAAGTGTATAACTCCTCAATTCCATTATTATGTTCTCAACATTAATATATAAAAGCAATTCATTCACATGACAATATCAATTCAACACTCTTTAAGCATAAATCACAATCCATAATCCAAATCCAAGTTCACTCAAAATCTCAATATTCTCTAATCAATTAATTCTACACTAATCTAATACTAACGCGTAGAATAGAGCGAGAATTAGAGCAAGAAAAATCCCAAATTATGTATATGATTAAACTCATTAGTCTTCTTCTCCAGCCTCCTCATCAATTTGCCCTCGTCTATCTAGCCTTCTCTACTTGTAAAATGCCTTTGGAACTACCGTGGAAATCCCTATTTTTGATTCCTAGCTAGGTATTTACAGCAAAACTTAAATGGAGGGAAATTAGGAAAGAAAATATAAAATTCTAAGATGATCATGTAACTTGCTGGGACATGTCAGGTGATTCGGCAAGTGTACAAATTTAAATTAAGTCCAGTTCTACCTGTCGAATTTACGTGAAAGTGCCAGAAAAACCTGCTAGAATATTGACCCTTGCAGGTTGACTGATATAAAAAACGGTTTACATCAAATTTGTAGCCTTCCGAGTATTTTTTAATTTGACCCAAGTTTCGGCTCAATCAGACTTCAAAAGAAAGAGTTATACTTCACGCAAGATCAGCCGGAGGTGCTCGAAACGTGATTTCATGCAGTCACTTCATGGATTGAAGAGTTATCGTTCTAGACCTCAAATTGAAAATTCTGATTCGTAGCCAGGACAAGTCGAACACAAAGTCGTAACTTTTGTGTCGACAACTTTTCTAAAACACAAATCGTAATTTAAGCAATAAACAAGTAATAATAATAACGACACCAGAGATGATTACCTAGTTCGGTGCAACGTCACCTACGTCTGGGGGCACTTTGCCAGTGGAAATGTTTTCACTATATGGTAGTCAATAGTACAACTTCAAGCACCAACTAGTTATCACACAAGCTATTGTCCTAAGCTAGTATAGATCTCACCGTGAACAACCTCGACCAAGGTCCCCTCCCCTTGTCTTTGAGATCCTCTCAATTCCACCCTTCGAGCAAGCGCCTATGCTCGGTGTCGTAGTCTTCTTTGACAGATTTGTGAATGTTCAATCACGAACACAAGAACCCTAATCGATCAAACACTCAATCTTCGCGAATTGATGTTTAGTCGAAGTAAATCCGTTCTAGCAAACTAATCAGCCTCTCAACACGCCAATGGTGCACGATTAAAAGCTCTGAGAAATTTAGCAAATAAAGAACAAGAACGGACGAGCTCCTAATGGAGAAGCACAAGCTTTTTATAGCAGCTCCACATTCCTAATCTTTCTCGGATTACGAATAGGAAGTCTCAGACTTCCTAAACAAATTAGGCAAGCAGAGTTGCCGCCTTTGCTGACGTGTTAATGACAGCTGGAAGTCGCCTGGCCTGTTGACGTCATTCTCTTGCGCTCCAAGTCTTTTTGTTGTGACGTCATTCTTCTTTCGCTCCAAGCGACTCTAAATAGGAAAGCTTCAGACCTTTCCTAATCTGGAGCGTAATGAGTCGCTCCACCTGTCGTGTAACATGTTGCACTAACTTCTTACTTTTGCGCTAAAAAAGTATGCCAATACTAAACGTAGCAACAATCTCTCCCTTTGGCAATTTTTTAGGCAAACACATTTGTAAGCACATCGTCATCTTATGGCAGTTACGCACAGCAAGCGATGCGACTTCTGGTGCGGCCTGGTTCGACTTCTGTGTGCAACTTCTGTTTGCGACTTCTAGCGCAACTTTCATCGTCGGTGCGCTTATTTCTCCCCCTGTTTGTCTAACAATATTGCCAAAGGCAATCATACAATGATATACTTATAAAAACAGGGCATAAACAAGCTCAAAACTTGAGCAAATATCCAAAATGTCACATATTGTAGAAATTTAACTCGGACAGACCCCGAGGATTTAAGCAGTTTGTTTGAAACAAGGTATCAGTCTAAAGCAAAGAAATATTTTTAAAAGAGGTGGAGTCATCGACATCATCGTCATCTTTAGCAGGAGCGGTACGTAAGTCATGTAGAAGCGCTTCACAGGTAGTCTTACGGGTTGTCAGAGCAGCAATCGTCTTCTCCAAGTCATTGATCATATCCACCAGCTCCTCCTCCATCCTGGTGCCGAGAGGTCCGGAAGGCCGTGAGCTAGAACCAGCTTCAGATGTTTTGGCCATGGGAGGAGCGAGATCTCTCATATGCTTGCCCTCAAGGTTTTTGAGACTTATGGTGAGAGGCAGAGGCTTCTTCCCAGGTATATCAGTTTCTCGAACAATGTGCGGACATTGTTGGAGGACAGTCCAGTGATCAATGATGGAAAACCAATAGGTAGTTTGACAGCACATGACTTGGCATGTTTGACTAGATGCTCAATAACATACGAACCAAAGTCAAGAGGGGATTGAGTACCTATTTGGTAGATGAGCTTTGCTAGCTCCGTTTTGATGCTCGACCCGTGAGTGGAGGGCGCCCAGTTTGCCAGACCAATTCAGTATAGAATGGAATATTTGGCCGTTAGTTCTACAGCCGCAATGGTGTCCTTGAAGGGCCAGACCTTTTTCCTTCTTCCAGTGATCTCAAAAGCCACTTTGTTCAAGTGAGGGACTTCTGGAGTGACTTCTGGAGCCGCTCTGCCTAGATAAGCATTGATTGTGGTGACAGATATCTCAAAGCACTCTCTTCGAACAAAGACCTTCCTATACTCCGCGTCTTTTGGGTCATTAAACTCACTTGAGAGATTGACGATGAACTCCTTGACCAGCGCTGGGTAGAACGGTCCGATGTTGATGACCGTGATGGTTAGACCTGAGCCACGGAGAAGTTCTACAACTGCGTTCATTCCTTGAGCTTCTGTAGAGAGCTCTCTCTCCGGGTAGATGTTGCATTGGTACACGTATTGCCACTTGACAACATTGTCTACTTAATGAAAAGAGACATTGTCTGTTGGGGCTTTTGGGACGTTTTTGGGAAGTTTCAGACCTCCCATAGACTTCTTGACTCGTGGAGGTACGGCACGAGTTTCCTCCTCTTCTTCTAACTCTTCTTCTTCTGGAGCAGGGGCTGTTACCGAAGTGGATGACTTCTTTCTCAACTTCTTTACTAGTTTAGGAGCAGATGCTCCTCCTTTCTCTGTAGCTTTTCTTTTCGGAGTTAATCTCCTCTGCACTGGTGATTCTTCTTCTTCATTAATCAGTTTTCTTGTTGGTTGTTTTCTTTTCTTAAGCCCTTTGGGCACATATTCTTTTAGCGGCGTTCTGTCCTCTCGCGTAACTTCTTCTTCCACAGTCTTGGCCGTATCTATTTCTTCTGTATTGACAAGATCGTCTAGAGGTTGAGGAACTTCTAGTATGGCTTCCGTTTCTTCATTCAGCCCTGAACTACTGTCCGGAGCGACAAGGGGACTATCGATTTTCTGCATGGCTTCGTCTACCAGAGGTTTCTCTGTTTCAAGCGTTGATTTTGGAAGATCGGATGGATTCTCGCAACTTGTGATAGGAATTTCAGGGATAGACGTCCCTAGACTCTCTTTGATTCGATCCTTTTCTACTGGTTCTACTATCGAAGAGATTGAAGGATTACCTTTTGAAGGAATCTGAGTAGAATGCGAGTCCTCCTTTTCAAGGTTAGCAGCCTCAGGTAAGATGTTGTCCTTCTCAACATCGGGGACAACTTCCACAGATGCGATAGTCGGGGGCGAAGCTGTTGCGCCTTTAGGGTTTTCAGAGCCCTCTCCTGGTAAGTTCCCTCCTCGATTCTTTGCTCCATGTTTGTTTGTTGATGTTTTTGATGCAGACAGCTTTCTAGCGGTCATCTTTACCCTCATCTTGGTTCGCAACTTCTTGGAGGCAGAAGGAACTCGTCCGCTTCTGGTTCCAACCATTGGAATTGTTTCTGAGGGAAGAAGGATCTGCTACAGAAGCACAATGATTTTAATTTTGTGGTGCCCTAAGCGTTTTGGGAAGATGGACGGGGTGTGCAGAGCTTTTCTGCGCGGAAGTCGAAAAGGTCGTGTGCTGATTGGTTCATTTTCAGATTACAATCATTCCTTTTCCCTTTTTTAATTTTAAAACAAATTTCAACTGGGCTATAATAAAGAATTTGGGTCCGGTTTGATTTTGTAGACCCTTTCTGGTCCTGATAGGGAGAGAGCAAAATCAACTAAAAGCTCTCTCTCTTCTTTCTTGACTTCTGGTTACTCAAGACAGCAAAGTCCAAGGGATGACCTTAGACTTTCAAACCTGTTAGCATCTAACGCCTTTGTGAAGATGTCAGCGATTTGTTTCTCAGTGGGTAGGTATTCGAGTTTTATCTTCTTGTCTTCTACAAGCGCTTGAATAAAGGGATGCCTGATATCAATATGCTTTGTTTTGCTGTGTTGAACTGGATTCTTCGAGATATTGATTGCACTAATGTTGTCATAGAACAAAGTCATGACTTCTTGCTTGACCCCATACTCTGCCAACATCTATTTCATCCAAAGGAGCTGAGTACAGCTACTTCCAGCTGCAATATATTCGGACTCAGCAGTAGACAAAGCAATAAAATTTTGCTTTTTGCTGAACCAAGACACAAGATTGTTCCCAAGATAAAAACAACCTCCAGAGGTACTTCTTCGATCTGGTGTGCTTCCCGCCTAGTCAGCATCACAGTATCCAACAAAAGTAGGAGAGGTATCAAAAGAGTATAGCAAACCCAATTCAGAGGTTCCCGAGATGTACCTTATTATCCTCTTGGCATGAGTTAAGTGACTAGCTTTTGGATTGGCTTGATATCGAGCACATACTCACACTGAGAAAGCAATGTCGGGTCGACTTGCTGTTAGATAAGGAACACTTCCAATTATGCTTCGATAGAGGCTTTGATCAACTGGTTCTCCAAGATCGTCCTTTATGCATTTGAAATGAGTGGCAATGGGGGTTCTTTTGTGTGAAGCCTTATCCAACCCGAATTTCTTCACAATAATCTTTGCATATTTGCTTTGGGAGATAAATAATCCATCTTTCATCTGTTTAATCTGAAAGCCTAGGAAGTATGTGAGCTCTCCAACCATACTCATCTCAAATTCGGACTGCATATGTTGTACGAAACGTTCCACCATCTTGTCTGACATCCCTCCAAATACGATATCATCGACATATATTTGGGCAATCATGATGTCACTTCCTTTCTTTTTCACAAAGAGAGTTTTGTCTACTCCCCCTCGAATATAGCCATTCTATACTAGGAATTGGGTAAGACGTTCATACCATGCTCGTGGTACTTGTTTGAGGCCATAGAGAGCTTTCTTTAGTTTGTAGACATGATGAGGAGAGTCATGATCTTCAAATCCCTTTGGTTGAGTAACGTAGACTTCTTCGTTTAAATTTCCATTGAGGAAGGCCCTCTTTACATCCATCCGGTAGAGTTTGAAACAGAGATGGCATGCTATGCCGAGAAGAAGTCAGATGGCTTCCAGTCTGGCTACTGGCGCAAAAGTTTCTTCGAAGTCAACTCCTTCTACTTGTGTGTATGCCACCAGTCTTGTTTTGGTTCGAGTGATATTTCCTTGCTCGTCAGTCTTGTTTTTAAATATCCACTTTGTTCCAATAATATTGACATTGTCTGCCTTGGGGACTAGTTCCCAGACTTCATTTCTTGTAAATTGAACCAATTCTTCTTACATGGCGCAAACCCAGTATTCATCATTGATGGCTTCTTGTATATTCGTTGGTTCAATTTTAGAAATAAAGCAAATGTTCCCTATCATCTCTTTGTAGTTAATAGGTGACTTCTGTCGAGTTCGCACTCCTTCATTGATGTCTCCTATCACATTCTGGGATGGGCGATTCTTCTGAATTCTTCTGGACGGAGCTCTTTGTTCTATGGGAGATGCCTCTTTGTCAGAGATGATTGGGCTTTCGGGTTCAGATTCTTTGTTGCGATCTTCGGCTCTGACTTCTGGCCTGACTTCCCCTGAGAGATTTAGGACTTATTCATCATCGTCACTAGGTTGCTCATAACTGTCATCAATTACAACATTAATGGATTCCATGATAGACCGGGTGCGTTTGTTGAATACTCGAAAAGCCCGATTGTTTCTGGAATAGCCAAGGAAGATGCCTTCATCGCTTTTAGGATCAAGTTTACGTCGAGGTTCCCTATCTACAAGTATGTAGCAGATCGATCCAAAGACATGGAAATATTTGACATTAGGCTTCCTCCCCCTCCATATTTCATAAAGAGTGAGCGATGTTCCAGGGCGGAGGGTCACTCTATTATGAATATGACAAGCCGTATTCAGAGCTTCAGCCCAGAAGTGCTGCGGGATGTCTTTGGCTAGCATCATGACTCTTGCCATTTCTTGAAGAGTACGATTTTTCCTTTCTACGATCCTGTTCTGCTGAGGAGTGATGGGAGCAGAGAATTCGTGTGCTATTCCTTCAGCATCACAAAAGTTTGCGAAGCTGATGTTTTCAAACTCCTTTCCATGATCACTTCTGAGTCGGACGACTTTGCTAATGGCTTCTCCTTTTTCTCGTTGAACTCTCCGACATAGGGCTTCAAAAACTGAGAAGGTGCCTGACTTTTCTCTAATAAAGTCTACCCAGGTGTACCTTGAGAAGTCATTGACACAGACAAATATGTACTTCTTACCTCCTAGACTTTCTACTTGCATAGGTCCCATAAGGTCAACATGTAGAAGTTCTAGAACACGAGAAGTAGTAAGATGTTGTACCTTCTTGTGTGACGTCGTAACTTGTTTGCCAATCTGGCATTCTCCACAAATTTTTCCTTCAACAATTTTGAGGTTGGGAACTCCAATGATCGCCTTTTCAGAGAGAATCTTCTGCATGCTCCTTAAATTGATGTGACCAAGTTTTTAATGTCATAGCTTCGTCTCTTGAGCTTTGAATAAAAAGCACTTGGTTGGCAAGGTTGTGACTGTTGGAGCCCATAGATAACAATTATCAAGAGACCTGTGACCCGTCATGACTTCCTTCTGGTGTTCGTTTTTGACAGTGCACTTGTCACGAGTGAAGTTGACATCTAGATTCAGATCGCATATTTGACTGATGCTGATGAGGTTGACTGTAAGACCTTCTACCAGTAGAGCCTCTTTCAGGCAAGGTGAGTTAGGAAGGTTGAGTTAATGTGACCAAGAATGAGCTATTACCAGTCATATGTCGAGAGAATCCACTATCAAAGTACCAATCATTGCTAGTTGAAGCTTTTAGAGCGATGTAAGCAATATTTTCTCGATAGGTTACCTCCTTGACTCGTCATTCCTTACGTGGTTGGGCTTTCTTGATGGTGGTCCTATGCTTGATGAAGCTCCTTCCGTATAGACGATAGCAGAATGGTCGAATGTGACCTCTTCGTCCACAGTGGTGACATACCCAGTTATGTATTTTGTTCTTTGTCCCAAGAGCGACCAGGGTATGAGGCATTATGGTCGTTTGATCAGGTGTGAAGTTAGTAGACATCTGACGGGGCTTGTGGGTGACAACCTTCTGAGGGACGAAGACGGTGTGTGATGATGAAGCTTCTTTCGAATATCCAAGGCCTTCCATATTTCTAGCTGGTTTTCCGATTGAGAGAATTTGATCTAGAGTGTTAGTGCTTGGATTCCTCATATTTACAGACTTTGTGACTTGTTCTAACTCGCTTTTTAACCGAGCCACTTCCCTTTTGAGATCAACAGTAGTTTCGAGAAGTCGTGACTTGTCTTCGTTAAGAGAAAGAATGAGAGCATTTTGTTTTTCGATTACCTGACAGTCTTCAAGCCACTTGATATAACATTCGATGTATGCGTTGTTGAGAGTCTCATCGGATAGCTCATCATCAGAGTCAGACCTCTTTGAAATCTCGGATGGTTGATCTATTGTGGAGGCAGTAAAAGCAACATAGTTACTTGTACGCTCGAAGTCAATGTCTTCTTCATCTTCATCGTCAGTTAGAGAGGCATTGAATCCCTTCTTCTGTTTCTTTAAGAAGTTGGGACATTCTTTCTGCATGTGCCCATACCCCTCACATTCAAAACACTGAACTCCTTTTTCTTCTCCTGGTCGCTCACCTCGTCTACCATCGTTATTTGTGCTCTCGTTCTTCTGGAACTTGTGCTGAGGCTTGTCTCTGACTTCTCGGGTGCATTCCTTCCTGTCATCTGGTTAAATCTTTTCATGACTTTATTGTAGTTTTTGGCCAGCATAGCGATAGTCTCATCAATTTTACTATCTGAATCAGAGCACGCCAAGTTATTCTGCTTTTGGATAGAATTTTTGAAAGCTACACCTTTATGCTTCTTTTCGATAAGAGGTACGGAGAGCTCGAAGGTCATAAGGGATCCCATGAGCTCATCGAACTTCAGCGTCTTTAAGTCATGAACTTCTTCTATGGCCGTGATCTTCATCTTAAACCTGGGACTTAGGGCTCTCAGTGTTTTTCTGACTAAATCTTAATCGGTCATAGGCTTGCCAAGTGAATATGATTCATTGGCTAGATCCTTGCTACGAACATTAAATTCAGCTATAGTTTCGTCTTCATTCATGGTAAGGGCCTCAAAGTTGGTCGTGAGGTACTGTAACTTTTGCTCTTTGACTTTGGATGTACCCTCATAAGCAACAGCAAGAGTGTCCCAAGCAATTTTGGCACTTGTGCACGTGTTGATAAGTCGAAACACATTCTTGTCTACTCCATTAAATATAGCATTGAGTGCACGAAAATTCCCTAGGGCGGCTTCATCTTCTTCCGCGCTCCACTCTTTTTCTGGTTTGATGCTAGTTTGATTTCCTTGAGCATCAGCATAGTGAGGTTCCTCCCATCCATTGATGACAGCCTTCCAGGTTTTGATGTCGAGAGACTTCAAAAAGGCACAAATCCGTGCTTTCCAGTACCCATAGTTTGTTCCGTCGAGCACCTGTGGTCGATTGACAGATCCTCCTTCCTTTGAGTCCATATTAGCTACTCAAATTTTTTTGCAGGAAAATCACCTAAAAGATAAGGTGCCTCCTCTGATACCAATTGAAAATTCTGATTTGTAGCTAGGACAAGAATTCGAACACAAAGTCGTAACTTTTGTGTCGACAACTTTTCTAAAACGCAAATCGTAATTTAAGCAATAAACAAGTAATAATAATAACGACGCCAGAGATGATTACCTGGTTCGGTGCAACGTCACCTACGTTTGGGGGCACTTTGCCAATGGAAAGGTTTTCACTATATGGTGGTCACTAGTACAACTTCAAGCACCAACTAGCTATCACACAAGCTATTGTCCTAAGCTACTATAGATCTCACCTTGAACAACCTCGACCAAGGTCCTCTCCCCCTGTCTTTAAGATCCTCTCAATTCCACCCTTTGAGCAAGAGCCTATGCTCGGTGTCGTAGTCTTCTTTGATAGATTTGTTAATCTTCAATCACGAACACAAGAACCCTAATCGATCAAACACTCAATCTTCACGAATTGATGTTTAATCGAAGTAAAGTCGTTCTAGCAAACTAATCAGCCTCTCAACACGCCAATGGTGCGCGATTAAGAGCTTTGAGAAATTTAACAAATAAAGAACAAGAACGGACGAGTTGCTAATGGAGAAGCATAAGCTTTTTATAGCAGCTCCACATTCCTAATCTTTCTCGAATTAGGAATAGGAAGTCTCAGACTTCCTAAACAAATTAGGCAAGCAGAATTGCCGCCTTTGCTAACGTGTTAATGACAGCTGGAAGTCGCCCGGCCTGTTGACGTCATTCTCTTGCGCTCCAAGTCTTTTTGTTGTGACGTCATTCTTCTTTCGCTCCAAGCGACTCTAAATAGGAAAGCTTCAGACCTTTCCTAATCTGGAGCATAATGAGTCGCTCCACATGTCGTGTAACATGTTGCACTGACTTCTTACTTTTGCGCTAAAAAATTATGCCAATACTAAACGTAGCAACACAAATGAAGAAAGTTCCTTCTAAGTATTGTATTTTCTTTATTCCTTTTCAATAAGGTGAAATTTTTGTTCGGTATGAACTCTAGATAAAAGAATTATGACTTCCCCAAGATCGGTCAATGGTGATGGAAACGGGTCGTGAGGTTTCCTAGGTTGAGTTGTGCAGGGTGCCCGAGTGAGGTTGGTGAAACTGCCGGGTAAGGTCGTCAGGGTGAGTCCGGCAGGTTACCCGGAAGGTTGAAAATTTCTCAATGTTCATCGTTCGACCTTCCGGGTTAAGCTCAAGTTGATGTAAGTTTGGTAGGTTGCCCTCCTTGGTGATTTTTGCCTATTTTCGGCCTATTTTTATCTGAAATGCACATGACATCCTCGTGAGTCAATTGAGAGAGAAATTTTACTAAAACCTATAAAATTCAAGACAAAATGGGTTAAAATGGGGAGATTTGATTTAGAAGGACAGTGAAATTCTGGCTCTACCAACCAGCCCACACTTAACCATTTCTCCTCCCGAGAAAAAAAAAGAAAGAAAAAGGAAAATGTAATGATTCTTAAAAGACATTATTGTTTTTAATTAAACTCCGAGGTAAACTCGTAGAAGTAGTTTGGGTCCTCCTGAGGGCTTTCCAGAATGGAATGCCCACAAATTCGAATACAATTGCAATGCACACTTGATCTTACTATACAAAAGTAGCAAGCATAATCAAAATTGAAAAAATAAATTTTAAGACAATTTTTTAGAAAATCGCAAATTTCAAAACTGACATTTACACAATCGTGCAAGATGACCATTTCACATCGAGAAGTAA
The DNA here is from genome assembly GCA_963920655.1 of Geranium rotundifolium. NCBI lineage: Eukaryota > Viridiplantae > Streptophyta > Magnoliopsida > Geraniales > Geraniaceae > Geranium > Geranium rotundifolium. Next base: position 18,160,833 of record OY987321.1, read on the forward strand.
TCATAGGAAAAGCTCAGAACTATCATGTATAATGAATTAACTAAGTGTACAAAAAAGGCACATAAACTCTGGAACTCATTCAAATACCAAAATGCAATAATTCAATTCAATGTTTACTCAATCTAAAGTTCATCAATGCAAGTTCTCTAGTTCATATGCTATTGGGTTTGCCATCTCTCTACTAATTGTAGGAGACCTAGTTCCTTAAGTGAATTCATTTGTACGGTTTTGTTATACTTGTAATGTCATGACTTAGATGAAGGTGGAAATTAGAAGAAATAAAATCGGTTAATCATGGTGCATCATTAATAAGTCACTTCTTCCTGACAAAAATCGAGTACATTGCTCTCCCCTCAACACGTTATCCCAAAATTTCCCACTCCTCTTACTAAAGAATCCATTCAATTTTGCATTCAAAACTCTGCTCATTTGAAATGTTTTTAAAAAAACTTTTTTAAGTTCATTGCTTTCTTTATTTGCTCAAAAAATTCTCTTGTAACTTGATTCAGACCTTTCCTTTCCTTTTCAATTTATTTTCTTTTTCTTTTCCCAACTTCTTTTCTCTTGCCCCGAGCATATATGAATGAGTGTAAAAAGAATTAAAATTTGAAAGAATTCTCATAAAACGGCATTTTTTTCCAAAATGAATAACATGAAGAGATGTGACTCGGAAGAACAATGAATTTTCGACCCTATTAATCCCCTTTTAGTTTAGAGAACAATGAAAAGAATCTAAAAACATCATGAGCCTATATAAGGGCGTTTTTATCTATGAGTTTAGATTACAATATTTAATGTCATCGAAAGATAGGAAGAAGGAAGATCGTAGTTTAGGTAGTCGCATGGCACGATTGAACCGTCAAACATCACAAATCTTGGTTACGTGCATGTGAATTTACGCAAGTGCAATTTCGACAACAAGGACATATCTATGTATTTAAACTTTTTACACGTTTAGTATTGGCATATATTGTAATGTGAAGTCAAGATGTTGGTGCGACATGATACTCGCAAGATTAGGCAAGACATCGAAGACTTCATATTTTAAGTAGAGAAGCTCTGCACACAAAAGAATAAAGATCATGGATGAATTAGGCAATGACCAACTGGAAGAAAGACACGCAAGCAAGAATTAATGAAGGCGGCAACGCCAACTTGTCACTTGCGAGAAACGCAAGGCAGCAAGAGACTTACTAATCGGAATAGGAATCCGATTAGACAACGTGAGTTGCTATAAAAATAGGTGCTACCCCCTTAGCAACTCAGTCCTTCCTCTATGCTAAATTCTCAGAGCTCTTAACCGTGTACGACTAGCGGATTGAGAGGCTGATCAATTTAGAAAGGACTTTGTCGATCACATACATCAACTCGAGGAGATTTGATTGTGTGATTTATTTTGGATTCGTGATTGAAGACTCATGAGAAGATTGTCGAAGACAACACAACCGAGCATAGGCTTGCTCGAAGGGTGGAATTGAGAGGATCTCAAAGACAGGGGGAGTCCCTAGTCGAGGTTGTTCACGGTGAGATCTCTAGTAGCTTAGAAAAATAGCTTGTGTGATAGCTAGTTGATGCTTGAAGTTGTACTATTGACTACCGAATAATTAAAACTTTTCCACTGGCAGGGTGCCCCCAGACGTAGGTGCGGAGTCACCGAACTGGGTAAACATATTGTGTCTTCTGTTTACTACTTTAATATTTATCGTCCATAAAGTGTGATTAGGCAAGTTGTCGAACCAATCGTTACAACATTGTGTTCGACATCTTGTTCCTGCTATTTAACAGAATTTCACTCATTTTATATCCATAATCTAATGATAGTTGTACAGAAATTGAATCACTTCCGAATGGACATCAAGAACTTCTTCCTCAATAGATATCTTACTAAGGTGTATACCCACATCCTCTTAGGTATGACGGCCCGCTGAACATATAGTCTGTCATTCGAAGAACACATGATCATCACTATGATATGTTAATGGTTTCCCAAATTTAATGGAGAAATGATCGGTCTTGGGCTTGTCTTTAATCTCAGTAATAAGTTCTTTCAGTTAGGAAGGTGTATTGGGGACAAACCTTCCTCTTATTTTATGTGGATCACATGATCACCACTAAAGATGATACTTAACGTATCTCAAATTTCAAGTGTGATCTTACTCAACAATTCAAGATAAAGGATTTGGGTACCATCACTAAAGATGATACTTAGGATATCTCAGATTTCAAGTGTGACCTTACTCAACAATTCAAGATAAAGGATTTGAGTATTCTCATTAATTTTCTTTTGAGAAAGCAGTAAGAGTAGGGTTGTCCATTTCCATCCGGGATCGACTCACCCGATGACCATAGTCGACCTAAACTCGAATGACCCGAGACTCGGCAAAACCAAGAGAAATTTGGGTCGGATGGACCCAACCCGACCTCAACCGAGTCGGGCCTCGGGTGGGATTTTGAAAACCACCAAGTAACCCGACTCACCCGACACCCATATAGAGAAATAGGACAGGCCCATAGTTACCCCTTGCACCCAATCCATTGTCACACTTCAGAGTTCAACCCAAAAGCAGCCTCCCTCGGCCCAACTCTATTTGTGCTCTGCCTTGAAACAACAACGCTTATATATAATGAGAATTTATCATGCATTTCCGATGTGGGATCCTTAACCCAAAATAAGCTGCTTCACATGAACTATCGACGTAATGTCTTTTTCATCGTCGATCTCCGTCGGTTAGATTCATTTCTGCCGTCGATTTTGTGTGACGTGTCACTGTTATCTCCGCACACCGCATCGACTCGCCGCATGCTTCTACGGCTTCGAGGCGACTAATTGTGCAAGATGAATCCTACTACACTTCTCTGTTTCTGCTAAACCCTTTCTCAGCCACTCCTCGCCGTCGTGTTCTGCTTCTACGGCTTTGAGGCTTATTGGAGTTGCTTTTCCAGCCAAACCTAGCACCTCTGCTTCTTGCGCCTCTTCTCTTCACAAGCTCGCCTTCTCCATGTTCAAGATATCTACTTTTGATCTTATTTTCTTTTTCGATTTTCTCGTTTTCTAGGGAATGAATCGAAGGATTAACATGTAGGGGCTGTTGGGTATTGAAGAAAATTTTGAATTTTGATCAGATTTGGTTTTGTTGTGTTTTTTCCCAAAATTAAAATGTAGGCTTTGATTTAGGTATTATATGGGATTTACTCAAAGGTTGGAGCTTATGTTTCTTGATAATTGAGGTTCGAGATTGTGTATTCAATGTTTTATCGATTACACATTGAGAGAATTGATGATGAACTTACCCATTTCAATTTGTAGCCAACTTTATGATTCAAATGCTTATATCAGTTCACTATGAGTGAATTTTATGATGAAGCTTTTGGAGTGTACGGGGGCTTACTGAAATTTTATTAGTTTATTGCGTATTGCGATCAAATTTTATGTTTAAGTGGTAAATTTTCGTGTTTTGACGATTTTGGGTTTGGAGTAAATTATGCATGTATGTCTTATTGAAACCAACAAACGTTGGAACCCTTAGTGCATGACATTTGATTTCACTTATAGTGAAGTTGGTACTTACTATTTAGAGAATCCAAGCCGAGCATAAGCGATACATTTCTCTGTATGTAGATGTTGACTGTTTTGAAGGTGCTGTTCTAAGTTTCACTTATTGCAAATCATCATTTTTTTAGGCTGCCTGTGGAGTTGAGTGGAGCACAGTCTTTGATGCCATTACACCGTGTCACCGCCTCTGCCTTGTTTACTTCATTGATGTTTCAGATTGTTTGTTGTTGTGATGAGAATGACATTTTTAATTATTCTTATGTTTTCAATTTGCTTGGATTTGGAATTGGTAGGTTATGAGAATGAGTTATGAGTGTTTAATTACTGTTGCTTTCAATTTGCATGGATTTGGAATTAGCAGTGGCAGAGGGCAATATATTCTGTAGTGGGCAGGTTATGTTTTGTTATAAGTTGAGCAGATTTTATTTTATTTTTGTATATTTTAATGGGCTCGAAAAAAATAACTCATAAATTTGTAAATGGGCTTAATTTTTAGGCCCGTCGGGTGAGTTGGGTGTACCCGACACCCGACTACACCCAAACTCGATTACCCGACACCCTCTCGAGTCAAGTCTTGGGTCTGATTTTCTAGACCCAAGACTTGTCGGGTGAACCCAAACTCGGTCGGGTCTATCCAACCCGACCTGATGAACACCCTTAAGTAAGAGTGCACAACTCAATTCCTTAACAACACAGTTTCAAGTGGCCAACTTCTTGAGTCAATTTCTCATTCAGTTCTTTTCTATTTATATGTTGTGCTATGCCATTAAAAATATCTCACTTTCTAAATTATGTAAACGTATTTTACATTGTTCAATGTCGAGTCTAGACGTTTCAAAATCATGTATCAAGTTGCCACAATAACGTGTTAATACATATGTTAACTTGGCCATTTTCCAACTTTTGTCCAACGAAAACGTCTTGATAATATAATAAGTGAATTAAGTTGATGTGGCGGGATAAGTGGTTAAATTTATTTATTAAGTAGTAGGTTTTTAACCCTTAGAGCATCTCCATTGGTATACTATATTTAAAATAAAGTTCATGTTATATACTATTTTTATCATCCATATGCTATATTATTCCAACCATATATGTTATATGCTATTTTAATATTTTAATGATAAAAATGAAATATATTATTTGATTATATCACTATAACTATTTTATTTTATTAATGAGTAAAAGTAATATTTGGTTAATAAAGTAGTAATGAAATAATAATTTTTTCTTGTAGACACAAATGACAAGATGCTACATTTTCATGTCAAATATGTCATGAAAATATAACATATGCCAAAATAATATAGGAAATAAAGTTAATTTAACGTATTTTACGTTAAAGAGGCAAATATAGTAGGGGTTGAAGATGACCTAAATGATAAACGTTGGGAATCAAAGTTTAAAACATAAACCCTTCAATCCTGTGGAAACTAATCACTCAAAGAGACGGACAACCAATTAATTCCAAACTCTACATCAAAATCCAAATAAACAAGCAAATAATGTACACAACTAAGTCTAAGGGCAAGAAAATATCAAAATAGACACAAAAGATTTTCACGTGGTTCAATTGTGTCGCACATCCACACAGGGTCAGTGAGAATTCACCGATACAATAACTTGATAACTTTTACAATCCACAAATTTGTGACAAAAATGTTTACCATTTCTTCAAAACACCTCTCTTAGTTACATGGACCTTTTAAAAAAAAAAGCTTTTAAAATACTTATTTATCAAAATATATTACTATGCAAACTATTTACCACTCACTAACACACATGTCACCGTACAATAGCATATATATTCAGATAAAACACACAAAACCACACTTAAGAATTACCAAAAGACACTTAAATATCTCATGTTTTAAAATGGACAGTGAGTTATACACAGAGATCATTAATTGACAGATAGCATCTACCGTTAGGACTTCAGATAGAATCTGTTAAAATTTTGAATAAAAAGACGAAAATGCCTTTGGCCAGACTTCAAACTTTCAAAACGATGTCATTGGTTGTTTCTTGGCTCAACTTTTACCGATCTCGGAATAACTTCTCTGGTCGTCCTCGCCTCCTCGCCATTGACCATAAATGCTCGCCGTGATCGTCGTTGGAGTGCTTGCCGGAGAGATTGGACCGTCGGCGGCAAAATCGATATTGGCTGGTTAGACAAATAAATATAGTATCTTTCCTTGTCCGTAGTATGCAAAAAAAGCATCAGGTGTTATTTATAGATCACACTATCATTTCTTTTTATGCCTTCTATATTGATCTCAGAGAAATGAGCCTTCCGTCTTCTCTGTTTAATTATTATTATGCAATCTGAAAATACCATATAACACAGGTGACAAGTTCAAATTTTGTTGATATATTAATAATATTACACTTCATTTTCTTGCAGAGTAATTGTACAGAAATGATAGAGTAAAGAAGGCATTTGGGTATAGAGCAAATGCAAACTGAATTGAGCTATGAAATTAGTTGGTAAATGTAGCACTACACAAAGGTTCATTGAGCTTGTAAAATGCAGTGACCAAAGGCTTGGAAAATAAAAAAGGGTGCCGCGTGGAGGCTTCTTGTAAAATCCAGTGACCAAAGGCTTGGAACTTCAATTTGTGCTCAAATATGGCCAAATTGGCACCGCGTGGGGGCTTCTTGACCTCCTCCTTAGGCACTGTCACGGTCAACACACCATTCTCCATGGCCGCCTTGACCTGGTCGACCCTGTTATTCTCCGGCAGCTTGAAGCGGCGCATATTTGAGCACATCCGTTTTCCACTGCAACGTTACAAGCAATTAATGGCATGGTTTCTCGATGGCAATTCGGAAAAAGCTTCCAATCAATTTTTCCGGCGACGGTCCAATCTCTCCGACGACGACCACGGCGAGCATTTCCTGATCAATGGTTAGGAGGCGAGGACGACCGAAGAAGTTGTTCCGAGGTCGGTGAAGGTTGAGTCAAGAAACAACCAATGGCATGGTTTTGAAAATTTGAAGTTTGACCAATGACATTTTCGTTTTTTTACTTCAAACTTTAACAAATTTCATCCAAAATTCGTAGTTAAGTGTTAGAGTGTGGTTTTGTGTCTTTTACTATATATTTTTATGAGGTAATTTTATGTCAATACCCCAACTTTTCATTTTTAAATCAGTACCTCAAGTTTGAAAAGTGTTTCGCCGGTACCCGAAGTTTAATTAGTTGCAGATAAGTATCTAATATGTTAAATCTAACATAATTTTGATGTGAAAAGACCAAAATGCCCCTAATACTTATAATAATTAATATTATATTGAAACTTTTGAGTGGAATAACTCTCTCATACGACCTCCGTTTCGGTCTCTTAAAATATCAAATCAAAGAGAGTCGGAAGATAAACAACTTTGAAAAATAATATTAATAATTAATAATTTGGGGTACCGACAAAAATCTTTTCAAACTTGAGGTACTAATTTGAAAATGAGACAAAATGAGGGTACTGATTTGAAAATGAGACAAAATTAAGGTACTGACATGAAATTATCCCTATTTTTATTCTATATTGGACAGTAATACTCAACACTTGAAACAATGACTCAAGAGCTTGGGACCATCTTCTAAAACGTGTTAGAAAAGTAACTAATTTGTTTTTCTTTTATTTTTAATTGCATTTTTATAAGTAGAAATTAACATTTAAAAAAGAGAAAATGAAAACAATTTGATGCTCTTATCTATTTTATTTACTTATATTATTTGTGTTTTAATGATATTAGCTATATTTTTTTATAATTCAAATTTATTTATAACTCACAAAAAGTCATTTAAAAATAAATCGAGTCATATATTATTCTATTTATTTATTTACATACAACACAAAGACAACCGAAAAAATTACAATGAGATGGGTTTGAAAGATACTGCATTCAAAAAAATATATTTTATATTTCATTTTTTAAGGTTAGACAATCGTGACCTCGAAGATGATATATTAAATATCATTGTGCTAAAAATATGGTTTTAGATAATGATATTTCTGGCGGCAAGGGCGAGAATGTCAATGCAATTTTTGGCTTTATAACTTAGGTCTAATATCAGACAGTCATGACCTCGAACATAATATATTAAATATTTGTTTCTTGAATATAAGGGTCATTCAAATCTATTTCATTGTAAATTATATATATTTTTAGTTGTTTTTTGTTGTAGAAAAATAAATAAATAAATAAAATGATAGATGACTCGATTTAATATAAGTAATTAAAATAGATAAGAGCATGAAAATAAATTGTTTACATTGTTGACACGTGTTAGAGGATGGGTCCCAAGCCTTAGTAAATTTTTATTATATGAGGAGGATATATTATTATTTGTCATAATATTATTATGTCATTTGTAAAATTTATAGTTCGATATTCATGTTGGAATACTTAATTCTTAACATTTAATTTTTAATAGTAATTTTAATAATTACAAATTGAAACTTTTGATCTATAAATGGGGATCTAAATCGTTACTTCATCCCCCAACCTGATACATCAATTAATTAAAAAGTTTGAGGATTAAACGGTCAAAACGGGATGGAACCAAAGAATTAAACTGAAGAATCGGGTTAAGAACCAAACCAAGCCATTACATAATGATTATTATATTGGTTTTTGAAAATTGAGAACCGATGTGTCTAGTTTTGGCGAATTCCTGTCCAGTTCAATTCGGTTATGAAACCATGCCCACTCCTAATTCCAAGGCTCATCTAGAAAGAAAGAAAGAAACAACAATCATGTTGGTGTAGCTGAAGATCCCTAATGGATCTTGTAGAACATTGGACCTAAAATGGTCTTCAACTCAACACTGTTTGGTAATGAATTGATTCAAGGTCAGTAAGAAATAGATGTCTGGCTTGCCGGTTGGCATTAGGGAGAAACCAGCCCCATATATCTATAAACAAATACTATTATATAGATTTAATTATTTGTAGGAAATACCACACAAATTAGTTTCTGAAAAATCCATATTCTCCGCACAGGATCAAGGTGAGGGCTAGTTTAATTTGGTGTAGATTGGAGATGGAGGGCGAGAATGAAATTAGATTCGTATCCACAATGGTCGAAACCAAGATATATAAGCTATATATGTGATAGTTGAAGCCACTTTTCAAAAAAAATAATAGTTGTTGCGGTCACAATCCATTTGCGTTGTTCATTCCACTGATCACCATTCACCAATACATGCCAATCAAAAATTCAGACGATAACCGTATAAAATTGAAGATCTCCTTAAAGGTTTTGTGAACTTTATATCATGACCTAATTTCGCCATATAGATATCATTACTGTTCAGTTCTATAACATATATATCATATAAGTTTGGTTATGACATGACAGCAACAGGGACGTAACACACTTTCCATAAACTAATAATAAAGATCATTAGGCGATAATACCACTCACAATTCTATGTTGATTGGTAATATTCCATCTGGAAACCCTACTAATATAATTAATTAATATTTCATTAGCGATAAGCTTTTTGACAAAAACGTACTGATTAATTAAGGAGAGAGACTCATCAATCAGGTCGTGTGCGTCTTCTTAATAAGATTAGGTCTTCTCTCTTATACAAATATATACAGGAATCAAGGATATAAGCGAAATGACACTTTTATACCTTAACTATTTTTCTCTTTTTTTAGTACCCTAACAATTTTTTTGTGACAACCTATACTAAAATACACATGGTTTAAGAAATCATAATAGAACTGGTACAATTTAATTTATCAAAACAAATTTGAAATTGTTCAAATTTAATTTTAAATTTTGGGGCATAATTGTGATTGCATCATACATATAAACCAAATTGAACTAGAGATAAACAAAATTGAATTGATTCAATTTATAGTTTCTTGAACGTCCAAGGGTAGTTTAAGTATTTTAGGAATTTTAGAAGTGGGTTGACACAACAAAATTGTCAAGGTACTAAAAAAGAGAAAAAATAGTTAGGGTATGGAAGTGTCATTTTACTATAGTTAGGTGTAACAAAATGTCATTATCCTTAGGATCAATTTGCTCACTTATTCAAGTTTCCTGGCATTATTATTGACGTGGATGCATTTCAGTGCGAACTAAAGTAGAAATATAAGGCGTCCGAACTTTTGGGGAGTCACTCATCTTGCGAGATTATACCAACGCCTGAAACGTAGCATCAACTTTTCACCACGTTCATTACGCGTTTCTATTGTGTCTGATTTGCTTCTAATATTTCACGCTCAACTTCTACCATTTGTATATTGTGTTTCCACCGGGTTTACAGCAGACTGCACTCATGTCTGTACGGTACGAAGGGAAATATATAATGAGGTCCCCAACTGTTACAAGGGTCCCCAACTATAACAAGAGGGGGAACTGGGTCAGCGCTGACCCGATTCCAACTACTGGTACGAGGTCCCCGGGCGTAACGTGGGGTCGAGTTCCATAATTTACCCTATAAGTGAACCTTATTGACATACAGGTGTAACGAGGAGGTCAGGTTCCATATTATACCATAAAAGTTAACCCTGTTGGGTAGAGGTGTAACGAGAGGGTCGGGTTTCATAATATATTAAATGCACACCATGTTTTTACCAGTTCACCATCACGTGTTATCAGTTTGGATATTTTTTTTTCTACCTCGGGTTGTATTTGATTTCACCTCTTATTGTTCCAACCAATATAAGGTGGGAATGAGATATTATTGTTATGGGTAAACATTGGCACAAAACATATCATGTTAAATTTGAGTTTTTTTTCAAGGAACCGGAAATATTATATATACATCGAACAAAACCACATCAAAAGTCACCATTTTTTTCTTTTTTTGAAGGAAAAATCGAATTTTATTAATTAAATTGCAACTAACCCGGCATCAAGCCAGACAGTGAAAGGTACAGATGGTGGGACAGACCCCTCACCATAATCCCAGCTACTGTTAGTTAAAAAAAATCTGGTCAATTCGTGTGCCATTTGATTACGAGCAAAACAAAACACAAAAGTTCCGATAATGGATAGTACACAATACGGTTCGCTAATGATTTCTCCAAAGTTTTTCAGCTCAACCCATTTGGCATCATGTAGAGCCACGGCCTCCAACTCATACGGATGGAGAAACCCCGTGAACTTGTTGCGGGATGCCTTACACAGGCATCTCTGATAGCCCCAGAGACCAATCGACTCGAACCAGTTAGAATCATGCAGAGCCACGGCCTCCAACTCATACGGATGGAGAAACCCCGTGATCTTGCTGCAAACCGACTTAAACCAGCCTCCTCGATTAACCATGCGATCAATATGACCATCACGAAATTCAAATTCTCCCAGCTCCTTGGGTTTAACCAGATCAACCCATCGACACATGAACTCCCCGTTTCCTTCCAATATCGATCCCAATAAGACATGTATTTAATCTTGAGCAAGCCGAGCCCCCCTAGTTCGGTATGCTTGCATGAGTCTGCCCACTGACGCCAAATAACTCCGGTTCCCTCCTAGTACCGGTCTACCAACCAACCAAAAGCAAAACCCCCCAGCCCTCTTTGTTCCACCGTCGCAACCCAAGCGCGACCCATTTGCAACTCCAGCCTCACCCATCTCAGCTCATCCCCAAACCATCCAACCTCGCCTCCATCAAAACCCAATCTATCACCCGACCACATATCCATCAAACCCAGATCTACCTTCACAAGAGCTCTGCTCCTACCGCCGCACCACGCTGACGTCGCCGCCAGTACCACGCTGACGTCGACACTCATAGGAAATTGACGCCGCGAGACTTCACCCAATTGTGACGAAATAAACCCTAAAAAAAGGTACAAGCCGTTGCACACAACTTGGGTTTATTTCCAACCATATCCCTCAAAAGTCACCATTTGATATATGTGTAATTAAGCATTAATGTTAATTATGTTTTTCACCAAAAGCCTACAAAACCAAACAAAGCAGCAAATACAAATGAAATAAACCGAAGTCACTCCAATCTAAAGTAAAAATCAAAGAGTTCAAGACATTACGACGAAACCAATATGATCATGCGACCAAACTTTAAAAGACAGCCTTCAAACCTTCTACCATGAAAAAAAGAAAAAAATAGTTGATCTATGCACTCTACCGATCACTTCCGCCGGAAACACCATCGCAATGTTAAACACAATTTCATTCATTTATAATCACAAACATCACAATCCGCAAAAAACCCTAAACCCTTTATGCATTGCCTAACCACGTGAACCAATGATACTTTGGTAGGTGACGGGAGAAAATCTCTTGCGAGATTTCTCAACTGATATATGCACGACAACTGCACCGGTCATCAACTAATAATGGGTGTTCTTATGCATGAGTTATCGATCCCACGAAAAAGCGAAGGTAGGGAGCGCTAAGTATGTAGTTACATAAGTTTTTAATCGGGTTCTAGCGATTGAAGTTGTGTGTGTGTTTTGGAAAACTCGCAAACTAGATATCATGCAATAAAAACCTACAATTACCAGGAAATCTATCACTACAAAGTGACAAACATAAAACTACTAGACTAGCAAGCGCAATTAGATGACTACGAAATGTGTCAGGAAATGAAAACTTGGAAAAATGATCAGGACGCTGGAAATTTTCACGGGATCTAGGTTAATTGCAATTGTCGTAACTAAAGATATTTAAATCTTTATAGGTGTTATCGAACTCGATTCTACCCAAAAGCCACTCTAAGATGCCGTTAATGGACTAGTTTTAATTAACACTAACTCGATCGAGATTGCGTCAATTAATTAAAGTTAGGAATCTTATAATTTCAAATGCTTTCATTCTTGGTTACTTATAACATTAAATTGTATCCATTTTTCCCAATTGGGCAAAAGTGTAAATACAACTCCTAACTAGTCTAATCCACACCTAGTTTAATTGCTTTACGAGCCTCTCTCCCTAGATTAGGTCATAGCGAAGCTTATCCGAGAGGTTCAGTATTAAGATACGTAACTAGAGCCTTGGATTAATTACCCTAAATAACTAACATGCAATTAACCCCAAAGAAAAAGGTCTCCAACAGGCGTTGTGCCTCCTTTACACCCAAACCTGTCATTTAGATTTTTCATGGCTAAACCATCACCTTTCTCTCGGGGTCACGTGCTTTCGTGTGTGAATACTTCTAAGTAAGCACAATCAAGTGTTTCCATTTTCCTTGACAAACCTAGAAAAACTAAATACTAAAATTTCTCGAATCAACTCTACTTCAAAAGTGCAAGCAATTCTATTATTTCAACCTTTAAATGCAATCCAAAGAGCTACACTAGAAGCCTATAACATGCATCAGGATTTCTATGTGGCAATTGATTGACATTTTGCCACTTTACTCTCAACCAATCCATACAAGTGAATTGAAGAGAAAGAATATACAAAATGTACAAAACCACAATAACAAGTTGTAAAAAATCATAATAAAACTATACAATGCATAAAATAAATGTGCAATGCATGAAAACTCGATTGTGGTGTGTGCTTCGTACACACCACATTTAGGGCTTGACCGAGCACTTGACTAAAAAAACTCGATTGTGGACCGCTCAATGGGCCTAAGCGTACTAAAAAGGTAGAAACCTAAATGTGGTGTGTATCTCGGATACACACCACACTTAGGACTCAATCAAGTCCTTGACACAATTAATAAATGCAAGGCTCAAGAAACAAAACTATTCACAAAATAAATTACTTTATTTTTTCTCTTCTAATATCAAATAACTTTGCTCCAACTAATTAACTCCTAGTTTTCATGCTCATACGAAATGAAAGAATTATAGAAAACTCATTTCATGTTAGAAAAATATTTACAAAGGTCTTCAATCATGAATATATGTAATGAAATGCGACCAAGACTACTGAAATATGGGAAACACAAGTAAAGGAAAGATAGTACTTGGGGCAAGCGGCCGTTTGTCTCATATCTTGATGCTCCACTTCCTTTGCTCTCCTTTCGTGCTCCATCTCAATTTCTCATTTCCGCAGAAGCGTGATGTCTCGCAAAACAAAACGCTAAGTTGCTAACTATTTACAAACTAAACAAGTTAGTCATACAAAATATATATTTTATAATTACTCATGTTAATTATTTAACTACACGACTAGAAATGTTTGTTTATACCACTATTTACAAAAAAACTATAATCAAACTTAAAAATAGACAAGTATTTAAAATTCAAACATAAATATTTACACAATCACTAAAATTTGTGGTGCCTCCCAATAGTGCATTTCTCTAACGTCTTCAGCTAGACGGGAGGAAACATCCACAAAGAAACTCAACCACTGAAGGAAAAACTTTTTCCCGGTAAAAAATAATCACCACAAAACCACTCAACATTTTCCTTATGTAAGAGGAAGAAGAATTCAATTTAAACACATGGAAGTTTGACTTCCCAAATCCTTATTTTTATAAAGCAAGTGGTAACAGTTGTGCCTAGAAGCACAAAAATTTTCAAGTGCTAAAATGCACTTGCCCTCAACAAGTTCAAAATGCAAAGAGGGAAGGAATGAAGTTAAAGGGTAAAAGACACAAAACCACACCCAACAATACCAAAAACTACCCCCCCCCTATATTTCAAAACGGACAGTGAGCTACACCCAAATATCATAAACTGACAGATAGCACCGACCGTTAGAATTTCTGTTAAAATATGTTAAAATTTGAGGTAAAAGGACAAAAATGCCCCTGGCCACACTTCAAATTTTTAAAACCATGTAATTGTGAGGATTTTCATTATTTCTCCCATAATAGTGCCTCAAGCTTCGCCAGCCTCGTCTCCGACCTCCGACCGACTTCTCTGGTCGTCCTCAGCTCCTCGCCACTGACGGGAGACTCGCCGGAGCTCCGGTGACTTCGGCCACACTCGTCTCCGACCCTCTGCCTCTGTTCTCGCAGTGGAACTTGTCATAACCTTCAAGGAATCAAAGCCTTGGATGTCGTCGAATGGGTAGACCTGAAAACGGAGGAATCAAGGCTTTGTTTCTTGCAGCAAGCGTTACTTGCGTTGCAAGCAATTATTGTTTGGTTCGTGATGTTCTTCGTGCCAGGCACGTGTTGTGCTGCAGACTTCCATGACTGACCAGAGACACAAGATTTGACAGAAAGACGGTGTAGGAAGTCGTCGGAGCCGTTCACGTGTTGTACAAGAGTAGTTAAAGATAATATTATCATATGAATGAAACACGTACATAAATTAAATAATTTCAAGTGCTTAAGACAGTATTGATTAGAGCCAAAGCATGCAAGCTAGGGAAAGCCAATGGTATGGGTAAAATCCAAAAGCCATTTAAACCTGTACAGCCTGCCTCATGCATCATGTTTAAAACAATATTAAATGGTACATAACATTTTTATTTGGTGATCTTGCCCATATGGGTTCTGATGTTTATGACAATTTTAAACTAATTTTTGACAGTATAATGTTTTAAACAATAATTATATATGGTAAATGTTACTTAAAATTATTTAAGGGGTTCGAGCTCGACTCTGTTTTGGAAGAGCTCCAGGACGGGTTGGGTCGGTAGAGGGACTTCGGATGGAGCTGTCGGGACATTGACAGGAACGTCGACGGGTTCGAGAAGAGAGCGCCGGAGGGAAGTGCTCATGTCGGTGGTGTTTACAAAAATAGAGACTGAAAATTTGAGCCACGATCTGCGACGACGGGCTCCGACGAGTCTCCGGTCAGTGGCGAGAAGCCGAGGAAAACCGGAGAAGTCGATCGGAGGTCGGAGACGAGGCCGTCAAAGCTTGAGTCACGGTTATGGGATAAACAACAAAAATCCTCACAATGGCATGGTTTTGAAAATTTGAAGTGTGGTCAGGGGCATTTTTGTCTTTTTATCTCAAATTTTAACAGATTTTAAAAGAATTTCTAACAGTCTGTGCTATATGTCAGTTTATGATATTTGGGTGTAGCTCACTGTCCGTTTTAAAATATGAGGTAGTTAAGTGTCTTTTTGATATTGTTGGGTGTAGTTTTGTGTCTTTTACCCTAGATTAAAAGTCTTCAATTACACCCTCCAATCAATGTCTCTCTCTCTCTCTCTCCATCTCTATTTTCCCTAAAATATCGTATACCCCTTCCTAAAACCCTAAAATTTTCTACTTATATCCACCCAATGAAATTGGCGGGCAAAAATGTCGAAATCAACAAAAAAAACATAAATTTGCGTAGTGGCGGTCAACACCGTCGACCATCAGCGTTGACTGTCGGTCAACAGCCAACACTTTTTCCATTGCCCACTTCCTCTTGTCCCATGTTTCCGTCGGTCAATGCTCGTTGATCGACAAAAGATCCATCAAGTTCCCTATCGCTCCGTTTTGCCCCGTTTCGACCTGTTTTGACTTGAAAAGTCACTCCACACCCCGTGAAGCATGTATGGTATAAAAAGACCTAAGAAGTCTAGAAAATAGGATTAAATAAAGAGATTTGACTCGCGAGAATTCAAGAAATTCTCGCTTATCAGCAGAATAGAAGCATGCCAAAGTCATTCAACCCTCTTCAAATGCTCCAACCCTTCTGAGTCACATAGGAGACCATAAGCTTATTGCACCATATACCCCGAGTGATAAGTGAGTCAAATCAATTTATCATCCACGCTAGGACAACATTGCATGCATGAGAGACTACGTTAAAGTGACATCCTCAACGAAATCAATAGGTCAGGCGAGATCAATAAATGACCAAGCCTGCTCACTTTCGATCTGTGTCTAAACTAAGTAAACTTTATATTTTCCATTAGAAAAATCTAAGAGACTTGCCAAGGCGATGAACTCGTGAAACTCATTACGAGCCTGGTGCGTGCGAACACAATTCACAACCTCTTTTGCACAACAAACAATGTTTTAAAGGCCCCCAATCAAGAGCACCTAACCACCTCTCTCGATCATACCAGTATAGCCAGCCAAAAAGCCTGATGATTTTGATAAGACGATAGAGTATATATCCAAAAGCTAAACCAAATAATTTAATCGCCATGTATCTCAAATCTCCAGCATCTCAATACCAACTTGTACCAAACCAAAAGACAACCTCAAAAACGATTGTTGGAGCAAATACAAAATCAAAGTCATCTGTAAAGTCGCAACAAAAAGAAAATATATTATTATTATACACTATTTTAGCGGGAGCCTGCAAGCCACATGCGTTCCAGGCGAGGAACATCAATGAGGAGTTCAGGTTCCAAGCGCCTATAAACGTCCTCACACGGGCCCTTATATGTCACCATTTAGAGGAACTCTCAAATTGATTTGTATTTAATGGTGTTTATGTGAGACTCGCGTATAGCCAAGGAGTGTTATGTGGAATTTTCCCTTAAAAATTCTATTATGTTTTTATGAAATGACAAAAATACCCTTGTATCTGAAAAATTAAAATAAATAAAAATGATTTTGAACTTTTTTTCTAATTTTTTACGAAAACAAAGAATAAAAAATATTTTAGTATTAATTTTTTTTTTAAATAATTTTTTATAAAAATTAAAAAAGATGTTTAAAATAAAATTACTTTTACTACTAACAAAAATTTTTTCTTTATTTTATATAATGAGAAAATTAGAAAAAAAAAGTTCAAAATCATTTTTACTTGTTTGTTTTAATTTTTCAGATACAAGAGTATTTTCGTCATTTCACAAAAAGTTTAACAGAATTTTTAAAAAAGTTAACGGAAAAAGTGAAAGTGGGATTTTTTGATATTTAGGGCATCTCTTTGATTGATTTTGTACTTAAAGAGGTTTATGTGAGACTCGCGTATAATTAAGAGGTGTAATATGAAATTTTCCCTAAAAATTAATAAAATAAACTAAGTGAGTAGAAGTTTAATAATATAACTAACGGTACGGATCACTGAGAATAAGATATTTTGTGATTGTTGGATTAAAATACTCGGAATGACGTGGCACGCAACACCAAATCCGAAACCTTTGTAGTCGATATTTGAGGAACCTGGGAAGATGAAGAAGAGTTGTGAAGAACCGCGCCGTGGTAAGGAGGCCACTGACTTGAAAGCAATTATTCGGAGTGGACCGTGGTGGCGATCAGATCCGGTTGCTTCCGAGGTTTACATGGTTGTCCCTCAGATGTGAGCCCACTCGCACAGCTGAGGCTGGAAAATGCAGACTATGTCCAGAACGGGAAAAAATTCTTACCAAAGAAATTCCGGCGATTGAACAAACAACTGTCTGAGGACAGTCAGATTGTGCAACCGGAGGAAAACAAAGGAAGAAGAAAAATGGAGATTCGAGAAGTATTCAGCAAGTAAAAATTTGGCAGCAAGTGGATATGTTCTGTGTCTGAATGAGGAGACACCCCTCAGTATTTATAGAAATATCTGAGGGGATTGAATTTAACTCACTTGATGACACATTAAACCGCCACATTAAATACCACCAATTAATACATGTAACTGCTGCAATATAGTCACGAATTAAAACAAGAATTTAAATTTGAATTCAAAAGGATTTTAAATTCAGATTTGAAAAATCAGATTTTGAATTCAAAACGTTTTGAATTTGAATTTGAATTAAATCAGATTTTGAATTTAAAATAAAATAATCATTTTTTATTTTTTGAGAAACAAAATCATGTTTTGCCCGCACCGCAGGTGCTAAGCCCAAAGCCCAAAGCCGAGCCGAACCCGTGCCCGTGCCCGTGCCCGATCCCGATCCCGATCCCGATCCCGAGCCGGACGGACGGCGGCGGCGGCGCGCGTGTGGGTTTGGCCCAAGCCTCAGGTTGCCCCTTATTAGGCTCACACAAACCATAATGGAGAGCAAAATAATTTAAACCCAAAAACATTTTTTAATTCTTTCAATGTGGGATTTAACAAAATGAGGCTTTTACACATAAAACCCCAACAATCCCCCACAAAAAGCCTTACACAAAAAAGGGTTTAAAAAAGGTCCTGGACAAAGGAAGATGTGATACTTAAATGTCAATGTCTTTCGACTTGAATTGACACATAGTGAAGTGAGGCAACAACGTACTTGTGAAAAACGAGTGAATTGCTTCTTGAACTTGTTTTCACTTTCCGGTGAGACCCTCACAGCACATATCTTATCTTCAAAACTGCAAGTTCCGCGATACCTGATCTACGCTTTTAAGGCCATGCGTACACCTCGGGTTCGCGAGTGTATTTTGGAAGACTTTTAGAGTCCTCCACTGATGGCGGCCAAACCATCACACTCGCATAGGTAGCTCGTCAGGTACGTCTCACTAGTACTGACCAATGAGCTATTAAGGACATAAAGTCCAACCTGTCAGCTGCAGATGAATCTCATCAAGTGCGTCTCGTAAGCACCACCAAGAACTGGTTATGAGTCATCTATATCAACAATCCATCTAGTGCGTCTCGATAGCACCACCAAGAACTGGTCATGGATTGTTTGTCTAGAAAACCCATCAAGTGCGTCTCTACAGCACCACCAAAAACTGGTTTATGGGTTGTCAGACTAGAGATCCATCAAGTGCGTCTCAATAGCACCACCAAAAACTGGTTATGGAATCTCTTGCTCAACTTTATAAACAAAGTAGGGCAGTGATAGTTGTATGGTTTCGTTTGACCGATATTTGGTGTTCACCATACTTTCACGATGAGGGTCTAAGCCCCATTCCTCTCGAAGTGTCAAGGACAACTTTCCTTGGTAATCCCTTTGTAAAAGGGTCAGCAAGATTTCTTTCGGATCTCACATAATCCAAAGATATTACTCCATCTCTCAGAAGTTGTCGAATCACACCTTGCCTTAGGCGAACATGTCTTTTCTTTCCGTTGTAGACATTGTTCTTTGCCACGCATATGGTTGACTGAGAATCACAACGTAGTGATACCGGTATTGCCTGTCGTCCCCATATGGGTACGTCGGCCAATAGGTTTCTCAGCCAGTCTGCTTCTTGGCCTGCCAACTCGAGGGCAATCAGCTTGGATTCCATCATGGAGCTAGCAATGCACGATTGCTTGGAGGATTTCCATGATATTGCGCCTCCACCCATAGTAAAGACATAGCCGCTTGTAGAAGTAACCTCATCTTTACTTGAAACCCAGTTTGCATCACAGAATCCTTCTAGAACAGCTGGAAACTTGCTGTAGTGCAATGACCAGTCTATGGTCCCTTTCAAGTACTTGAGTAGACGACGAAGGGCTTCCCAATGTTCTTTACTAGGGTTGTGAGTGTAACAACTCAACCTGCTCACCGCATAGGCAATGTCGGGTCGTGTGCAGTTCATGAGGAACATCACACTTCCTATGATCTTAGCATACTCGACTTGTGACACGCTGTTTCCCAAGTTCTTTGTCAAATGTATGTAGGGATCATAGGGAGTCCTAACAGGTGTGACTTCAAAGGAATTGAATTTCTTCAATACCTTCTCAACATAGTGAGATTGACTTAGAGAGATGCCATCAGAGTTTCTCAAAACTTTTACTCCCAAGATGACATCTACTTCCCCCAAGTCCTTCATCTCAAAGTTGGATGATAGAAAATCCTTGGTTTTGTTTATAACTTCCAAATTACTACCAAGAATTAGTATATCATCGACGTAAAGGCATATAATCACGCAATCTGATCCAATCAACTTTGTGTAAACACACGAGTCAGAGTTGTTGACAGTATATCCGTTACTCACCAAAGTGCTGTGGAATTTCTCATACCATTGCTTTGGTGCTTGCTTCAGTCCATAAAGTGACTTCCTCAACTTACAGACTTTCTCCTCTTGACCTTTTATCACGAATCCCTCGGGTTGTGACATATAGATCTCTTCATGAAGATCTCCATTCAAGAAGGCAGTTTTAACATCCATCTGATGTATAACCAACTCATGGATGGCAGCTAGAGCGATTAGTGATCTAATCGTAGCTATTTTGGTCACAGGGGAATAGGTGTCGAAGTAGTCAATGTCTTTTCTCTGAGTGAATCCTCGGACTACCAGTCTGGCCTTGAATCTTTCAATTGTACCGTCAGGCCTTAGTTTCCTCTTGAATATCCATTTACTACTAATGGGTTTACATCCCTTAGGTAGATCGGATAATTCCCATGTCTGATTTGACATGATAGAGGCTAGTTCATTATCGACAGCTTCCTTCCAAAAACTAGCATCAACGGATCTTAATGCTTCTCCGTGGGTTTTGGGATCATCTTCTGTCAGATAGGCGGAAACTAGTTCTTCACTTACAAAGTCCACATTCACGATCTCAGTTAGAAACGAAGTGACAAAATCATCTCCAAAGTCCTTTTCGATTCTAGGTCTCTTGCTTCGTCTTGGTTCATCATCTTGGACCTCTGAAGCAGAGGAACTGACATGTGTGTGTGGCTCTTCAGACATATTAGGGTCATCCTCCGGTGCTGAGGAGGATGTGGAGTAGTCAGCATTCTTCTTCAAAGGGAACACGTGCTCAAAAAACTCGGCGTCTCTCGCCTCAGATATGGATAGATCATGTAAAGACATGAATCTGTAGGCAGCGCTGTTTTGAGCATATCCGATGAGAACACAATCATAGGTCTTGGGGCCTATGTTGGTTTTCTTTGGAGGAGGCAGACCAACTTTAGCTAAACACCCCCACACCTTCAAGAAACTCAGGTTGGGGGCATATCCCTTCCATAACTCATAGGGGGTCTTGTCAAGATTCTTGTGAGGAACTCTGTTAAGAATATGACAAGCTGAGAGGACAGCTTCCCCCCACATCTCGTCTGGGAGACCGGAACTTAGAAGCATTGCATTCATCATGTTCTTCAAAGTTCTGTTCTTGCGTTCAGCTACTCCGTTCTGTTGAGGTAAGTAGGGCGCACTCAACTCGTGAATAATTCCGTTCTTCTTGCAGAAGTCGACCAGGAAGTTTGAACCATACTCTCCGCCTCGATCAGATCTAACTCTCTTGATCTTTCGATCAAGTTGGTTTTCCACTTCATTCTTATATTTGATGAACATCTATTCGGCCTCATCCTTGGTTCGAAGCAAGTAAACTCGGGTAAATCGTGAACAATCATCGATGAATGTCACGTAGTAATGTTTACCACCTTTACTCCTAGTATTCTTGAAGTCGGCTAAGTCAGAGTGAATTAAGTCTAGGAGATTTGAATGCCTTTGAGTTACTGGTTTACAAGCCTTTCTTGTAAACTTTGCTTCGACACACGACTGACATTTGGATAATTGTGAGGATGCTAGTTCGGGTATTATAGATAAGCTCCTTAGCCTTTTAATGGATTTTTCATTTATATGTCCAAGTCTACCATGCCAAAGGTCTATTGATTCAGAGATGTAAGCAGAAGTTGAAACTTTATTACCAATAACAGAATCAACATTGATTACAAAAAGTCCATTGCTATAATACCCTTTCCCCACAAAACTATCCTTGAAACTAAATACAACGGTATCAACTTCTATCACAGTCTTCAGTCCAGCCTTGTTGAGAAGAGGGCCCGAGATGAGGTTGCGGCGAAGAGAGGGAACGCAGAGTGCATTGTTGAGAGCAAGAGTCTTCCCAGAAGTCAGCTTCAGTGTTATCTTTCCTGATCCAGCAATTGCTGCAGTTGAGTCGTTCCCCATGTAGACGACCTCTCCAGGTGCAGCTTCAACAAAGTTGGTGAACATATCTTTGTGCATACACATGTGTCGAGTTGCAGCAGAGTCCAGCACCCAATCCGTGGAGTTAGCAACCATATTTGCCTCTACCACCACTGCAGCAATGATGTCATCGTCTTCAGCAATGTTGGCTCGAGCGGGAGTTGATCTTTGACGCTGAGAACATTGGTATGCCTTATGCCCGTCCTTCCCACAAACCCAGCATTTGACCTTGAGACGGTTTTGAGTTGATCCGGTCAGAGGTGCAGGATTTTTGACCGGCTTCTTCTTGAATTGGTCCTTCTTGGGTTGAACTCCCATCTTGCATTTGCCTTTCGCCTTGTAGTTTGGAGGGCCAGAAGATTCTACGATATTTGCCTTGACAGAATGAAGTGATAAAGAGTCCATTTTGTCCTTCAGGCGGTTTGCCTCCTCGGTTCGCATGTGAGATATCAGCTCTTGCAGTGAGAGATCCTTCTTCTTGTGTTTGAGGTGATTTCGGTAGTTATTCCATGAAGGAGGAAATTTTTCGAGCAGGACATTTGCCAGGAAGATCTCGTCCATCTTCATTCCCTCGTTGATGATATCAGTGGAGAGGTTCTCGTACAGATGCACCTGGTCCATGATGGGCTTAGAATCCACCATCCTGAAGGCGAGCCATTTACCGACGACATATTTCTTCTTTCCAGCGTCATCAGCCCCATATTTCTTGTCTAGTGCGTCCCAAATGACTTTAGCAGACGTTTGAGCCATAAACAAATCAAATAACGAGTTCGTCATTTGATTTAGAATATGGTACCTAGTAGTCTTGTTGTCCTTTTCGTATCTCTTAATGTCATCCTGATTTTTCCTAAGGATGGCAGCTAACGGGGGAGTTTGTTCAGGATTAACGGGATCATGCATCGAGTAGGGTAGCGGGGGATCATGCAGTAGAACATGGTCTATGTCTAGTTGTTCAAAGTACATAAATAATTTTGTTGCCCAGCGACGGTAGTTCGTACCGTCAAGTAGTTCTAATTTAGCAGCATGCATGTTGGTTGAAGTAGACATTGCAGTGTTCAGATACGACTACGCTAATTGCTTTCAAATTGTTGGATTAAAATACCCGGAATGACGTGGCACGCAACACCGAAACCTTTGTAGTCGATATCTGAGGAACCTGGGAAGATGAAGAAGAGTTGTGAAGAACCGCGCCGTGGTAAGGAGGCCACTGACTTGAAAGCAATTATTCGGAATGGACCGTGGTGGCGATCAGATCCGGTTGCTTCCGAGGTTTACACGGTTGTCCCTCAGATGTGAGCCCACTCGCACAGCTGAGGCTGGAAAATGCAGACTATGTCCAGAACGGGAAAAAATTCTTACCTAAGAAATTCCGGCGATTGAACAAACAACTGTCTGAGGACAGTCAGATTGTGCAACCGAAGGAAAACAAAGGAAGAAGAAAAATGGAGATTCGAGAGAAGTATTCAGCAAGTAAAAATTTGGCAGCAAGTGGATATGTTCTACTGAGGAGACACCCCTCAGTATGTATAGAAATATCTGAGGGGATTGAATGTAACTCGCCAAAGCCGGACCGGACCGGAACCGGACCTGGGCCCGGGCCCGTGCGGGTTTGGCCCAAGCCTCAGGTTGCCCCTTATTAAGCCCACACAAACCATAATGGAGAGCAAAACAATTTAAACCCAAAAACATTTTTTAATTCTTTCAATGTGAGATTTAACAAAATGAGGCTTTTACACATAAAACCCCAACAGTGATCAGGCTTTTTTTTTCACTTGCATTAATGTAATTTTACTGGTTATTCTCTCCCTCGAAAAGACTTACCAGTCTTATTAATACATATCTCCATTTGCTTGATAAGAATTTTGACCATGAACATGATGGATACGTTATAGATGAAAATTTTGAACATTTTATCAATAAAACTAATATTTCTCCTAAATATGATTCTAAAAGTTATCAGACAAAAAGCATATAATGTTTGAGACATATTGCTCCTAGCTTGTAGCTAGGTAGCACCATTAATGCCATATCGTGTGACATTATTTAATTTAGCTAAAGTTTGCCGAGTTTGTGGTTTGAAATTATCACATTATTTAATTCAGCACTCTGTTTATATAAAAATGGTCCACTCGTCAAAGGAAAAAGACACAGCATTTCCAATTGTAATGGCATTACGCACGATATTGCATAAACAAAGTAAAATCTACTTTTATTAGGCCATTCTATCTCTGTCATCTTCATGAATTTTAGTTTGCTATGCGTTGCTGTCACAAAACACTGTATATTTTACTTGCATTAGTGTCAACTAGAGGCTCTCATACCTACCAAAATATTTAAATTGCACGAGACCTAACACCTCCATGTGTCTGATACCATATTTATATGTCACGCAGTAGCAACCGAAACCGCACAAACCTTATTAGAGTGTGAAGATCATAATCTTCATTATGGCTAAGGAAGGTGCAAGAGATATAGAATGGAGGATTAACCTACCGGATGGGACGTCAAAGGAGTTGTCGGGGGAGTCCGACAGCCTGCTACGGAGGTTGTGGTCGGGATTGAAGGGTTTGGTCGTAGGGTTTGTTATGAGGATATGGAGGTTTTTGGAGAAAGCTTGGAGCATAGCGGTCGCGGAGCCTAAGAAGGTGATTCATGGTACTAAAGTAGGGTTGGCTCTTTCTCTCGTGTCGCTCTTCTACTACATGAGGCCTTTGTACGATGGTTTTGGCGGCAATGCCATGTGGGCTGTCATGACCGTTGTCGTCGTTTTTGAGTACACCGTTGGTATGTATATATATTAAGTCATGTCATGTTTTATATCAAGTATATCACATGTACTAAGTTTCTATGATTAAGAAATTCCTATAATTAATTTTACAGGTGCAACCCTAGCCAAATGTATTAATAGAGCGGTAGGAACTTTCCTTGCCGGACTACTCGGAATCGGTGTCAATTGGGTCGCCGATCACTCGGGAGCCGAGTTTGAGCCTGTAATTCTTGGCGTCTCACTTTTCTTTCTTGGTGTGTATATATATGGATATTTTTCAACATTAATATATTTCATAATCCTACTAGATAGCTCTATGTCATACATGTATGTACTAAGTTGCATTTAATTTTATCAGCGTCAGCAGCAACGTTTTCTCGGTTCATTCCATCGGTGAAGACGCAATATGATTACGGGACACTGATATTCGTGCTGACATTCAGCTTAGTGGTGGTTTCGGGGTATAGGGTTGATAAATTGTTCGAGCTAGCAAGCTCGAGATTGTCCACAATTGCCATAGGAACCTCCTTGTGCATCATCATAAGTATGCTATTCTACCCCACTTGGGCTGGTCAAGAGCTTCATAACCTTATCATTAAAAACCTCGATAAACTCGCCGACTCTTTAGATGGTACGGCATCCATCTACATATATAATTTTGATCTTTCAAACCATATGTTTCTCTAATTTCTAATTCTATTGAATTATTCAGGATGCATAACTGAGTATTTTAAAGACGAAAATGCTCGTGAAGGCAATGCTAATCAAAATATGCAGGGCTACAAATGTGCGCTTAATTCCAAGGCCACAGAAGAAATCATGGTATACATACATTTCCTAAAACAATTTCATCAGTGTTTGTGAATTTGCATACTTCATTGGGATCAAGCGTCCTAATGACATAAAATATCTTGGATTGATAGATTATGTTACGCTTTTGAAATTAACATATTTTCTCATATATTAATCCGCAGGCCAATTTTGCAAGGTGGGAACCTGCACACGGTAAGTTCAACTTCAAACATCCGTGGAAAAAATATTTGATCGTTGGAGCCTCGTTGCGCAGCTGCGCTTATTGCATAGAAACTCTCAACGGTTGTGTGAACTCTGATATCAAGGTAATAATTGACTAAACTTGTTAAAGTTTCACAAAGTTTCTCACAACGCACAAGCGACGAATATAATATAGTATAAAATTTAATTATTCTCTTGGCATGAATGCATGCAGACACCCGAGTACTTAAAGAAGCATCTACAGCACGCGTGCAAAACCCTAAGCTCCCAATCCTCAACGATCCTACGTGAATTATCGACCGCGATGAAAACCATGAAGAGGTCATCGAAAATAGAAATATCGGTGGGAGACATGAATGTGGCAGTTGAACAACTTAAGAATGTACTGAAATCTCTACCGAGCCATGTCATTGCGCCTCCCGGAGAGCAGTCCGCCGCAGCTCCGGCTCTAATGGGGATTGTCCCGCTTGCCACCGTAGCATCCATGCTGATCGAGACGGCGGCGAGGATCGAGACATGCGTGGACGCCGTTGAGGAGCTGTCCCAGGTCGCTCATTTTAAGGTTGCTTGTAATGATAAAAAGAAAACAGCTAGAGTCCAACCCACCAACACTCCCAATAATAATTCAGATGATCATGTTGACCATGAAGATGAAGCCGTGAAGGCCCTACCAAAGGTCTGAGTTCATCGTCATGATATGTTACGTGATATATAGATCCATTACTATTTGGGGACGTTAATTGATAAGTTCGATGAAAAGTTGTTTTTTACCGTACGATTCGTCCTCCACGCTTTTTGATGGAGTAAAGTTTGATTTTCTGATGTAATGTGCCGGTAAAAACATTTATATAATTATATGGCCGCACTACTTACCTCCTGTGAACAATATTAAAATTATGTGAATAGAGAGAACATCTTAAATTATTCTATTTTTATTAAGTGTTTTGTTTTTCTTTTACGTCAAGAAACATTACTGCTTCTAATGCATTTTATTTATCGTTGATAAAATATATCGAACTAATTAATAAATTTTGTGGGTCAAATTAGCTTCACTTTGATGTTATAATATCTGTTCTGCTTTTTGTTTGAAAATAATAATTTTGAAATGTCAGCTTATTAATTTAAGTTCTTAATCGGGTCAGACTCAGGTCAGATCGATGCTAGAATTAGACTTTTATATGTTGTAATAAAATAGTGTAAAGTGATAATAATAAAAATGTGTGTACTCCACAATTGATGGCTTTGCTTGGTTGCTTTGTTGGATGTTGCGTTACACAAGGTAAACACCAACCAACCTTTAAGGATTTTGTGCGTTCCAGCACTTTCCATTCCATGCACGCCCACGGACATTTCTTCATTATTATATATATGTGCTCACACGTACATTGATGCGTCAAAATCTTACTCATCTTTTAGCATTTCTTTAAACGCTTGTCATTTAGGATGTTTACAGGTCGGATTAGGTCTCAACTTACCCGCTATATTTTAAATTCACATGTATTGTGTTAGGTTCACATGTACGGCTGTACAAATATCAACCGTAACCCGACTCGCCCGCCCAACTGCGATGACCCACAGCTTTTTGGGTCGCACCTGCGGGTTGCGGATCGGGCCGCAGATGACAAAGTTTAGGCCCGCAAAACTATGGGTGGGTTGCGGATTTGGAAAATGTAGCCCGCGGTTAACCGGGCCTGCCCGCAATGCTTATACATACGAGGCCCAACCCACTAAGCCAACACGCTCACTCAATTCAAGAGAGACAAAAAGTAATATAAACATTTATTTATGCTTCTATGTGTCCGATGTGGGTTTAATTTAGGTGATGAAGAAGGGTGTGGGCTGAAGTAATACGTGGGCTTGTAGTGACCATTGATTTAAGCATAATCCACTATCACTTTTTTTTCTTGTAACGCCGTTACAAACTGTAACGGTGCATAAAAACGTCTGTAACGGCGTATGTATCGTGTGCCGTTACACCGTCGATGTTACAAACTGTAACGGCGCACTAACTACGTGCGCCGTTACAAAACCTACCGTCACCGTTTCACAAGTTGACGGTGTCGTTACGCTTTGTAAGGGCGCACAGACGGCGTGCGTCGTTATAAATAGTAACGGCGTGCGCCGTTACAAAGTGTAACGGCGCACAAACGCCATGCGCCGTTACAGAGCGTAACGGCGCACAGACGGCGTGCATCGTTACGAGCGCAAAGTAACGGCGCACAGACGGCGTGCATCGTTACGGGCGCACAGTAACGGCGTGCGCCATTACAAAATATATATTATTATAAAATTTAAAATTTTAAAAAAATAATAAATATAATAAACATTTTTATATTTATTATTTTTTAAAATTAAATATTAAAAAATGAAAATTAATATCAAAATGAAAAATAATATTAATATTCAAATTGTTTAATACATAATATTGACATCAAGATCTATGACGACGGGCCTCCAGGATCTCTAGACCTAGTCGGGTCAAATGGAGGTGGAGGGGCATTAGGATTTAGATACCTTAGCTGTTCTTGGAAGTACATGAACATCTGCTGGTTTTGGACGACCTGAGTTTGAAGTAAATGACGGTTTTGGGAGGCCTCAAAGCGAAGCTCTGTAATAACCTCGGCTTGTTGGGTGACCTGAGTTTGGAGCTCCGCAATCTCCGCAGAACTACTATCGGAGGAGGTCGAACGTCTTCTCTGTCTTGGCGGTGCCTCGTAATCACTCACGCAACCCTGGATGCGTCGTCCTCTAAAGGGTTCTATTGTAATTCCTCTAGCAAACTTGACCTCGCGAACATGCTCCGCAGCTAGTCGCATGACCTCATCCTCTTCAGCGTCGGTCATCTTCTTCAGAGTTCCATCCTCGTTGTAGTTCGCCTAGTCATTCTTCCAAGCCCTAAGCGCATTCTTAATGTAAATCTGTAAAAAAAAATTGATTAATATAATAAATTTAAATATTAAAATTTTTAAAAAATGAATTTAATTAAACTTACAAGTTTCGGGTTGAGTTCCTCCTCATCCTCGTCCTCCTCCCCCTCCCGATTACCATCAGCAGGCTTACGGATCTTTAGAGCCTTCAAAAAGCCCTCCAACTTCTTGGAGACCTCCACTTCCCCGGCCTCCATCATCCTCTCCCAAAGAGTTCGGAATGGGATTTTGCCAGTGTGGTAGTTTAATTTGTTCTCGCTCCTCCGAATGATACTCATTTAAGACCCAACTTCTTCCTAAAAAAAATTAAATGAAATTGAATTAATTGAAAAAATGAAATTGAAATGAAACCTATTAAATATAAAATTTGTAATATACCTCGTTGGCATCAAAATGATGAACGAGCCAACGCCACTGGGACTTCTTCCCTTTCAGACACTTGGGAATCCCATTACGGTCTAGTCTAGTAGAGTTCACGTAGAGTTTGTAAAACCGCTTCATGTTCAATTTTCTCTCCTTGTAAGCGCCTATGGCCGCCTAACAAATCCAATTCCTCAGCTCAACAAAATCTGTCACTGCAAACAAACGCTGAAATTGACAAACACCACGTCAATATCTATAATACGGCATTTGAAAATTCATTTTGAGTAAGTGTTGAAATTACCTTAAAGCTCCTCCAAAATAACTGGAACTCAGACGCCGGGAGATCCCCAAACGTCTGGTAGGAAGCGTCGCGTTCCCGAGTGAATTTCCTTATAATAGCCTTTACCCTTTCCATTGAAAACTGTCCTCCTTGGACATGTGGTCGACCGTTTTCCCAAGTCAATAGCAAAGGACCTCCGTTCACCAGAACCGCTTTCTCTTCAGGGTCTATGTTGACGTCGACCTTTTGCTCCTTTCTTGCCATGGCTTCCCAGCTCTTTGTGTTTAGGCAGTCCACTTCTACTTTGTAATCAAAGTACAGCTCGTACCTCGGAATCTCTCTGTAGTTGAGGGGAAGGAGCCTTTACTTCTTCAACGGGAGTTCAGACTCATCCAGCACAGTGTCCTCTTTGGAGGGTCCAGTGACATCTCCGAGCATCTCCTGGAAAGTCTGATCATCCAGGACATGGAAACTCCAGTCAACCTCTGTATGCCCTGGATGAGTCGGCTGAGTCGGCAGAGTCAGCTGGGGCGGTGTCGGAGTGTATATATCATCCCGTGACTTTGGCGCCTGTGAAGCCTCGAAGAATGGAATGTCCATTCTGGCCCGCCTAGGTGCCCTGGCCTTAGGTGCCTTACGTTTCGGCTTCATTATCTGTAATTGTAAGAAGGAAAAGATCATGAAATGACCGAATTACCCTTTTGAGATGTTCTGGGCAAATTGGACAGTGATTGAGAATTGTGCCGAAGCAGATGCATTCGTAGAATCACATCGTGCAGGGTTCCAACAAATACACACTAGGAAATCTCTTCAGGACCGAATCGTGTCCTTTGTCTTCGACTGGCGCAGAATTGTACGTAATAGACATCAATTACCTTCAATTATTCTTCCAAATTTTAGGCATAACTAATTTATATTCCGTGTGCAGATGACTGCTCCAGGGATGCAATGAGAGTTGGTACTACTATCCAGAGGTCCTCGTTCGTCTGCCATTTATTCGTAGTGTACTGTTAACGGCGTCAAATTTTTATGCTTGAGAATCGACTAGGGCTGGAGAAATCAAAATTCAGGGGTCATGATTGAAGCAAACGACATATGTTACTACGGTGTTCTTATGAACGTATGTATCCTTACCTACTCGGAAAGCATGCTAGTCGTTCTATTCAAGTGTCGGTGGTACGACGAACGGACCGTGAGAAAGGACGCAAATGGATTCATTTCGGTCAACACGTCCACATATCGTCACAAACAAAACCCATTTTTCCTTGCTTTAATGGAAAAACAGGTATACTACATCAACGACCCTAAATCTGGACCGTGGAAGGTTGTGAACGTCGTTTCGCATAAGGGTTACTACAAACCGAGCAGTTTAGCCCGTGCCGGTGACGACGACCTGGAGTTTGAAGTCGATGAACCTTACCAAGAAGATCGAATTGACATCGTCACACCGGGTGGTATCACTATCGACCTAACAAACTTAGTCCGGCATCGACCACCAGTACCTCCAGCTGAGAACGATGAAATGGAAGATATTGATAAAAAGACGAAGAAAACGAGCACGACGACGAAGAAACCGATGACAGCGATTTGGAAGGGCATGAAGATTATGATTCTGCCGAATCTGATAGTTAATATGTATATGCATGTTTCATTGGTTATGAATAAATGGTTTTTTTATAATCTATGATCAATAAAGGGTAATTTCGTCATTACATCTTACCGTGTTATTTTCAAATAAAACTGTTTTTTTTCCTAATTGTGATTTTCTAACGGCGCACCATACATTGTGCGCCATTACAAAAGTCAACAATCTCAGCCAGATTATTGACTTTTGTCCTTTTAAATCGGGTTTTTGTTTTCGATCGAGATTCATACGTTATAGAAATTGACATTGCGCTCAAATTGGTACGGTCGGATTCACGTTTGGATCGACACAAATAAAATAATTTTTTTTTATTTCTTTGTAACGGCGCACTTTGGCAATGTGCGCCGTTATAAAAAGTCAAATGGGCCAGTCAACTATGTTGACTTCCCCTTGACTGATTTAGATCGAGGTTCATATATTATCAGAATTGACTGAAATTTTGGCATATGAAGTACATATTCATTGTGCTCCTATCCGTACGGTTGGATAAAAACTTTGTTTTTAACATAATCTACTTTCGTTGAAAGCGTGAGTTTAGGGTGCGCCGTTACGCCCTATTTTGTAACGGTGCACCCTATTATGTGCGCCGTTACAAAATCGCAGATAAATTCTAGGCAGAGCCCTTTTCTTCTTCCTCTCTGTTTTTGCTCTCGCCTTCTACCGTCCCCTTCTGCCGTCGCCATCGCCGTCCGCCCTTCTCCTTCCGGTAAGTCTTTCAACATCCTTCCCCATCAATTGCATGTTAGATTTGACATTGATATGAATTTGATATTGATATATGAATTGATATGAATTTGATTTTGATATGAATTAGGTTGAATATTGAAAATATGAAAATTAGGTTGTCATGTTATTTTATGAAAATTAGGTTAATTTTTGCATGTTAGTTATTTTATGGAAATTAGGTTGTTATGTTGATTATTAATATGTTGGATTAAAAATTATATTCAATATTGATATGTTTGATTGAAAATTATGTTGAATATTGAAAATTATTGATATGTTAGGTTGTTATGTTGAATATTGATAGTCATTAGGTGTAATTCGGTCTTAATTAAAAAATATCCATTAGGGGTATTTTTGGGATTAATTATAAAATACATATTAGGGGTAATTTGGTTATTAATGACCTAAAAATAATAATTCGGTCATTTTCGGCCGAATTACGGGTAATTCGGTCATTAATGTCTCAAAAGGGTAATTTGGTCATTTCTGACCGAATTAGGGGTAATTCGGTCATTAATGACCTCAAAAGGGTAATTTGGTCATTTCCGGCCGAATTAGGGGTGATTCGGTCATTAACGGCCTAAAAACGGTAATTCGGTCATTTCCGACCGAATAAGGGGTAATTCGGTCATTAATGGCTTAAAAAGGGTGATTCGGTCATTTCCGGCCGAATTAGGGGTTATTCGAAGGGTAATTCGGTCATTAATGACCTCAAAAAAGTAATTCGGTCATTTCAAGACCTTTTCCTTCTTACAATTACAGATAATGGAGCCTAAACATAAGGCACCTAAGGCCAGGGCACCTAGGGGGGACAGAATGGACATTCCGTTCTTCGAGGCTTCATAGGCGCCGAACTCACAGGATGATATGTACACTCCGTCACCGCCGCAGCCGACTCTACTGACTCATCCAGGGCATACAGAGGTTGACTGGAGTTTCCATGTCTCGGATGATCGGACTTTCCAGGAGATGCTCGGAGACGTCGCTGGACCATCCAAAGAGGACACTGTGCCGGATGAGTCTGAACTCCCATTGAACGAGTGGAGGCTCCTTCCTCTCAACTACAGATAGATTCCGAGGTACAAGCTATACTTCGATTACAAAGTAAAAGTGGACTGCCTAAACATAAAGAACTGGGAAGCCAGGGAAAGAAATGAGCAAAAGGTCGATGTCAACATAGACCCTGAAGAGAAAGCGGTTCTGGTGAACGGAGGTCCTTTGCTGTTGACTTGGGAAAACGGCAGACCACATGTCTAAGGAGGACAGTTTTCAATGGAAAGGGTAAAGGCTATTATAAGGAAATTTGCCCGGGAACGCGACGCTTCCTACCAGACGTTTGGGGATCTCCCTGCGTCTGAGTTCCAGTTATTTATAAGGAGCTTTAAGGTAATTTCAACGCTTACTCAAAATGAATTTTCAAATGCTGTATTATAGATATTGACGTGGTGTTTGCCAATTTCAGCGTTTGTTTGCAGTGACAGATTCCGTTGAGCTGAGGAGTTGGATTCGAGAGGCGGCCACAGGTGCTTACAAGGAGTGAAAATCGAACATGAAGCGGTTTTACAAGCTCTATGTGGACCCTACTAGACTAGACCGTAATGGGATTCCCAAGTGTCTGAAAGGGAAGAAGTCCCAGTGGCATTGGCTCGTTCATCATTTTGATGACAACGAGGTATATTACAAATTTTATATTTAATAGGTTTCATTTCAATTTCATTTTTTTTAATTAATTCAAGTTCATTTAACTTTTTTTCAGGAAGAAGTTGGGTCTCAAATGAGTACCATTCGGAGGAGCGGGAACAAATTAAACCACCACACTGGCAAAATCATATTCCGAACTCTTTGGGAAAGGATGACGGAGGCCTGGGAAGTGGGGATCTCCAAAAAGTTGGAGGGCTTTCTGAAGGCTCTAAAGATCCGTAAGCCTGGTGATGGTAATCAAGAGGGGGAGGAAGACGAGGATGAGGAGGAACTCAACCCGAAACTTGTAAGTTTAATTAAATTCATTTTTTAAAAATTTTAATATTTAAATTTATTATATTAATCAATTTTTTGTTACAGATTTACATTAAGAATGCGCTTAGGGCTTGGAAGAATGACCAGGCAAACTACAACGAGGATGGAACTCTGAAGAAGATGACTGACGCTGAAATTTTTTTTTACAGATTTACATTAAGAATGCGCTTAGGGCTTGGAAGAATTACCAGGCAAACTACAACGAGGATGCAACTCTGAAGAAGATGACTGACGCTGAAGAGGATGAGGTCATGCGACTAGCTGCGGAGCATGTTCGCGAGGTCGAGTTTGTCAAAGGAATTACAGTAGAACCCTCCAGAGGACGACGCATCCGGGGTTGCGGGAGTGATTACGCGGCACCACCAAGACAGATAAGTCGTTCGACCTCCTCCGATGGTAGTTCTGCGGAGATTGCGGAGTTCTGGGCTCAAGTCACCCAACAAGCCGAGGTTATTACGGAGCTTCGCATTGAGGCCTCCAAAAACCAGCATTTACTTCAGACTCAGGCCGTCGAAAACTAGTAGATGTTCATGTACTTCCAAGAACAGCTAAGGATTCTAAATCTTAATGCCCCTCCACCTCCATTTGACCCGACTAGGTCTAGAGATCTTGGAGGCCCGTCGTCATAGATCTCGATGTAAATATTATGTATTAAACAATTTGAATATTAATATTATTTTTTATTTTGATATTAATTTTCATTTCCTAATATTTAATTGAAATAAATAAATTTTAAAAATATATAAATATAAAAATATTTTTTACATTTATTATATTTTTAAAATTTTAATTTTTTTAATAATATATATTTTGTAACGGTGCACGCCTTTGTGCGCCGTTACTGTGCGTAACGGCGCATGCAGTATGTGCGTCGTTACTGTGCGTAACGGCGCATGTAGTCTGTGCGTCGTTACTGTGTGTAACGGCGCACGCCGTTTGTGCGCCGTTACTCTTTGTAACAGCGCACTCCGTTTGTGCGCCGTTACTCTTTGTAACGGCGCACGCCTTCTGTGCTCCGTTACAAAGCGTAACGGCACCGTCAACTTGTGAAACGGTGACAGTGGGTTTTGTAACGGCCCACTAACGGGCCGTTACAAACGTTTTTGTGCGCCGTTACAAGAAAAAAAGTTCATAAATGCATTAAAGTCCATCTCTGACCCAAAAGACTAGTTTGTCAGGTATTCAGTCGAATGTGTTTACTCTCGTTATACCACGTACACTTCTAATGTGTCACCTGCACTCACATGTGGAATCCTGAAAATCTTCCCCTCCACACACCACAAGAATTTTGTCACAAGGACGGCGCACAAAGTGCGCAGGCGGGAGGTCAAAAAACACAGGTAGAAGGTAAGGACAACGCACAGTGCGTAGGCGTTGCCTCACTGTTGCTAACTCGCAGTTATCATACAACGACTGCGCACACGTTTATTTGAGTACGCAGTTAGAACTTAGGAACGACGCACTTACAAGAGTGTGTTGTCCTTAGTTAACAATTGTGCTCGTGTTCATGTGCGCAGTTACTTCCTAAGGCTTGAGCACATGTGCATGTGTGCAGTCGTTAACTAAGGACATCGCATTCTTGTACGTGCGCCGTCCTTAAGGCTGTGTGTTTTAAAAAAAATTATCGCAGAAAATTGGAATGCTAAAATCCAATTCTCTGTAAAAAAAAATTTAAAACTTCACACAAATATTACAATTGTAATGCCAACAATTCACAAAAGTTAAATTTATCCATAAAACAAAAATCAATTCACAAGTGTGTACAATATTCCCGCCATTCACAATTCTATTGATCATCAAGAAATCATTGCATAAAAAGTTCAATAAAAAAATTGACATTACAATTGTAATGCCAATAGTTTGCAAAAGCTAACAATTCTCAAAATTCAACAATTGTAAATACTATACATATTCTCAAAAACTAACCATTCTAAAAAATCAACAATTGTAAATACCATACCTATTCTCAAAAACTCAAAAGTCATCAACTATTCTCAAAATAATGTTTACCGTCAATCTTCACCGTCGACATTTGCATCATCTGCATCAAACATAGGTACAACAGAGTATGAACGCCAAGAATAGTAAAGATGACTAAACATTAAAAGGGGAAATTTTCAATAAAACAAATATCCTTAACTACAAGAAACTGTGTTCACGTATTAAAGCCAAAAAATATTGTAAACCACCGAAGTACAATGAGAATGAAGTGTAAAAAGAGTGTGTCCTATGATAAATACTAATCCGAGTTGAATGAAGTGTAAAAAGAGTGTCATATGATAAATACTAATTCGAGCCAGAATATCAATACAAAACCTTAATTATAAAACTAAAAATATAAAGTAGACTATGTAATGTTTGCAATAGCCTCTCAAACATCATCATCATCTTGAAACTTACTACTGACAAATACAACTGGGTTAAGGACACAAAATGACAACATTTAAAGTTTGAATTTTTAAAATCCCTCTATTGTTATGGCATGTAGACATGATTACATTGACAATATTATGAGCAAAAGGCTTCCATAAACATCATTTTCAAATAAGAAACAAAAGTAGTTCTCACCCTAGAATTTTCAAAAATAAGCAGAAATCGTGGCTTCTTTTCTTGCAACAGCACCACTCTTTCGTCCCGTCATGAAATAAAGGCTGAAAATTAGCATTCAACATTAAGTTATGACACGAAGCTATAAATAATGATTTAGAAGGAATCATGAAGGAGAGAAAGATTCCTCCTTAAAATGAAACAGGAGGTAGAGACTTACACCCTACAAAAGTAAAAGCCCCGCGGAGTGAAACCAATTAAAAGCATGCAAGAAAGAAATTTGATCAATACAACACATAAAACATATCTTATTTTCCACATTCAAAGTAAAAAAGGACATCAAGAGATATTCATGTTACAAGGACTTGAGTTGGAAATTGGTGCATCCTCATTACTCTATATAACGAAAAGCTAACCAGTCAAACTCAAAGCTCCATTCACTATCAGTTCAGCTGATAACCTAATTCTCAACTTTTAGCTTCAATCAAATTATCGAGACATAAATTTTATTGAAAACATATAATATTCCCTAAGACCCTGTTGAATAATCATGAATCAAACCCTAGAAATTTAAACCACACATGTATAATTTAATTCCACAATTATACCCAAATTTCATCAAAATCAGTTCAATATTCAGAACCTATCCCCCAAATTCTCAGATTAGTCAACAATCAGAGTACAACAAATCCTCAATCGACACAATATATACATAAAAAAATTATGCATATATAATCTAGAAATTGAAAAAAAATAGAGTTTCTTACCTTGACGGGAACTGAAGCCGGCGAAACGGAAACGGGAACGGACTCCAGCGACGAAATGGTTTCCGGCGACGGGAGTTCCTGAGGTCTGTAGGCGCATAGGTACCTGGAACTGGAGACGGTATTAGGAACTGGAGCCGGCGACGGAAACGGACTCTGGCGACGGAACTGGACTCCGGTGACGGCTACACGGCGAGGGGAAGTGGAGGCGTGCAGAGAAAAAAACCAGAGAAAAAAAAGAAAAAGAGGAAAAATGAGAGAGATAAGGATTTATTCGATATAAGTTTCGGTTTAACGCCTCCGCACATAGGAAAGTGCGCTAGCCTTAGCTAACAACTACGCACAAGGTAAAGTACACATGCTTTAGGGTTTATAAAATGTTGACTTTTATGTCGACTAAATACTACGTCGAGTAATCGGCTATGATCCCGTGGTTCGATTTGGCTAAAATTTATTTTACTTAGGTAAATCATCATAATATACATATCCAATAGTTTTGATTTTTATAAATTAATTTTCTTACATTCGAGATGTGGACATCGTATGTTTATGATGTGTAAACCCGTACTTCCCATTACCCTAAACCTCTAATTTCAAGACGATTTAATATTGTCAAAATATTTTTTTTAATCCAACCTTACGGATGGAACTGAAGATATGTTTCTCTATGTCAGGTAAAATTTCGAACAATTTTATTTTTAATCGAAAGACGTGTACATATAACGAGATCATCAGAGTACTAGTTAACCTGTTTGTCGAATCGACTAATCTTTAGTTCGATTTCATGCATAGGAAACAAACTATCATATGTACACCCACAATTACAAAAATATTTTTAAATCTAATCGGGAAATTAAGGTCAAACATGTATTGAAAAAAATAATTCAACACTTTACACATAAAGACTGCGCACAATGGAAAGTGCGCCGGCCTTAGCTAGTGCCTGCGCACATTGACAGGTGCGTTGTCCGTAGCTACGGTTGCGCCTGTGCACTTATTTTTAGATACGCATTCCTTAACTTTTTCTTGCGTATTTGAAAGTGCGTTCTTCTGGCCTTATCTAATGCATGCGCACAAAGGTTGTGCGATGTGCTTGTCTTAGCTAATACTTGTGCACGTGCTCTATGTGTGCAGGCGTTAAGACAATATGGTGTAGTGACATTGAGGTCCATCACATCGGGTTGCGCCCACTAAGCCCAAATCGCCTTTCACTCTCACCCGTTGGCCCATCTGGCAATCTTGATCTGATCAATCATGGTTCTCTGGATCCTTCTGGCCTACTTGGCTCAATCCACATGAGATCCACTGGCCTGCCGGGCTGATGAGATCTGTGCATACCTAGCTCTGATACCACTTGTTGTGGAGAACCGGGCCTTACCAAATAGGAGCACGTCACAAAGAAAACCCATACACACACATTAAAACCAACCTCTGATCCAAAAGACTAGTATGTTAGGTCTTGGGTCCCCCCAATGTGTTTATAATCTCTCGTCATACCCTGTACACTTCCAATGTGGGAAATGGACTCACATGTGGAATCCTAACAATCTCATCCTCCACTTTGAGCCTCATCACATTGGGTTGCTCCCCCTAAACCCAAATTGTATTGCACTCTCACCCGATGACCCATCTAGAAATCCTAGCCAGATCAATCATGGTTCTCTGGATCCTTCTGGCCTACCTGGCTCGATCCACCACGAGATCCACTGGCATGCCTGCTCGATGAGATCTGTGCATATCTGACTCTGATACCACTTGTTGGGGGGGGAGGGGGGGGGGGACTTGGGCCTTTACCAAGGAGGAGCACGCCATAAGAAAAACCCACAAGCACATTAAAACCCACTCTTGGTCTAAGACTAGCATGTCAGGTCTTGGGTCTAATGTGTTTATAAGCTCTCGTTATACCACGTTCACTTTCAATGTAGGACCTGGACTCACTTGTGGAATCCTAATAGTGAGTTCAAAGTTTCACATCAGAAGATTCTAGAGTATAAGAAGGGTCTATACACACATTAAACTCAATATTCACCAGATTAGTTTTTTGGGTCTAATGTGCTCTAATGAGTGTATGAGCTTTTCTTGGGTGCTCCTCCTAGGTAAGGCCCAGATCTCCCCAACAATGGTATTAGAGGCTTGGTTCGGTATACCCTCCTGGTTAAGTGGGCTGGATACTCCTATGACTGGTAAGACCTAGACCATGACCGGTTTCTCTCATTGTGAGGCTGGATAGAATGAAAATGGCTCTTGTGGGATTGAGTCGACCAAGTATGGGCTTAAGAGAGCCAACCCGATGTGATGGGACTCGATGTGGAGGGGAAGATTGTTAGGTTCAGACGTGAGTTCAAAATCCCACGTCGAAAGATTACTAAGTGTAAGGAGGGTTTATATACACATTAAACTTAAGATCTATCATGCTAGTCTTTTGGGTCAAAAGTGGACTCTAATGTGTGTATAGGCTTTCCTTGAGTGCATCTCATGAGTAAGGACCGAATCTCTCTAACATATCGGACGAATCTTCAATCCCACAACCCATAACCCACCTATTTAGACTCTATCGGGAGTTAGGGAAAACTCAACCAGATCTTCAAACTGCTCAGGTTAAACAAAAAAACTTGTTAGGCCTTATACTAAAAGCCCAAAATTGATTTTAAAATCCTAAATGGTTCCAAACAAACTATACCACCAAGACTTGTTAGGCTTTATACTAAAAGCCCAAAATTGATTTTGAAATCCTAAATGGTTCCAAACAAATTATACCACTAAGAATGGTTTCACCCAAAAGTATACTTTTCCAATTTTGATACACTCAAAAGTATACTTTTCCAATTCTGATGCACCAAAATTTTACCTCGACACTCAAGTGAACATTGTTTTATGGGTTTCATCTACTAACACAGTTGATTTTTGAGTAAAAAACCGAAATGCCATCTCTTACCGTTTAAAAATTTCAAAATAGTGTCATTGTATACTAATTTTTTATTTTGTTTTTAACGTTGAATATTATTTTGTTTCTAAATTTGGAAGACATTGTCGTACACACCTCTAGCTTCGGTTTTGAATGCCACGTCTCCAGCGACAAAAAAGAGAATTATGTCAGGTTTAATTCCTCATCTATTTCTTATGTTCAATATGAAGATAAAAAACAACATCGAACAACACCAACCGAATTCTTCACCCTTGTGAAGACCTTGTTACCGACGACGACGCTCCAGATCGCGGGTATGTGACAGTAGGCAAAGAAGTTAAGGAGACTTTGAACATGTGAATCTCAAATTTTGTTTTTTTTCAATAGTTTCATACTTGAAAATAATTTTAATATGAATACGTTGTTTATTTAATTTAGAATAATTTGGTTTTAAAATCGCTGGAATAGGGGTTTAGTAGGCAATGATATGGCAATTCAAATAAATTTTGTTGAGAAAATTGGAGGCTGCTACTCAAAGTTGAAGATTGAAAACGCTTCAAATGGCGTCATTCTAGAAACTTTTTATCCAATCTCTTTAAATGCTATTTATATAATTTAAGGTAAAAACAAAGCATAAAAGACTTTTAGTTTGTACTTAAAATATATATAACATGTATAGTTAAAATGTAAAATTGTGAAAAACGACATCGTTATTTGTTTCTTCAACCTTGAAAATTTTGGTTATGGCTTCTACTTTCTTTGACATTCATCTCTTGGTTCTAAAGAGAAGAAAAAAAGGAAAAGTCATCAATTTTTGTAAATATTTTGGTTGGTTGAGTTTTTGTTAGTTTAGTGACTTGGTTAAGTCCTATATGTGGTATATGTATTTCGTACACACCACAATCGAGTTTATTGAGTAAATGGCTCAGTCAAAACACTAAGTGTGGTGTGTGTTTGAGTATACACCACAATCGAGTCTACATGCATTGCACGTTTATTTTATGTGTTGTATAGTTTTATTCGATCTATGTATAGATTATTATTTCGGTGTTAAGTGTCTTGCATGATATTTGATGGATTTTGAGCATGTTAGGAAAATTTTGATGATATAGTATATTTGATGTTATTTGCATAAATGAGTATGATAGGGTATGTGAATTTAAAGAGGAACATGAGTATCTGATGCAGCGTACGTGGCTAGGAAGAGATCTTTATCAAAATTCGTTGATTCTTGTAATACCGAAGGTGATAGATTTGAGGAAAATCTCAATTTTTTTATTAACTTCAAAACTAACGAATAACATAAACGTCTGACAGTGTTTAAATAGCCAAAACCTAACTGCAGAAAAGGAAATTCTAAACTTATTGGAAAAAGGAAATAAACTATAAAAATTGCAAAAAGTGCCCGAAACTTAGGAAATTGCGATTTTGAACCCCAAGATGACCTCGGATGGCCGAAATCCATCGTACATCAATACAATGCATTGTGTTTTGCTCAGAACGCCGTTTCTGCCCAGAAAACACTAGTCTTTTGTCGAAATCTGACACTTTCCTATTTTGCACTGCATCATTCCCCCCTGGATAGAGAAGATTCGACCTCGAATCCGAAACCGCATCATCCTCG
Source organism: Geranium rotundifolium (assembly GCA_963920655.1). Lineage (NCBI taxonomy): Eukaryota > Viridiplantae > Streptophyta > Magnoliopsida > Geraniales > Geraniaceae > Geranium > Geranium rotundifolium. The sequence goes on from OY987321.1 coordinate 18,202,532, forward strand.
TCAGAAGAAGAGTCACCCGTGAAAGGAATAAGATGCTTCACATCGAAGATATCTGAGGTGCGAACATAACTGGGAAGGCACAAACGATAGGCATTTGGTTGATCTTTTCCACAATCTCAACAGGGCCAATCTTCTTAGCAGCAAGCTCATTGTATTCACGAGCAGGGACACGATCCTTAGTAAGTATGGCCCAAACAAAGTCACCAACCTCGAAATCAATAGCACGCCGCTTCTGATTCAGCTTTTTCCTTATACTTGGCAGTAGCATCAACCAAATGGTCATGAGCGGCCTGACGAACCTACGCCAACTGCCCAACAAACTCCTCGGCAGTAGCATGAGGGCGCACCTTGCTGAGAAAAGCTAGCAAATCAAGGGGACCTCGCGGAGATAACCCGTAGACCACCTGAAAAGGACTGAACCCAGTCGAACGATTAACAGCATGGTTATGTGCAAACTCAGCTAGAGGCAGTTTGAGATCCCACGCCTTGGGATGATCCCCAACCAAGCTGCGCAAAAGATTTCATAACGAACGATTAACGACCTCGGTCTGACCATCTGTCTGTGGGTGGTAAGCACTGCTAAAATTGAGGAGTGTATTGACCAGGAGCAACAAACTCCGCCAAAAGTGACACACAAAGCGAGTGTCACGATCAGAAACTATAGATGCAGGGAGTCCATGAAGACGATACACATCCCGAAAGTAAAGTTGTGCTACAGCCACAACATCAGTAGTCTTCTTGCATGGAATAAAGTGAGCCATTTTTGAAAATCGATCAACCACCACAAAAATAGAATCAGAACCACGTTGGGTACATGGTAAGCTAAGGACAAAATCCATACTAATATCAGACCATGGCTGTGTGGGAATAGGCAGGGGTAAATATAACCCAGCATTTGTCGAAGCACCCTTTGCTAATTGACAAGTACGACAGCGGGCGTCAAAACGACCAACCTCCTTGCGCATAGAGGGCCAAAAATAAGAACCCGCAAGAAGCTGATAAGTACGGTCACGCCCCACATGACCCTCGTTATGGAGTTCCTGAATCATCTTGAAACGCAGACTACAATCTGGAATGCATAGTTGCACACCGCGAAAAAGAAATCCGTCATCCAACACAAAGTCTGTCGCCTCACCCTGTTGAATACGAACGAGTACCTGAGAAAAGAACGGATCATCATAATAGAGGTCCATGAACGAATCAAAACCGGGGACATGGACGCGCATTTCAGTTAACAACCCATGACGGCGACTCAAAGCATCTGCAACGCGATTAGAAACTCCTGCTTTGTGCTTAATCACAAATGTAAACTGCTATAAATAAGAAATCCAGGTAGCATGACGATCAGATACTTTATCTTGGCTGCCAAGATGCCTAAGGGAGTCATGATCAGTATATAATACGAATTCCCTCTGAAAAAGGTAATGACGCCAATGCTTGATGGCCTGGACAACTACATAAAACTCAATATCATAGGTACTAAAGCGAAGTTTAGCACCCGACAGTTTCTCGCTAAAGTAAGCCACAGGACAACCTGCTTGACCGATGACAGCTCCAATACCTGTTTTTGAAGCGTCATAATGGAGTTCAAATGGCTGTGAGAAATCCGGAAGTACTAAAATAGGGGCCGAAGTGAGCCGACGCTTAATTTCAAGAAAGGCAGCCTCCACATCATCAGTCCAGTGGAACTTAGTCCCTTTTCATGCAATTCGTGATAGGAGCCATAACACCACTGAAATGAGGAATAAAACAGCGATAGAAGGAAGCCAAGCCGTGAAAACTACGAACCTCAGTGATAGAGGACGGTTAGGGGAATTGTTCGACGGCCAAGACCTTACTGGGGTCAACTTTTAGTCCCTCGTGAGAAACAACATAATCGAGAAATTGGACGGAAGCAGATAAAAAAGCACACTTTGCGGCAGCAGCAAAAAATTTGTTACGTCGGAGAACCAGTAGTACCTTACGCAGATGGTCAAAATGAACTGTTTCGTTGGCGCTATAAATCAAGATGTCGTCGAAATAAACGACCACAAACTTACCAATAAAAGGGCGAAGAGCTTGGTTCAACACACGCATAAAAGTACTAGGAGCGTTGGATAGACCGACTGGCATAACGAGCCACTCATATAACCCTTCGCGAGTCTTGAAAGCGGTTTTCCACTCATCACCCATGCGAATACGAATCTGGTGGTAACCGCTCTTAAGGTCCAGTTTGCTAAACACAGAAGCGCCACCCAATTGATCCAATAAGTCATCTAATCGGGGAATAGGGAACCGATAGCGCACTGTAATCTTGTTGATAGCTCGACTATCAACACACATACGCCACGAGACATCCTTTTTTGGGGTAAGAAGTACAGGGACAGCGCAAGGGCTAAGGCTTTCGTGAATGTGTCCCTTAGCAAGCAATTCCTCCACTTGGCGATGTAACTCTTCATGTTACTTGGAACTCGTATGGTAATGAGGGCGATTAGGGAGGGAAGCACCCGGAACCAAGTCAATGTGATGTTGGATATCTCGCAAAGGCGGCAAGTCGCAGGGTAAAGTCTCAGGAGAGACATCTGCAAACTCCTGAAGGAGAGGCTACACCGGATCAGGCACATTGCTCTCTCTCGTAACCAGAGAACAAAATAGGGAAAAAACCATCCCAGATTCCTTCATGGCGGCCTGAAAAGGGCGACGAGACAACAAGGTGGTAGGGGAAGGTGTGTGTGCTGTGGGAATAGCATTCCCTTTGGGTTTAGTCGGCATTAACATAATTTTTGTACCACGGAAAAAGAATGAATAGGTGTTAGCACGACCCTCATGGAGAGCAGAGTTATCATATTGCCAAGGGCGACCAAGTAAGAGGTGACAAGCATCCATAGGAACCACATCAAAATAAATCACATCACGATAAGTAGGTCCAACCGAAAAATTAACGAGCACCCGCTTGGAAACCGTAACATCCGTACCTTGGCTAAGCCATGTGAGACGGTAAGGCTTAGGGTGAGGTTCCGTAGGTAGACCAAGCTTAGCAACCACCACTTCAGAGGCTACGTTCTCACAACTTCCTGCATCAATGATGAAGGTGCAAACTTTCCCAGCTATGGTGCAAGTAGAATGAAACAAACTATTGCGTAGCCACTCATTCTCAGGAGCACGAGGTGTTAAGCAGGATCGGCGGAGCACCAATAGAGGACCAACATCGCCGGGAACATATTCCTCTGTGTCCGTGTCGGCATAATCGTCATATGTAGGGGCCGAATCTGTGAGTAGGACAGGTTCCGATTCAGTAGCCTCAGTGAAAAGACCACGATTGGCAGATTTTGGGAGCCGACAATCTGCTTGGAGATGACCAACTTCACCACAATTAAAACAGCGCAAACCACCACGTCCCTGTGTAGGTTGGGTAGGAACAGACTGTGACGCAGACCCTATACCACCAGTTGATTTTGCTGGCTGTCGGAAGGTACCTGTACCACGCCTGGCTAGCTGCCTTTCAGCCTGGGATGCACGCTGCTGTGCCTCGGCGACAGTTAACGAGTCAAACATATTCAGAACGTCCTGTAACTGGAGACGCAGGCCACCAATATAACGAGAAACTAACTGAAGAGGGGACTCGGTGATATCAACACGAGTCAGACAGGAGTAGAAATCGGTGGAATATTCATCCACAGAACGGGAACCCTGGCGTAGATTCTGGAAACGCTGGTATAGTTCCCGATCAAAATTATAGGGCAAAAACGCAGCCTTGAGGTGTTTCCTGAATTTAGCCCAATTCGAAATCTTCTCCTTAGCAGTACGAACACGCATCTGCTTCAATTGTTGCCACCAAAATTGCGCACGACCTTCGAAACGGATCGTCACAAGGGAAACACGGCGTTCTTCCGGAACCTCCTTGAAATCCATGATTTCTTCAACCTGTGATAGCCAATCTATAAACTCCTCTGGTTTAAGATTGCCAATGAATTGTGGAATTTCCACCTTGAAACCTTGTTCCCAACGGAAGTTAGGGTTAGGGCGCTCAAGAGAACGATTCTGAAACCCGGCGAAAGGATTGTCGTCCGTGAGAGTATCATCATCACGATGATGCAATTCGTCCATTTGTTGGGTCAATAATTCAACCTGCCGCCTCAAATCGTCGTTCTCACGTTGAAATTCAGCGTTTTCACGTCGTATCTCAGCTTGATCATTATCAGCACCTTGGGGAGCGGCTCGTTGTTGTCTACGGGGCGGCATACCTCAGGATCGACTAGAATCTGATACCAACAGATGCAGCGTGCGTGGCTAGGAAGAACTCTTTATCAAAATTCGTTGATTCTTGCGAATACCAAAGGTGATATATTTGAGGGAAACCTCGATTTTTTTATTAACTTCAAAACTAACGAATAACATAAACGTCTGACAGTGTTTAAATAGCCAAAACCTAATTGCAGAAAAGGAAATTCTAAACTTATTGGAAAAAGGAAATAAACTATAAAACTTGCAAAAAGTGCCCGGAACTTAGGAAATTGCGATTTTGAACCCCAAGATGACCTCGGATGGCCAAAATCCATCGTACATCAGAACGATGTTTCCGCCCAGAAATCACTAGTCATTTGTCAAAATCCAACACTTTCCTGTTTTGCACTGCATTAGTATCTTAGGGTTCCAATGATTTCTTTGATACTCGCTGATTAGACTCAACAATGTATATTGAGACCATACCGTGCATCAGTCTTAATAACAAGAGTATAGAACTAGAGGTAAGACTACTTGTGGCAAAATAGTGATCACTTGAGAAAATAATTCATAGGCCATCTTTGGACCATTGCAGTTAGAAAGTTTTCTTGATACATTTGAAAATCCGTGGTATCCATTTTAAGCCAAAAAGCCTTTTGCTGAAAACTAATATTACAAACCAATGTGTCATTTTCTTTCTTATATCCAAGAGTTGATTTGAACATTCACATCATAGCTTAGTTTCTTCATGAGTGTTGAGCACATCAATGGCTTTTATAGAACATTTATAAGAATGAATTTTGCACAAATACTTTTAGTAGGCTAAGTTTATTTGAAGCAAAAGGTTTCATGATAGTTTTCGAAACTTGTTTTTCTCAATGTTTATTTATATACATTATGCTCAAGAGTTGAAAATAAAATAGAAAAAAAGAGGATTGAAATAAATTGAAAGTTTTGAAGCAAGAGTTAAAAAAACGAAAACTGAAGAGCATTTGAGAAAACAAACTTTTTGCAAGTTTTGAAACAAAAAAGAAAAAAAATTAAAAGTCACATTTGAGAGAGAGGGTTTTTTTTGGACAAAAACAAGGGAAGAGTGATTTATACATTTGAGAAAACAAACTTTTTGCAAGTTTTGAAACAAAAAATAAGAGTCACATTTGAGAGAGAGGGTTTTTTTGGACAAGAACAAGGGAAGATTGATTTGTATTTGGGGTTTGGTGAGATTTGAAACAACTTGAGCCATTTTATTCCTCTAAACTACCCATCATAACCTATTTACCTAAGGCACTATTGAAAAGATGCCGGAAGATTCGAACTCAGGATCTGACATGTGTTAATTGAGCTTCTTACCGCTTGGTCCAACTTGTATTGATTTTGCAAAATATTCGATAGGATGCTTGAGAGAAAATGACACATTGGCTTGTAATGTTAGGTTTTCATAAAAAGGTTTTTTGGCTCAAAATGGGTACTATGAATTTTCAAATGTATAGGGAAAGATTTTTTTGGCTCAAATAGTCCAAAGATTGCCAACATATTCTTTCCCCAACTGATCATTATTATATATTTTATTTCGCACCACATGATATGAACTCAAAATACATCAATGAGTTAAATCAACGAGTATCAAAATAAACATTCGATTAAAACCCTAAGATACGCATGTTTCTCATGAAAGTTACATACTTTATCGTACTCATCTATGCAAATAACATCAAGTGATAATTACAGGTGGCTACACATAGATTTGGCTGTTTTTCAGGATGGTACTCCTACAATTTTTCTTTTTCAGCTGACTACGCGCAAGATGTGCAAAATTTCTACTTTGCACTTTCCATCCAACTCTGTTAATATTTAACAATTTTGACTTAAGAAAAGACTAAAATGCCCTGAACTATAATTTTAATTTTCAAACATATGCCCTTCTACTGATACAAATACTGATAATATTGAGTGTGTGCGAGGGAGAGATAGCTGCCACGACTCCGTCTCGCGCCAGCTTTAGACGCCGACCAGGGCTGGAGGTCCTGAAGAGCATTACGGAGCTCCCTCTGAAAATGGTCGAAGAGGGTTGAATAATGCGTGCAGGCCTTCAAGCAAGCGACTTCACCACCAACAAACATGGGGATGGCGTTGAGGTAAGGCTGAGCCTGGATCACGAAGGTGAGCTCCATCCCAAACTGTTGTCGGAGCTCCGAGAACTCGCCCTCTACCTCCGCCTTGGCGAAATCGGAGGTCATTGCCTTCATCCCCTCTGTTATCTACCTGATCACCTCCTTCCCCAAATCCCTCCTCCTCATTGGATCTCCATTCTCGTTCTGGGTTTCTAGAGTTCGCTGCTTTAGCACATACCGAGAGGATTTTGGACAAAAAGAAGCACTTTTTAGGGTTTGAGTCTTGCTGCAACTCCTCCTACTGCGAATGGGATTAGCACTGCTATTAGTGTTGTTCCTGACGACCAGTTGGAGACCAAACCTAGGTCTCGGAGACCGATTGGCGTTGCCATTGTTGTGCTTCAACGCGGAGAGAGAAAAGGACAAGCAAAATTGCCGAAGGCGTAGCGTCAAGCTCGGCGACCTCTTTAGGGCCAAGCTCATGGAGATGCCTCCATACGACACCGTCTCCATCCCTAATCCGAACCCAACAAAACCCAATGAACAAAATAACCAAAATTTACAAAACCCTTTGTTTTCACTCTGTTGGAGCCATCATTTTTGTCTTGCAAATAAGCTTATATGGGGGAGATTGTTTGCAAACTGGGTGTTAAGTCAAAATTGGAGCTGGAATTGGGTGTAGGGGCGAGAGGAGAGTGAAGGGTTGGCGAGGAATGGATTTGAGGTGTGCGATCAGAGTAGAGCTGGAATTGGGTGTGGGGCGAGGAGAGAGTGAAGAGTTAGAGGGTATATTTTTGAAAATTAGATTTATAGTTGAGGGCATCTTAGTTTTTTCACATGTCAAAAATATTAACGGAATTGGACGGAAAGTGTAAAGTAATAATTTTGCACATCTTAGGCGTGGTCAGCTGGTAAAAAAAAATTCTAGGAGTACCCAGATGAAAAACAACAATATCTAGGTGTAGCTATCAAATGTACTATATCATCAAAATTCTCATGCTCAAAATCCATCAACTATCATGCAAGGCACTTAACATCAAAATAATAATTTAGGGACGAAATTGTGTACAAATGCTATATTTACATACAAATTTGCGAATATATCGCGGTCGTCCGATACAGATTTCAACGTTTCAGATGAAGACCAATTAGCAGTGGCACGCCGCGTAAATAGTGAAGATTGGAAGACCAAAACAGCCATTAATCAGCGCAATAGAGGGGCAATTTTGTATATTTGCGTTCAATGGAATTCTCTTTCCTTGATTAGCAGATTTGGGACACACCCAATTTGGTTTGATTTGTGGCAGAAATCTCTTTCCTTTTTCTCAGAAAACTCAAACCCTACTCGTTGATCATTGTTAATCGATTTTCCGCCTCCATTTTTTCGTGCCATAATCCCTTTTTCCCTTTAATTTTCTTGTCCCATTATTTCCGGTGGCGCCGACTAAGAGAATATGGCCGGCCTCGACACCTGATTCGCTCTCCTCTTCTCTTATTATTGCTCTCATTCGATTTGATTCATTGGATTCAGATTCGAACAGCGAAATCAGGTGATTTTGCTCATATGTGTCGTGTCGATTGCCTGATCTGTTCTGGGATCGATTGGAGGTTCGTTTCTATCTTCTCAATATGGTTTTGGTGGGTTCAATCTGCCTCTCGTGAGTTTGTGCTCGGAAATCAGGATTCGATTTTTGGGTTCTGTCTGAATTATCTCCAAAGAGCTCAATTCACGTTCATCAATATTCATACATGGCGAGCTCCGTCCACAACAACAACATCATCAATAACAACAACAATTTGCATCGGAACAATCGGAGCAAGGTAGTGCGCACTGATAAAGATATTGAAGGTTTGTAAAAAAATTCCATTATTCCATTGCTATGGTAAATATTTCCATTGTTCCTTGACCATTAGAAATATTTCCATTGTCCTATTGTTAGTTTCTGAAATATAATATTCCATATTTATATCCGTCCATATTTTCATAATATTCCATTACTAATTTTCACGTAATTTTCACAAAATCACGTAATTCCATTGTTTCATGAACATTAGAAATATTTTCATTGTCCCGTAGTTAGTTTCTAAAATATAATATTCCATATTTACATCCGTCTATATTTTCATAACTCCATTTTGTATATAGTCGATTCAGATGATTCCTTCATTCCATTTTCCACAAAATCACGTAATTCCATTACTTCATTTCATACTTATTTTCATGTCTCATTAAGTGGTAGAGTTTGAATTTGGATTCTTCTCCCTAATTTTTTGGTAATAATTTTCTGAATATTTCTTTCAAATTTAAATTCCTAGAATTGTGCTAATTTATTCCTCAAATTCAAACGCAATGACCATCATACTCTTTTTGTTTATTTAATGAATTTTTAATTAATGAAATCATAGTAGAATCTGGACCAATAATTGATTACATCTAATGGATGTAATTTATTCTTATATTTGTATTTCATCAACCATTTGTAGTGGAGTGCATCCCAATAATTTATACAAAGCATAAAATAAATGTACAGTGCATGCAGACTCAATTATTGTGTGTGTTCAAACACACGCCATCTTTAAGACTTGACTGAGCTCTTGACTTAATAAATTCGATTGTGTTGTGTACAAAGTACATACCACATTTAGAATTTTTACTTCACCTAAGTACACTAAAGGAACAAATGTGGTGTATATGAAATACCCATCACACTCAAGACTTAACCAATAACTAGACTAAACTAACGGAAATATTTACAAAAATTGATGACTTTCCTTTTTCTCCTCCCTTTAAAACCAAACAGCTCTGCACAAAATAATAAGGAAAAATTTCACATAACCCCTCTTAACCGTACACGAGTTTTACTTAAATCCTCTTAACTTCAAAATCAACTTGTGAAAACCCTTAACTTAACTTTACCCTTTTCAGTCAACCTTTTTTGAAATTCTGTTAACTTTTTTTTTAAAAATGACGAAAATACCCTTTCATTAAAAAATTAAAATAAATAAATAAAAATGATGTTGAACTCTCGTTTTTCTATTTTTTTACAAAAAAAATAATGAAAACAATATTTTGGTATTAATTTTCTTATAAAAATAAAAAAACGATGTTTAAAAATCATTTTTAATTTTTAATTTTTTTTATAAAGACTTTAAAAATTTTATTTTAACTATTAACATAATTTTATTTTTGATTTTTTACAAAAAAGAAATTAGGGGAAAAAAGTTCAAAATCAATTTTACTTATTTATTTTAATTTTTTAATACAAAAGTATTTTTGTCAAAGTGTAAAATGTAAAAAAGTCATTCCAAGTTAGAAAGATATTTATAAAAGAAATTGCAACTCTCTTTGTCAAAATAAACCAAGTTTTTCCCAAAACATAAACTCATAAGTTTTCGAAATCATGGCATAAGCATACAAATAATAGAAAGTTAGAAAGTGAAAACAAATAGCTAAGCATTTACAAAAACAAATAAATTTAGGGTGCCTTCCAATAACGTCTTTCTTTAACGTCATTAACTAAACGGGGCGGGACTGTTGAGAAGACCTATCCACAAGGAAAAACTAAAATTTCCACCCAAAAAAATTTCATAAAACTGCTTTCCTATGATAGCGAAAGACTAAAATCATTTTAAGTACGTGATATTTTAACTTTTCAAATATTGCAATTTATAGGACAATCGATAACAATTTGTACTAAGAGGCATCAATAAATCTCAAATACAAGAATATATTTGCCCTCTGCAATTTTATAATCACAATCATGCATCAAATTCAAATATGATGCCCAAAGGCAATGAGAGATATCACCCCGATTCCCCATATCCATTAGCGCCTTTCTCTCCTTATCCTCTAGTGGGAGCTCTTCTCTATCTGGAATCTCTATGATAGTTTCAATCCAGCGCAACACTTGCTTTCTTCTCATAGCTGTGCTAATATGTAACTCTCGTGATGTAAATAAAATCTTGTTAGGAACAATTAACGGCAAATTAAAATCATTATCACTGAAAAGTCGTTCTAAAAAATTTATGGAATCTTACTAAGCTCAAAAATAGCATCACTGGGTAGGATAGGCTCTACAATAAATCATTTAACTATTTAAAAATTTAAGAAATGTTCTAAACGAATCAAGAGGAGACGGAGCCCACATTTTGGCTCAATCACGGGCTCCCTTACCAATATGCCCATATTCATGTTGTGGCTGATTTTCACTCTCTTTGCTTGGCTCAACTAACCTCTCCTCCTCTTCTCTATTTTCGACCTCTTGGAAAAAGCTAATCTTGAGTGCTCCTTGATGTAGAGGTAGCACCTTCTTGGCCTCTTGAACTCTTCTTAGCAAATGGTGGGACTTTGACCATTTAAGTTTTTGGGAGTCTTTTTTTTACTTTTCCCGGTCTCTTGAACTCTTCAGGCCACTCTATCAATTCCTGGCGATTCGGCTACTTCTAGTTCTTCATAAGACTCACCATCTCTTCATAACACTTCTAGTTTCATCTGTTGGTCAAGGATAGCAGCCGTCTCTCCTTCGTCTTAGTTTCATTACAACACTGAATGTGCACTGCTAGTTGATTTACACTCTCAAAGCCTTGAGGGTGCTCTCCATCAGCAAAATTTACAATATCTGAATACCTAGCCTATTCATTCCTTAACTACCTCATTCATATACTTATGTTCAAGCCAGACAAATTTAAACCATATTCTCCTCTATCCCAAATACATTGTCCTTCCACCTGATTAGCCATACATGCACCAAACCCTCAATCAGACTTAACACATCAAAAGAAAAAGGAGCACAGTCCAACTTCTGCTTGGCCAAAGTATTTTAACATCCATATCCAATGAAATCTCAAGTCTCAACTGTGTTTACATTTTCATTACCAAATTTAGAACACAAATCCTTTTTCTTTATCCGAACACTCATCACAGCAAGCCTCAGTTGGATTTAGGTGTTCAAATATCTGGAGAAAAGATACTTTCCTCGACTCTTGACTTCCAACCTAAGTTCCTCTTACACCAAAAGACTAAGTACTAAGTTGTCTTGTCAAATAACATTTTATAATGAACCCCTACCCCAGTGTCCAAAACAATCTTAGATAAGAAAATATCCCAAGCATTAGTATCAGCTCCTTCACTAGACATGGCAACCGAAATGACCTTCGAGAGCTCTTCTTCCATTTTAGAGTTAGACAGGCTGTCGGTCAATAAAGAGTATGTCGACTTATCTGGAAAGCATCCTTTATTGAGCATCACCTTGAGAATTTCAATTCCTTCCTTGGCATTCCCAGCCTTACAAAATCCCTTAATCAACATGTTACATGTAAATGCATTACAAGCACATTCCCTCTCAACCATTTCCTTCCACACTCTCTTTGCTTCACATAATTCCCCTTTCTCACACATTCCCCCAATAGTCGTATTATACATCAAAACATTTGGTACACAAACCCTGCTGAACTCATCAAAAAGCTCCCTGGCTTCCCAAACTTTGCCCTTCTTAAGAAGCCAATGTACAAGCGTACTCGTTATAGCATTATCAGGAACAATATTCTTCTTCAAAAGCCTCTTCCATAAGCCATAAGCATCCTCAACCTTCCCGACTACACACAAAACATCAATCACCTTACAACAAAGTGTCAAAGATGGTACGTAATTTCTCTCAAGCATATCATCAAACAAGTTGAGCGCCTCCCCGCCCATCCTTTCCTTACAATAAGATTCAATCATAATCCCATAAGTAACTTCATTCGGGTTGATCCCATTCTCCTCCATATCATCCATAACCTTAATTGCATCAACAAACATCCCCAACCTACAAAATCCATTAACCAAAATGGTATATGTGGTGGCATCGGGATGCCATCCTCTATCCAAAATGTCCCCAAAAACCTTCTTTGCACTTTCCATATCACCTCTAGCAACAAACCCACCTAAAATGGTTGTGTAGGTCACCACATTGGGCACCGCACCCATTGCGGGCATCTCATCCAAAACCCTAATAGCTTCTTCAACATCATTCCTCTTACACAGAGCCTTGATCAAAATATTGCAAGTAAACAAATCAGGAGCAACATTGAATTTCTCCTTACAATTCTTGAATACATTGTGGAACAGATGGTACCGCTTGTTCTGCACGAGAGCATTCAACAGCGTGTTCAGCGACCTCGCGGAGCGCCGGACTCCCAGCGCCTCCATGCTGAGGAACGTTCTGAGGGCCGATTCGGGGCGGCTCGCGACGCCATAGCTCCGAATCACGGCGACGAATAGGGCCTCGGTGCATTGTATGTGGGAATTGCGGAGGTGAGAGAGGAGGGACTCCAAGGGCTCGAAGGCGCGAGCGCGGGAGAGGCGCTCGACGATGGCGAGGCAGGTGGAGGCGTCGTGGGGGTGGAATTTTCCGGCGAAGTGGAAGATCTGGAGGGCGAGGAGTGGGTCCTTCTGGCGGGCGATCATTGAGGCGATGCGCTTGGGGTGGAGACAGGAAGGCCATGGATCGACCGGAGGGATGCCAATTTCGGCGGTACATAGAGGACGGACGGCGGTGGCGGAACGGCGGAGCACGGTGGGCGCGAGGCTGTGGAAATGCATCGTTCACTCTCTCGTCTCGTGTATTGTGAGCTCTGCTGCTGATGAAACAAGTGAGCAAAGCAATTGAGTTTTCAACAAAATGGGCTTCCGAAGGTCAAGGCCCGTTTAAGTTGTCCTCAAACAATTTTACCGTTTTTCCAACCGTCATACAACGAGATGATGAATGTTATAACATAATGGGTTGTAATTGAGAAAAATAAGTGTTATTTTGTAAATGTTAGAATAATCCTTATCCATTCGTTCCATTTATAGATGGCCACGATTCAACTACTTAAGTGAGGGTAATTCAAAGTAATATTACGCCAACTCATTTGTATTATTTAATTTTTAATTTTAAATCACAACGTGATTTCAGGTAACTATAGTTATCCTCCTGATTTTAATCCAGCGATATTTGTTTGCAGAAAAAAGATAATTTTGGACGATTGTCTTCTGATAATTCTAGAGCGAATCCAGCTCTACGTCTCGCACATTAAATTGGAAAGCTCTTGTTCGTTTGTATTTTGATATGCTGAAATCGATTCAATGGGTATCGTTTTGTTTGGGGTCACATGTAAATTATATTTTAAAATCTAACTACTTACATGCTAAATCTATGGATGGGTTGGAGTTCTTTTATTGTTTTCTTGCTAAGTGTACCGAAGTTCTCTAGAAGAATATATTTTCACCCATCGACCCATAATAGATCAAAGGATATGTGTCTAGGTCATAAGTTTTGAGGATTTCTTTTCTTTTTTTTTCTAAACCATATTAATTGACAATTGCTTTTTTATAGTGCCATGGATTATGGGTAATTAGTCTCATGAACCAACACACATTATGTCATCACCCAAACGTGGAAGTTGTTGAATCTGGAAACATGTCTAAATCTTTTTTTTTTGTTTTCTCAACAACACGAGTTGTGTCATAATAAAATCTCTTATTTTGTTTCATCAGCAAACATGACCTGTGTCATGACCAACACATTTTATTAAATTATTTTATCAACGAATGTGAAATGTGTTATGGCCAATAAATTCATGTTATGATCAATACATTTTTATTTTGTTTCATGACCAACAATATTTAATTTCTGTCATGACATAAAACTTTTAATTTGTTTCATGATCAACTCGTTCCACATATTGGTCATGAAAGTTATTCGCAATTAATGACATTTGAATAATTTTGTCATATACTGTTGTATTGGTTCTTGCATTATATTATGTTTGTGTCAGGCACATGCTGTACATAAGCCGAAGTACCGTTTTCTGTTCAAGTTAATCGCGTGTCGTCGCAATTTTGCATGGGATGTAGTTTATGACGAGACATTTAAGTACTATCAGAGGAAGGGATTCCGTTCAAGATCAAGGATAACAGCCGTTTTGATTCAATGCATGCCCTTTCATTTCTATGTTCATACAAACTATGTTTACTTTAATTGTTGGTTGGTGCAACCACTGGTTGACATAATAATTGTTTTTTTTATCCATCAGGTTTTGATGTTTGCAGTGCCCCTTTGATGCTTTCTCGCACATAACTATATTTATTTGATGGATGTTTCCAATTTTTCTTGTACTTGTTCATTACTCATTACTTATTTGCCACATATTATGAAATTAAAATCACATAAAGTTTCCATAGATTATGAACCAAACAGTATGAAACATGGCCTTTGCCTCATGACCCAAAGATCACAAAATATTTTAATGCCCTGATGACATAAACACCATGAAACACTGTAATTGCCTCACAACAAAAAGTTCATTGAAACGTTACAATGTACCCTGCCACGGACTTTATGATTCATTTTAATGCATCATGACACAAACTGTATGAAACACTTCAATGCCTCATGACACAAACTGTCATGAAACACTTTAATGTTTCATGACACAATGGTCATGAAACATTTCCATGTGGCATGTATGAGTTTTGAAGGTAATGCATTCGATTTTGGCATGATTTAATTCTATCAGTTATATTTGTTCCAGTGGAATTGAGTTATATATAATGATAAAACATGTGTCATCACCTTTTACTCATGTCAATTTTAATATTTCTTGACATTCTCATTTTTTTTAGAACATTGCTCTTGATAATTAACAATGAAATAAAATTATTATACCAATAATAATGAAAATGGTACACAACTCTTCAATATTTTTCTTCTAGATATGAAATTAAAATGCAAAAAAAAACAAATTAAATTCTAATTAACCGCCGTTGACATCGTCCTCATCATCACCTTCTTCATCATCACTGTCCTCTTCCCTACTTCCGCATCATCGGAGGATTTGTCTTTGCTGGAATCATCCTTTGTTTCTTTTGAGTCATTTGAGTTTGTCTCCGGTGGGCACAGTCCAGGTGGCTACTGATCCTCCCAGTTGGAATCAACTGAATCATTCGAACCGGTTTGCTCCTCGCCGACTCGCTCTCTTCCTCGCTCGACAGATAGTTAACCTTATGGTAGTCCATGATAAACTGTTTTTGTGTATCGTTTAGGTCTCAGTTATAATAAAGTTCGTGAAAGTGCTCGGCACTGTAGAATGGGTGATTGTGTTCTTCTATAAACTTCACAATCCTATACTGCCCAGAGACAACATTGTCCGACGGCCGGTTGTGGTTGTCAAGCAACGTCCCTTGTCGTATTGACGAAATTCATCATCCTCGTCACCGACTTTAGGTGCACGCTCCCCTTCAGGCGAGCAGTTGCTATTTCAATGTGACACCTAACATGTTGCTCTTTTGAGTGTCGCGACGAGTCATAAAACCACATAATTGCTCGTATTGCTTGTAAAATGTGACCCCGTCATGTAGATCTGGAAAACTCATATCCAAACAAGATTTGATGTCTGATGAAGATATTGGAATGTAATCCCCTTTCAGATCTAGCATCTATCTAGCATCTGTGATTTGAACCAATAAAATTAATAGGTCACCATATTTCTAACCAAAATCTTACCTGTTTGTGTTTCAAAAGTAGTTATATTGGAGCGTTCCGATCCACCTGTGTGGGCTGCACATTTTGCATTCAACATTAGAACGGTGCCTTATCACAAGCAAATCGTTTCACTAGAAATTATCAATTTCTCAAAACTAGTGCAATTGCAATATCTGTTCACTTATATATGTATATAATAAATAGTATTGGATGTTAAAATAGCTGACCTTCAATATTGCCGCCGGCCATTAAAGAGTCGTCAATCATATGATCATCTTGTATTTTACTATGATATTCCATTGTTGATCAATTTTGAATGAGAAGAAACGTTTTCAAAAACCTGTATATATACGTAATTTGGCTTTATCACTTCCTTAATTTTAGAACCATTTAGTATTAATTATTTAGCAAAAGACACGATTTTCCTTCTTGACCATTTTCAACTTTTGTTTCATGTGTTTTCTTTAATCCCCATCTCGTCCTTCCCGTGTTTCATCCAATGGCTACAAACCGTTCTAAGATTTGTATGGCAAGGACGGTTTGTAGCCAAGTCCTTCCCACAACATATTACATCTTGCTAACTCGTTGAAATATATATTTTAGTAATAGCCTCTCGCCCCGGGGAACTCAGAAAAAAATTATATATATTTGAACGTTGTCTCGTATAACACTAAAAACCATATAACATAGCGATAAGTGTGCTAAATTTTTTTTCAAAAATGGAAAAGGTAGTTGTGGGCTTTCAAACTCATCTTTCATAATTATAATTATTTTTATCGTTTTTCATAAGAAAATTGTTTGTCTATTATAAATTCTTTATTAATCATTGATTTTTTTCAATTTTCTAATGGTGAGCCATTTGATAAGCGAGTCAAACTCAAGTATAACTTATTAAGGTTTGTACGGCTCGAGACCGACTCATTTTGTATTTATACATACATAAAAACTAAACTCAAACTCAACTAAAAAATAAATAATCAAGTTCGAATTATTTTTTGTTATATCTATTTACTTATTATTTTATTATTAAAATTAATTTTTTAATGAATTATTTTATTAATTAAATTCAATTTTTAATATGAAGTTTTGCCCCCATTAAAAGTATTTCTAGATCCCCCACTGAGTATCATTTATCGGTTTGTATCATTTTCAAATAATCCCCATAAACGACTTGTATCATTTATCGGTTTTTTTCAATCAATGATCCATATTAATAACATGATTTAATAGCTAAAATAATTACAAAAAAATAGGATAGGGTTGTTGTGGTTATTTCATACAATTAATTAAATATAATGTTTCACCCATATTTACGTCTCTTCTAATTTTGCAAGTGCATCGATCGATGAGCTCCCACTACGCTCCCACTACTATCTTGTCGCCCCCTCCGTCTGTCGTCACTTCAACGTCACCCACAACCCCACGGCACGGGAAGTACCTCCCCCTCAATTGTAGTCGTTGCTTACGACACCGCGGCGATCGCCGCTGCCAATCAGATGATCATTTCTCCGCCAGTTCGGCTCTGGTATTCTCTTGCTACTTCTAATCCACCGCCTATACCTCCCTTCATAGTCATTGTATATACATTAATTTTATGCATAAATGAGTCGGGTTTTTAATGAGCTATTCAAGCTCTTGTTAAGATAAAAATTTGAGATTTTAACCGTAATGTTGGGTCGTTTGATAAATGAGTGAAGAAGGCAATGCACCCATTGGATAATAAATATTTGGGAAGACCTTATGGTGATCCCGATATATGGATCCCACGGGGACTTGAAGTGGTCAAGGATATAGGTCGGTAAGTGATGTGATTTTGTGCTTGTTGGGCTTGGAGAATGTAAAAGTGATGGGTGCCTTAAAACATGCAATCTCGAATTGAATAAATAACAAGATGTCAACCAAGTATGCAATCAACCGAAAAAGAAATAACATCCACTAAAATTTCTACACGAAAAATGATTGGGGATTTGTGGAAATTCGAGAATTAATTTGGGATTTGACTAATTTTTGGGTAATTGATTGGTTTTAAGGAGAAATTCAAGTAGGTGAAATCAAACATTAGGACACAAAACTTATCCAAATCTGACATAGAAGACCATAAAAGGCTCAAGTGACAAGTTAGAACTCGAATCATCATAAACAAATTCACATCTGACCACTTGTAATTTAAAAGTGATATAAAATCCCCATCCTACAAATTGGTACTCCATAGACTGTAAACCGAACCCATTGGACTATTTTACCAATGGAAGCACCGACCCCTCCTACATGGAATCACAACTAATCTCAATACCTAAAATCATGTATAGGCATTATCAATTAATTGCCAACCATGATGAGTGTCTTAATCCCCTACACTACCAAAATTTTACCATTCAACACCTTCATTTTTAGCCAAATCCATCATCAATTTTAATTAATCCATCCTCAATCCTAAGTTTAGCTACTCATGCTCACAATTATCATGTTATAAGCAAATATAACTATCATGCTCAAAATTTTAATCCAAATCTTACATGACAACTAGATCCAAATCGATTCTTAATTGACAATTTCACTAATTTTCTACTCGATCAACCTAGATTGGCAATCCCACCTCCTTTTAATGCTCAATCAATCAAGTAAAACCCAAAGAAATCAATATGCTTATCATCAACAACAATTCAAATACACAATTAAGCAATATTGAATCTAAGCTCTAGAAATTGAATCAAATTTGAAATGAATGGAGAATTATCACTTACAAACCAAGTTGGAGCTATTACAAACCCTAAGTTTAGTCCCAGCCTCCATTTCTTCTTCACCAATTTTCCTACCTCCTCACTTCTCTCTCAAGAACAAAAAAGTATGAGAATTTCTCTCTTGCTTACACTAAATTTTCCTTTAAGTTGCTTCTCCAAAATCCACACTCTCCTAAAATAATATGCTCTCACCAATTTAAATACCCACACACGACCGGGCGTGAGATCAAGAGTTGTGGCATGCGCTTCTGGGAATTTAGGACATAGTTCTGCCCATGTCACACCTGGGAGTCGTGGAGTAGGTGTCGTTGATTCGGAAGCCGTGGTTTGGAGTCGGTCTCGGTAAGATCCACGTCAGCCAACACCTAGTAATGTCACGACCCCGTGTTGTGACTTGACATGTCGTTGGTTTTCCTCGCTCCAAAACGGCTCTAAAACTTATTGTCATGCATCTCAGGTTTTCTCCCGAACTCTTTTTTGCTCCAAAATGACTTGAAATGATATGTTTTCCTGCAATATGATCATAAAACTCTTAGTGTGTAAAATGACATCTAAAGTAGGGCAAAACATCCTAAATCGGGGTGAAATTGAGCTAATTGTTAGGAGATTTGGCTCGAGTGAAATCATAGATTCCACTCTCATCAACGAGTTAAGTTCGAGCCAAACCTATCCGAGTTTGTAAGGCTCACAAACCGAGTTGCTTCATATTTATATATACATTAAAGTTAAATTCAAACTCAACTAATGTTAAATAATCAATCTCGAATTAACTTTTCTATGCACAATTAATAATTATTTTATTATATTATATTATTAATTAAATTTTTAGTATGGAATTTTTCTCTTAAAAAATGTATGATCTATCACAGTTAACGTACAAATGTTGGTTTTCGGAACGAATTATCGTCTTCTCCGACTATTACTCTCCACCAATTTGAAAGGGTGACACTATCCTCCACTATTATTAGTCGGAGCATCCTCCACAAGACTCGAACTCAAATGATCAAAGAGAATTCAAATGATGTGTTATTACAATGATTGTTGGCTTATTTTTTAGTCAAGAAGGATGGTGAGCGTATGATCAGGAAAGATGTCAAGCCGAATGTTACATCATCTTTCTCGACATCTTATACGTCGAAGCATTATCTAGTTTCCTTAAATATGAAGATATTCGGCGATTGTGAATCTGAAAGATCTCCAGCTGTGTACAAGACTTATGGGAAGTCTTGAATATATTATGATTCTGGAAAGCTTCCTGTCGTGATAGAGATTCTACAAAGATATTCGGCGACAAGGATTTGGGAAACCAATATCTCTAGGATTAAGGAAACCCTAATGCATTTCGTGAACCATTCTGAAAAGCTACTATAAAAGAAAAGGCTTCATCTGTAGTAGGGTTGGCTTGTTTGAGAGAATATACAGAGCTCTTAAACGTGAAAGACTTGCGGGTTGAGACGCTGTGTATTCTTCGAAGGACATTGTGTATCACTACCAGAATCGAAAGATCAAGTCTGAATGATTGTGTTTGCTGTGTGTGCGTGATTGAAGCATCACGTGCAAGATAAAAAACGACTCGTGACATCCGAGCAAGAGAGTGCTCGTGGAGTGGAACCAAGACGGGGTCTTGCATTCAAGGGGAGTCCCTGAGATATGCTTGCACTTGTAATAGTAGCATAGGGTAGTGATCTGTGTGATGATCACCGATACTTGTATGTTGTGACTTATAACTTCATAGTGAAACCTTTCCACTAAAGTGCCCCCAGACTTAGGTGAGTTAGCACCGAACTGGGTAAAGAATTTGTTTGTCGTTGTTTACGGTCTTTGTTTTGTTATTATTCGCATATGCTCTAATTGTTAAGAACATTGTCTCAACATTGTTCTTGACATTGTGTTTGACGAAAGAAATCATAATTTCAATTGGTATCAGAGGGTGGCACCTACAGTTTTAGATGAGATCCTTGGCGAAAAGTTCTGATTGTCAAACATGGATAATTCTAGAGAAGGAGGATGTGTCAATCGTCCACCCATTCTTGATGAAAGCAACTACGGGTATTGGAAAGCCCGGATGTGTGCCTTTTTGAGGTCGCTCGACAACAAGACATGTAGGGTCATAGTCAATAGATGGACTTCACCTAACTATCAAAACGCTGAGGGAGTCATCACATGTTCTAAACCTGAGGCAGCATGGACTACCGTACAAAGATGAGGAGGCTCTAGGAAACTCCAGGGCCCTGAATGCTATTTTTAACGGCGTAGATAAGAACGTGTTGTGACTGATCAACACATGCACTACTGCTAAAGGCGCTTGGGATATCCTGACTGTGGCCTATGAGGGGACGACAAAGGTTCGAGAATTAAAGCTCCAGTACATAACAACAAATTTTGAAGTACTCATCATGAGAGAAGATGAAATCATCTCTGAATTCAATGTGAGAATTCGAGATCTTGCTAATGAATCCTATTCACCGGGTACGCCAATGTCAGATGAGAAACTTGTGAGGAAGACCCTAAGAGCCTTGAGTTCAAGGTCTAAAATGAAGATAACTGCCATCAAAGAGTTCCATGATCTAAAAACCCTTCCATTTGAGGAACTAATGGGGTCTTTAATGACCTATGAGCTCTCTATTCCAAGTATCGACAAGAAAGATAAAGGCGTGGCTTTCAAGGGTTTAGCTCAAAAGTCAGCAGAGCACACTTGCTCAGACTCGGATGAAGACATTGATGCAACCAAAGCTTTACTAACAAAAAAATATAACCGAGTCATGAAGCGATTCAACAAGATGTCTAGGAAGAATGTCCTAGTGGATGGCAGGAAAAATGTTCCGTCTGATGTCAAGCACAAAGTCCCGCAAAAGGCTCAACGAAGTGGAAACTTTGACATGGAAAATAGAGCTGGCGAAGGCAACAACGAAGATAGAGGAATAAAATGTCATGAGTGCAAAGGATCTGGACACTACTAAAGAGAATGCCCTAACTGTCTTAGAAAATAGAAAAAGGGGTACAATGCTACCTTGACCGATGAGGACTCCGATGAGAGTGACTCAGAAGAGATAAGCAGCTTTGTCGTATTCACTGCTTCTACTTCATCCTCTGAAACTGATCCGACGGTTAATGATGATAAAGATGCTCAGGACATGCCACCTGATGAATAATGGACTGATGATCACCTTAACGAAGCATATTACATTCTCTACACCAAGTGGGTTGAGGAATCTCATATTCTAGACAAACAAGCTACACGAATTATTGCTCTTACAGATGACAAATCTAGACTTCTAGAGACTATCGTCGAGCTTAAACGAGAAGTCACTCGACTGAATGGAGAAATAGACCTCATGACCAAACCGGTAAAAATGATGAATCCAAGCACAGAAAGTCTCGACAAGATTCTCTCAATTGGCAAGCAGGCCAGACACACGAGCGGACTTGACTATACGCATAATGGGTCAACATCTCAGACAAAGTTTGTTCCGCAACAGACCCCAACATAAGAGAAGGAACTTCCTAAGCAACATTTTATGTTATTTAAAGCGAAATATGTTCCAACATCTATCTCGACAAACGTCTGCCAAACAGCTGCCAAGGTGACTCAGTAGAGACGACAATTGTCTCGGACTCCTGTTAACAAACCAAAATGGACCTGTCACTACTATGGTCGGAGGGGACACATTCGGACGTACTGCTACTATCTCCATGAAAAAGGTTCTAAAGGACAAGACAACATCATACCCAGCTGAACACTTAGAGGCCTAGGCATTCGGAATGGAGAGTAAAGGGTGAATCCTACCGGGCCAACGTTGCCTATAAATCCGTGTGTGTCTTGACCAAAACTGATTGGTACTTTGATAGCAGATGCTCTCGTCACATGACAGGTACGCGTGAGTTCTTAACAAACTTGAAACCCATTACAAATGGTCATGTAACTTTTGGTGATGGGACCAAGGCTCGGATCGTTGGCAAAGGACAGCTTCAGTATCCTGGAGTGTCATGCTTGACAGAAGCATTACTAGTAGAGGGACTAAAGGCAAATCTCATAAGTATTAGCCGACTGTGTGACCTGGATCTTCATGTTAAATTCACACGTGAAGGGTGCAAGGTAAAGAATGTCGAACAAGATGTCGTCATGCAAGGGAAAAGGTCACAAGATAACTGTTATATCTGATCTTCTAACTCAAGCAACAAGGATTCCACTTGTTTAATCACCAAGGCAAAAGAAACCAAATTATGGCACAGAAACTTAGACACCTAAATCTTCGAAGCATGCAAAATGCTATTTCTGAACAGGTCATTGTTGGCGTTCCTAAACTAAAAATCTTAGAAGGAAAAATATGTGGGGAATTTCAAGTAGGTAAACAAATTAAGATGTTGCACAAAACGGTGCAACATATTATTACTGCAAGGGTTCTGGAACTTTTGCACGTTGACCTCATGGGACCTATGCATGTTGAGAGTCTTGGAGGGAAACGATATATATTCGTTTGCGTTGATGATTATTCTAGGTATACATGGGTTGATTTGGCTCATGAGACATCTAATACGTTTTCCATCTTCAAGACATTATGTGTTCAAGTTCAACAAGAAAATGGGGAGAAAATTGGGAAAATTTTTCGCCTGCGTAGCAATCATGGGAGGGAGTTTGAGAATAGCAAGTTTTCTGCCTATTGCAACTCCGAAGTTATCTTTCACGAGTTCTCGGCCCCAATATGTCCCCAACAGAACAGGATTGTCGAGCGAAAGAACCATACACTGCAAGAAATTGCTAGAGTCATGATGTTGGCTGAAAACATTCCTACCTACTTTTGGGTTGAAGTGCTTAACACTGCCTACCACATTCACCATCGAGTCACGCTCCACCCAGGTATGTCGGTTACCCATTATGAATTGTGGAGGGGGAGGAAACCAAATGTCAAGTACTTCCACATCTTTGGTCTTGTTTGCTATATTTTGGTTGATAGGGATCCACGAAAAAAATTAGACCCAAAAAGTGATGAAGGTATCTTCCTTGGATACTCAAGGAACGGTAGAGCATATCGAGTCTTCAACAAACGCACCTGTACCATGATGGAATCAATTAACGTGGTTGTCAATGAGAACAATCAGGATGTCACGATAAATGTCTCTGAGAAGGACGACACAATCAGGGGAAGTGCCTCTAAAGATGTGAAGAAAGATGTTACTGGGAGTACGAAGGAATTTAGGAAGAATGTCGCTGAAGAAACGGATAATTCGGATGTTAAGAAGGATGTCAACGAACAAATGACCGACATTATTAGCAATGACGAAACTCCGGCAAATGTGAACAGAAATCCTTAAAGAAGAATTTAGGCAAACCACCCAACGTCTGGGTAATCGGAGACATTGATGAAGGCGTGCGTACTCGCCCCAAAACTCCTGTCAACTATAGGCAAATGATTGGAAATCTATGTTTTCTTTCTACAATCGAACCCAAGAATGTCAATGAAGCAATCGAAGATGAGTATTGAGTAAATGCCATATAGGAAGAACTCATTCAATTTGAGAAGAATCAAGTCTGAGAACTGGTATCTAAACCAAATAACGTGAATGTTATTGGCACGAAGTGGATATTCAAGAACAAATTCGACGAGCATGGAAACATCACACGTAATAAAGCCATGTTGGTTGCTCAAGGATATTCACAAATCAAAGGTATGGATTTTGACGCGGCATTCGCACCAGTGGCAAGACTTGAAGCAATCAAACTACTACTTGGGATTGCTTACCATCTTCAAAGCAAGCTGTTTCAAATAGTTGGTTACCTCAACGAGGAAGTCTATGTGGCTCAACCCAAAGAATTTGTGGATCCACACTATCCTGACCACGTGTTCAAGCTCAGAAAAGCGCTCTATGGGTTGAAACAAGCACCAAGAGCTTGGTATGAACGACTCACTAAGTTTCTTGTACAAAGTGGCTACACTAGAGGGGAGCAGACAAAACTCTCTTTGTAAAGAACGAAGATGGAAAACTGATGATTGCCCAAATTTATGTCGATGATATTGTCTTTGGAGGAAGTTCAAGTAAAATAGTGGAACAATTCGCTCGAAAAATGGAGTCAAAGTTTGAAATGAGCATGGTCGGTGAACTTTACTTCTTTCAGGGATTTCAAATCAAGCAAATGGTAGATAGCATCTTCATCTCCTAGAGCAAGTATGCAAAAAATATTGTGAAGAAATTTGGGTTAGAAAAGGCATCTTACAAATGAACTCCCGCAACTACACATATCAAACTCACAAAGGATGACTCGGGAGAAGCTGTTGACTAGAGCCTTCATAGAAGCATCATTGTGAGTCTCTTATATCTTACTGCAAGTAGGCCAGATATAGCATATGCAGTAGGTGTGTGTGCTTGATTTCAAGCAAATCCTAAAGTAAGTCACATGACACAAGCCAAAAGGATAATAAGGTACATTGCTGGCACCGCTGATCTAGGCCTTTTATACATTTTCGATACTTCTTCCACCCTTGTTGGATACTACGATGCATATGTTAGGATTATGCCCTAGTCCAATGTAATTCCTCAATTTATATTGTAATGTATATCATTTTTCGATCTAATAAAAAGGCATTATATTACTAATGTGTTGTATTAGTATATCATATGTAATTTGATCTATGTCATTATATGTATAACCACTTATAGTAGAATTGTAGATTAGAAAGAACTGCATTCGATGAGTCCTTGATCGGTTAAGCTTCTTCAGAAGCGATCAGTATGAGACCAACTCCTTGTGATCATGCTCTACTAATCATGGCAAAGTATGTGCCGGAGTTATATCATAGATATCATCAGGTCGATGATATCGGACAACCCGATTGTGAGTATGCAACATAGATACTGACATGAGATACTCATAGATCGTAGTTTGTCATTATATCCTAAGACCAAAGAGTCTTTGTGTGCACTGTGTAACGAATACCTGAGTTTGACCTAGTCTAACATTACCTGTAAAAAGGGTAGCCATAACGGCTTTGATTGGCTTGGTTATTAATTGCATTTGTGAACTCGAAAGACGTTTGAGGGATTTAACACTCATACTCCGGCATGAGAAAGATATCTGTTTAGGCCACTTGATGAGTATGAATGAAGGAATAGCACGGCCGTGCAGGTGATACCTTAGTATCAATTTTCAGTCATCTCAGATATCAAGAAACAGTGATTGATAAATTAGGGTGACGGTTCTATGCCTATTGATCAATCTGGATATCGGTTTGATAAAAGGACAGTGACATGTACGATAACAGATTAAGTCGAATAATCAATAATCACGAACGTTGGGTAATCATAATGTCTTGCTAGAGGCCACTTATGATGGAAAGGGTAAAATAGTAATTTTACCAGTCTGCCAACGGGTCGTGAGCCTAGAGGGTCACACACTTTAAGTACGATATGTGACAAACAAGCATGAATGGTAATTGGGAGAATCCGCTTTTCAATTTATTTAAATTGAAAACGATTCGATTAGTTTCTGGCCTAGGTTTATTAACTAGACGGTTGAAGAAATCAAGTTAGAGAAATTGGAACGGTTTAGCTAAACCATAAT
Source organism: Geranium rotundifolium (assembly GCA_963920655.1). NCBI lineage: Eukaryota > Viridiplantae > Streptophyta > Magnoliopsida > Geraniales > Geraniaceae > Geranium > Geranium rotundifolium. Next base: position 18,228,651 of record OY987321.1, read on the forward strand.
TAGAACTCAATTAAATGGGTTTTAATTTGGATTTGGCTAAGTGGGCTTAAAGCCCATTTTGGGGTTTATTTGACAATAGAGGCTTAAATGCGATTATGAGAATAATGGGGTTCACTGTGTAATTAATTAAAAGATATTCAAAAATCAGATTTTTATTTATTACACAATATTTTTTCCCTAATTTTCAATATGATTTTCGGCAATCACACTCAATCCCTTTCCCATATTCGGCCGAACCCTCTCTCTTACTCTCCTCCATTGTTTTGTCCAATTCTTCACAAAATCATTAGCAAGAGAGTGTGAAGAAACCTTGTCTAGGTATTGTGCTTGTGTGGACTTGCTAGAGAAACACATAATTTTGTGTTTTAGATCGATTCAAAAGGTAAATTTTCAGATCTCGAAAATTATATGCATGCTGAACTTTAACAATAAGATCCTTGTTTATATTCGATTCCCGTGGTTATTTCAAGTCCGCCGCATGAAATTAATCTATGGAACCCATAGGAATCCTTGAGCAGATTGGGTAGGCACCACTACCGATCGTAGAAGTACATCTGGAGGGTGTTTATACCTAGGCAACAACCTCATATCATGGTTTAGTAAAAAAAACATAATTGTGTAGTTCTATCCACTACTGAATCAGAGTACATCGCTGCTGGAAGTGGCTGCACGCAACTCCTATGGATGAAACAGATGTTGGTCGAGTATAGTGTCCTGCAAGATGTTATGACATTATACTGTGACAATGTAAGTGCGATCAACATCTCCAAAAATCCAGTCCAACATAATAAAACCAAACACATTGATATTAGACATCATTTTATTCGTGAGTTGGTTGAGAATAAGAAAATTGTGGTAGAGTATATCCACACCGAAAAGCAGCTTGCCGATATATTCACAAAGGCCTTGGATTTGAGCCGGTTTGAAAGTCTGAGATCGTCGCTTGGGTTTTGTTCAATTGATCTTTAATAAAGCAACCGTTTGAGGGGGAGTTATAAGTTGGTACCCCCTCTGAAACGACAGGACCAAACCAACTGTTCTTTATGGGCCCTAACGACCAAGGCCCGCCAAAAGATGAAACGTTTGATTTGTTTTAAATATTGTGTCGTTTCCTCTAACATATTTTTTTTGTGTGCACATTGTTTGCTGCTTCTTCTCAAACTCTAGGGTATCAAAAACCTTGACCAAATCTCTCTGGGAAAGATGGTAAAAACCAGAAGCATCGCCAACAAAAGGTCGAGCGGCAAGAAGACCGTCGGAAAAGAACCCCGAGCCAGGATTATTGAGAGAGATTCTATTAAATACACAGGAGAAGTGAATCGGCATGGAGTGGGATTTCAGGGACTAGCTGCTGCTAAGAATGCGGATGGTCAGGCCTGAGGTGCTCCGGCAGTAACTGCCCCTGCCTCATTGTTTCCAAGTTACAAGAGAAAACTCAGATCGGGAAGTGCACCACTCTCCATGACTGACTTGACTGGACCAGTATGAGGAGCTGCTGCTTAATGATGCCACTACCTCAACAAAGAAAGTCTTAGTGCATGCAGGTGAAGATGCACTTGAGAAAGATGTATTGGTCCCTCTCGAGAAAAAACAAGGTACCCATCCTTCCTCTATGTCAAATATTGATAATTGGGGAAATTGCAGGTTCCTACCCTGTACTATGCAACTTTTGCATGTCACTACCCTCTACTTTTTTAGTTGCATGCCATCACTGTAAGGTTTCATTTAGTCGCACCGTCCATCACAGAGTTAAGTTTGATGTAAAAATTCCAAAATACCCCTATATTAAAAAAATTTTAAATTTTAAAAAAATACATCTTTTGAATTTTTTTAAAAAATATTTTTTATCAGATAAATAGTAAAACACTGATTTCAAAATTATTTTTTTTTAAAAAAAACTGGATTTTTCAAAAAAATATTCAAAATAAAAAACAGCTTTTAACAACGTTTTTTATTTTTGATATTTAAAAAAAAAAATAATATTCAAATCAGTTTTTATTATTTATTCCATAAATTTTTTTAAATGACTAAAATAACCTTTTATTTAAAAATTGAAAAAATGAAAAAAAAATCATTTTCTTAACTTATTTTTTTTACATTTTTATGGAATAAATAATAAAAAACTAATTTGAATATTATTTTTTAAAAATATTTAAAATAAAAAAACGTTGTTAAAAGTGATTTTTATTTTTAATATTTTTTTGAAAAAACCGTTTTTTTTAAAAAATTTCATTTTGAAATTAATATTGTATTATTTATCTGATAAAAAATATTTTAAAACATATATATTTCAAAAGATTTTTTTTTTTAATTTTTGAAGTTTTTAAATATAAGGGTATTATGGACTTTTTACATTAAACTTAACTCTGTGATGGACGGTGCAACAAAATGAAACCTTATAGTGGTGACATGCAACTAAAAAAAGTAGAGGGTAGTGACATGCAAAAGTTGCATAGTAGAGAATAGTGACCTGCAATTTCCCCTTGATAATTCTAGGAATAACGATCTCCTAGATTGAACGTCCTCTAAAAGGATTGGTTGAAAAATTGACAGGTAAGGAAAAGGAGAATGAGAGGAATGCTGAAGTTGATGTTGGGAATAACACCGTAGAAGCAAAAACGACCTAGACAGATCAGGGTCTTGAGGAAGTTGTTGAGGAAGAAGGGGTCCATGTTGTGGAACATGATGTTAAAAATAATGTTGTTGAGGAACATGATGTTACTAAGGATGTTGTTGATGGTAAAGGTAGTAAAACTAAGATTGATGTTGGAGTAGTTGCGGAAACCACTGGGAATGATGTTGTTGGTGATGTTGGAATGACTGTTGAGATGGAAGTGTCTAAAGATGGTTCGAACAATGTGTCTGTAGAGAATGAGAAGATTGGTGCTGTAGAGACTAATGATGCAATGTTTGTAGAAGATGACGCTGCTGTAGTTGTTGTGACTGATGTCGCTGAGGATATTGCAACAGAGGTTGCACAGAATGTCTTAACATTCTTGAAATACCAAATCGATGAGGCAGAAAGTCTTGTTGTGATACTCGCAAAAGAAAAGAAAGTCTGAAGTGATCAAAGAGGCAGATACAGCGAGTAAGAAGAAAAATGTGGGTTGCAAAGAACCCGAGAAAAAGTACAAAGAGAAGAAGTCGATGCTTCCTACCAGGCAGCTTAGAGATGAGGACAGCGAGAAGGGAGATAATGAGGTTCTGATCTCCAAAGAAACCAAGTTTGTCGCTGGACAGAAGTTGGCCAGATATGTGCCTAGTGCCACCACCAACAATATGTCCTTCCACTCCGTGGAGACGGCCAACAGATGGAAGTTTGTCTTCTAATGGGCGATCTTCCTAGAGAAGGAGCTGTTCTTTGAGGGTCTCGGTTTGACTGCAATTATGGACCTACTGGAAAGAGCGGAGCTGATCAAAACCGTGTCGAACATATGTAACTACTATCCTCTGCTAGTAAAAAAATTTGTGGTAAACCTCCCTATTGCGTTTGATTCCCCCAAGGACCCGAAATATGAAAAGGTCTATGTTAGAGGAAAATGTTTTGACATCTCCTCTGACATCATCAATACCTTCCTGGGAGAAAAACTGTGTAACCCGATCCTATACCTCACCTACATCAAGTTTCTAAGGAGATCATTGGAAACACAAGTAGGGTTTAGCCTTCCAAAGGATCTATAGCTGCCTCGGACTTAACGACAAAGTACTCCGTGCTATACCGCACAGGTCTGGCGAATTGGGCACCCTCCACAAATGGGTCATTGTTAAGGTTGAACTAGCAATCCTCATCCACCAAATAGGAACGGGTTCTACTCTTGATTTTGGGCAATTTGTTACTAACCGTTTTGTGCGGCATGCTAGATCATTTGCTGTCAAACGCCCTGTTGGGTTTTCTTTTCTTATCTATGGTATCCTCCTCCATTAATGTTCATCCATGCTAAGGAGTACCGACAAAGTGTGGAAGAAACCAGGAGTCATTGTGATCAACCATAAATTGTTTGAAGGAAATCATGCCCTGGATATTGTCAGGAAGAATGTTGAGCAGACAGTCAAGCCAAATGTCGAGACCTCTGTCAAGAAGACTAGTAAAGCAACTGGAGAAAGTTCCAGTCATACTGTAGACATTGGTCCAATATCTGCTGCCTTTCACAACGACGTCACAATGGAGCTGACTAGCGAGATCGCCACGATTAACAGGGATACTGCTAACCTGCAGAAAGTGATCCAGAACCTGGGTGCAAGGAAGAAGATTTGCGAGGACATAATTTCTAAGATTTCTACTCCTACTATAGAGGAAGATAAAGAAAAACCAGTGATGAAGAAGCCTCAAGCAGTGATAAATCTACTTGATTTTAGTACTGATATTTACTACAACTCTCTATTCTCTTTTGATACACTTATTATGGATTAGTTTACTCGCATGTACTAGTCTTACTGTTGACATTTATTTGAGGCATGAGCCGGTTTAGTTATGCTAATGCCTACCTATGCATTCGTCCTTGCTGCCTAATTTTTTATAGATTAGAATGGTGTCTCTTTTTGAAGCAATCAAGGGGAGACATAGCACAAGACCAAGACCATAGTGGTGAGGAACGAACACCATACCAAGACCATAGTGGTGAAAAACGAACAACAAGTTTTTTTGTGCATATGGCTGCTTGCCTACAAAAACTAGCCAAAGGGGGAGTTTGTTATTGCAATGATTGTTGGCTTATTTTTTAGTCAAAAAGGATGTCGAGCGTATGATCATGAAAGATGTCAAGTCGAAGGTTGCGTCATCTTTCTCGACATCCTATACGCTCGAAGCATTATCTAGTTTCCTTAAATATGAAGATATTTGACGATTGTAAATCTGGAAGATCTCCAGCTGTGTACAAGACTTATGGGAAGTCTTGAATATGTTATGATTCTAGAAAGCTGAAGGAATTCCATGGGTTCCAAACAATTAATTTCATGCAGCGAACTTGAAAATAACCATGAAATTTGAAGAAAATAGATTTTTATGTGAAAATTTCAGCATGAAAATAATAAAATCAGATATGAAAATACCTTTTGCAAATCGATCAAAACACAAAGTTTATGTGTTCCCTAGATCGTCCACACAAGCACAACACCTCTACCAAGGTTTCTACATACAAGTTTACTAGTGTTGTGTGTAGAAGAAAAACAAGAACTTAACAATGAAGGAAGAGAGAGGGGAGGCAAGGAGAGAGAAGAGGGGGCCAAAAATTAGAGGATTTTCGGGTTAGAATTATATGATAAAAATATGAATTTTAATATCTACTAATTCACATAATTAAACCCCCTTAAAACCTCTTATTTACAATTAAGCCTCATTCTTAATTAAAACCAAGAATGGGTTTTAAGCCCAATTAGCTAAACTTAATTAAACCCATTTAAATTGGGTTCTAATTAAATTGTTTAGCTAAACCGGTCAAATCTCTTTAATTTGATTTCCTCAACCATCTGGTTAATAAATCTAGGTCATAAATCAACCGAATCGTTTTCAATTTGTCTAAATCGAAAAATGGATTCTCCCAATTTCCATCCAATCTTGTTTTGCTATATACTGTACTTAAATTGTGTGACCCTCTAGGCTCACGACCCGTTGGCAGACTGGTAAAATTACTATTTTACCCTTTCCATCATAAGTGGCCTCTAGCAAGACATTATGATTACCCAACGTCCGTGGTTATCGACGATTCGACTTAACCTGTTATCGTACATGTCACTATCCTTTTATCAAACTGATATCCAGATTGATCAATAGGCATATAACCGTCATCCTAATTTATCAATCACTGTACCTTGAAATCTGAGATGACTGAAAACTAATACTAAAGTATCATCTGCATGACCACACTATTCCTTCAGTCATACTCATCAAGTGGCCTAAACGGATATCTTTCCCATATCGGAGTACGAGTGATAAATCCCTCAGCCGTCTTTCGAGTTCACTCATGTAATTCATAATCAAGCCAATCAGAGCCGTTATGGCTGCCCTTTTACAGGTAACGTTAGACTAGGTCAAACTTAGAGATTCATTATATAGTGCACACAAAGACTCCTTGGTCTTAGAATATAATGACAAGTTACGATCTGTGAGTATCTCATGACAGTATCTATGCTGCATACTCACTATCGGGTCGTCCAATATCATCGCCCTGATGATATCTATGATATAACTTCGGCACTTGCTTTGCCATGATCAGTAGAGCGTGATCACAAGGAGTTAGTCTCATACTGATCACTTCTTAATGAAGCTTAACTGATCAGGGACACATTAAATGCAATTCTTCCCGATCTGTAGTTCTACTATTAGTGATTACATACATAATGATACATATCAAATCACATCTAATAAATTACTACAACACATTAGTAATTTATGCCGATTTATTTATTCGGAAAGATGATAAAACATTATTGTAGATCACTTTTATATTTGACTGAGGCATAACTCTAACAAAAGCTTCCTGTTGTGATAGAGATTCTGTAAAGATATTCGACGACAAGGATTTGGGAAACCAAGATCTCTAGGATTAAGGAAACCCTAATGCAATCCGTGAACCATTATGAAAAGCTACTATAAAAGCAAAGGCTTCATCTGTAGTAGGGTTGACTTCTTCGAGAGAATATACAGAGCTCTTAGACGTGAAGGACTTGCGGGTTAAAAGGTTGTGTTTTCTTCGAAGGACATTGTGTATCATTATTAGAATCAAAAGATCAAGTGTGAGTGATTTTGTTTTATGTGTGTACATGATTGAAGCGTCACGTGCAAGATAAACAACGACTTGTGACATCCGAGCAAGAGAGTGCTCGTGGAGTGGAACCAAGACGGGGTCTTGCATTCAGGGGGAGTCCATGAGATAGGTTTGCACTTGTAATAGTAGCATAGGGTAGTGATATGTGTTATGATCACCGATACTTGTATGTTGTGACTTATTATTTCATAGTGAACCCTTTCCACTGGCAAAGTGCCCCCAGAAGTAGGTGAGTTAGCACCAAATTGGGTAAACAATCTGTGTGTGGTTGTTTACGGTCTTTGTTTTGTTATTATTCGCATATGCTCTAATTGTTACGAACATTGTCTCAACTTTGTTCTTGACAATGTGACTGACAAAAGAAATCAGAATTTCATGATGTATCATATGATTGTTAATATGTGATTGCGAAGAGTTTCTTCGGCATGTTTTCTATTTTTTGGGCCTCTTCATGTCCATGATTGGGATAAGGGACATCCTCCTCTTTGGGTTAGAATAAGAAGTTATTTTAACCTGGAAGGATGATGAAATGGGCAATACATAAGAGTCCAACAAGATTGATCGGAGAAAATGTATACCAACCAACATAATAATGTGGGTTTCAATTCAGCCACCGCTTCGAGTCTTGAGAATAGTCAATGTGCGCAACGACATCATCTTTGGACTCTCCAACGATTGTACCTCTGGCCGCCTTCAGCGCGAACCCTGAGCGGTACGTGTTTCTTGAAGATTCGAGATCGCAAACTAAATCGTACTCCGTTGACCGAAACCGGAATACGCTAATATTTTAACAGAGTTTACTGTAAAATTGAAAACTAATAATTAGGGTAGTGCAAAAACTAAAACTAAATAATATTTTTTTTATTTTAAGATTTTGGTTACAAATCAATGCTGATTGAGTGTTGAGAGACTCCACATGTTTGCTAGCTCTAAATATATAGATGATATATCTTTCACTATCTCCATTTGGCTTTAACATGAAAGAGGATGGTGTTAGGCCAATTTCATTTTCATAGACCATACAAAAGAAAATAGAGCATCAATTTCAAAAAAGGAACATTGTGCCGAACTAGTCACAGTACTTTGATCCCAGTCAAAGTTTAAACAGTTGGTCACATTGTTCCTCTTTTAGCTTTGCATGATTTGTGCATTGTACCCTTGATGATAGAATTAGAGAGGATAGATATGACTATACTTAGCTCAATTAATAACTGTATATATGGGCTGTGTAAATTATGCATTACATATACGTGCAGCTTTACATGTCATGATGATATGGTTCCACCATTTTGGGGTTTTGGACCTATAACTATTTAGAAAATGATTTGCGATAAAGAGAGAAAAGTAAGGACATGACAAGATGTCATCATCATAAGAAATGATGTACATTCTAATCCACATGATGATCTTAATTATTGTTGGTCAGTGTTTTTGAATGAAAAAGCAATTATATTTTAGAAGTTAGTTTGTGTCGCCTAGGACGTTTTCTTTTCTACATTATTGTGTCTCTTCCTCACTGTTCTGTGTTGTTGTTGAGTACACGCATTAGATCCACAAAATTGTTTTCCTCAACACACATCCATGGCTAGCAAAAAAAATTATCAGCCAGAGGAATCAAAACATCAAATTTAGGTACGATAACAGTTTGTTACATTTAACTATAGTGAAATGACACTATCATCCCCTAGTTATAAACTTCTTTTTTAGTACAATGACAATGTTTTTGTGGCAACCTACCTCTAAGATGTCCAAAATACCTACAATGCACTTAATTTAAGAAACCAAAATTAAATTGGTTCAATTTGGTTTAAAAACCAGAATTGAACCAGTTCATAATAATAATAATAATAATAATAATAATAATAATAATAATAATAATAATTGCTACAATAACTCTCTATTTTCTTCTTCTTCTTTGAGTCGCTGGAGGTGCTGCCGGTCTCCAGCGAAGCTCTCCGACGACCATCCTTAGCTTATTTTAGCCATTTTGTCATGAGGAGGAGGTGGGTTTGGTTAGAAAATAGGTTTTGTGGTGGTTGTCTTGTCGCAACTTCTTCTCCGGCGAGCTCCGGTGATGACTCTGGTGTTTGAAGACTCAAACAGGACAGATCGGGGTTTGTTGGGCCGTCGACAACACGAGCTAGGTCGAGGTGGAGGTTTACTCCCTCTGTCCTTGGTTGTTTCTACTGGAACTCGAACCAGATATGGTTTTTCCAGATATCGGTTTCTCTCGAGCTTCACCGAAGGTGGTCTCGACGGCGGAGGTGGGCTTGGATTGCAGGTCAGGGAAGCTTATGGGTGAGGTACTCCGGCGTTGTGGTCGGAAGAGTTGCAGGAGGTCTTTCTCAGTCAAATCTCTAATGAGGCTGAATCAGCGAAGAAGACGTCGCCTGAAACCTCAGCCACCACCATCTTCTTCGAGAGGGCGCTGCTGTCTGAGGACGAGAAACTCATCGGCGCTGTTGCCCGAATCTCATCCCAATTTCACCGTCTCCGACTTCTTCTTTGTCGTCGACGTCCTCCGTTACGACCTCTGCGGCAACGACGACCGCCAGGACCTGCTCGAAGCAATCTCTAATGGAGGTCACTTCCTTGATTTCTGAGGGCAAAAAGGATGCAACGTCGGAGATTTTGGTCCGTTTGGCTCAGGCGGCGAGTCCGAGAGGCAATTCCGAGCAAAGGCTCGTCGATTTCATGGTCTCGCCTGAGTGCCGCCGATAAAGCTCCGGGCACGTGAACGGAAAGCGCTCCACCCTCAAGATCACCACCGTCAGCGACCCCAACACCAACGCCGACGACAAGCTCGGCGAGGCCAGGGAGGTGCTCGCCAAGCTTGCCGAGCGCGTGGGCGTCACGCTCCTGTTCGTTGAAGAAGAAGAAGAACCGGTTCAATTAAAGTTGAACCGATTTAATTATGGTTTTTAAACGAAATTGAACCAATTTGATTTTGGTTTCTTATACCAAGGACATTTTGGGAATTTTAGACATTTTAGAGGTAAGTTGTCACAAAAACATTGTCATGGTACTTAAAAAAATAAGTTTATAGTTAGGGTATGAAAGTGTCATTTCACCATAGTTAGGTGTAGCAAACTGTTACTATTCCTTAAATTTAAAAGAGAGCAAATTTCCTAAATCTAAAATAGCCATACAAGATTAGAATAGGATATGAAATGAGAGTATACATAGAAAGAAAAGGACGAAGGAAAGACAAAAAATAAAAGAGACAAGTGACATGAAATCGAAACTCTCATTAAATCTAATTTATGAATAATTGAGAATAACATATTCTGCATGTGATTCGCAAATTAAATTTAGTTTTGAAAAACACCAGCCTCTAATATATTCACATCAAAGTTGAAATCAACTTTCTTAAACCTTGTGAGATAAATTTAGATATTAATCTTTCGTTAGTTGGTAGGGAAATAAAACACAAGAATTTTTTCTCGGCTTTCTAAGACCCTTGCCTTCTTACTAGCGTTGCTGAACCTACACCCATCCTATGACTTTTGCTTTACTCCGCAGCATATATATATATGCTGCGGAGTAAAGCAAAAGTCATAGGATGGGTGTAGGTTCAGCAAATTAGTTTATTTTCTTATTTTTATGGTCTTACAAAAATGAGTTGTATAGCATGTATAAGCTTACTTTAAAAGAATGTAATTTAATTTAAATATAAACTGATTTATACTTTAAAACAATATAAATCTTATTTATTTATTTTTGATGAATTTAAGGCATTAGAGGGTGGCTAGGATGTAGAGAGGAGGAGGAAAATAAAGATTGGAAGAGAAGAGAGGACCCAAGAACTTTATTAATGGTTGAGGTCTCTCTCTCACTACTTTCTCCTCATCTTTGTAAATTTTTTATTAGTTGTTAGATTTCATTTTGAGTTTGTAGAGATTTGTAAGAATTTTATATGCTAGTTTTATTAATTGATTTTGGGTTTATGTTTATGTTCATGGATAGATTATGTTTAGATATTGGTGGAATTGCCAATGTAAGTTGATTTTGATGGAATTGACAATATGAGTATGGATTGTATGATTGTTTAAACTTAAATCTACATTCATTGATTATGAGTATTTTGGCTTGATTGTGGTTGATTGTTGATTATTAACATGGATGCTTATGGATTTCTGCTTTAATTGTTAAACTCATGGTGATGAGGAGCTTAATTGTACTTTGGAATTCTAATTTGAAGATTTATGTACTAGAGATCGGTGGGATTGATAATTTAGGGTAAATTTGTTTATTTGATGATTATGGATACTGTTGATTAGCATGCCTTTGAGCTTAATTGGATTGATTAGTGTTTAGGTCTTATGGCCTGAGCACTAATTTAATACCTTTGGATTTGACATGGTGAACACGAACTTGGTTGATTTTGTTACTTGATAGATTTCAGGATTTGTTAGAGTTTGGTTAGACTTTTGATTTTACTCTTCATCCGACTTGAAATTACCCTATTTTCCTTTGCTGGCATCAAGCCCGACAATTATGAACACCTAAATTAGCTCAGGGCATCTCTATCATTAAGCGAGTGAAGCCACCGTTTAAGGCCTCCAACCAAAAGGCTCCTAAAATATACAATTTTATAATAAGAGAAATTTTTATACCTCCTCACACCAGGGATGACCCTCCCATAAAGCAGGATAGTCAATTACTTTAGGCCCTAGGAAATTGAGGATTTTTACTATCTTCTTGTTTTATCTAATCTCTGGTAGAGAAGAAGAGCAAGTGTTGGGCTAAATATGAGCAAGTGTTGAATCCTAGTATAAACAACCACTTTTAAAATGAATTTACTAAATTTTTCTGAGGGTATGACCAATTGCATTTTAAATGCATGTCATTTGTATTCTAAATGCACAAAAGAAGAAAAAGAAGAATATGACGTTGACATTGTAATATACAATAGATTGTGTATAATTTATTATTTTAGGTATATCTATTTTTACTGAATTAATAAAAAGTTTGGAACATCATTTTCTTTTATAAAAATATTAGGCTTAATATGAAATTTCGTTTAAGACCCCAAGAATCTTAAGGTCGTCCCTAAGCGATGATGATATGAACCACATAACTTCTAACGAGAAGAACATTTGTCAAACCCAAACTATAATTTTTGGGTGCTTGACCTTCTCTGCGGCGGTGCATATGAGACTGGCAGGCGTTGCCCCCTTAGTCCGCACTTCAGGGACATTTTGCAGCATCTTCTATATGTTTGTAGAGATCTTCGCCGCTTCCGGTTTGATTGTTAGCATCCCTGTTATCCTATGACTTGGAGAAACAGGAAAATAGGATTGATATTCATGATAGAAAGTTGAGTGAACCGACCTTCTGGATGATGAAGTCTTAAAGACGATTTTTTCCCTGTGGCATTGTTCCATTGATTGGAATGCTGATTTACGTTTTCTGCTAAATTTGAGCAACCAATTATGATTTAAATGAACTAAATAAATAAAAATATAGAAATATAACAAAATGAATCACAATTACGAACAATAAAAATCTACAATTAACTAACTTTAATTACAAGAGATAAGGGTAAGAGTCTTTTGATCATTTGCATCAAACCTTGGCATGCAGATATACTAAAATTGTGAACTACAGATCCAAGCGACTGCGGTGCAGTCGGAAGTGAAGGCGGGGCAGATCCAGGTGGCGTCGGGGTAGCCAGATATGGAGTCGGGACAGATGCCTGTGGCAGGGCAGCAGGCGGCGGGATTCTGAGAGAGAGGCATGAATGAGAGACGATCAGGACTCAGAGAGAGGCACGATCGTGACATTTTTTTCATGATCGTGACAACAATGCAGAGGAGACGATCGTGACCAGCCAGAGAGACGACCGTGGCGTTGACCAATGAAAGAAGCTCGTGAAGTGGTCCCAACTCCCGAAGGCATAATCATGCCAGCCCTAGGGACGATTGTGGAATTATATTTCACGATCGTGACAGCCCTCTTACCAGCAGCTATAAAGGGATTCCCCCCACCCACCCCCACACACAATTTTTATACCAATCACATTTCTCTCCAGCAGCCACCTTTTACCACCTTTCTTTTTTTCTCTTGCCAATCCTTCTAAAAGACTTTGAAGACAACAAGATTTGGAGATTTTGAAGCAAGAAACTTGGAGAAGAAGTATGAGCCATCATCTACCACCATCTATCTCAAGTGAAAGGCATCTTCACTATTGGTTTATGATTTTTCTTCTTTTGCATTTTGTATTGAACATGCTAGTTACATTTTGGCCTATAATTTGTCGCTTAACCATGATTGTAAGCTAAATTCCTACTACCATGAGTTTGAGATGAACATTGGAGTTGAAAAATGCATGAATTGATTTGGTTTTAGTATTTTCGAGCTTTGATAACTTCTATTGGATTCTATTTTTATCTAGCTTGATCATCTAGATAATTGTGGGTTTAGTTGAATCACTACGAAGGTGGGGTTTAGCTAGGGCTAGGTAGAAGGTTAGAGGTTCCGTTCTTAGAGAGAATCCAGGTTTCGCGCCTCTAGCCCTGAAATAATCGGAATTAAAGCCTTGTGGACTCTTTGACAACAATCGAAGGATGAGTTAAGGGGTCTAGATTGAGCTACACTCAATATCAAGACGAGTGTAGCAACATTTGTGGGTTTAGGGAATCAAAGTAGAACTAAAGCCATTACCACGATATGCATTACGAAATTAAAATGTGCAATCTAACACCCGTGGTTTCAATCTACACTTGAGTACACACCACTTTTCATTTACATTCATGCATGATCCAATAGTTAATCCTCATTAAACTTTTCATTTCTAACGCACTTTTAAAATCCACATTTTATTGCTTTCATCACGAACTCGAATTAGTAACCCTTTCTATTCCCTTTGGAGATCACTCGGAATTAAAGAGTCAGACACTTTTAATTGATGACATCGACCTCTTTTTGGTGTGTGAGGCCTTGAGAGCCGCATTGCCTTGTGCTCGGCGAGCCGATCTCTCTACGACCATCAATGGCCGTGACCTACCTACATCGAGTTGGTGCACGTTGTGAACCTAAGGGAGCTCATGGTGCTATATAGCTATCACATGGAGTAGACAACTCCATGAGAAGACATCCTGATGATCCATGTAGACATGCTGGCAACTTATTCTGTGGGGCGCTTGTGACCCAACTAGCCATGTCCTTGGGTGCACTGATGTGGATCATAGGAGAAAAGCCCAATGTCACACCGATTGCGGGATAAAACACGACCAGTGGCTTTGGTAACGCTCGTGCTTTGCCGCACATTACGGTGCACCTTGTAGTGATGCACGACGCCTGGCAAGAGCTCAAGAAAACAAGGTACAACAGCAACAACAGGGACAACCCCTGTAGCAGTAGCAGCAGCAGGGACCACGTCCATCGAGGGGTAACAACACCTTCGTGACCAGTCTCAGTACCAAGTATTGACCCACGTGGGGTGAATGGACACCCGTCTAGTGACGTTGACAGGCCAATTCAGTAATCATTTTCCCTTGATTGGCAATATGGCTCGTCAACAGAAGGACTAAACACGCTTGAATGGAGAGTTCGCGGCCTGCTATGCCTAAGATCTGTGTGAACAGATGGAGCGTCAGCGTGGGCCGAGGAGAGGTACACTATGATCAAGCTCAGTAAGGTGAGTTAGAGGCCTAAAAAAGGGAGAGAAATAGTTGCTCATCTCCAAAAGAATGTACTCAAAGCGCCAAGATCTCGAATACCCCTAACCCGGTCAAACTCATCATTCTCTTACACGAGCATAATTGAATAATCTGCCATTTTGAGTAGTTGCATTTAACAAGCCGTAGAAACTCGAGAAAAGTTTAAGCTAACAAACCAGATACGAAACGTTGAAAGCATCATTGTGTGTTGGTGCCGTATTTGATTGAAAATTTTTTTGGGTTGTTTTTAGGATTGAATCATTGTAATTTCATATGCATTGCATGTGCATTTATGGGGTTGTAGGTTGGACCTAAAATCCTTCGGGAGTTGTCAACTTTCCCAATCGAGGTGAATCTTAAGGTTAAAAACAATCACTGCTGTATATTGGTTTCTTGAGGGCAAGAAAGTATTTAGTGTAGGGTGTTGATGCACTTTGATCACATATACTTTTTAGCCGTTGTAGTTACGACGGTTTTAGAGATTGGCTTATTTTTAAAGGAACTAGAGAACATGTCACAAAGAATATCAAAGCATCCTATGCGACATCTTGTGTGACATTGTTGACGGCGTCTCGGCAAACATCCTGATCGGCAGAAATCAGGAAAGTGCAGTTTCTGCAGAAAGTACGAAGACGATTAGGAAATTCCAGAACGACTCCGATTCTGAAAAGAAGAAAGACGGTGATTAAGAGGAAACCCATTAGGGTTAGTACTCATCCTCGATTGCTATAAAAGCTTAGGCTACCCGCTTAGCAATCGTGTTGTTCTTTAATTGTTTCATAGCTATAATTTGCAAAGCTCTTAGACGTGAAGGTGTGCGGGTTGAGAGTTGCAGATTGTGCTAAGGATATTGTGTATCACATAACTATTGAGAGTTAGGTGATTGAGGGTTTGCTGATCGCGTGAGTGAAGACTGCACGCAACCACCAAGTTCAAACGAAGACTTGAACCGACAGAGTGGAATCAAGACCCTGAGATAGGTTACACTCTAAAACGTAGCATAAAGTATAGATCTAGGGATGATCACAGGTACTTGTATGTTCTGACGAATTACTGATAAGTGAAACCTTTCCACTAGGCTGAGAGCCCCCAGACGTAGGTGACGTTGCACCGAACTGGGTAAACAATCTGTTGTGTCATTGTTTATAGTTTTATATTTACTGTCCTGCGTTATCTACACAAGAAGTCATACACAGTGTTATAGCTTCATACGTAACATTGTGTGTGACATCTTGCACAACTAGCTGATCAAAATTTCAGCCATCTTTCCCTGTATTTCTAGGCTGTATAACCCTCGATTGTATCTATGTATTGATCCTTTAAGTATAAGATGCGTTCATAGGGTGTTAAGTTCGCAAGTGCAGGTACAAGTGACAAGAGAGGCTTCAAACACACGAAGAATAGTCTGGAGTTTTTCAAGGCCAGGTGTAACGGTCGTGACTTGCAAGAAATGAAGCCTTGAGAACTACAAACATCATACCAAACCACGGGAAGGTTTCACGAGCCAAGTAAAAGGACATGTCACTTACGTGACACATGCCCGTGACACATTGCAAATTAGAAGAAACCCACGAGAAGGTGTCAAGGGCTGAGGGAAATTCTTTTCACGGCCCGTGACACATGTCCGTTGAAATTCTAGTTACTCATCGGAGCAAGATGGTGTACACGATGTTGTGACTTTATGTATGACAACTTGCTCAATCATAGATGATAGATAACTCACAAGTAAAACAGAAAACAGAAGACACACAATATATTTACCAAGTTCGGTGCAACATCACCTACGTTTGGGGGCACTCTGCCAATAGAAAGGATTTCACTGTATGGTAGTCAATAGTACAAACAAGACCTTGGATGATTATCACACAAATCAACGCCCTAGTTACTATTACTAATAGTGAGTTCCTAGACCATGGACTCCCCTTGTCTTTGAGATCCTCCTCAATTCCATTCTACGAGCAAACGCCTATGCTCAACACGTGAGTCTTCAACAACACGTGAGTCTTCAATCGCGTAAACACAAAAACCCAAATCATACAAACACTCAATCTCCTCGAATAGTGTTTGGTGAGTTACACCGTTCTTATCAAATCATAAAACCTTCTAACACGTCAGTCATGCACACTTAGAAGCTCTGAATATTTGTTCAGAAGAACGTCCAACTGCTAAGGGGGAAGCTCTCGCCTTTTATAGCAGCTCACAAAGTCTTGAGAGACGACTAGGGTTTCATTTTCCCTCGAGAGATATCTTGCCATACCAAGATGTATCATGAGTTTCCTTACTTATGCAAGCCTATCATAAATACGTCAACTAACAAAGATATTCAATTTAAAACAGAAACTTGAAAAAAGGAAATTTAAAACGACAGAACATGTCAAATGATGTTTTACCAGAAGATGAAACATGTGGGACGACATATTTCGTTGTACTAAAAAATACAGCCAACACGAATAGTAACAACAATCTCCCCCTTTGGCTATTTTTTAGACAACCACTTTCAAAATGTCAAATCATCAACTTCTCAGAAATAGATGTCAAGAAATATGTCACCACAATCATCAGGACATTCTTTCAAACACCAGGTTACCACAAAGGTCACCACAATCATTAGGACTCTTTCAAACACCATGTCACCACAAAGGTCACCACACAATTCACCTAAACGAATAAGAACATCCTTATCTCCCCCTGAGTGCCTCAAAAATACCAAAGAAAAATTATCCCAACACTCCCTTAACTTTATGGGTTATAGTTTAAGTGTACAACCAACTTCTTTGGTGGTACGGAGTCAAGTATTAGAAAATTCATTTTTAATAGATAACGCTATGAATAAGGCCGAAACAATAATTCCGACTTTTTATCTAATTGAATCCTTGGCTAAAGCGCAATTTTGTAATCCGGTAGGGCAGCCCGTTAGTAAGCTAACTTGGACTGACTCATCGGATTCTGATATTATTGACCGATTTGTACGTATATGCAGAAATCTTTCTCATTATCACAGCGGGTCTTCAAACATAGAGGTTTTGTATCGAGTCAAATACTTCGACTTTCTTGTCTTAAAACTTTGGCTCGTAAAAAAAAAAGTATTGTACGTGCTTTTTTGAAAAAATCAAGTTCGGCATTATTGGAAGATCATCTCTAATATCACCCGTAATAGCAGAAAAAGGGGATACAAATTTTTGACGGATACCTAGACTGAGAATCAGCAATTGGTCTTAAAGACCTTAATGCAACAATATCTGAATATGAATAAGAGCTCAATAATAGAGCAATAGTGTAGCAGTAGCACAGTCATCAACATTATCAACACAACAGAAATAAAAGTTCAAGAATTTCAGACCATAAACAGACTAAAAAGCAGCCGAACCAGTGTCACCAACTTTAGACGTACCCTCTTCATTTTCTTGATCTGGATCAGTGGCATCTTGATCATTCTCTGGAGCAGAAGTGAGGTCACGAACCAGTCCTTCACACACATACTTCCGGAGAGAGAGAGAGTCTCGATGGTTTTCGCGAGAATGCTAATTTTCTCTCTGAGTTCCTTCAACACATTGCCTTGAATTGTGACCAATGCTGAACCCAGATGCATGGTGCTACCAGCGGCGCCATATGTCCCGATAGATGGTCTTACAAGATCTTGAGCATTTTTCCCCTCAAAGAACTTGTGGCTGATGGTGAGCACATTTGGACGCTTGCCTGCCACATCCGAGCCACGCACAATGTTGGAGTTTTGTTAGAGTAGCATCCTCGTGATCAGCGAGGGAAACCCAATAGGAAGCTTCACAACAAAGGACCTAGAATGTTTTGCCAAGTGATCACAGACAAAATCACCGAAATAAAGAGGAGAATGAGTACCTATCTGGTAGATCAAGCATGGCGGTTGTGACTTGATACTTGAGCCATGGGAGGAAGAAGCCTAGTTTGCCACTCCAATTCGATATAACACTGAGTATTTGGTTGTTAGTTATGAGGAGGCCATAAAACCTTTGATAGGCCACACTTTCTCCCTATTCCCAAAAATCCCCTTTGCAACCACATTCATAGAGGGTACATAAGTCTCCGTGCCTGTGGTATTCTTCTCAAGATAGCTATTGATGGCATTTGGTGAGAAGTCAAAGCCATGACCTCGGACAAAGACCTTCCTTAACTCCGGGTTTTTGGGATCATCAAAAGATGTGGACAGATTTACAACAAATTCTTTCAACAGGGTGGGATAGTACATACGAACATTTGTGACTGTTTTGAGTATACCAGCTTCGCGTAGTAAATCCATAATAGCTTCAATATTTTGCGCCTCAACAGAAAGCTCCCTTTCTAGAAAAATGGCTCGATGATATATAAAAAGCTATTTGAAGGCTCCGTCTTTCTTGTGAAAGGACACATTGTCCAGAGGTGCAGCATGGGCATTCTTTGGGAGCTTTTGACCTCCCATTGATTTCTTGTTTCCAATGTCATGAGATACTTGTGGCATTCTTCTTCATCCTCAGCCGAAGTTGGCTCATAAACTAGTTTCATAGTAGGCTTCTGTTGGGAATTATGGGGTCCAAACAATACGCAGCGGAAGCATCAAAATCAAACCATAACCATAATTCCGTTCTAGACCTAGCAAATTACTAGACTTAACGTAGCAATGGATTTCGAAAAACAACCTTTGCAGATCTGGTCGAATCACTATGAAGGTGTTACCCACCCTCTACAGGTATCCACACAGTCACGCCTTTCCTCGAAGCTTGATAATTGAAGGTTCTAGAACCTCTTATTCTCTCTATGCTTTTGCTTTGAGTGTGGAGAAAAAGCAATTGTGATAATACGTCAACCTCTCCCAAAAAGAAAGGAGGCTTAATATTGGATCAAGCTTAATATTGGATCGCAGAAATGACGGTTCCACGATCTGTGCAGCTGTAGCGTTCTGACTCGCCACGGACCCTACCACGGGGCTGTGTCTAATCTTAGCCACAACGTGGCCCTTTTCAAGGCGCCACATTCCTTAGCCAATTCCTTGGTTCGGCCACGGGCCCGTGGCCAATTGCTTGGAAATGGTCCCGTGGTCAACCTAGCCACGGTGAACCTTTCACCCGCCACGGCCTAGCCTTGGCTTCGCCACGGACCCGTGGCCAATGGCCTCGGTCCTTGGCTCTTTGCAATTTTTTTCTCCTTTCACCCATATGCTCCTACTAGCTTTAGGTCGTGCCTTTTGTGTGTGACCCTGTAGGCTCATGTCTCGGTTGACAGATATGCTTGAAATCCCATTTCAACCTATCCATCATAAGTGGCCTCTAGCAAGACGTTACGATTACCCAATGAGCATGAATATCGATTGATTCGACTTAACCATATGTCGTCTATGTCATTATCCTTTTATCGCTAGATATCCTGATTGATCATAAGGCATAAAGTCGTCACCATTGTTTAATCAATCACTGTTTCTTAATATGCGAGATGACTCAAAAATGATACCCCGTATCATTTGCATGGCCATGCGTTGCCTTTCAGTCATACTCATCAAGTGGCCTAAACGGATATCATTCTCATACCGGAGTATGAGGGATAAATCCCTTAGCCGTCTTTCGTATCACTTATGTAGTCCGTTCCCGAGCCAATCATAACCGTTATGGATATCCTGTTACAGATAACGTTAGGCATATTCCAAATCTCGGATGTTGACTACATAGCTGTTAGGATTGTGCCCTAGTCCAATGTAATTTCTTAATCTATATTGTAATGTTTATCATTTTTCGATCTAATAAAACAACATTATATTACTAATGTGTTGTAGTAATATATCGAATGTGATTCGATCTATGTCATTATGTGTGTAACCACTAATAGTAGAACTGTAGATTAGAAAGAATTACATTTGATAAGTCCCTAATCAACTAAGCTTCTTTCAGAAGTGATCAGTATGAGACCAACTCCTTGTGATCACGCTCTACTAATCATGGCAAAGTATATGCCGGAGTTATATCATAGATATCATCAGGTCGATGATATCGGACGACCCGATTTTGAGTATGCAGCATAGATACGGTCATGAGATACTCACATATAGTAGCTTGTCATTATATCCTGAGACCAAGGAGTCTTTGTGTGCACTGTGTAATGAATCTCTGAGTTTGACCTAGTCTAACGTTACCTGTAAAAGGGTAGCCATAACGGCTCGGATTGGCTTGGTTATTAATTGCATTAGTAAACTCGAAAGACGTGTGAGGGATTTATCACTCATACTCCAGTATGAGAAAGATATCCGTTTAGGCCACTTGATGAGTGCGACTAAAGGAATAGCATGGCTATGCAGGTGATACCTTTGTATCAGTTTTTGTCATCTCAGATATCAAGAAACAGTGATTGATAAATTAGGATGACGGTTCTATGCCTATTGATCAATCTGGATATCGGTTTGATAAAAGAACAGTGACATGTACGATAACAGGTTAAGTCGAGTAGTCGATAATCACGAACGTTGGGTAATCATAATGTCTTGCTAGAGGCCACTTATGATGGAAAGGGTAAAATAATAATTTTACCAGTCTGCCAACTGGTCGTGAGCCTAGAGGGTCACACAGTTTAAGTACAATATGTGACAAAACAAGTTTGGAAGGTAATTGGGAGAGTCCTCTTTTCAATTTAGTCAAATTGAAAACGATTCGGTTGATTTATGGCCTATATTTATTCACCAGACGGTTGAAGAAATCAATCTAGAGAAATTGGGCCGGTTTAGCTAAACCATATAATTAGAACTCAATTAAATGAGTTTTAATTAGGTTTTAGCTAAGTGGGATTAAAGCCCATTCTTGGTGTTAATTAAGAATGGGGGTTAAGTGCATATAAGGGTTTTAAGGGGTTTATTGTGTAATTTTAATAAAGATTAAAAAAATCAGAATTTTTTTTAATTACACAATTATTTTTCCTAAAACCCTAATAGATTTTCGGCACTCCCCCCTCTCCTCTCTCTTCTTGGCCGACCCTCCCTCTCTCAAACCTCCATTGTTAGTTTTGTTCGATTTTACACAGAACACTAGCGAGGGTGTGTGTAGAAACTTTTCCCAAGGTGTTGTGCTTGTGTGGACTACCTAGAGAAACGCATATTTTTGTGTTTAATCGATTCACTAGGTAAAATTTTTAGATCTATTATTTTATTTTGAAGGTTGAAATTTTCGAAATAAGATCATAATCTTTTTCGATCACCATGGTTAATTTCAATCCGTTGCATGAAATTAATTTCTTTGGAACCCATGGGAATCCTTCAGTAGTATCAGAGCATGGTTATTTTGTGTTTAATTTGAGCATGTTTAGATCTGATTTTTGCTTTAACTTTATCATATGTTCATCGGTTTTGAATATGCATGAAAATTGAATTAAAATAGATTTTTAATTGATTTGAAAAATTGAAAAAAAAATATTTTGGGGCTGTTTAGGGATAGCCATAGCCGAGCCATGGCTAACCAGGGTCGAGACCCTTGGTGGACCATGGAAAGCCCTAGGGCCGACCAGGTCGCTTGCGGGCGAACATGGCAGCCCTCGCGGGCCACATTGGTCGCTGCTGCGGATACCAAGGTCTGCCCTCACGGGCCACCATGGTTGCCTCGCGGGCAACCAGGGTCTGCCCAAGGGGCAACCATGGCAGCCCTCGCGGGCCACCATGGTTGCTCCCGTAGGAGACCACAGTCA
The DNA here is from genome assembly GCA_963920655.1 of Geranium rotundifolium. NCBI lineage: Eukaryota > Viridiplantae > Streptophyta > Magnoliopsida > Geraniales > Geraniaceae > Geranium > Geranium rotundifolium. Next base: position 18,250,747 of record OY987321.1, read on the forward strand.
GTCCCGAGGGCGACCATGGCAGCCCTCGCGGGCCACCATGGTTAGCTCCACAGGCGACCTCGGTTGGGCCTGTTAGGCTCGACCAGATTCGAGCTAAAACTGCCGGTTCGCGAGAATATTTTGAAGCCCTAAAATTTTTATTTTCAGATTCGGTTCGGTTTCGATAAACCAGCGTGAACAAGTTCAAATTCAATTAATTAATTTAAACCGTCCGGTTTCGATAAACCGGAATTTTTCCACACTTAAGAACGATAAAATTTGGAATAAATTTGTTGTTTGATGCATGATGAGTGATCACATGATCTTTGTCAACATGTTGTTTTCCAAATGATGTATAGCTAAGACCTCTAGACTTGTACGTTTTCAAATTTTAGTTTTGCAACCTGCGTGTTGCTAAGTTTTGGGTTGTAGTAAATATGACCTGCGTGTCGTGATTGGTATTTATTGTATCTCATTAAATTTGTAATTACGAAGACCGACGCAAGATACAAGTCAAGAGGGAGACTTGATGTCTGGAGAAGAATTGGAGCCAGTAGGAGTCCTCAAGGATGGAGCAAGTCTGGATCTTGAAGACCAACTCTTTAGGATCAGTTTTGCTAGAATCCTAAGAACCTAGGATGGGCTTAACTATGCATGTTTTACACTTACATTTGTATGTTGAATATGTATGGATGTATGGATAGTTTTTATGTACAAGATTATGTATGTTTAGCTATCACCCATATAAAAAGATTAAAAATCGTTATTTAATCAGACTTGCATGTAACTGGATAAGGGATCATCTTTGCATGGATTTGCAATTGATGATTCCAGATTAAGATTGTATCGATATACAATCAGACAGTAACAATTCATGATCCTTTTCTTCTATTTTATCCTCTCCTCAGTGTGAAGTGTAGCAATACAAATGCCTTCATCATTCTGAAGACCATCATTACCAACATTATCCCTTTCTCCATCATTATTAGCGTTTTCTTGAACAAGGGAACTTGGAACATCTTCCCACTTGTCATCTTAGACCATATTCACTTGAGCCGAGGAGGTTGGAACATCCTCCGCCACATCCTGATACAGACTTCGAGTTTGATCACTTATCTCATCACGAGGTGATTCTTGAACCTAAAGCGGAAGCTGACTTAAATTAATCTGAGCTGTAGATGTTGGGACATCTTCAACAACATCTTGTGCCAGACATAGGGTTTCTCCAACCTCACCCTCATGATGGAATTTTTACACTGTTCAAGGGGTTTCTAGAATACTCTGATTTCTAGGGTTTGTTTCAGTAGGTTCAGAAGGAATAGGTAAGTTAGGGTTACCTCGATTCGTTGAAAGAGGGCTTTCAGATAGAGGTGCTTTTGTCTGGGTCTTTTCAGCCCCAGCCTCTACTTCTTGGTCTTCAGGAACGATACTTGAAGGAAATTCATGGGTTCCATGACAATTAATTTCATGCATAGCGGAAGCGATTTAACCATGGATTCCGAAATTAACATATGAAGATCATCATGCATAGTATTTTTCAGCAAAACATGAAATATTAAATCTGAAAAATTACCTTCTTTGAATGAAAATCACAAAGCTTTTGTGTTCGTGCATGCAAGCAAGGCTTTGATGGTTAATCAAACTCAAATCTAAAGCTACTAGTCTTTTGGGTTTGAGGAAGCAAACCGGGAGAATAGAGAAGAGAGAGAGAGAGGGACGGCTAGACTAGGGAATGAATCAGGTTTTTACGTAAAACTTATTCATCCCCTTTTATTTTGTTTTAATAATTAAATAAAATTAATTAAAACAAAAGGGCCTTATGGCCAAATCCAATTAGTGCGAAGCGCTTCACATCTTATGTCAAGTGCTTCACATCTTGTGTGAACTGCTTCACGTTTTGTGAAGTGCTTCACATCTTGTGTGACTCACTTCACATTGGATCAGCCCAAATCTCTTACTTCTCTTATAGTGATTGTCCAAGTCCTTTTGCTATATACCTTGCTTAAAGTGTGTGACCCTCAAGGCTAACGACACGTTGGCAGATTGGCACAAAATTACCATTTTTTCCTTTTCTATCATAAGTGGCCACTAGTAAGACATTATGATTACCCAACGTTCGTGATTATCGATGATTTGTTTTAACCTCATATCGTCTATTTCTCTATCCCTTTATCACTAGATATCCAGATTGATCATAAGGCATAGAGTCATCATTTCAATATTTTTCCAGGAAAGAGTTTATTGACCATCAACGGTTGGATGTTGAACAACAACGGTCATAGCCTTTCCCGGCGAAATATTGCGCAATATCTTGCTGGGAAAAGGTTCTGAAAATTCTTTAAAAGGTGTATGCATGACTTCATTTGTCAAAATTTGATTTGTGGAGGATCATTTGGACCTATTCATAGAGGTGAAGATTGCGAGTGCATACAAAGTCGAAGATTAATAGTCCGGTTCTCGAGTTCCCCTCTAACGTCATCAAGCTCATCGTCTCTAGTCTTTTGGTCCCCGTTGGTAGATCTTAGGTTAGTTTGGGTTTTCGATGTGGCATGAAATTTTAATTTTGTTGTGATATTTTGATTTACCTATGACACATGCTATGAATTAGTAAAATTTTGGTGAACTACGCTATGAATTAGTGAAATTTTGGTGAACTAGGCTATGAATTAGTAAAATTTTGGTGAACTAGGCTATGAATTAATGAAATTTTGGTGAACTAGGCTATGAATTAGTATATTTTTTGTGAATGAGATAGGCTCTGAATTAGTAGATTTTTGGTGAATGAGCTAGGCGCTGAATTAGTACATTGATATAGGATTTTGATTTGTCCGTTCGGTTCAAAATCATACTTTTGTTTGTGGATATTTAGCTTTAATTACATGTAGTAATACATATGCATATATATAATAACTATCATATATTGTATTGTATGTAGATATGTCAATTATGGACCATCGTAGGTGAATGGATATAGAAAATAGAAGGTTGCAAGCGTATATGAACGGTGTCGAAAATTTTATAAAGTATCCAAAAACATTCGTTTGAACACGGTCGTGACCGATATCAATGCACGTGCAAAAACTGTCACAATATGATTGTGCAACATGATAATACAATACGTACCCACTTATTGCAATACGTGTTGGAGTTGTGCCCTATTAAGATATGTAATGTTTTATCATCTTTTGGAATAAATAAAATGACATTGTATTATTAATATGTTGTAGTAATATATTAAATGTGAATTTGATCTATGTCACTATGTGTGTCCCCAATAATAGTAGATTTGTAGATCAGAAATAATCACATTTAATGAGTCCATGGTCATATAAACTTCTTCAGAAGCGACCAGTATGAGGATAACTCCATATGATCATGCTCTACTGATCATGTCAAGGCAATGCCGGAGTTAGATCATGGATATCATTCAGGGAATGATATTGGACGATCCGATGGTGAGTATACAGCATAAATGCTGTCATGAGCATACTCACATATCATAGTTTGTCAAAGTATCCTTAGACCAAGGAGTGTTTGCAGTTACTATGTGATCACTAAATGAGTTTGACGTTGCCTAGCATTATCTGTAAAAGGGTAGTCCTAAGTTCTCTTATTGGCTCAGTTATGGATTACATGAGGTAACACGAAAGACGGCTAAGGGATTTATCCCTCATGCTCGGGCATGGGAAAGATATTTATTTGGGCCACTTTATGAGACTAACTGAAAGGAAATGCATGGTCATGCTAGAGATACAGAGTATCAGGATTCAATCATCTCACAGATCAAGAAACAATGATTGATTATATAAGGATGACGGCTTTATGCCTTATGATCAATATGGATATCTAAAGATAAAAGGATAATGACTTGGATGATTTGAGGTTAAGTCGAATCATCGATAATCATGAACGTTGGGTAATCATAATGTCTTACTAGAGACCAATTTTGATGGGGAGGGTAAAATGGTAATTTTGCACCAATATGCCAACGTGTCGTGAGCGTAGAGGGTCACACAGTTGAAACGATGAATATGGAAAAAGAGGACTTCGAAAATCCAAAAAAGAAAAGATAAGAGATTTGGAAATTTCACTTTATTGCTTAGTTAGACCGGACCGGTCTAAGCTAAACAAGAACAAATTAGCAATTGACGATATAGGTTTTAAACCGGACGGTTAGGAAAATTGGTCTAAGTGAATTTTAAGCTGACTTAATTCAAGTCATTTAATTAATAATCCTTGAGGCCCTTTTAGGTCTCAAAGGATTTCTTTAATGGGCTTGAACTATAATGGGCTTGTGGCCCTTTAGAATTTGATGAATTATAATTATAATTATATTTTTAATTCAAAGATAATCCTATTGTTTAAGTGGACGTGATAGAGAAACAAGATCCTTTGATTTTGTTTAATCGGATTCGCATCAAAGGTATAAACTTATTTGCAATCTAATCTTATGCTAAAACCAATTTAGCATGAAGATCATATTAATATTGGGATATTCATGGTTTAATTCTGCCTTTGCATGCGTTTTATTGGTTGTGACCCCATGGAAAACCCTTCAATACGGCATGGTTTCGACATACACTGTGTGGATCTTTCACGGTGAAGTGAATAACACAAATTTATTTTTGGGTGCGGGACAAGAATCTCGACGGGAAAAGGCTTCAAGTTGTCGAAATGAAGATTCTATTGTAGAGCTTGTAGAAGATTTATTCTAACGAGTAGAAAACTTTGGTGAAGATACAGTGGAGGGTGAGCACCCTACGACAAAAGCAATGACGGACGAGTATGACGAAGTAACTCGTCTTGTGAACACACCATTTTTTGCAAGGTTTAACTTGTCCTGCCTGAAGGCGCTTTTGAAATTGATGACCATTAAGGAAGCATCAACAACGTCAAACATAACATTTAACATGAATTGCGAGTTTTACAAAAATTCGCACCTGTCGCAAAACTTTCACCCTAGATCATATGCCGTAGTGAAGAAGATGTTGAAGATGATAGGGATGGATTATATCAAGTACGCTCTCCTCAACTTTCCCCCGTCCATGTGTACGAGGAAAGAGTACAATATTCTATCGATACTAGTTTCTTGACCAAAATCACATTGTAGGTGTTTGAACGTGTTCATGCAGCCATTAATAAACGATCTGAAAGTATTGTGGGGAACAGGTATCCCAACGTATGATCGGAAAAGTTGCGAGCAATTTCGGATGCATGCAGCCGTGATGTACACAATAAACGACTATCCAGGGCTGGGAATGTGAGGAGGAATTCAGGTAAAGGGGTACAAGTCATGCCCCATTTACCTTGACGACCTCGAAACTACATATAGTTGTCGTAGAATGTCATACCTCGGACACCATAGATGGTTACACGCCCAGCATCCATACCAATTTAAGACACGTGATTTTAACGAGGCAACGGAAGAATGACTACCCCTACAGGTACCTTCATCGGATAGAGTCCTCAGACAGACAAGACTTCATGAATTTCCAGTGCAGAGTTTGCTTCCGTTATTAGCTCCGAAACAAGGTAGGGCTCCGTGTTGCTTGACGCATGAAACTACTTTTTGCAGCTCTCGTACTGGAAGTCAATTCGGGTTAGGCAAGCTCTTGATGTCATGCATATTAAAATAAATGTATGCGATAATGTCAAGGGCATCGTACTTGGACTTAAGTCAAAGATCGAGGATGATGCAAATGCCCGTGAAACTCTCTCAGATATGGGCATCTGTCGATCTTCTTCTGATTTCACTGTGTTTTCGTTAGAAGCGGACCGAAGTGTTTGAAAGAATTGCTGCTATCAAATATCCGAGCGGGTATGTTGATCAGCTGAAAAGTAAAGTGAATGTCCAGGACAAAAGAATTTACGGACTGAAGACACGCGACTGTCATGTTGTGCTCTAGCGAGTTCTCCTAATACTCATCCGACTATATGTTAGGTCGCGCATGGCGGATACCTTAGTGGACTTATCTTAATAATTTCAGAGGTTATGTGTCAGGGAAGTGAAGGTGCAAGAAATCCATCAGCTCCAATGTGATATCAACTTGATTATGTGCAATTTGGAGAGTATATTCCCTGTTGCATTCTTCCCAATCATAGCTCAGCTTTTTCATCATCTTCCCGAACAACTTTTGATGATTATCCTAGTTCATTACAGTTGGATGTTTCCAGTTGAAAGGTAAACTCGCTAGATAACAGTCATATTTTTACTTGTAAGTTATATCATTCACAGTATTCATGTTCTGAAACAATTTATATTTTTGGTGTAGGCAACTTGGCGAGTATAAGAAGAGTATACGGAACCATCGGTACCGCAAGGGTTGCATAGCTGAATCATATTTGATGCACGAACGCGTGAATTTCATCCATTTATACCTCGACGACGACTCGTCTACTCCTACTGTACAACTGAATGAGGTTCGGCAATGGAACATTTCAGTTTTTTCCTTAGTTTTCATTCCTAGCGGCTTCGTCGGTCACGCGATTGTCACAGCTGAGGACCAAAATTGGGCCCATTGGACGATTATGGACTATTGCGAGGAAGCACATTCATACATTGATAGTCACCTCAATCAATTCAACATAAAGTGCCCGAATGGTTCTTAGAAGTTGCGCGTAGAATCATTCTTCTTATCGTTCTACAAAAAAGTAAGTGCATTTTTTAAAACAATTCGCGAGAGAATATCTTAATCATTGCAATTTATAGACTTATATCTGACATAAATTTTGTTGAATTCTGCAGATTGAAGTGATGAGAAACATTATATTGTATATTCTCATGCGAGGCCCTATTCATACTCGCACTTACTCAAAATGCGCCGTTAATGGAGTTAAGTACGTGTGTCACCAACAAGATCAATCACGAAGGACACAAAATTGTGGTGTGATGTTCGAAGCTAATTCAAAAAAGTATTATGGAATCCTGTTACAAGTTGTTGAACTCGTATACACGCAAGCGATGTCTGTTACGGTTTTCAAGTGTAGGTGGTTCAACGAGACTACTATTCGAAAAGATCGTGAGATGGAATCCATTAATAAATCCACACATGTGTGTCAAGAAAATCCGTGGTGTTTGGCTAAATTGGTGAAACAAGTCTTCTACTTTGACGATCCGATGCGCGGGGGATTGGAAAATTGTCAACCACATGTTCCATAAAAGTATTTATAACCCGACATCACTTGCAAGAAATGCAAATGAAGGACCAATATACGAGGTCGAAGTACCGTATCAGGAAGAAGCGACAACATATGTTCCTCTTCTCATAAATGGGGGTTTATGCGTTGATTTTGGTACGATTCAAATGCGTGAATCCGATGATGAGGCTTTGCCTGAGACAAACGAAGAAGAAGAGGACCAACAGATTGACGAAGAAGAAGACGATGAACAAACTGACGATCAAGAATTTGATTCTAATTGATTGAATATATATTCTATGTTTTGCAAAATTTGTAAATTCTTCGTTATAAGGAAAACATATTCTAATTGATTACTCAGTTTGTCTTGGAATCGCAAACTTGCTCATTGACACTAGACAAAAAGGGAGGGCATTTACTCATTGAGCGTAGGAGTGGGAGGTGAACAATATCTGGGGGTAATGTAGATAATGAATCCATGCATTAAATGTGTGAAAACTCATAGATCAATCACCAATATCATCGATCTTTCTTCTCATGATTAATTGGAGATGCTAATTATGACTATACAATAAACCATAACACTAACCCTATACATTATTGAATATTCTTATGTGTAAATAAAATTTAGAATTTAAAAAATAATTCTCAGTGGGATTTTCACAAAATCTCGCCGGATAGGTGGTCACGTGCAAATGAAAATTCCACGTGACCACTTACCCGGTGGGATTTTGACAAAATCTCGCCGGGTAAGTAGTCACGTGGAATTTTCATTAGCACGTGACCACCTACCTGGTAGGATTTTGTCAAAATCCTGCTGGGAATTCTTTTTTACACATCAACACTTAGTGAAATTTTTATTCACTTTCCCTCTCAAAATCTCCCTTGCTCAAAATCTTTCTTTTGCCCGATTTGGTTCACCGTCGTCGTCGCCTCGCTTCCCCATCGACGGAATCTCGCTTGCCTCGCCGTCCTCAATTTTTGCTCGATTTCAGCCCAAGCCGATCGCTGTCGTCGTTGAAGCTCCAACCCGAGTCCATCATTCTCTCCCGAAGCTCTGTAGTTGGAGCTCCATCGCCGTTTATCGCCTCCAGTCAACCTCCTCCAGCTTCCTCTCTCTCTCGACAAGTTCGATAGGTAAGTGATGAATTTAGGGTTTCAATTTAATTAAATTTCAGAAATTTGGGTTCTATTTCTTAGAATTGGGTGCATATTTGTGAAATTAGAGTTAAATTTCTAGGTTAATTTAGGTTATGTGTTCATTTTGCTTCAAATTTGCGCTATATATTTGCAGCCCTCTACTCGGTTTCCCTCTGCTCACTCCAGCCAACTCGTCTCCGGTCTCCTCCATCTTCGCCCAAGCTTTTAGGTATGATTTTTTTGATTTGTTACTGATAAATGCATCAGTATGATTTCATGAATGATCTGTTAGAATTTTGGTTATGTATCTTCTGTTTGTATTAAGTTTGGAACTCGATTGTTGGAATTACATTGAATTGTACCAATCTCTGAAACCCAACATTCAAAGAAATGGTGTATTGGTTATGTATCTTCTTTGATTTGTACCAATTTTAGTTACATACTAAACTGCTCAGCTCCTTTTTATCGACTTGGTTCTCTTTATATTCGCAATGTTTTGAATTTGTTAGAATCTTGGTGAACAAAACAATGGTTTGTGATTATATCTCTTCTCTTGTACATTTTTTATTATTGCGTCACATTTACTAATGAATCTCGACAATTTCTCAATAGGCTTAGCATGGATGTTCATATGCAAGTAATGCAGTTTGATTTGTGTTAATTGGGATTTATTGTTTGCGCTTGTACTGTTACTTCAATTTGATGAAATTGATTTTGTTGCTACTGAGTCTTGACAATTTCTTAGCTTGTTATGGTTGAGACTATTGTCAGTATGTGTTCAGATGCAAGTAATGCACTAGGTTTGTGTTAATTGGGGATTATTGTTTCCAATGGTAATGTTAATTGGATTTGATAAAATATAGGTTGTTTGTATTTGGCTCATTTGAGTATGTTGTATATTTAATCGTACAATTTTAAGTTGACAAAATTTTGTTAGAAACCTACACTTTGTTTAGTAACAAAAAATTTGTGAACATTAAAATTTATGCAATGCCATTGTTTGTATATGGTGATTGAGGTAACAGTGCAATGAACTTGTTTTATGTGTGTTTTTAGTATTTAGATGTATAAAAGTTGTTTTAGAAGCCTACACTTTATGTTACTAATTGTTCAACTACGTTAAATGTGACAAATGGTTCACAAATTATCTCCTTTTGCTTTAGGATTTTTTTATTCTGTTTGTTGGGAATTATGAGGTCCAAATCACGCAGCGGAAGCAATAATTAACAAAACCCATAACCATAATTCTTTTCCTAGATCATGCAATTTACTAGAAAGAACGTTACTGGGGATCTCGAAATTATACCAGATTGATGATCGAATCACCAATTGAAGGCGTTACCCACTCTCTACCGGTATCCACACAGGCACGCCTTGTTTTGAAGCATTGAAGAATGCAACCTTCTAGAATTCTAACTCTCCTCTCTGTGAGCTCTGAGTGTGGAGAAAACTAAATTCGCTCAAAGACGTCCACGTCTCTTAGAATGAGAAGACGCATAAATGAGATTAGGATTCGGTTCCACGATCTGTAAAGCTTGGCTCCAAGATCAATAAAACTGTAGCGTTTCGACTAGCCACGGACCCCACCACGGGGTCGAAGCCAGTCTTAGCCACACCGTGACCCCTATTAGAGCGCCACATCCCGTGGCCAATTCCTTGGTTCGGCCACAGGCCCGTGGCCAACTTCTTGGACACGGTCCTGCGGTCAACCTAGCCATGGCTCCACCACGGACCCATGGCCGATGACCACGGTCCTTGACTCTTTTCGATTTATCTTCTTTCACCCATACACTCCCACTAGCTTCGGGTCGTGCCTTCTGTGTGTAACCCTGTAGGCTCATTTCTCGGTTGGCAGCTAGGCTGGAAATCTTACTTCAACCTATCCATCGTAAGTGGCCTCTAGCAAGACTTTATGATTACCCAACGAGAATGAAGATCGATTGATTCGACTTAACTTGATGTCGTTTATGTCATTATCCTTTTATTGCTAGATATCATGATTGATCATAAGGCATAGAGTCGTCACCCTTATTTAAACAATTACTCTTTCTTGATATGTGAGATGACTGAAAAACGATACCCCGTATCATATGCATGGCCATGTGCTTTCTTTCAGTCATTCTCATCAAGTGCCTAAACAGATATCATTCCCATACCAAAGTATGAGGGATAAATCCCTTAGCTGTCTTTTGTATCACTCATGTAGCCCGTCCCCGAGCTAATCATAGCCGTTATGGCTACCCTATTATAGATAACGTTAGGCGTATGTCAAATCTCGGATGTTGACTACATAGCGATTACATCCTCATACTGGTGACTCGTACAATCTACAGTTCTACCATTGGTGATGACACACTGAATGATATAGATGAAATCACATATAATATATCGCTACAACACAATAGTAATATAATTGTCAATTTCATGAATTGCAAATAGATGATATAAACTATTATAGACATTAGAATTTGTATTGGACTAGGGCACAATTCTAACAATCTCCCACTTGCCCCTAGTTCCAATCTAAGTCCCAATCTATTCCCATAGACTTAACATGAACCTCATGTGCGGGCTGTGAGGGAGCCTTCGTCAATGGGTCGGCTGTATTATCATCTGATGCAATATAGTCGATCTTCACATCACCTCGGGTGACGATTTCCCTTATGATGTGATATTTTCTAGGCACATGTTTGGATTTATTGTTAGAGTTAAGCCCCAGCCCAATATAAAAGTGATCTACATATATAACGTTTCATCAACTTTCCGAATAAATAAATCGGCATATATTACTAGTGTATTGTAGTAAATATCGAATGTAATTTGATCTATGTCATTATGTGTGTAACCACTAATAGTAGAACTGTAGATCAGAATGAATTACATTTGATGAGTCCCTCATCAACTAAGCTTATTTATGAAGCGATCAGTATGAGACCAACTCCTTGTGATCACGCTCTACTGATCATGGTAAAGTATGTGTCGGAGTTATATCATAGATATCATCAGGTTGATGATATCGGACAACCCGATTGTGAGTATGCAACATAGATACTGTCATGAGATACTCACAGATTGTAGCTTGTCATTATATCCTAAGACCAAGGAGTCTTTGTGTGCACTGTGTAATGAATCTCTAAGTTTGACCTAGTCCAACGTTACCTGTAAAAGGGTAGCCATAACGGTTTTGATTGGCTTGGTTATGAATTACATTGGTGAACTCGAAAGACGTCTGAGGGATTTATCACTCATACTCCGGTATGAGAAAGATATCCGTTTAGGCCACTTGATGAGTATGACTGAAGGAATAGCAAGACTGTGCAGGTGATACCTTAGTATCAGTTTTGAGTCATCTCAGATATCAAGAAACAGTGATTGATAAATTAGGATGACGATTCTATGTCTATTGATGAATCTGGATATCGGTTTGATAAAAGGACAGTGACATGTACGATAACAGGTTAAGTCGAATAATCAATAATCACGAATGTTGGGTAAAATAGTAATTTTACCAGTCTGCCAATGGGTCGTGAGCCTAGAGGGTCACACGCATTAAGCACAATAGACGATTCGGTTGATTGCTGGCCTAGGTTTTTAACTAGACGATTGAAGGAATCGAGTTGGGGAAATTGGAACGGTTTAGCTAAACCATAATTAGAACTCAATTATATGGGTTTTAATTTGGATTTAGTTAAATGGGCTTGAAGCCCATTTAGGGTTTTAATTCATGAATGGGGCAAAAGTGCGATTATGAGTTTAAATGGGTAAGTTGTGTAATTATTTATTTAAAATTCAAAATCAGATTTTTTGAATTAAATTGTTATAATTACACAATATTTCATTCCATATTTTTGGCCCATAATTTTGGCATTTCTTCTCCCAATTCCCCCCATTTATGGCCGACCGTCTCAACCATTCCTCCATCGCTTTTTTTGTTCATTTTCTCTTACATCCATTAGCAAGTGTGTGAGAGAAAACCAACGGTGGTTGTTGTGCTTCTGTGGACTCGATAGAGAAACACTATCTTGTGTTTTAATCGAATAAACAAAGGTAAATTTTTAGATTATAAATGTTTATAACATGCTGAACTTTTCATTAGGATCAAGTTTGTATTCGATTCCTATGGTTCGGTTAAGCTCCGCTGCATGAAATTATTGTTTGGAACCCATGGGAATCCCTTTCATTTATTATGTGATCTTGGCTCTTTAGCTTGCGCTATGGGCCCATTGTTATCACAAAACAAGCTCACTGGATCCGACGGATTCTTAATTATGCCCAATCCAGCCGTGAGTCTCTTTAGCGTCAACATACCCCTTGACGACTAGTTCCTCATCTATACCCACTTACACTAGGAATGCGTCCTTTGATCTCCTCAAATATTTGACGATAGCCTTGACCGCAATCAAGTGTTCCTCACAAGGGTTAGATTGAAAAAGACTAGTACAACTAAGGGCGACAGAGACGTTTGGTCTCGTGCATAGCATCACATACATGATATATCCTATAGTCGAACCATATGAGATCCCTTTCATGGGTAAGAATCCTTTCTTGGAATCAAGCATTGAGAACCTTCTCAATGTAGGATTTGTGCCCTAGTCCAATACTATTTATGTCTATGAATATGTATCATCTTTAGCAATGAAATATAGCGGCATTTTATTACTATGGTGTTGTAGTAATGTGTTAAGTATAAATCGATCTATATCATTGAGTGTGTCATCACTAATAGTAGAACTATATATCTGTATGATTTATGCTTAACGGGTCCCTGGCCAGCCAAGCTTCATTAGAAGCGACCAGTATGCGGCTGGCTCTATATGATCACGCTTTACTGATCATTGGCAATGGGTTTTGCCGGAGTCAAATCGTAGATATATCATTGGAGTTGATGTTGGAAGACCCGACTTGAATATGTTACATAGATGCTGTCATGAACATATTCAAATGCCGTAGCTTGTCATTGTATCCTTAGAACAAAGACTCTATGATCACAATATAGTCAATATCCGAGTTTGATTCAAACCTAACGTTATCTGTGAAAGGGTAACCATAACGGTTGTGATTGGCGCAGGGATGGGTTATATGTGTGATACGAGAGATGTCTAAGGGATTTATCACTCATACTACGGTATGGGATAGGTATCAGTTTGGGCCACTTGATGACAATGACTGAATAGAAACGCATGGCCATGTAGATGATATGGAGTATCATTTTCAGTCATTAAGAAATAATGATTAATTTAATAAGGATGACGACTCTATGCCTTATGATTAATCAAGATACCTAGTGATAAAAGGATAGTGACATGGACGACATGAAGGTTAAATCCGATCACCGATAATCATGTACGTTGGGTAATCATAATGCCTTACTAAAGGATACTTATGAAATAAAGGGTAAAATGGTAATTTTCTGTTGATCTGCCAACGGGACATGAGCCTAGAGGGTCACACGCAAATGATGCACATCTTAGGAAATCTGGGCAGAATTAATTGTGGATTGGTTAAATCGGGCCGTGGCCGAAACCCTAGGGTTTTAGGCCACGGGCCCGTCAGCTCAGTGTCATGGACCGGGCCAAAACCCTCTGGTTTTGGGCGCCTGGCATGATGAGGAATGGGGCCGAAACCCATGAGTTTGACTTATCCCATGGGCTGCATAAATGGGCAAGGCCAAGGCCTTATGGCCGAAACCCTAATAGGTTCGGCCTATGAGGCCCAAGCCGCCCATGGTGGCCGGCGGCTAGAGTTTGGATGGGGCCAAACCTAGCCCATTTTATGGGCTGGTTAATGCTCTTAAAACCCTAGCCATCTCTATAAATAGGAGGCCCCATGAGCTGAAAAATCATAATTTGATTTTTACATACCTTTACTCTGCCGGATTTACTAACCGAGCTTAGTTTTTGTCTAGTAGGGAAATCTAAGCTTAGATCTGGTGGTCTTGTGTATTCTTTTGTGCTTAATAGAGGTAAATACCGACTCGAGATTTTCACATTGGTGATCCGATCCGAATCTCAAGCTAAATAACTTAAGTTTAAGGTTTCGGGGTAGAAACATGAGATCTAGGCCTGTAACGATTCGAGGGCTGTTTTGGGGGAATTTTAATTTTAATTTTTGCTGCATATTCTGTGTTTTGAATCCTAAGAGAAACCAAACAGTGGTATCATAGCGGTTCTAGCCTTTGATCTTGTGTTTTTTTGCATGATTTCGGTGATTTCGATATAGTTTTCTTGCTATATTATTTTTCTGAATTTTAATCCAGAAAAATAAAATATCTGGAATTTTTTAGAATTTTTTAAATTTTCCAGGTCACCGGACTGGGGCTCTCGGGCCGTCAGGCCGGTGATCGGACGGGCGGCGCTGACGACTGGCCCCGGCCATGGCCGTGGCTGTGGGTCAGCCAGGGGGCCATGTCCACCCCGTCCCCACCATGGCCCGGCTAGGCATGGCGGTGCGGTGGACGAGGTGGCGGCACCTAGGGTTTCCAAACCCTAGGCACGGCCGATTAGGGTTTCGGCCCATTGGGCCCTAACCCATTAGGGTTTTGTGTTGCAATCCGAGATCGTGGCAGAAAACCCTAAATTCTGTAAATCAAATAATTTTATAAATTTTCAGATTTAATCAGTTTCGATAAACCGTTTTTAAAACGGGTCCAATTTTGATAAGTTAGATAAAAATGTAGGCAAGATTGAAACCGGTTTATATGCATATTGATTGATAACATGTTTGTTTGATAACATGTAAATTGATTGATAACATGTTTTTTTTGGTAAAAATTAAAGCCCTAGACCGTTCAGTTTAATTAGTTTAATTTTGCGGTCTTCGAACCGTTGGTTAAAGGGTGTAATTAATTTTGCGGTCTGCGTAACCGCCTTAAATTTCAATTATGTTATTTAATTTTCCGGTCTGCGAACCGTGTATATCTTGTAATTTAATGAAGAAGAATGGTGAATTATGGTGTATAGAGATTCAACTGGAGTTGATTATGTTTGGAGCTAGTGGGAGTCCTCAATTGAAGGCGGGCTAGAAGAACCGGAAGAGATAATCTCAAGGGTTTTCTATTTCTTAGTTAAGTATTAGGAATGGGCTTTACTTTCATACATTTATTTACGCTTTATTGTATACTAGATATGCATGAGTAGGAATTTATGAATGGATGTTTTGTACGTTAAGAAATGTATGATAGAACATCACCAACATGTAAAGGATTAAAAATAGAATTAATCAGACTTTGCATGTAATTTGTAATTGAAGCATCATGGACTTGATGTTTTCAAATAAAGGAAATTAATCACAACCGATTCAAAATTAATTCAAGTCATGTGAGATACCACCCAAATCTCAATACTCAGACTAGCACCCAGCCCTATGGATGGGTGCGCCTCCGCGTAGTATTCACATATGGATTGAACCATAGTTGAATTTGGATGACTTGACTACGATTTTCAGCTAGGGTTGACCTAGGGTATCAGATAGGGAATGTTGTGTACATTTACGTACATTCCCTAACATAGAGTTACAACGATTGTAATTGGACTTGATGTCCTACCTATATAGCTCGATTGGAGTGGTGAGTCTCGGTTCACTTCAATCGAGTGAATAAGGGATCTTGGTTTAGATTCTAGAGTTAGAATCGAATGGTTGTGATAATATTTATGGTCTCCAACTTGAATTTAAAACTGATTAAATTTATTTTCCGTGTAAATTAAAATGGAAAACCCGATAACTAGCTCATTGAGACCCTTTCTTGAGAAGGACAAACTCAATGGAGTGAATTTTCTGGATTATGACAGAAATTTGAGAATCGTACTCAAGCATAAGCGCAAGGAATATGTTCTTGACAATTCAATCCCCGTGGAACTAGTAGCAGACTCAACAAGGGCCGTTCGAGATGCCTATTACAAGCATCTGAGCGACTCCATTGACGTAGCCTGCATAATGCTGGGTTGTATGGAGAGCAATATCCAGAAGCAGTTCATGGAACTCTCTAACAAACCCATTGAGATGGTGACTCAGATAAAGGAGATGTTTAAAGAGAAAGCGATGATCAAAAGGTATAACACCTTGAAGGATCTTCATGCCTGCAAAATGGCTGCAGGCAGTTCTGTGAGTCCACATCCTCCTCCATATGATAGTTTTATAATGAACTATAATATGCATAATATGGACAAGACTATTTCAGAGTTACATGGGATGCTTGTAACTGCTAAAAGGAGCATCATGAACCAAACCAAGGATGTTCTTATGGTCAATAAGGGGAGCAACTTCAAGAAGTCTGGTGTGGCACCTGGGGTTTCCAAGGGGAAGGCTCCAGCACACCTGGCAGGCAAGATGAGGGTGACTATTGTTCCTAACCCTCCCCAAGCCCCTACGGGCAAAGGGAAGGCCAAGGAAAGGACATCTGCATGCTTTTATTGCCAGAAAGTTGGGCATTGGAAGAAGGAATGCAAGAAGTTCCAGAATGACCAGCGGAAGGGTGGTGGGTCCACGCCTTCAGGTATTTTCTTTATGGAACTTAATCTTTCTAATTCAGATTCTTGGGTACTAGATACCAGAGCAAAATCTCACATATGTACGAATGTGCAGGTGCTAAGAAGTAGAAGAGATTTGGGTAAAGGCAAAGTGGACCTGAGAGTTGGCAACAGAATCATTGTTGCTGCAACTGTTGTAGGATCCATGAGTTTTGTTTTGCCTAGTGGGCTTGTACTTTAATTATCATAAGTATTATGTGTATCTACTTTCAGTAGGGATATATTTCGATTTCTTTGTTGGACAAAGAGGGTTTTGATTTTTCAATAAAGAATGGAGATTTCCATATGTATCGAGATAATATTTATTATGGAAGTGCAAGTAGAGTTAGAGGTTTATATGTATTGAATACTGAAAACTCCGACTCAAGTTCAATCTATAATGTTAATACTAAAAGGTTTAAGTCCGATGAATTAAATCAAACTCTTATATGGCATTATCGCATTGGCCACATCAACGAGAAGCGGATATCATCACTTCACAAGTGTGGACTTTTAAGTCCGTTCGAATTCAATTCGATTCATAGATGCGAGGCTTGTTTGATGGGCAAGATGACAAAAGCACCCTTCACAGGTAGAGGTGATAGGGCAAGTGACTTATTGGGTCTAATTCACACTGATGTGTGTGGACCAATGAGTACTTATGCCAGGAGGGGGTTTGGGTACTTCATCACATTTACTGATGATTTCAGTAGATATGGTTATGTCTACTTGATGAGACATAAATCCGAATGGGTACTTCATGCCGATCTCCCAATCTCTTTCTGGGATTATGCTCTAGAGACAGCCGCGTTCATTTTGAACAGGGAAACAACGAAGGCTGTGGAAGGGACATCATACGAAGTATAGAATGGGAAAAAGCCCATGTTGTCATCTTAAAGATTTGGGGCTGTGAAGCTTATGTCAAACGTTTGCTTGGTGATAAGCTTGAACCAAAATCTCATAAATAAATTTTCATGGGGTATCCCAAAGAAACAAGGGGATACTACTTTAATAAACCAAGCGACAACAAAGTTTTTGTTGCTTGCGGTGGTGTGTCCTTTGAGAAAGAGTTCATCTCCAAGAAGGCCAATGGGAGTACTGTACATCTCGAAAAAATTTGGGATGGTGTAGTACAACCTGAAGTAATTTAGGAACAAAATACTGATGATATAGAAGTGATGGAGCCTGAGGTGGTTATAAAGACAGACTTAACACTTGTTAATATTCATGATGGTCCACGACGATCTGGAAGACCAAGTTAGCCACCCGTCATATATGGCTTTCTCGTATCTAAAGATGGTGATTTGGTAGTTGTGGATTCAGTTGATCCATCAACGTTTCATGAAGCCATGGCGGGCCCGACTCTGAGAAATGGCTGGTAGCCATGAAAGAGGAAATGCAATCCATGTCTAATAACCAAGTTTAGAGCTTGGTTGAACCAACCGCTGGTGTAACATCCATTGGTTGCAAATGGGTTTTTAAGATAAAAACCGACATGGATGGCAAACCTCAGACCTATAAAGCAAGACTGGTTGCAAAAGGTTATAGACAAATCCAAGGAATTGACTATGATCAAACCTTTTCCCCAGTTGCTATTGTGAAATCAATCCGAATTCTTCTAGCCATAGATGCATATCACGATTATGAGATATGGCAGATGGATGTCAAAACTGCATTCCTTAATGAGAATTTAATTAAGGATGTGTTTATGACACAACCTGAAGGTTTTGTCGATCCGAAGAATGGAGGAAATATTTGTAAGCTGCAGAAATCCATTTATGGATTGAAGCAAGTTTCTCGGAGTTGGAACTTTTGTTTTGATGAAGCTATAAATAAATTCGGCTTCATCAAGAACTTGAATGAGCCATGTGTTTATAAAAAGGCGAATGGGAATAACATTTTCTTTTCGGTGCTTTATGTCTATGACATTTTGCTTGTTGGAAACAACATCCCATCCTTGCAAGCAACAAAAGCTTGGTTGGGGAAGTGTTTCGCAATGAAGGACTTAGGCGAGGCTGCTTATATCTTGGGGATCAAGATATATAGGGATCGTGCCAAGAGGATCTTGGGCCTAAGCCAAAGCACCTATATATATAAGGTATTGAGAAGGTTCTTAATGCAAGAATCCAAGAAAGGATTCCTGCCCATGCGTCATGGCATAAGGATAAGCAAGAGTCCGTTTACGAGGACACCTGATGAGCTGAAGAAAATGAAGGATATCCCATATGCTTCGGTTATAGGATCGATCATGTATGCCATGTTATGCATGAGACCAGATGTCTCGTTCGCCTTAAGTTGTACCAGTAGATACTAATCCAATCCTGGGAAGGAACACTAGACTGCAGTCAAAGCTATCCTCAAATACTTGAGGAGAACTAACGATGCATTCCTAGTGTATGGGGGAATGGATGGTGAACTAGCAGTCAGAGGTTATAGCTTATGCTAGTTTCCAGATAGATCCTGATGACTTTAGAAGTCAATCTGGATATGTATTCATGTTGAATGGTGGCGCCTTCGGCTGGAAGAGCCGCAAGTAGGACACGATTGTTGATTCTACGACGGAAGGTGAGTACCTAGTTGCTTCAACGACAGCTAAGGAGGCTGTGTGGATTAGGAACTTTTTGGCTGAACTAGGCGGGATGCCAAACCTGTCTAGTTCACTTAGTTTACTATGAGACAACACTGGAGCAATAGAACTAGCTAAAGAGCCAAGATCACATGACAAATCCAAGCATATACTCAAAGAGTATCATCTGATCAGAGAATTCGTTAAAAGAGGAGATGTTGAGATCAATTTCGTAGCGACAGATGAAAACACAGCCGACCCATTGACGAAGGCTTTATCACAACTTAAGCATGAAGGACATGTAAAGTCTATGGGGATAGACTGGGATTTAGTTTGGAACTAGGGGCAAGTGGGAAACTGTAGGATTTGTGCCCTGGTCCAATACTATTTATATCTATGAATATGTATCATCTTTAGCAATGAAACAAAGGGGCATTTTATTACCATGGTGGTGTAGTAATGTGTTAAGTATAAATCGATCTATATCATTGAGTGTGTCATCACTAATAGTAGAACTATAGATCTGTATGATTTATGCTTAACGGGTCCCTGATCAGTCAAGCTTCATCATAAGCGACCAGTATGAGGATGACTCTATACGATCACGCTCTACTGATCACTGGCAATGGGTTTTGTCGGAGTCAGATCAAAGATATCATTGGAGATGATATTGGACGACCCGACTTGAATATGTTACATAGATGTTGTCATGAACATATTCAAATGTCGTAGCTTGTCATTGTATCCTTAGAACAAAGAGTCTCGGTGATCACAATATAGTCAACATCCGAGTTTGACTCAAACCTAACGTTATTTGTGAAAGGGTAAGCATAACGGTTGTGATTTTCTCGGGGATGGGTTATATGTGTGATACGAGAGATGTCTAAGGGATTTATCGCTCATACTACGGTATTGGATTGGTATCGGTTTGGGCCATTTGATGAAAATGAATGAAGGGAAATGCATGACCATGCAGATGGTACGGAGTATCATTTTCAGTCATCTCGGATATCAAGAAACAGTGATTAATTAAATAAGGATGACAGCTCTTTGCCTTACGATTAATCAAGATACCTAGTGATAAAAGGATAGTGATATGGACGACATGAGGTTAAATCGGGTCACCGACAATCATCTACGTTGGGTAATCATAAAGCCTTACTATTGGCTAATTATGATGGAAAGGGTAAAATAATAATTTTACGCCGATCTGCCAACGGGATATCAGCCTTGACGGTCAAACGCAAAGGATGCACGTCTTAGGAAATTCGGCAAAATTAATTGTGGATTAGTTAAATCGGGCCGTGGTCAAAACCCTAGGGTTTTGGGCGCTGGGCATGATAAGGAATGGGGCCGAAACTCATGAGGTTGGCATACCTCATGGGCTGCCAAAATGGGCAAGGCCAAGGCCTCATGGCCGAAACCCTACTGGGTTCGGCCTATGAGGCCCAAGCCGCCCATGGTGGCCGGCGGGTAGGGTTTGGAGGGAACTGAACCTAGTCGATTTCATGAGCTGTTTCATGCTCCCAAAACCCTATCCATCTCTATAAATAGGAGGCCCTATGAGCTAAAAAAATCATAATTTGATTTTTCCATACCGTTACTCAGCCGGATTTAGTAACCGAGCTAATTTTCTTTCTATTAGGGGAATCTAAGCTTAGATCTGGTGGTCTTGTGCATTCATGTGTGGTTAATAGAGGGAAAGACCGACTCGAGATTTTCACGTGGCTGATCTGATCCGAATCTTAAGGTAAATCACTTAATTTTAAGGTTACGGGGTAGAAACATGATATCTAGGCTTGTAACGATTTGAGGGCTGTTTCAGGAGAATTTTAATTTTATTTTCCGCTATATATTCTGTGTTTTGAATCCTCTAAAACCCAACACTCAACACCTTGTCAACATAGGTGCTTTCATTGAGGCCCAAGATTCTCTTGGTTCGATCTTTATATATCTTGATCCCCAAGATATAAGCAGCATCACCTAAGTTTTTCATTGCAAAACACTTTCTCAACTAAGCTTTTGTTTCTTGCAAGGTTTGGATGTCGTTTCCAATGAGTAAAATGTCATTGACATATAGCACCAGGAAGATAATCTTACTTCCACTCGCCTTCTTGTATATGCAAAGCTCATCGGCATTCTTGATAAAGTCGAATTCCTTAATAGCTTCATCAAAACGAAGATTCCAACTCCGAGATGTCTGCTTCAATCCATAAATGGATCTCTGAAGCTTGCATATACTTCCTTCATTCCTTGGATCGACAAAACCCTTAGGTTGAGTCATGTATACATCCTTAGTGAGATTTTCATTAAGGAAATTTGTTTTAACATCCATCTGTCATATCTCGTAATCGTGATATGCAACTATTGCAAGAAGAATGTGGATAGACTTGACCATCGCTACCAGAGAAAAAGTCTCGTCATAATCCATTCCTTGAATATGACGGTAACCTTTTGCGACCAAACGCGCTTTATAGGTCTAAGGTTTTCCATTCATGTCGGTCTTCACCTTGAAGATCCATTTGCAACCAATGGTTTTTACACCAGGGTTTGGATCAACCAAGCTCCATACTTGATTTTCTGACATGGATTGCATCTCCTCCCTCATGGCCCCGCCACAGCTTCCTGAAAGGTTGTTGGATCATCTGTATCCACAACTTCCAAATCACCACCTTCAGTTACAATAAAACCATATCTGATAGGTGGACAACTTGATCTTTCATATCGCCTTGGACCTTCTGGAGTATGTGCAAGAGTTGCTTCTATCTCTACAACCAACTCAGGCTCCATTACTTCTACATCGTCAGTATTAGGTTCCTGAATTGCTTCAGGTTGTAATGCATCATCCCAGATTTCTTCAAGATGTACAATACTCCCACTGACTGTTTTGGAAATGAACTCCCTTTCTAGAAATACCCCACGCCGAGCAACAAAAACTTTGTTCTCGCTAGGTTTGTAGAAGTAGTATCCCTTTGTCTCTATGGGATACCCTACGTAAATGCATTTATCAGATATGGGTTCGAGTTTATCGGCAAGCATACGCTTCACATAAGCTTCACAACCCCAAATCTTGAGGAATGACATCATGGGATCCTTCCCATGCCATAGTTTATATGGTGTCCCTTCCACTGCTTTCGTCGGAGTCCTGTTCAAAATGAACGCGGCTGTTTCTAAAGCATAACTCTAGAAAGAGATTGGGAGATCGATGTTACTCATCATGGATCAAACCATGTCTAACATGGTTTGAATTCTCCTTTCAGATACACCATTTAATTGTGGTACTCCAGGCAGAGTCCATTCAGAGACGATTCCACAACCTTTCAAATGATGAAGAAACTCTTCGGTTAAGTATTCTCCACCTCTGTCTGATCGAATTTCTTTAATACTCTTCCCCAGTTTGTTATGTACTTCATTCCTAAACTCTTTGAACTTGTTAAAAGCTTCGGATTGATGTTTCATTAAGTAAACATAACCATATCTAATAAAATCATTAGTAAATGTGATAAAGTATGAGAACCCCCTTCTGGCTTGTGTACTCATGGGTTTACTATGTGACATTGGAATGTATTAAACCCAATAGGTCACTCGCCCTTTCACCTCTTCCGGTGAAAGGCGTTTTTATCATCTTGCCCATTAAACAAGCTTCACATCTATCAATCGAATGGAATTCGAACGGATCTAAAAGCCCACACTTTTGAAGCGTTGATATGCGACCCTCGTTTATGTGCCCGATAAGAGTTTGGTTTAAATCATCAAATTTAATCCTTTTATTATTAACATTATAAACTAAGCGTTCATTAGAGTTCTCAATGTCAAGCATATATAAAACTCTAAACTAATACTTCCATAATAAATATTATTTCTATAGAATTTAGAAACTCCATTATCAATGGAAAAATCAAATCTGTCCTTATCTAATAAGGAAATTAAAATAATATTCCTACAAAATGTAGGAACACAATAAACATTATGAAGTAGCAGTACAAGCCCACTGGGCAAAGAAAACATAATGGTGCCTACAGTAGTCGTAGCAACACTGATAACGTTGCCCTCTCTTAGGTCCACCTCTCCTTCGCCCAGTAACCTTCTACTTTCCAGCACCTGCACATTAGTACAAATGTGAGATTCAGCTCTGGTATCTAATACCCATGAATCTGAAGTAGATAGGTTAAGTTCTATAACGTAAATACCTGAAGCATTGGACCATTCATCCTTCTTTTGATCATTCTGGAACTTCTTGCAGTCCCGTTTCCAATGCCCAACTTCTCCACAGTAGAAGCAGTAACTCTAAGAAGCATCATGTTCCTCCTTACCCTTCCCTTCGCCTTTAAGGGTATTGGAAGGTTTGGGAACAATTGGTGCTCGGATCTTCCTTGCTATGTGATATGCGGTCTTGTTCTTACTTGAACCACCCTTGCGTGCACCATGCTTCTTGAAGTTGATCCCTTTTTGAACCATAAGAACATCATTGGCCTGCTTGCCCTTGATGCTCTTCTCAGCAGTTACCAGCATACTGTGTAACTTTGAAATGGTCTTATTCATGTCATGCATATTATAGTTCATAATGAACTGATCATATGGAGGAGGAAGGGATTGCGGTACTATGTCTGGAGCCATCTCTTTCCCTACACCAAGAGCTAGTCTTATAAGGTGCTCAAGATATCCCTTCATCTTAAGGACATGTTGGCTCACGGAACCTCCTGCTGACATTTTGCAGGCATGAAGATCCTTCAAGGTGTTGTACCTCTCGATCCTCTCTTTCTCTTTAAACATCTCGTTGATCTGACGCATCATCTCAAAGGGATTGTTAGAGAGTTCCATGAACTGCTTCTAGAGGTCGCCCTCCATGCAGCCCAGCATAATGCAGGCAATTTCTATAGAGACACTCAAGTTCTTTTGGTATGCAACTTGAGCAGCCCTAGTTGAACCTGCAGCTGGTTCCATGGGGTGAGCAATATCAATGACATACTTCCTGCGCTCATACTTGAGGATTATCCTCAAGTCCATGCAGCCCAGCATAATGCAGGTAACTTCTATAGAGTCACTCAAGTGATTTTGGTATGAAACTTGAGCAGCCCTAGTTGAACCTGTAGCTGGTTCCATGGGATGAGCAGTGTCAACGACATACTCCCTACGCTCATACTTGAGGACTATCCTCAAGTTCCTATCCCAGTCGAGGAAATTGACTCCATTAAGTTTGTCCTTGTCCAGCAAAAATCTCAATGAGTCGTTGTTGTGTGTTTGTGTGTTAGCCATTTAATCTACATGAAAAGAAAATTTATTCAGTATTCTGTTTAATTTTATGTTGAAGATCTTTGAATTAAAACACACTGCTTGATTCTAAGTCCTTTTGAATCTCAACCAGAATTCTTGACTCAGTCGATCGGAGCTGGACGAGGGCCCACCATTCTAATCGGGCTATGTAGGTAGGATACCATCCAATTAAATTTAATGTAATTTCTGGCTAGGGTATTTACATAAATGTACACGGCAAACCCTATCTGACACCTCTACTCGATCAGAGCTGGATTAAGGCCCACCACTCTAATTGCAATCAAGTCAACAAAAGTCAACTATGGCTCATTTGTTACGTGAATGCTCGACTATGGCCCACGACACCCACATAAAACTGACCATCTCAAATTAGCCCGGATCCCCACGAATGCTAGACTAAGGCCATACCCACTCATAGGATTGGGAGCTAATATGAGTGTTGACATTTTGGGTGGTATCTCACATGACTTGATTATTAATGAGGATGTTGTAGTTTTTATTCCTTGATTGTATCCAATATAATCCCTTTTGAAACCATCACCTACATTTAATGTAGTGATGTTTCATTAATCCAAATTACATGCAAATGTGTATAAAAGCCAATTTTAATCTTTACATGTTCGGTGATGATCTATCATGCAATTTAAACATAAATAAACCATCTATTCATACGCTTCTAAAGCATAAGACCTTAGCATGCATATCTAATATACATTAAATAAATTGCACAAAATAACAGCCCCTTTCCTAATCCAGTTCTCTCGAAATAGAACTGGTTGGTCACCCTCTGTGGTTCTACAAGAACTAAAAATTGAGTCTATCTCCGGTTCTTCTTGCTTCAACCAAAGGGTACTCCTATAAGCATAATTCCTTTCCTAGATCATGCAATTTACTAGAAAGAACATTACTAGGGATTTCAAAATAACACCATATTGATTATCAAATCACAATTTAAAGGTGTTACCCACCCTCTACCGGTATCCACACAGGCACGCCTTGGTTCGAAGCACTGAAGAATGAAACATGCTAGAATTCTGATTCTCCTCTCTATGAGCTCTGAGTGTGGAGAAAAATGATTTCGCTCAAAGACGTCCACGTCTCTCTGAATGAGCAGACGTCCACGTCTCTCTAAATGAGAAGACGCCTAAATGGGATTAGGATTCGGTTCACGATCCGTAAAGCTTGGCTACAAGATCAGTGAAACTGTAGAATTTCGACTCATCACGGACCCCACCACAGGGCCATTGCCAGTCTTAGCCACACAGTGGCCCCTATTAGGGCGCCACAGCCCGTGGCCAATTGGACACGGCCCGTGGTGAACCTAGCCACGGTGATCCTTTCACTCGCCACGGCCTAGCCATGGCTCCACCACGGACCTGTGGCCAATGACCATGGTCCCTGGCTCTTTGCGATTTATCTTCTTTCACCCATACACTCCCAATAGCTTCGGGTCGTGCCTTCTGTGTGTGACCCTGTAGGCTCATGTCTCGGTTGGCAGATAAGCTTGAAATCTCATTTCAACCTATCAATCACAAGTGGCCTCTTGCAAGACTTTATGATTACCCAATGAGAATGAAGATTGATTGATTCGACTTAACCTGATGTCGTCTATGTCATTATCCTCTTATCGCTAGATATCCTCATTGATCATAAGGCATGGAGTTGTCACCCTTATTTAATCAATCACTATTGCTTGATATGTGAGATGAGTGAAAAATGATACCCCGTATCATATGCATGGCCATGCACTTTCTTTCAGTCACTCTCATCAAGTAGCCTAAACGAATATCATTTCCATACCAGAGTATGAGGGATAAATCCCTTAACCGTCTTTCGTATCACTCATCCAGCCCATCCCCGAGCCAATCATAGCCGTTATGGCTAACAGATAACGTTAGGCGTATGTTAAATCTTGGATGTTAACTACATAGCGATCACAAAGACTCATTGGTCTAAGGATACAATGACACTCCACAACAACTGAATATCTACATGACTGAATAAGTCGCATATTTAGGTCGGGTCGTCCAATATCATTTCCCAAATGACATCTATGATCTAACTCTGGCAATCCCATTGCCAAAGATCAGTAGAACGTGATCATAAAGAGTCATCGTCATACTGGTCACTTCTGATGAAGCTTAAATGACTAGGGACTCATTATATGTGACTCGTACAATCTACAGTTCTACCATTTGCGATGACACACTCAATGATATAGATTAAACCACATATAATTTATCACTACACACAATAGTAATATAATTACCGATTTCATAAATTGCAAATAGATGGTACAAATTGTTATAGACATTACACTTTGTATTGGACTATGGCACAAATCTAACAGTGTTGGTTGCCTTGCTATTTATTGTCGTGTTTTGGATTGGCATGAATGAATTTACTTGCTTGGGGTTCCTATTTGACTTTTTTTTGTATTTGTGTACTCCTTTTAGTTAGGGAAATGGCTCCTAGAAGGAACAGGGGGCAGAAGACTCTCAAGGACTTGTATTTTGACTGATCCCGCATGTATGCTACGGCCTTGGCACCGCCTGGGAGCTCGAGGGTAGAAAATAGGCCCCATACTGATACTAGACCCGAGGAGGGTACTTGGCCCTAGCAGGGTACACCGGCCCAGGAGGAGGTCAACCGACTCGAACGGGGTGGTTCGGGTCTGGAGGAGGCGCCTGAACACGAGGATGAGCTGATTGAGTGCATCATTCCCTCAGTTGGTCCCTCGTGCATTCTTACAGCGGAGTGTAACGGATCGACCAGGTGCGGTACGACTGTGCGCTCTGAACGACACATCTGGTACCAGTCAAAGAACACCACGTACGAAGAAGGATCTACGAGCGGGCCACATGAGCCGAAGACATGTTTGCGTGGGCTTGCGAAGTGCAAGAAGTTCCAAGATATGATAGAGAAAGGGCCCCTGTCGGTCACGTGGGAGTTCGACAAAAATCACATCCTCAGCAACAACGACCCAGATTTTGACTCGTCCCAGATTATCCGGTTCATCGGCGGTCACATTAGGAAGAGTATATTACCGCACGCTCCGACGTTTCGGAAGCTAAAGTTCGATGAGCAGTGTAAGATATTGGGATTTCTCACAGTAAGTTTCTAAATTTTTTTCATTTAAAAATTATTTCATTTCAAACCATTTTGATAAGGTATTTCTATTTTCATTGAAGAGCGTGCTACGCTACAACGTAACACTGAATCGAGTCTACCAGTGGCTCATGCACTATACTTAGAGGAGCTACGGGGAGCTTATGGGGGAGTGTCCAAGGAACTACTCGAAGTACAAACGGAGGCCGGTCCTGGAAGATTTCATAGGCCGAGAGCAATCATGGGATTGGATGTGCGACTACTTCGAGACTTTAGAATATAAGGTACGTATAAACATGTAATATTTTCTTTAAGTGTTTGAAATAGTGTTCTCCTTCCAATTTTGGAAACTTACGAGCACGTCTACGAAAAAGAAGGCGACCCGGAGATGGTAAATTTTTAATTTCTTTATAAATTTACCGAAATTCTTATTATGTAATTCAATTTAACACTTTTGTTTGCAGGTCCAAAAAGTGAAGGACGAGATCGAGCGGCACAGAACACTTGTCGTAGAAGTGGCTGCCCCCGGAGAACAATAATCGGTCCCGAAGCATGTAGAGCCAAAATCCTGCTGCGAATGACGGGCACGAAGAAGAAGCGCGGGTGCATTGTTCCAGGCATGGGCAGTGAGTTCCTTCGACCGCCGAAACCAAGAGGTGGTGCCCGTACATTCGTGGCGTCAGCTGAGCAGATAGATGCTGCTGACGCTGCCAGAATGGCCGAAATGGAGGAGAGGGCTCGTGAGAGAGACGCAGAATTGGCCGCTAGAGCTGCTGCTGCAGAGGGGGAGATAGATGAGCTGAAACGTCGTTTCGACGATCATCGTGCTCAGACGGACGCTCGGATTAAGGTCGAGGTCGCGGCTCGGGTTAAGGCTGAGATCGATGCTCGGCTTAAGCCGAGGTTCACACCAATATCCAGGATCTACTTTTCCAGTTAGGCTTGCCGGCTAATATGAGGATGCCGCTTCCAGACTGGGCCCCAAGCCCCGTCGTCTCTTCGACTCCGACTCCGACTCCGGGTCTGACTCTGACTTAGACGGTGACACAACTGACTATCTCGCCTGGAGTGCCTTCGGACCAACAGCAGCCTCCAGCACCTGCCGACGAACAGCCGTGCCTGGGCAAGAGGTTCAAGAAGACGGCGAAGAAGACGTTAAAGACAAAACGGTGAGAACAACTCCCGTAGCTTCATAGGTTACGGATTTTGTTGATGTTGTTTCTAATCATACTTTTGTTGTTTGACTTTTAATTTGGTGATAATTGATAATTATCATTTTTCGATCGCTGCAAATTGGTAATGGGAAACTGAGAAATTGGGATAGTTTATGCCAAAATTTTATCAAACCTAACCGGCGAGATGTTGGTCAATATCTTGCCGGCTAAGGTAGTAAAACATAGCCGGCGAGATTTTAACCAATTTCTCGTCGGCTAAGGTTTGATAACATAGTTGGCGATATATTGTCAAATTCTCGTCAGCTATGTGTATAAGCCCTAACTGGCGAGATATTGGTCAATATCTCTCAGGCTAGATTTTACAACCTTAACCAGCGAGATTTTGGCAATATCTCGCCGGTTAGTTTATCGGCGAGAATTTGAAATTCTCGCCGGGGAAACTTCACTAGGATTGCGAGATATTGGTCACTTCCAAGCCGGAGAGATATTGATGCAATATCTCCCCGACTATGACCATTCCCGACGAGACTTGCTCGACCAGAACTAAGCCGGCGAGTTTCGGGCGAAAATCTCACTGGCTTGGTCAAGTCTGCAAGACCGGCTCTCATGCCCGGCGATAGCAAAGTCTCATCGGCTTAGAGGCAGTTTCCAGTGGTGATAGGAGAACATGTACTCTTGCCGACGACCGAGATCAAAAAAGGGTGAAGAAGAAAAGAATTGGTTACGGCGGGAAAAACTATCTTCCTTCTCATTCGTATTCCAACGAGGCATGAAGTCACCGGAAGTTGGGTTTACAAGAAAAGGACAAGCAGAGAAGTGAGTACATATCATTTCAAGAACTTGGGGCGATCGAACAATCCATTGAGATGAGCGTCAACACAAACATTAGCATGTCATGCACCCACACAACATGCTCCGTTTTGTTTGGACCCACACTCTTCCTCATGCCACGTGTCCCATCCATCAGACTCTGCCTCCCCTTTTTAGTCTCTTCTCCTCCTTCACTCATCCACTTGTGTTTTGATTTTCTCCCAATCTTGACAGCCATAAACCATGAAGGTTACTTAATTACTCTTGTTAATTTTGTTTCTTCTTCTAACTAACCCATATGTCATGTGTTGATTAATTGTATCCTTTGTTACAGATTTTCAATTGGGTGCACAGGAAATTCCATCACAATGCTCTCAGAGGTTTGATTCTTTGAATAATATAGTAGAATCACTATATATAGTTTTTTTCTTCTTCTCATCAGCAAGTTATGTATTAAAATTTGGGTTTGTATGCTAAGATGAAACATGACAGCAGCAAACTTATGATTCCTAAGAGTCCTTAGGATGGATGTATCAATAATGCGTTTGTTATTGGTTATGTTTGAGCAGATGCTGATGAGTTTGATAGAGATAGTATGAACAAGAAGCAAGAGGTGATGGTGGAGTCTCAAACTTTGCTAGTGGATGGCAGCATTTTGACCATTGGCACATTTGGTTTGGCTTTCCATGATCACCCATCTTCCTATCAAGAAACCGAACTCGAACTACCCCAAGAAGACGATGAAGAAGAAGAAGAAGAAGAAGAAGAAGAATTTGATAGTGCTGATGATGAGGAGGAGGATAATGAGAGTGAAGAGAACCCATTGGTATTCACAACATTCAAGCACGATCTTGACATGACCGGTTTCGATGTCTTCTCTTCCACGGAGATCACTGAGTATAGCTCGGACAATTCAGAAGACAAGAAGATCATAGGAGAGCGGACAACTCTGGCTGACTTGTTTTTAGCTGATTCGCAGCTCAAATCGAAGAATCATGTCCTCAACAGTAATAAGAAGAACCAACAAGATGCAGCCACTTCAGTCACCACCAAGACACAAGAAGTAGATCAAACAAAGGTTAATGGCCTCTCCTTCACCAAGAAACTCATTCCTCAAGTTGCCGAGAAATCGCGTCCCATCAAGAAACTAAATCAAGTGAGCATTAATTAACATTCTTTTTCATCAACTTTAAACTTGTACTATAATTAGCAACTATGTCATGTGGAACTGAAACTTAATTATCTGACTTAAATTATGATCTACCATATATAGATGATGAAAAAGATGATGAACAGGAAGATCCACCCGGAGCTCGGCAAGCACAAAGCTCCAGCTCATGACAACAACATGAAACCTAAGGAACTCGAATCCCTCAATGAATCTGCATACTTACTTCCTATTCCTATTCCAGGTACATCATACATACTTTATATCTCCGATTCACCTAATAAAACTCAAAATATACTTACAAATGGTGATATAGTTTTTATATCAGGTTAAAATCCAATTCATCATATTTGTCTTTATGAACTTTTTCATATTAACGTAGTACTAACTATTAGTAACAAGAAATACGATGAATATGAGACTACAAATTTTAACTCGTATATATATTAACAACAACTTGAGTGGACAACCAACCTTACATAGAAATGTCATTTTCACTAGAAAGTTAGAGGGTGATATATATGGGTGAGTGGTCTTACCGATAAAAATGTAAGGATAAATCCAACGGTACCAGAGCAATCATTTGGGCATAATTATTATTATTGCAGTATCTTATTATAAGAATGTGGCAACAATTGAACATTGCGACAACTCAAAAAGTTAGTGACATTTTTGCTGGAATATGAACTGTCACACTTAACCTCAACTGAGTTGTACTGACTCTTGTTGTTGCACTTGTACGTAGTTTTCACGCTATTCTCTCAATAATTTTTTTAACCATTTATTAGAAGATTTTACAGTCAGTAATTCATTTCTTATATATATATATATATATTAACTAACAAATGACAAAGATTACATTGATTTATTTTCCAAAACTTATATATCAACCATCAAGCTATATCTTGCTTTATCATCATATAGTCGAGCCCAAAACTTTAATATACAATTTGTCGATAAAAAAAATAAAAAAGCAACAAATTGTCCCAAAATATAGCTTTCCTTGTATACTCGTTGCAATATCCATCCAAAATGATCAATCTATGGCTTTATTTTCATTTGTTTTAATTATTCCTCATATATACTACTATTCTTTTGTGACTAAAAATCCTTTGTTTCCCTTTTTTTCATTGCTGCAGAAGTTATTGCCTGAGCTCTCCGCATATATATGCTTATTGGGAATGAATATTTGCTATAACTAAATTTGTGTTATTGTAATAAATTTCTTTTTCTGCGTCATTAATTGATGTTCATGGTAATTAGATTTTGGTGTGTAAGGGACCTATTTGATTTGTTTTTTTCGGTGTTCCTTTTCTTTCTGTAGACAATTTATTTATATTTTGTTACTGAGCAAGATAATATTATTATATATAGTAAAAATGTGAAACTTGAATTAATGTGTGTAATGTAAAAACTGAAAATATATTCGTTATTAAGTATGACATGCAATGATCATTAATATATTTTTTTGAATTAACATTATATTTCTAAATCTATTATTTAATCCTTCTCATCTTAATTATAACGGAGTTCGAAACACAGACTTCTTCATTCACAGTGTGAGGCTCAAATTGTTGCGGTATCCACACTCGATGACCATTTTTTAAATTAATGATCATTAATATTTTTGTCAATTCTTATATAAATTTGTATGTCTTGAAGTTGTTACACATAAAGGCGTACTGCTACATGATGGTTGGTATTTTTGTCAAACCTTAAATGTACGTCTTCAAGTTGTTATACATAAACTGGTTGGTCGATTCATTGATCCTACTACTCCTATTTGAATTAGTAGAGTGATCAAATTCAGTTTAAACCAATTAAATTAATAATTGGTTCAACAAATTCAACCAGTTTTACAATCGTTAGCTTTTTAAATAAACTCCAAATTAATAACCGTACGTAGAGTCATCAACCTAGCCCGTAATCGGGTGCCCTGCCATGATTTCGCTCTTTGTTGTAATTACAAGAAAAATACAGGTTATTATTAACCAAACGAAATGTAAAATAGTTTGAAAAAAAAAAGAACTATACATACTCAAATGTTTTCTCGATTATAGTAATCTACCAGCCGAGTAAAGGTTGCAATATGAAATTCACATTGTAAGCATCCTACAAACATTGAATATATCCTGTTAATTCATTAACCGGAGTAATAGTATTTATAAGAAAATTGAAATTTGTAAGATACATGAATTTTCTCAATGAACTGATCATGTACGCGGGGAGGAACGCCAATTCATTGCTCGTAGTTCATCGACGTTGAAATGCAGAGAAAACCACGTAACACCCACTTCAGACGCTTCACCGTGTTTCTATCATCTTCTCACAAATCAACATACAGTTTGTCAATATCACCGTCTCATCTAAGTTGTAAGTGATTAAACCCCTTCATCTTAGCAAGGGACTGTCCAAATCCGGAGGAATGTCAGTCCTCACGATCCTCCCCCTTACCCATCCATCCTTGACTTCGGGCTCGGCTATGTCCATGTCAAAGCATAGCTCCGACGCGTAATCCTCATTAGTATCGAACGAACAGATTGAGTCAAACCTAAAGCTGATCCGTGGCCACCATCACTTGGAATTGGGTCGCCCTCGTAGCCATGGTACACCCCCTGCAATGTAGAGTCATTCTTCGCTTCGAGATTCATCATACCTTGAGGCCACGACCCTGCAGGTGCTTCGACATCTGCGACATAAGCAAGCTCTGGAGGAGGCATTAAAGTGAAGTCCCTATGAATGTCGGCCAATGCTCGAGTGGTGACGTCTAAATCTGGTCGTGCAGACTCCGGTCGTGTAGACGCATCTCGATGGGGGGACGGTGATCGAGATGTACGGGGAACACAACATAACGCCTATGGGACAGTCACTAAATGTCGCACGCAATCCAACGTAGTTGTTCGTCCTCTTATCCTTACTCAATCTCGTACTAATACCATTTCCCTTATCTTTCTCTGCCATCTACGGTTCATTATGATTGAATTTATACGTTTGAGAATTAGGTCAATACACTTGCATGGTCAAAAATGACAAAAATACCTTTGATTGGTAAAAAATGACCAAACTACCATTAATCGGTATAAAAGACAAAAATACCCCCATTTTGGTCAAAGTGAAAAAAGTACCCTTGTTCGATAGAACTGACAAATATACCCTTATCAGTCAAAAATGAACAGAACACCCTTATTTCGCTTTTTGGTCAAAATGGCCAAAATTCCATTGTTCGGTAAAAAATTACCAAAATATCACTAATCTATCAAAAATGACCAAATTACCCTTGAGCAGTAAAAATGACCAAATACCTCTATTTTTGTCAAAATGACCAAATTACCCTTGTTCGATTGGGAATCAACCTAACAGCCAATTTGTATTAAACCCATTAAGAACCATGCATATAAACGGACCATGAAAGCTTGCAAATATTATAAACAAAAATCATGCATTCACGTTCACATTCATAACTAAACTCAAAACCTAAACTAAATATTTATAACGTATTCAAAAATAAGGAATCATGTATGTTACTGCATGTAGTATTGGCATATTTTTTTAGCTCAAAGTGAAGATGTCAGCCAACATGTTGCAACACAGTTGCCGTGACATAATACTCGCAGAATTAGGTAAGACATCGTAGACTTCCTGTTTAGTTCACAGAAGCTCATCGCACGAAGGAATAAGCCACGAATGATTTAGGCAAGGTCCAGCTGGAAGAAAGACACGTCAGCAATGCTTAAAGAAGGTGGCAACAACAAACATGTCACTTTCCAATAATGGAAGGCGATAAGAGTTTTCCTAATCGGAATAGGAATCCAATTAGGCAAGTGGAGTTGCTATAGAAGCAGGTGTTACCCCCTTAACAACTCAGTCCTTTCTCTGTGCTAAATTCTCAGAGCTCTTAAACGTGTACGACTAGCGAATTGAGAGGCTGATCAATTTAGAGAGGACATTGTCGATCACATACATCAACTCGTGAGAATTTGAGTGTTTGTGATTTGTGGGTATTTGTTCGTGATTGAAGACTCACGGAGAAATCGTCGAAGACAACAATACCGAGCATAGGCTTGCTCGAAGGGTGGAATTGATGTAATCTAGAGGACACGGGGAGTCCCTGGTCGAGGTGGTTCACGGTGAGATCTATAGTAGGTTAGGACAATAGCTTGTGTGATAGCTAATTGATGCTTGAAGTTGAACTATTGACTACCAAATAGTGAAAACCTTTTTCCACTGGCAGAGTGCCCTCAGACGTAGGTGCGTAGTCACCGAACTAGGTAAACATATTGTGTGTCTTCTGTTTACTGCTTTACTATTCATCGTTCATTATCTGTGATTAGACAAGTTTTCAAACCAATTGTTACAACATTGTGTTTGACATCTTGTCCCTGCTACGTAATAGAATTTCAACGTATATATGAGTAGATTCAACAAAAAACCCTATAAACTATAGCATATTCAATAAAAACCCATAATATAACATAAAAAATACCTAGAAAATATAATCGGGCATGTTAAAAAAACCTACAAAATATCAAGCGTATAATTTAAAAAAATCTAGAAACTATCAAGGGTATCAAAGGTATAATTTGAAAATCAATGAATGTTCATAAACATGTATTATTCAAAAATCCAGAAAAGAGAGAGAGAGAGAGAAAGAAAGAAAGGAAATGTTGTGGCGACGACTTCATTGGTCAAGTAGAGGAGAGAAAGCAAGGAAAGAAGAAAGAAAAAGAGAAGAAAGGAGCTCTTGTTTGGTTAAAATAGAGGAATAAGAGTTGCGTACATCCTTTGTATGCAGCCCTTATTTTCATTAAGGGTTGCGTAAGTACGTACGGAACCCTTATTCATCACCACCAAAGTCGGCGGCACCAGTGGCCGCTGGTGGAAGTGGTTTGACGACCTCCTCCACTCGTCTTCTGTTAAGAGAATGCATATGTAAATTAAACCTCAACCACAAGACAATTAAATAAAATGGGTAATCATAATTATCGATTAACTTAAATCGATCGATTTTATTTTTTAGGAATGAACAACGAATTCAAAGTGTTGTTACGTTTCGATTGGCTATATTTTTAGTGGATAGAAAGATGTTTATTCACATGTTTGTTGGCTACAGTTTTAGCGAACAAAAAGATGTATGTAGGCATATTGAAACATCAATGCAACACATCCTTCGAGACAATAATCTTGGTAAGTTTCCGAGTTTAAGAGATATTCTATATGGAGTTTGATACTGTACGATTCAGACGTGTAGAAACATATGAAAACTTCAGATTCGTTAGGGATATGTTCTAAAGGGTTAAGGAAACCCTAGAGATCATGTAAATGAAGCAACTGCTATGAAATCCGGAGAGTGTTCCCTTAGCAATTTAGTTCTTCTTTCGTTACTATAGTTCGTCCTTTGTGCAAACGGCTCATAGCTCCTAAGCGTGTTGGGAGGCTGAATGTTTTGACAAGGACGACAAACAGTTCATCAAACACTATTCGAGGAGAACGAGTGCTTGAGTATTCGAGGAGAACGAGTGCTTGAGTATTCGAGTTGTGTTCACGTGATTGAAGACTCACGAATCATTTGAAGAACAAACGAAGAACCGAGTAGAGGCGATTGCTCGGCGAGTGGAATCGGGAGAGGATTTCGAAGACAGGGGGAGTCCCTGGTCTAGGTTGTCACTTGTAATAATAGCATAAAGATTTGATTTGTGTGATAATCATAGAGGCTTGTATGTTCTGATTGATTACGTTATAGTGAAACCTTTCCACTGGCAGAGTGCCCCCAGACGTAGGTGACGTTGCACCAAACTGGGTAACCATATCATGTGTATTTTATTTCCTTACTGTGTTTGCATTACTATCCATAATCTCTGCATCAGCAAGTTGTCAATCACAAAGTCACAACATTGTGCATGACATCTTGCTGTTACAACTAACCATAATTTCAATTGGTATCAGAGGGGGGCACCTAATCCTATAGGTGGTTTTCTGAGAAGTAAATTCTGCGTACCAGATATGGATAACTCAAGGGAAAGAGGTTCGATCAGTTGACCTCCAGTGCTTGATGGGACGATTTGGCTACCGGAAAGCCCGAATGAGTGTGTCCATGAAATCACTTAACAGCAAAACCTTGAAGGCAGTGATTCATGGGTGGGAAGCTCCTTAGTCTATGGATACCCAAGGAAACATGACGTATTCCAAACCCGAAAAGGAATGTATGCCTGTAGAAGAAGAGTCAGTCTTGGGTAACTCATGCGCTTTAAATGCTATATTTAATGGTGTATATAGCCTTGGAATCAACATATGCACAAGTACAAAGGAAGCCTTGGAAATTCTCACCACTACCTATGAGGGGACTACCAAAGTTCGAGAGAAAAAAACTTCAATATCTCACCAACAACTTTGAAGCTTTATCCATGAAAGAATGTGAGACCATTGATGAGTTCAATGTAAGAATTAGAGACCTCGCTAATGAGTCCTATTCCCTTGGGAAACCCATGACGGATGAGGATCTGGTCAGGAAGACTTTAAGAGTCGTGAGTCCAAGGTTCAAAATGAAGAGAACCGCTATTGAAGAAGTCCATGATCTAAAGACTCTTAAACTTGATGAACTCATGGGTTCACTCATGACATTCAAGATGTATCTTCCGAGCATGAATAAGAAACACAAAGAGTTAGCACTAAAGAGCTCTTCGCATAGTCCAAAAGAACATGTGCATTCTAACTCTAATGATGAGATTGATGAAACAATTGCAATGTCAGCTAAAAATTATTGTAGGGCCATGAAACGGTTCAACCAACTGATTGGCAAAAATGTCTCCAAAGATGTCAAAGACATCCTGCAACAAAAGTGTAAGAAATTTGGGAATACTCTAAATGGCGGAAGAGGTATAGATCGTGCTAGAAAAGGGAAGGGCATTCAGTGCCATGAATGTAAAGGTTTTAGTCACATCCAGAGAGAATGTCCAAATTTCTTAAAGAAACAAAAGAAAGGATAAAATGCCACCCTATCTGATGAGGAAGAAAAAGACAGTGACTCCGAACAGATAAACAATTTTGTTGCAATTACATCTCTCTCTTCATCTTATAATACTGAACCTATTGATGAAAAAGATAGGATCTTGGAAGCTTATAACTCTAATGAACTACTGTCAGACGATGTCATGAATGTTGTCTATAACATGTTGTATACCGAATTGGTGGAAGAATCTAAAATTCTAGAGAAGCAGAGGGATCTCATTCTCTCCCTTACTGATTATAAGACGAGACTTCTAGAAACTTCGTCAACCTAAAGCAAGAAGCAGTCACCTGAATGGGAAACTAGATCAGATGACCAAAACAATCAGGATGATGAATTCCAGTACCGACACTTTAAACAAGCTCTTGACCATTGGAAAACCAGCCACGAACAAGAAAAGACCGGGGCACACTCACGAGGCGTCTACGTCTCAGACCTTATTCGTTCCTCAAAAGGCTGTGAACCAGCGTCCATCAAGATGTCACAGACATCTGGCGTGAATCAAGTTCAGAGACATCGTTAGCAACATCCTTCTGACTTCCCCATTAGACCACGATGGGTTTGTCACTACTGCGGCCAGAAGGGCCGCATACAACCTTTTTGCTATCATCTTTACGGGAGAAAACACACAAGACATCAATCATCACACAAGCATGTGTCATCTCGTCAAAAGTCCACACCACAGAAAGAATGAAGGGTGAAGAATGTGACCTACTGTGCTAACATTGCATACACTACACTTACTCCTTCCACCGGTAAGGGTTGGTACTTTGATAGTAGATATTCTCGTCACATGACTGGCGACCATATGCTTTGGACCAACATCAAGCCATGCATTAACTGCTACGCTACATTTTGTGACGGGATTAAAGCCAAAGTGATTGGGAAAGGGCATCTAAACTTTCCTGGCTTCCCATGCTTAACCGAGGCACTTCTAGTAGAAGGGGCCATTGCAAATCTTTTTAGCATTAATTAAGTGTACGATCTTGACCTATTTGTAAATTTTATTCGTGACAAGTGTGTTGTGATAAATGAGAAACAGGTCGAGCTTATGCATGGAATCAGATCTCGAGATAACTGCTACCTTTGTTCTCCAGTAGACACTCCAGTGTCCCAATGTCTTCTCTCTAGAACAGATGAAGCCAAGTTATGGCATCAAAGGCTTGGACATTTAAACCTCAGGAGCATGCAGAAGGTGATCTCTGAAAACGCCATATGTGGTGACTGTTAGATTGGGAAACAAGTCAAGATGTCACACAAGAAGGTGCAACATCTCACTACTTCGAGAGTGCTGGAGCTGCTTCATTTGGACTTGATGGGACTAATGCAAGTTGAAAGTCTCGGAGGAAAGAAATATGTTTTGTGTGTGTCGACAAGTTCTCCAGGTACACTTGGGTAGATTTTATTCGTGAAAAATCTGACACATTTTCTGTCTTTAAAGCTCTGTGCAACAAAGTACAAAGGGAAAAGGGTTATAGCATTGGGAAAATTGTCAGACTTCGAAGCGACCACTTCTGGGCTGAAGCACTCAATACAGCATGTCATATTCACAATAGAGTGAGTCTTTGACTAGGTACTAATACTACTTCATAAAAAGGGAGGACAGAAACATCATGATCGCACAGATTTACGTAGATTATATTGTCTTTGGAGGCATGTCTGACAAGATGGTGGAACATTTTGTGACACAAATGCAGTCGGTGTTAGAAATGAGCATGGTGGGAGAACTGAACTTTTTCTTAGGATTTCAGATCAAACAAATGGAAGATAGGATATTCATTTCTCATTGCAAGTATGCAAAGAACATGGTAAAAAATTTGGCCTCGAAAAGGCATCCCACAAGAGAACTCTTGTAGCCACGCACACCAAGCTTACCAATGACGAACAGGGTGGATCGGTAGATCAAATTTTATAGAGAAGCATCATCGGGAGCTTTCTATATCTCATTGCAAGTCGACCTGATATAGCATTCTCTGTTGGTGTTCGTGGAGGGGTATGTCTTTGGCTAGCATCATGAACTAAGCCATCTCTTGTAAAGTTTTGTTCTTCCTTTCAACGATTCTATTCGGTTGAGGTGTGATGGGGGCAGAGAACTCGTGAGCTATTCTTTCGGCGTCACAAAAGTTGGCAAAGCTGATGTTTTCAACTTTACGCCCATGTTCACTTCTTAGTCTGACCACTGTGTCAATGCTTTCTCCTTTCTTCCTTTGAACTTTTCGGCATAGAGCTTCAAAGACGGAGAATGTGTTTGACTTCTCTTGAATAAAGTCAACCTAGGTAAATCTTGAGAAGTCATCGGCACATACAAAAATATACTTCTTTCCTCCTATGCTCTTGAATTGCATTAGTTCCAAAAGGTCGACATGTAGAAGTTCTAAAACTCGAGACGTGCTAAGATGTTGAACTTTCTTGTGTGACGTCTTGACTTATTTACCTATATGACATTCTCCGCAGATCTTGCCTTCCATAATTTTTAGATCTTGAACTCCAATGATAGATTGTTCGGATAGGATTTTCTGCATGCTTCCTAAGTTGATATGTCCAAGTTTTTGATGCCAGCGTTCGGTTTCTTGAGCTTTGGACAGAAAACACTTGGTGGTTCCAGGAGTTAGGGTAGGGGACCATAGGTAACAATTGTATCGTGACCTGAGACCTTTCATCAGTTGTTCCTGATGCTTATTCACAACCACACATTTGTCAAGAGTGAAGTTGACACATAGATCTAACGGATCCCTGGGGTTCCATAGAATAATTTCATGCAGCGGACTTGAAATAACCATGGGAATCGAATTGAAGCATGGATCTTATTGTTAAAATTCAGCATTCATATATATTTTCGAGATCTTAAAATTTACCATGAAATCGATTTAAAACACAAAGGTATGTGTTTCTCTAGGTAGTCCACACAAGTACAACACCCGAATGAGGTTTCTTCATACACCCTTGCTAGCGTTGTGTGAAGAATTGAACAAATCAACAATGGGGGAGTGTAGAGGGGAGGGTCGGCCAAAGAGGGAAGAGAGAGAGAGAGAGAGTGGATTGCCGAAAATCTCATAGAATTTAGGAAAAAAATATTGTGTAATTAAATAAAATCTGATTTTTTAATATCTTTTTATAATTACACAATAAACCCTTTTATTCCCATAATTGCACTTAAGCCCCATTCTCAATTAAAACCAAGAATGGGCTTTAAGCCAACTTAGCCAAAATCAAATTAAAACCCATTTAATTGAGTTCTAATTATATGGTTTAGCTAAACCGGTCCAATCTCTCCAACTCGATTTCTTCAACCGTCTAGTTAATAAACCTAGGCTAGAAATCAACCGAATCCTTTTCAACCGTCTAGTTAATAAACCTAGGCTCACGACCCGTTGGTAGATTGGTAAAATTACTATTTTACCTTTTCCATCATAAGTGTCCTTTGGCAAGACATTATAATTACCCAACGTCCGTGATTATCGATTATTCGACTTAACCTGTTATCGTACATGTCATTGTCCTTTTATCAAACCGATATCCAGATTGATCAATAGGCATAGAACCATCATCCTAATTTATCAATCACTATTTCTTGATATCTGAGATGACTGAAAACTGATACTAAGGTATCACCTGCACTGCCGTGTTATTCCATCAGTCATACTCATCAAGTGGCCTATACGGATATATTTCTCATACCGGAGTATGAGTGATAAATCACTTATACGTCTTTCGAGTTCACTAATGTAATTCATAACCAAGCCAATCACAGCCGTTATGGCTACCCTTTTACAGGTAACGTTAGACTAGGTCAAACTTAGAGATTCATTACACAGTGCACACAAAGACTCATTGGTCTTAGGATATAATGACAAGCTACGATCTGTGAGTATCTCATGACAGTACCTATGCTGCATACTCACCATCGGGTCGTCCGATACCATCGACCTGATGATATCTATGATATAACTCCGGCACATACTTTGCCATGATCAGTAGAGCGTGATCACAAGGAGTTGGTCTCATACTGATCGCTTCTTAAAGAAGCTTAGCTGATCAAGGACTCATCAAATGTAATTCTTTTTTATCTACAGTTCTACTATTAGTGGTTACACAGATAATGACATAGATCAAATTACATTCGATATATTACTACAATACATTAGTAATATATGCCGATTTATTTATTCGAAAAATGATAAAATATTACATCTGTAGACCACTTTTATATAGGACCGGGGCATAACTCTAACAATCTCCCACTTGCCCCTGGTTCCAATTTAAGTTCTGATCTACTCCCATAGACCCTGCATATTACTCATGCCTAGGCTGCTGCTGAGGCTTTCTCAAGGGATCGGCCATATTATCATCAGTCGAATAGTGTTTAATCTCCACATCACCTCTATATGTGATAACTCTCAGGAGGTGATGCCTGCTGAGTATATGTTTGGATTCATTGTGGAATCTAGGCTCTTGATCAATAGCTCCGGCACCTGTGTTGTCCCACAACAAGCTTATCGGATCAGACGCTCGCGGCGTTGCATCT
Organism: Geranium rotundifolium; assembly: GCA_963920655.1. Taxonomy (NCBI): domain Eukaryota; kingdom Viridiplantae; phylum Streptophyta; class Magnoliopsida; order Geraniales; family Geraniaceae; genus Geranium; species Geranium rotundifolium. The sequence continues at coordinate 18,293,136 of OY987321.1, forward strand.
AACCCGATCAGAAAGCTTCTAATCCATACGGTCTTTTCCGCTGTTTTCGCTGCAGCTACATACTCAACCTCTGTTTGTAGAGTTGGCAATTTTGGCTTGCTTAAAGCTTATCCAGATGAAAGCACCACCACTCAACACAAAATATATCCTGACTGAATTTTAAAGTCATCTCGATATGTCTGAAAACTTGCATTGACTTATCTTTGACTGTTTGTTCTCTATCTACACCCCCATACACTAGGAATACATCATTGATCCTCCTCAAATATTTGAGGATGGCCTTTGACAGCAATCCAGAGTAATTTGCCGGGGTTAGATTGGAATCTGCTGGTACAACTCAGTGCAAACGAGACTTCTAGTCTCGTGTATATCCTGGCATACATGATGGATCCCACTACCGAAACATAAGGGATCTTACTCATCCTGCTCAGCTTATCAGGAGTACTAGAACTCTGTAGCTTGCGGAGCTTAATGCCATGACACATGGGTATGTATCCTTTCTTAGAATCAAGCATTGAGAGTCTTCTCAACACTTTACCTATGTACATGTTCTAACTTAGCAACATGTTCTTACTTAGGCCCAAAATCCTTTTCGAATGATTTGTAGAGATCCTGATGCCTATAATAAATGTAGCTTCACCTAAGTCCTTCATCGATAAACACTTCCCTAATCAAGCTTTGGTGGCAAGGTCGGGATGTCATTCCTGATGAATAAATACCAAGAATATAGTATTACTCCCACTCGCTTTCTTATGTACGGAAGGCTCACTTTCGTTTTTGATGAAGCCGAGTTTCCTTACATCTTTATCAAAATGAAGGTTCCAGCTCCCTGAAGCTTGCTTCAATCCATAAATGGATCTTTGCAGCTTACATATCTTTCCGGGATTCTTTGAATCTACAAAACCCACAAGTCGTGTGATATACACACCCTCTAGTAAGTTCCTGCTAAGGAAGGGGTTTTGACATCCATCTGCCATAGTTATGGCTAAGAATAATCCGGATCAAACTGACCATTGCTACTAGTGAAATGGTTTCATCATAATCCATGCATTGAATCTGACGATAACCTTTTACAACCATCCTAGCCTTATTGGTCTGAGGATTTCCATCCATGTCGGTCTTGATCTTATAGACCCACTCAGAACCGATGGGTTTTTATCCCAGGGATTTGATCAACCAAGCACCAGACTTGGTTGTCATACATGGATTTCATTTCCTCATTCATGGCGTTCTGCCATTTTTCGGAGTCTGGACTGGTAAAAGCTTGTCTAAAGGTTTCTAGATCATCTTGATCCACCAACATCAAGTCATTTTCCTCAGTTGCTGTGAAGCCGTATCTGTCTGGAACATGACAAGATCTTTCAGACCTCCTTAGACCATCTGGAATTTTTGTAGGGATTGATTCTTCATCTACGACCATCTGAGACTCCAGTACTTCTACATCTTGCATAGCAGGCTCCTGAATTGGTTCAGGCTGTTCCGTGCCCTCTTGAATTTCTTCGAGATGCACGGGACTCCCACTAGCTATTTTGGAAATAAATTCTTTCTCGAAAAATACCCCTCCTTGAGTAACAAAGATTTTGTTCTCGCTGGGTATGTAGAAGTTGTATCTCTTAGTTACTTAAGGATACCTTACAAAGACACACTTGTCTGATTTGGATGCCTGCATCTTTGCTACCCAAATATTTAGGAAAAACATGTTAGGGTGTTTCCCACACCGTATATGACTATGGTCCGTTTCTTATTTGGCTACTACGCGAAGGAGCACGCATCCAAATAAAGCTGATTGCCTCATCAGCTCGAATCCCAATAAATCCTACGCGGAGGCGCACGCATCCACAGTAATGGGAGACAGAATGACTGTCACAAGGACTACTATCGTAGTCTTCATCGGAGCCTGATTCAAAATGACTGCGTGTTGGGTGAAAAACGGTCTCCCCTCTCTCGCACAACAACACGCGGTCGCGGCAAGTACAAATAAACCGGTAAGATACCAAGTCGAATCCACAGAGACTAATGAGGGTCAGAGGTTGTTTTGAGTGTTTGTATTTATTTTAGTAAACTACCAACAAGTAAATAGCAACAACATGATAACAATGGAAGTAAAGCGCCTAGGGTGCTAGACAAATAGCAATGTAAATAAGTTTGCAAGTTTTAATTCCTTTGGATCAAAATTAATGTTGAGCCTATGTCTTAAGTGCCGACCTCGCCTTTCGGTAATGAGGTTAGCCTAATCTCGAGTCTCCTCGTGCCCTTTCGGTATATAGAACAACTCGAGACCGCATTAGATCGACAATAATAAGCTAAGGGTTATTACGAGGTGCCAAGACACGGTCTTGAGCCTACAACCCTCGGTGGATGCTAGGTCTGAATTCTATTCCTTCCCTTTCGGTCTCGGATAGAACTTCTCAAACACATATTGTAAAGCGCCAATTAAACAATACATGCATTCAAATAAGCAACCACACAACAAAGTCTTCAATCCTAGAACTAATACCTCCATAAACTCAATAAACATATTTCATAATGTCTAGCACCCATGGCTAAGGGATTTAGCCCTCAACCATGGTGCTCAATCCAACTATCATCATACAATCAACAAAAGTAAACAACAATATCAAAATAAACTAGTAAATAGGGATAGAAATTGCTCTTGGTGTTCTTGAGCAAGATGGATCTTCAAGCTCGGTGGATTTGACGGTAGGAATCTCTCCAAAGCTTCATTTCCTAGCTCCAAAGATTGAGTCTATGGTGGAATCCACTTCAAAACTCCCAAAGTGTGAAGAAGAGATGAAGAAATCTTTAAGTTTGATGAAGAACAAGAGGTTGGAGCTCTCGAACTAAGCTCTCTCCTCCTCAACTCGTTTTTGGTCTTTGCTCAACTCCCCTACACTCCAAAATATCTGATTTCTGCACTTTATTATCAGTTTTACGCCTTAGTCACGATCTTACCTTGGTTCGCGCCTCGCCTCTGTAAGTTTCGAGCAAAATTCGGCAAAAAATACATTTAGGCACGATCGTGTCTCACCTAGCCACGATCGTGACCCATTGAAATCTTCACCAAAGGATTAGATCTTCACAATCCGCTGAAATCGAAATATTATGGGCCTCAATCGGACTTCGGATGAGAAATCTACACCACCGGGAAGTTTCAGCTATTGTACAGAACTTTCTTAACTGATTTTCAGCTCCAATTATGCTCTAATTGTGCCATGCACCTACAAAATGTCAAAAACACACAAAGGATCAAAAATACCAAAATTAATGGCTCTAGAAAGCCGAAACGAGGACAATTCGGTGGTCAAATGCGGGTCAGAAGTGTAATTGCGAGGTCACATTCGGACCCACAACAATCTGACCGTTAAGTATTACTTGAACTCTCTTCTGGCTTGAGTACTCATAGGTCCACATACGTCGGAATGTATTAGACTCAAAAAGTCACTCACCCTTTCACCTAAACTGGTGAAAGGTGTCTTTGTCATTTTGCCCATTAGGCAAGACTTGCATCTTTCAGTTTGAGTGAATTCAAACGGACTTAAAATTCCCCACTTGTGAAGTGTTGAAATGCGTTTCTCGTTTCTCGCTCATTAGGCAAGATTTGCATCTTTCAGTTTGAGTGAATTCAAACGGATTTTAAAAGTCCACACTTGTGAAGTGTTGAAATGCTTTTTCTCGCCTATGTGCCTTAATAATGCCAGATTATAATTTGGTTTAAACCATCAGATTTAAGCCCTTTCTTATTTACGTTATAGCGATTAAGCTCAGCAACGTAAATATCTGATCCTGAAGACGTGGATACCCACTCTTCTTCACATGATCCTTGTATTCCTTACAATCCCTTATTCATGTGTCCTGTCTCATTGCAGTGATAGCAAACCTCCTCCATTTTGTTCTTAGTCTTCACGGCAGTTTTGGGAGCTGTTTGAACCTTTGGACGCTTGGGGTGTCTGATATGCTCTGCAAGGTGCTCAGGAGCCTTACCCTTACCTTGATCAGCTTTTATGAAGCTGACCTTCTTGTTCACCAAAAGGACCTCCTCTGTGTTGCCCTTGAGGTTCTTTTCAGCGGTCACAAGCATCCCATGAAGCTCTGTTAAGGACTTGTCCATGTCATCCATATTGTAATTTACTATGAAATCACTATGTGTCCGGAAGTGACTGCAACATCTAATCCGTAGACATTTCCATCTGATCATCAAAACCGAGTCTGGTTAGATGTTCTTGAAGACATTTCATCTTCTTGACATGGGGACTAATAGGGCTCCAGCCTTAAGCTTGCAAGAGTTAAGTTCTCTGAAAGTATCATATCTTTCACACGAGCTTTCTCCTTGAACATTTCCTTGACCTCTACCTTACAGGTATGAGGGTCATCTGAAACGTTCTTGAACTACTTATGCAACTCTAGCATCCTGCTGCCCACCATAATGCATGACACGTCGATTTGGATACTAAGGAATTTTGATAAGTATCCTTAGTGCCCTAGCGGCGTTCAGCGGTGGCTCAGCAGGTGGTTCCTTGGTAAGGATATACTACTTGCGTTCATACTTGAGTACAAGTCTCAAGTATCTATTCCAATCTGAGTAATTCACGCCCTTGAGTCTGTCCTCAATCTGGACTCTCAGTGCGCTATTACTCCTTTGTGTTGTGTTTGCCTTTTAGTTCTACATGGTAAAATTAATTAAAATTCAAGTTGGAGATTCAGTTATAAAACACTTGTCTGATTCTAACATTAGAATCTGAACCAGGATCCCATCTGAAGGAATTATTTGAGGGTTCCAGACAATTAATTTCATGCCCATACAAGAAATTAACCTCAAAGTTCCATGTTTAATACGGATCTTGCATGATCATGAATTGATCATGAGATCTAGACTAGATTAAAATTAATTGTTACCTTGAATCAAAATCTCCTTGTTACTAAATAGTATTTAGTAACCTCTAAAGATCGTCCACACGGGAAGAGCAATCCAAAGGATACTTGCAACGAACCTTGCTAGAAGATCGAAGCAAGCAAAACGGACGGAGCACGGGGAGGGGAGGGGCCGACCGAATCTTGGCACGGAGAGAGAGAGAAGACGGTTAGGGTTTGTAAAATAATTGCTTAATTTTCAGATCTGAAAATTTCCCTTTTATAGACCTTAATCGGGCTTTTAATTAATTAAAGGCCTTAATGGGCTTAAAGCCCAAAGCTTTTAATTAACTGTGTAGAGAAGCCCATTCTAGCAAGGCCCAGTTTAGTTAATTTAATTAAATCTATTTAATTAGATTATAATTAATTAGTCTTGCTAAACCGTTCTTGATTCCGGTTTAATCCTAAACCGAAATCGGTCTAAACCGGTTTAATCCAAAACCGGATTTTGTCTCTCTCATGATTCCTCCATATGAATCCATCCGTTTTACTCAACCTAAAGTGTGCGACCCTCTAGGCTCACGACACGTCGGCGGACTGGTAAAATTACCATTTTACCCTTTCCATCATGAGTGGCCTCTAGCAAGACGTCATGATTACCCAACGCTTGTGATTATCGAGATTTCGACTTAACCTTGTCGTTCATGAATTTATCCTTTTATCCTCTTGATATCTTTGACAACCACGAGGCATAGACAAGTCATCCTCGTTCTATTGTCCTGTTTCTTGATTATGAGTTAACTAAATTATAACTGATACTACGTATCGTCTGCATGGCCATGCTATTGTATTTCAGTTGTACTCATCAAGTGGCCTAAACTGATATCTGCTCACACGTCCGTATGAGGGATAAATACTTCAGCGATCCATCTAATCAACTTATGTAACTTGTGATCGAGCCAATCACAGCCGTTATTGTAACCCTTTTACAGGAGACGTTAGACTGAGTCAAACTCGTCACTCATTACATATTGACCTCAATGGTCCTTCGGTCTGAGGATGTGATTTCATGATCCGACATATGAGTATGTTCATGACTGTGTCTATGTAACATACTCATGATTCGGGTCGTCCTATATCACCCCTGATTGGTGATACTATGACCTAACTCTGGCCCCCTTCTGGCCATGATTAGTAGAGCGTGATCATTTAGAGTTAGCCTCATACCGATCGCTTCTTCTGAAGCTATTCTGATCGGGGACTGCTTAAGTAAGATTTTATCTGATCTGTAGATCTACTATTATGTGTTGACACATCAATGATACAAATCAAATCATACTTAAGATATTACTACAACACTTAGTAATATGAATGCCGATTTTTATTCAACGAATAATCTTTATTACAAGATTAGATTGAAAATACATTGTGCTAGGGCACAAATCCCAACAGTCTCCCACTTGCCCTAGACCCAATTGGTATTCCAATCTAAACCCATTCCCCCGACATGTTCCTCATGCTTAGGCTGCGGTAGCGCCTTGGTTAAGGGGTCAGCTAGATTATCATGCGTTGAAATGTAGCTTATCTCTATTTCGCCTTTATCAACCATCTCTCTGATGATGTGATACTTTCTCTCGACGTGCTTGGTCCGGTTGTGAAATCTGGGCTCTCTAGCTAGTGCTACGGCCCCCGTGTTGTCACACCTTAAGCTCACGGGATCAGACGTTCGCGGCAGTACATCTAATCCTCTCAAGAAGCTCCTGACCCACACCGCTTCTTTGGCTGCTTCCGACGCAGCTATGTATTCCGCCTTCGTGGTGGAGTCGGCTATTGTCGCTTCCTTAAAGCTTTTCCAACTGAAAGCTCCCCCGTTCAACATAAACACATACCCACCTTGAGACTTAAAGTCATCTGGGTCTGTCTGAAAACTAGCATCAACATATCCAGTGACGCTTAGCTCTCCTTCTATCCTACCATACACTAAGAAGGCGTCCTTTGTTCTCCTCAGATACTTGAGGATACACTTGACGGCAGTCAAGTGATCTTGGCCTGGGTTAGACTGAAATCTGCTGGCACAGCTGAGGGCAAACGATACATCAGGCCTCGTACAGATCATGGCATACATGATAGATCCCACCGCCGAGGCATACGGGATTCCATTCATTCTCTTAAGCTCAGAAGGTGTTTTAGGACACTGTTTCTTGCTTAGCTTAATGCCATGTCTTACCGGGAGGTTCCCTTTCTTAGAGTCAAGCATCGAGAATCTCCTCAACACTTTATCTATATAGGTGCTCTAACTTAGACCTAATATTCTCTTGGATCGATCTCTGTAGATCCTGATCCCCAGAATGTAAGCGGCCTCTCCTAAGTCCTTCATGGAAAAACACTTCCCTAACCAAGCTTTGGTCTCAAGCAAGGTTGGGACGTTATTTCCCATGATTAGTATATCATCGACATACAGCACCAGGAACACTATGTTACTCCCACTGCTCTTCTTGTAGATACAAGGTTATCTGGATTTCTGATGAACCCGAACTCTTTTACGGCTTCGTCGAAGCGTAAGTTCCAACTCCTGGAAGCTTGCTTCAATCCATAAATGGATCGTTGTAGCTTACACACCTTTTCGGGATGTTTAGGGTCGACAAAACCTTCTGGCTGGGTCATATAGACATCCTCCTGCAAATTCCAGTTAAGGAATGCGGTTTTGACGTCCATTTGCCATATCTCGTAATCGAAATATGCTGCAATGGCTAACATCATCCGAATTGACTTAATCATAGCTACTGGCGAAAAAGTCTCATCATAGTCCATACCTTGGACTTGACGATAACCTTTGGCAACCAGTCTTGCTTTGTAAGTCTGAGGCTTTCCGTCCATATCTGTCTTTAACTTAAATATCCACTTGCAACCTATGGGTTTTATCCCAGGTGTGCTGTCTACTAAGTTCCAGACTTGATTGTCTTTCATGGACTTCATTTCCTCATCCATGGCATTTTGCCATTCTTTTGAGTTGGGACTGGCCAAGGCTTGCTGAACTGTTGCAGGATCATCCTGATCTACAACTATGAAGTCATTACCCTCTGTGGCTAAGAAGCCATATCTGACTGGGTTTTGACGAGATCTTTCAGACCTCCTTGGTCCTACAGGAGTTTCTGTTGGAATAGGACTTGGATCATTTACCTCATCGGGTACCTCTACAATATCTGCTGGTTGTTCTGTGTTTTCTCGAATTTCTTCAAGAAGCACAGGACTCCCACTGGGTTTCTTGGATAAGAATTCTTTTTCCAAGAAAACCCCACCTCGAGCAACAAAGACTTTGTTTTCCTCGGGTTTGTAGAAGTAGTACCCCATGGTTCCTTTGGCGTACCCTACAAAGACACACTTATCTGCCTTGGGTTCGAGTTTATCACCAAGCAACCGCTTGACGTAAACATCGCACCCCCAGATCTTGAGGAAAGACAACTTGGGAGCTTTCCCTTGCCAAGCCTCAAATGGAGTGGTCTCCACTGCCTTTGTAGGTACTCGATTTAATATGAACGCGGCTGTTTCTAGGGCATGGCCCCAGAAAGATACTGGAAGGTCGGCGTGACTCATCATGGAACGAACCATGTCTAGCAGGGTTCTGTTCCTCTGTTCGGAAACACCATTCATCTGAGGGGTTCCTGGCGGGGTTCTGAGAGTATACCGTTATCCTTTAGGTGACTGAGAAACTCTTGATCTAAGTACTCGCCACCTCGATCGGAACGAAGTGCCTTTATACTTTTACCAATCTGGTTCTGTACTTCATTCTGGAATTCTTTGAATTTATCAAAGGACTCCGACTTATGTCTCATTAAATAGACATACCCAAACCAACTGAAATCGTCGGTAAAGGTTATAAAGTATCTGAAACCTCTCCTGGCTTGTGTACTCATGGGCCCACATATGTCTGAATGTATTAGGCCCAAGAGATCACTTGCCCTTTCACCTAAGCCGCCAAAAGGCGCCTTTGTCATCTTGCCCATAATGCAAGATTCGCATCTCTCGATTGGTGTGAATTCAAACGGGCTCAAGAGCCCACACTTATGAAGTGTCGAGACGCGTTTCTCGCCTATGTGGCCAAGACGACAGTGCCACATCACTGTCTGGTTTGAGTCATCCGACTTTAACCTCTTATTTACGTTATAGTTTGAACTGTAGTTAGTGTTATCAATATTTAAAATATATAATCCACCAACCATAGATGCAGTGCCGTAAACGATATTAATTCTTGATAAAGTAAATAAGCCATTGTCTATGGCAAACACAAAACCAAGCTTGTCCAAACTGGACACTGAAATAATATTCCTACAAAACGTAGGTACACCTAAGACATCGTCCAAAACTAATACAAGCCCTGTGGGCATCCTAAGACTAACAGAACCGACAGCCGTCGTTGACACCGAACTGTTGTCTCCGACTCTCCGATCCCGCTCGCCTTTCCCAAGGAGCTTTCTACTTTCCAGAACCTGCAGATTAACACAAATGTGAGATTCTGCTCCGGTATCAACTACCCATGTATCTGAGAAAGTAGCGTTGAGATTATACTCAACAACGTAAATACCTGATCCAGGTCCTGAAGGGTGTCCTCCCTTCGGCAAGCTCTTCACATAATCCTTGTGCTGCCTGCAATCCTTCTTCCAATGACCTGGCTGCTGGCAGTAGTAACAGACCACCTCTGAGGCCGAAGAGCTCCCTTCGGTTCTATGAACCGCTTGGATTCTCAGACCTCTAGGTGCCCTTATTTGCCCAGCTAGGTGCATTGGCGCCTTACCCTTACCTGACACTGCCGGTGCCTTGCCCTTGTTGGGTTGTCCTGGTGACTTGGTATTAGGTTTGCCAGCTCTTTTGAAGCTGACAGCCTTATTGACCATCAGAACCTCAGGGGTTTTGCCCTTGAGGTCTTTCTCTACTGTCACCAACATTCCATGAAGTTCCTTGATGGTCTTTTCCATATTATGGAGATTGTAATTTGTGATCACATCTCCATAAGCCTTTGGAAGCGACATCAGGACTATGTCTGATTTCAGCTGCTCTGTGAACTTATGACCTAGACTGGCCAAGCGATCAAAGAGCCGCTTCATCTTAAGGACATGTGGGCTAACTGCCTCTCCAGCGTTGAGTCTGCAATAGAATACTTCCCTAAAAGTGTCGTATCTTTCAACACGGGCATTCTTTTGGTAGTATATCTTGATTTCCTCCATCATCTCCTGGGGTTCTCCCATGAGATGCATGAGCTGGTCCTGGGTCTCATTTTCCATGGACCCGACCATGAGGATGCCAACGTCTTGTCGATCGCTTTTGTATTTCTCAAAAGCATTCTTATCGGCATCGCTGGCATCATCAGCAGGCTCTACTAAAGGCTTGTCTGTAAGGATATACTCCTGTCTGTCATACTGAAGTGCAAGCTTCAGGTTCCTCTCCCATTGTAGGAAGTTGGTCCCAGTCAGCCTGTTATTCGACAGAAGAGACTTTAAGGCTTCACTGCCAGAACGTGTTGCTTTGGGTAGCGAGGTTGCCATCTAATCTATACATGAAAACAAACTCGATCAGATTCTTAATTAAGTTGAAGTAAGAGACACTTGACTATGAATATTTCTGAATCTTGTATCTGAATCTAAACCAAGATCTCCGCATACCCAAAACTAAAGTGAGTTAATCTCATCGCCCCAGTTTTGGACCTTGGAGTAGGACAATCCAGTCCTTTCACAATTCCATGTGATTCTTGGCTAGGGCTTATACATTGTGTGTATACGGCATTGCCCTATATCTGATACCATGGCTCAGATCATCTGAGAATCGCAGCCAAGTCAACCAATTTTCAACGCATGGTCCAATCTGCATGACTACTACGCTAATGCGCACGCACCCATGCAAACTGGTCCATCTTCTATTAGAACCCTTTCTCATGGATCCACGTTAATCGTATCTACCCAAGAGTCCGAGAGCTAATCGAAGTGATGAAAAGTGGGCGGTATCTAGCTTGACTTGAAATTATTTGTCTTTAAATATTCATTATCAATGATCATAATTTGATCTTAATATGAATTTACCATCTACAAATCCATGTAGAGATAATTTCAATTCCGGTTTACATGTGCGTGATTGACTGATTATTAATCTTTACACATGTGGGTGATGATCTAATTAACATGAACCTATGAAAATTAAATCACACATCCATCCATACATTCATAAACATAAATGTAAATTTGCTTTAGCTAGCCCGCTAACCCTACTGGAATAAACTAGAACCTATACTAGGTCTCGTCTTTCCTCATTCTCCTGGACTCCCACTGGCTCCACGCCTCCTCGGGATTACCGTCCTTCTCTTCGATTCTTCTCATCTTGGGTCTTCGTAATTACATTTAATTTAAAATAAAATAAATGATGTGACACGCAGGTCACTGATAAATTGCAACCCATAAGCAACTCGCAGGTTGCAAACCGAAATTAAATCCTAAATTCGGGCTAACTTAGCAATCATGTTGCAAACATCGTGTTATCAAACAATCATGTTATCAAACAAGCATGTTATCTAGCAAGCATATTAATTCCAATTTTATCTTGATTTAAATCATAAAATACGGTTTATTTAAACCGTTTCTTAAACCGGTTAATTTCTGAATTAAATCGGTTCACGCGCTGGTTTATCGAAACCGAACCGGTCTGAAATTTTAATTAATATTTGCTGAAAAAATTCTGGATTTTTCTGGGTCGGATCTGACCCAAATCCACCGGGATTGGCAGAACCAAAATTGACCCGAGGGCCAATTTTGGTTTGGCCGAAACCCTAGCCGCGCCGTGACCGACCAGCCCGTGAGGGCTGGCCGTGGCGGGCTGCCTGGCCAGAACCGGCCGGGCCGAGGCCCTTTCCTGGCCGGAGCCGAGAGGCTCGGCCAGATCTGCCATGGGCAGATCTGGTCGGCCTTCCCGGCTTGCCGATCGGCCCGTGGTTCGGCCGGGGTTAGCCTCTCGGCTAGCCTCGGCCTTCCACGGGTCTCGATCCCGATCTCGCTTGATCAAAATAATATTTTCAGCAACATTAAATAAAATTCCAGCAATTAATTCATCAACCAAAATCATAAAGTTTGCAATTTTCAAATTCACAATACCGAATTAAATTGCAAAAATTAAATCTAGCCTATCATGCTCGAATACAAAATCATGCATAACCAAGGCTCTGATACCACTAAAGGAATTATTTGAGGGTTCCAGACAATTAATTTCATGCCCATACAAGAAATTAACCTCAAAGTTCCATGTTTAATACGGATCTTGCATGATCATGAATTGATCATGAGATCTAGACTAGATTAAAATTAATTGTTACCTTGAATCAAAATATCCTTGTTACTAAATAGTATTTAGTAACCTCTAAGGATCGTCCACACAGGAAGAGCAATCCAAAGGATACTTGCAACGAACCTTGCTAGAAGATCGAAGCAAGCAAAACAGACGGAGCACGGGGAGGGGAGGGGCCGGCCGAATCTTGGCAGGGAGAGAGAGAGAGAAGACGGCTAGGGTTTGTAAAATAATTGCTTAATTTTCAGATCTGAAAATTTCCCTTTTATAGACCTTAATCGGGCTTTTAATTAATTAAAGGCCTTAATGGGCTTAAAGCCCAAAGCTTTTAATTAACTGTGTAGAGAAGCCCATTCTGGCTTAGCCCATTCTGGCTAGGCCCAGTTTAGCTAATTTAATTAAATATATTTAATTAGATTATAATTAATTAGTCTTGCTAAACCGTTCTTGATTCCGGTTTAATCCTAAACCGAAATCGGTCTAAACCGGTTTAATCCAAAACCAGATTTTGTCTCTCTCATGATTCCTCCATATGAATCCATCCGTTTTATTCAACCTAAAGTGTGCGACCTTCTAGGCTCACGACACGTCGACGGACTGGTAAAATTACCATTTTACCCTTTCCATCATGAGTGGCCTCTAGCAAGACATCATGATTACCCAACGCTTGTGATTATCGAGATTTCGACTTAACCTTGTCGTTCATGAATCTATCCTTTTATCCTCTTGATATCTTTGACAACCACGAGGCATAGACAAGTCATCCTCGTTCTATTGTCCTGTTTCTTGATTCTGAGTTAACTGAATTATAACTGATACTACGTATCGTCTGCATGGCCATGCTATTGTATTTCAGTTGTACTCATCAAGTGGCCTAAACTGATATTTGCTCACACGTCCGTATGAGGGATAAATCCTTCAGCGATCCATCTAGTCAACTTATGTAACTTGTGATCGAGCCAATCACAGCCGTTATTGTAACCCTTTTACAAGAGACGTTAGACTGAGTCAAACTCGTCACTCATTACATATTGACCTCAATGGTCCTTCGGTCTGAGGATGTGATTTCATGATCCGACATATGAGTATGTTCATGACTGTGTCTATGTAACATACTCATGATTCGGGTTGTCCTATATCACCCCTGACTGGTGATACTATGACCTAACTCTGGCCCCCTTCTGGCCATGATCAGTAGAGCGTGATCATTTAGAGTTAGCCTCATACCGATCGCTTCTTATGAAGCTATTCTGATCGGGGACTGCTTAAGTAAAATTTTATCTGATCTGTAGATCTACTATTATGTGTTGACACATCAATGATACAAATCAAATCGTACTTAAGATATTACTACAACACTTAGTAATATGAATGCCGATTTTTATACAACGAATAATCTTTATTACAAGATTAGATTGAAAATACAATGTGCTAGGGCACAAATTCCAACACCATCATACTCTCAATTGAAGTGAAATGAGGCTCACTGCTCCAATTGAGAGCGTCAAGGTAGGAATACATCCATTTACAAAACCATGTAATTGCTAGCTAGGGTTTGTACTATAAGTACACGACATACCCTATACTGATACCCTAGGTCAGCCCTAGCTGACATTCGTAGACAAGTCTACCAAGCTTGAACTATGAACAAGACTAATGTGGCTACTACGCGGAGGCGCACGCACCCACATAGAACAGCCCATCTCATCCAGACTGAAATTTGATCAGGTAGTTGAGCAAGATGCCACACACAATGTTATGTATAAAGTTCTAACACTGTGAATGACAACTTGCGTAGATAAAGCATGACAGTAAATATAAAACGTAATAAATAACGACACAACAAATTGTTTACTTAGTTCGGTGCAACGTCACCTACGTCTGGGGGCTCTCAGCCTAGTGGAAAGGTTTCACTTCTCAGTAATTCGTCAAAACAAACAAGTACCTATGATCATCCCAAGATCTATACTTTATGCTACTTATTAGAGTGCAGCCTATCTCAGGGTTTCCCCCTGAATCCAAGACTCCGTCTTGATTCCACTCTTCGAGCAATCGCCTTGCTCTGTCGGTTCAATTCGTCGTTGAATGTTGTGGTTGCGTGCAGTCTTCACTCACGCGATCAGTAAACCTTCAATCACCCAACTCTCAATAGTTATGGTGATACACAATATCCTTAGCACAATCTACAACCTCTCAGCCCGCAAACCTTCACGTCTAAGAGCTTTGTAAATTATTGCTAGGAAACAATAAAAGAACCACACGATTGCTAAGGGGGTAGCCTAAGCTTTTATAGCAATCGAGCATGAGTACTAACCCTAATGGATTTCACTTTATCATCGTCTTTCTTCGTTCCAGAATCGGAGACGTTCTGAAACTTTTCATATTTCCTAATCGTAGTCGTACTTTCTGCAGAACATGGACTTTCCTGATTTTCGTCGAACAGGATGTTTGTCGAGATGTCACTAACAATGTCATACAAGATGTCGCATACGATGCTTCGACATTCTTTATGAAATTTTCTTTAGTTCCTTAAAAATAAGCCAATCACCAAAAACGTTGTAACTACAATCTCCCCCTTTGGCTATTTTTAAGGTCAGCATCCTTCGTCGCATTCTCCGTCGCATTCTGCGTCGCATTTGTCGTCATCTTTTACTTGCAACGATCGGCAGTCGTCATGTCTTTGTTCACGCGTCGTTTCACGCACTATCGCGTATCTTGCGTTTCACGCACCATCGCGCACTACGTCTTACGTCTTACGTCTTACGTCTTACGTCTTACTCCCCCTTGCTGGCTCAAAAAGAGCCAAAGTTAAAGAAAAATTCGAATAACAGTATAGAGAAATAATAAAACACAAACTTAACTCACACACATTCCCGATCAGCAGTCGAGAATATGTATGAAACATGTTAAGAGAAAATACAAAATAAAAGTTGTTCGGTTTTTATCGAATCCATAAAGTACTTAAAATTCAAACAGAACTGCTGCTGGAACTAGCAGTATCTTCTTCTGTAGCATTGGCAGAGGCATCTTTAGTAGTGTCTTCAGTAGAATCAGGTAGGGAGGAGGAACCATTGTTGTCAGAGTCTCGAGGAGGCATCGACTTCAGCAGGTTGGCACAGTGAGATCTACGCTGGGACAGATGCTTCAGCGCCATCTTCAGGTTGACGATGTCCTCGTCAAGTACAACTATTTCTCTCTCGAGCATTATTGCATCTCTGCTGGTAGTCTTTGTTGGAGGGGCAGCACAGGTAGCTCGACTTGTTGTCGCCTTGGTTGGTTTGACTTCTGTCCTAACAAGATCAGGATCATGCTTGCCCTCGAACAACTTGTGGCTTACCACAATCATTCCTCCACGCTTTTCTGCCTTATTGGCTGTCTTCAACACCAGGGTGTTGGTGCACTAGTAGCTCAGATATATGGGAGGGAAAAGCAATAGGTATCATCACAGCTTGTGATCTGGCATGTCTAACAAGGTGGTCAATAACAAACTGGCCAAAATCAAGTGTGGACCCAGTACCTATTTGGAAGATGAGAATTGCCAGCTCCGGTTTGATGGAGGATGCATGTGTGGAGGGTGCCAAGTTTGCTACTCCGATACGGAATAGTATGGAGTACTTTGACGTGAGATCTGAGGCCGCCACGGTGCCCTTAGTAGGCCACATTCTGCTCTTATCACCGGTAATCTCCTTAAGAACCTTGTTCAGGTCAGGTGGTGGTACAGAGCGGACACTCTTCCTCCCCAGGAAGGCATTAATGATGTCAGAGGAAATGGTGAAGCATAGGCCTCTGACATAGACCTTCTCACAATCCGGATCATCCAGAGTACCAAATGCAGCGGGCAAGTTTGCAATAAACTCTTTAACCAACATAGGATAGTGATTACCTATGTCGGTGACGGTCCTCATGAGTTCCGCCTTTTGCAGGAGCTTGACGATGGCTTCCAGTCCAAGGATCTCCGAGGACAGAGTCTTCTCGGGATATGTCGTCCTTTGGAACACAAACTCCCACCGAGTTGCACTGGCAGGCGAATGGAATGACACATTGTCATATGGAACACTTGGGGTGTTCTTGACCTTCTTCTGGCTCCCTATCTTCTTTGCTTCCTTTATGGTTACTTCCTCTGCATCGTCATCACTTTCTTCATCAACCAGTCTCCTTTTGGAGACAACCTTCTTTCCTTTATCTTTGGCGGACAACTTCTTCTTCTTGCTGGGGCCTCCAACATCCTTTACTTCCTTCCTTTTCTTGGTTTCTCTCAACTTTCCTACCATTACTGCAAGGCGTTCATTTTCTTCTAACACTTTCTTTTTCAGGGACGAGAGCATTGTGTGTGTTGTTTCAGTGGCATTCTCTGTGACATCTCCTCTGACAACCAGAGGCGCTTATTCTGTGATATTAGTTGCGGCGTCTTCAGGAACAGACTCTGTGGCAACAATAATTTCACCGTTTTCCTTCTCTACTCCTTCCATATCGGTATCCCCGTCTCCGGTCTCCTCCTTCTCAGAATTACTTTTGTCACCAGTTTCTTCCTCAACTTCTTCCGAGTCAGCAACTTCTTCTTCTTCTACCACAACCTTATCTGTGGGTACAGGAACGACATCTTTCATACATTCTTCTTCACCCTCTCCTTCTGCAATCCTTTCTAACCCATGACTAACTGGGGTTAAGTCATTCTTTTCCCCTTCAGTGTTTATCAGATCCTCAACCACCCCTTCTTGAGGAGGGTCCTGATTTTCCAGTAGTGACTCTAACAAGTCACTGTTTCTAGAGGTATCAGTATTCGATACGACGGAAGAATCGATACCTGGGAAAATTGCTGAAATTGGCACAAGGATGATTTGCATGGAGGCTTCTTGGTTCCCTTGGTCAATGCCAGTCTCTCGTTGAGGGCCTACAAGTTCCGTCATCGTGAAAGCAGAGCTTCCGGTTTGGGTCTTTTTGGGAACTCGGGAAAAGACAGGTATTGGTGCTTCTTCCGGTGGGATTTATCTGGAGGATCCCTCAGAATTCTTCTGTGGCTTCAGACCTTTGATTCGTACCCCATATTTGTTGGTGCTGGGTTTGCTGCTTTTGGGGCTGTTTGCCTCGGTCTTCTTGGGTTTGGTTTTTCGACCGTGGCTTTCTTCAGCGCCAGATTGCTCCTGGTCTTCATCATTTTTGCCGAGAGTGGCAGTGTTTTGTGCAAGAGTTTGAGAGATGAGAGCGAAATACTCAAATAGAGGCAGACTAGGTTTTTGAAAAAAAAAAAATTAAATCTGTAGGTAACAGAGCGTATCTCGCGACCTTTCCTCTTTTTATTTGGGCTTTTGGCATACTTGACCCAATGACATGTGTTGGGATTTTTGAACCGGTTCATGAAGAGGTACCAACCAACTCCTCTCAACCGTTTAGCAACTTCGATTACATGCTGATGGTGCAGAGACCGAGTGACGTCCTGAGGTACTCGAATCTGCTTGCATCTAATGGTTTAGTAAAAATGTCAGCAAGTTGCTTCTCTGTATGGATGTGCTCTAGGACGATCTTCTTGTCTCCGACTAGCTCGCGAATGGAGTGATGTCTAATGTCAATATGCTTGGTTTTGCTATGTTGAACCAGATTTTTAGAGATGTTGATTGCGCTGACATTATCACAATACAGAGTCATGGCTTCTTGCCTAACATTGTATTCGACTAACATTTGCTTCATCCATAGTAATTGTGTGCAGCTACTCCCAACAGCGATATACTCAGATTCAGCAGTGGACAAGGCAGCATAATTTTGCTTTTTACTAAACCATGATATGAGTTTATTGCCAAGGAAGAAGCAACCTCCAGATGTGCTCTTCCTATATGCTGTGTTTCCAGCCCAATCAGCATCACAATACCCCACCAGGGTAGAGGATGTGTCAAATGAGTATAGTAAACCCAAGTCTGTAGTCCTAGAGATATATCTTATAATTCTTTTAGCTTGGGATGGATGACTAACCTTAGGATTATCTTGATATTGTGCACATACTCCCACAAAGTAGGCAATATCATGTCGACTGGCAGTAAGGTAGAGAAGACTACCAATAATGCTTCTATATAGGTGTTGGTCGACGGCTTTTCCTGGATCATCTTTAGTTAGCTTGATGTGTGTAGCTGCTGGTGTCCGTTTATGTGAAGTTTTCTCTAGCCCAAATTTCTTGACAATGTTCTTCGCATATTTGCTTTGGGAGATGAAGATGCTATCTTTTAGTTGTTTGATTTGAAAACCTAGGAAGTAGGTGAGCTCTCCCACCATGCTCATCTCGAATTTTGATTGCATTTGTTGGATAAATTGTTCTACCATTTTTCTTGACATCCCCCCAAAGACAATGTCATCAACATATATTTGGGCTATCATCAAATTCTCGTCCTCATTCTTTACAAATAGAGTCTTGTCGACTCCCCCTCTAGTGTAGCCGCTTTGAATAAGAAATTTTGTGAGCCTTTCATACCAAGACTTTGGTGCTTGTTTTAATCCATAGAGGGTCTTCTTGAGTTTATACACATGATCAGGGGCGTGAGGATCAACAAATCCTTTAGGGATACATACACTTTTTCGCTAAGATCTCCATTCAGGAATGCAATTTTGACATCTATCTGGTAAACCTTGATCTGTAGATGGCATGATATCCCTAGTAGGAATCTGATTGCTTCAAGCCTTGCTACTGGAGCAAAGGTCTCATCGAAGTCTACTCCCTCATTTTGAGTGTATCCTTGAGCTACTAACCTTGCTTTATTGCGAGTGATGTTGCCAAGCTCATCGGACTTATTTTTGAAGATCCATTTTGTGCCAATGACATTTCCTTCACTTGGCATGGGTACTAGTTCCCATACCTGGTTCTTCTCAAATTGAATCAGTTTCTCTTGCATAGCATTGACCCAATACTCATCATTGATGGCTTCGTTGACATTTTTAGGTTCAATCTTTGAAACAAATCATATATTACCTATCATCTCGTTGTAGTTCATAGGAGCTTTTGTCCGAGTTCGTATGCCTTCATTTAGATCTCCAATTACTCCAGAGATAGGATGATTAGCCTGGATTCTTCGTGAGGGGTTCTTGTTACTGGCTTCAGGAACTGCCTTATCGTTATTGACACTTGAACTAGCATCATTGTCTTCTTACTTGCTGCTAGCATCTTCACTGACATCAGTAATAGCATCCTTCCTAACATTATTGGGATAAACTCCTTCTTCGTCTGTCGCATCTTCTGGGGCATCTTCACAGTCATCATCAACAACAATATTGATTGATTCCATTATAGTTCTGGTTCGTTTGTTGAAGACCCGGAACGCACGACTATTCCTTGAGTAGCCAAGGAAGATGCCTTCATCACTCTTTGGATCAAGTTTTCGACGAGTTTCTCTATCAGCCAGAATATAACAGGTGGATCCAAAGATATGGAAGTACTTAACATTAGGCTTTCTCTCCCTCCATATTTCATAATGAGTTATTGACATACCTGGTCGGAGAGTGACTTGATTGTGGATATGGCAAGCAGTGTTAAGTGCTTCTGCCCAGAAATGAGTTGGTATGTCCTTGGCCAACATCATAACTCTAGCCATCTCCTGTAGAGTCCTGTTTTTGTGCTCAACAATGTCATTCTGTTGGGGAGTGATTGGTGCTGAGAACTCATGGGCTATCTCTTCTGTGTTGCAGAATTCTGCAAATTTACTGTTTTCGAACTCTCGACCATGATCACTGCGAAGACGAATTATTTTACCAATTGTCTCCCCTTTTTCTCGTTGGACTTGGATGCATAGATTCTTATCCGATTTGTCACGAGGGAAATCAACCCATGTGTAACGTGAGTAATCGTCTACACACACAAAGACATAGCGTTTTCCTCCAAGACTTTCAACTTGCATTGGCCCCATGAGGTCAACGTGTATTAGCTCTAGTACTCAAGAGGTGGTGATATGCTGCAGCTTCTGGTGTGACATCTTAGTTTGCTTAGTTTGCTTTCCAATTTGGCCTTCTCCGCAGATCTTTCCTTCCACAATTTTCAGGTTCGGAATTCCAGTAATGGCCTGCTTTGAGATTGCCTTCTGCATGCTCCTAAGATTTAGATGTCCAAGCTTTCTATGCCAAAGTTTGGTTTCTTCTGTTTCGGAGAGAAGACACTTTGCCGATTCGATATGTGAATCGGGCGACCATATGTAATAATTATCCATTGAGCAGATTCCTTGTAAGATAGTGACTTGATCGAAATCCTTTACTATACAGACTTCTTTAGTAAACTTTACTTCTGAACCCAGATCACAAATCTGGCTGATGCTAATCAGATTTGCCTTGAGTCCTTCTATAAGTAATGCTTCAGTCAGGCAAGAAGCTCCTGGATGCTTGAGTAGTCCTTTTCCAATGATTCGAGCTCGAATCTCATCTCCAAAAGTAACATAGCAGTTTGTATATAGTTTGAGATTGGAAAGAAACCTAGTGTACCTATCATGTGTCGAGAACATCCACTATCGAGATACCAGTCCTTGTTGGTTGAAGCACTCAAAGAGGTATATGCAACATTAGCTCGATAGACTAGATTCTTTGGTCTTCATTCAAGGCGGGATGTTTTCTGATGAGTCGAGAGATGACCTTGATATCTCCTTTAATTTTGTGGTGACTGAGCTTGCTTCTTCCCATGGAGTTGAAAGCAGAATAGTCTAATGTGACCCCTTCGACCACAGTAATGACATGTCCACTGATATTGATATGTTGGATTTCTGGAATATCGATGTCTGCGTGGAGGATGTCTTTTGGCAGTTGATTAACAAGAACTTGTTATAGAAGATGTCATGACATTTTTCGTAGGTTGTCCTGTAGGATGTGTCGTGTCATCTTGTAGTTTCTTGTCAGCCATGGCTTGTTGTGGGACAAACTTTGTGAGTGTTGATGATGCGGTATTATGTGTGTACCCTAGTCCCGTTATATCTTTGGACTGCTTTCCTACTGATAGAATTTTGTCAAGGCTTTCTGTGCTAGGATTCATCATCTTTACTGATTTAGTCATAAAACTAATTTCTCCATTAAGTCTGGCAATTTCGCGTTTTAGCTCCACAATCGTCTCTAGGAATCTAGATTTGTCGTTGGTGAGAATGATGATCTGTTCTCCTTGTTGATCAAGGATCAGAGTTTCCTTGACCCATCTTTGCAGCTTTTGTTCTCGAACCTTGGTTGTTCCTTCATATGCAACAGCCAGGATATCCAATGCGAATTTGGCAGTTATGCATGTGTTGATTAGTCTGAATACGTTATTGTCAACACCATTAAAGATAGCATTCAAGGCTTGAGAGTTTCCCAGTGATTCCTTGTCTTCGTTATCAGTCCAGTATTTTTCCGGTTTTGGGCCGATAGGGTTACCATCACTATCACTGAGTTGTGGAGCATTCCAACCATTGATCACAGCCTTCCATGTTTTGTTGTCAATGGACTTCATGAAGGCACATATGCGATCCTTCCAATAGTCGTAGTTACTTCCATCTAGAACTGGTGGTCGATTGATTGATCCTCCTTCTCTGGTATTGTCCATCTTGATGATCAAAATTTTTGTTTTAGGAACTCACCTAAAGTTGTAGGTGCCCCCTCTTATACCAATTGAAATTTGATCAGGTAGTTGAGCAAGATGCCACACACAATGTTATGTATAAAGCTCTAACACTGTGTATGACAACTTGCGTAGATAAAGCAGGATAGTAAATATAAAACGTAATAAATAATAACACAGCAAATTGTTTACCCAGTTCGGTGCAACTTAACTTACGTCGGGGGGCTCTCAGCCTAGTGGAAAGGTTTCACTTCTCAGTAATTCGTCAAAACATACAAGTACCTATGATCATCCCAAGATCAATATTTTATGCTACTTATTACAGTGCAACCTATCTCAGGGTCTCCCCTGATTCCAAGACTCCGTCTTGATTCCACTCTTCGAGCAATCGCCTTGCTCTATCGGTTCAAGTCGTCGTTGAACGTTGTGGTTGTGTGCAGTCTTCACTCACGCGATCAGTAAACCCTCAATCACCTAACTCTCAATAGTTATGGTGATACACATTATCCTTAGCACAATCTACAATCTCTCAGCTTGCAAACCTTCACGTCTAAGAGTTTTGTAAATTATTGCTAGGAAACAATAAAAGAACCACACGATTGCTAAGGGGGTAGCCTAAGCTTTTATAGCAATCGAACATGAGTACTAATCCTAATGGGTTTCCTATTTATCACCGTCTTTCTTCTTTCCAGAATCGGAAACATTCTGGAACTTTTCATATTTCCTAATCGTAGTCGTACTTTCTGCAGATGATGGACGTTCCTGATTTCCGTCGAACAGGATGTTTGCCGAGATGTCACTAACAATGTCATACAAGATGTCGCATACGTTGCTTCGACATTCATTATGACATTTTCTCTAGTTCCTTAAAAATAAGCCAATCACCAAAAACGCCGTAACTACACAGACTTCTCCTCTATGAATGTTACGCGGAGGCATACCGACATCCATAGGCTCAAAGCCCTTCTGAGTGCCCAAACTTGGATGGTATCACGCTTGACTTGTAATTAATTGCGTTTAAGTGAATTATTACAGTCTGATTATATATCGATACAATCTTAATTTGGAATCATCAATTGCAAATCCATGCAAAGATGATCCCTTATCCAGTTACATACAAGTCTGATTAAATACCGGTTTTTTAATCTTTGCATGTAAGTGATAGCTAAACATACATAATCTTGTATATAAAAACTATCATACATTCATACATATTCAACATACAAATGTAAAGGTAAATCATGCATAGCTAAGCCCATCCTAGGTTCCTAATATTCTAGCAAAACTGCTCCTAAAGACTTGGTCTTCAAGATCCAGGCTTGCTCCTTCCTTGTGGACTCCCACTGGCTTCAAGCCTCCTCCAGACTCCGAGTCTCCCTCTTGACTTGTATCTTGCGTCAGTTTTTATAATTACAAATTTAATAAAATAAAATAAATACAAATCACGACACGCAAGCCGTATTTACTACAACCCAAAACTTAGCAACATGCAGGTTGCAAAACTTAAATTTGAAATCAATCAAGTCTAGAGGGCATATCTATACATCATGTAGAAAAAAACATGTTATCAAAGATCATGTAATCACTCATCATGCTTATCAAACAACAAATTTTCCAAATTTTATCCTTCTTAAGTGTGGAAAAATTCTAGTTTATCGAAACGAGACGGTTTAAATTAATTAATTGAATTTGAACTGGTTTACGCTGGTTTATCGAAACTGAATCGAATCTAAAAATTAAAAATTTTAGGGCTTTAAATATTCTCGCGAACCGGTCGGTTCAGCTCGAATCTGGTCGAGCCGAGCCGGCCCAACCAAGGTCGCCCGCGGAGGCAGTCATGGTCGCCCGCGAGGGCTGCCATGGTCGCCCGCGGGACTGACCGTGGTCGCCCACGGGAGCAACCATAGTGGCCCACGAGGTCTGCCATGGTCGCCCGCAAGCGACCTGGTCGACCCTTGGTCCCCACCATGGTCTACCCTAGGGCGTCCACCAAGGGTCTCGTGATAGCATTTGTGCCCTAGTCCAATTGCTATTAGCCTGTAAACGTCTATGTACATTATCATCGTTTGTAACATATATATAAAACGACTTTGTATTACTTATGTGTTGAAGTAATATGTTATGCATGATCTGATTTATGACCACTAAAGTAGTAGAACCATAAATCTGTACGGATCACACTTAACGAGTCCCTGGTCAAAATATGCTTCCTTAGAAGCGACCAGTATGAGGATGGTTCTTAATGACGTAGTTCTACTTGTCATAGGGATGAGGGATCCCGGAATCATATCATAGATATCATGAGGTGATTGATATCGGACGACCCGCTTTGAATAGTGTTTTCATAGATTAAACCATGAACATATCCAAATGCGATAGCTTGTCACGACATCCTTAGACCAAGGAGTCTTTGTGATCACTATGCAATGAACGTGCGGCTTTAACTTGCGCTTAACGCTTTCTGTGACAGATTGCTATAAAGGGCATGATTGGGTGGCGGAACGGGTTGCATGAGTGACACGAAAGACGGCTAAGGGATTTATCCCTCATACTACGGTATGGGAAAGATATCCGTTAAAAGGGCCTCTTGATGGAGACTGACTGAGAGTAAGAGCATGGCCATGCCGATGATACGGGTTATCAGTTCTCAGCCATCTTGCATATCAAGTAACAATGATTGATTAAACAAGGGTGACGACTCTATGCCTTGTGATCAATCGGGATATCTAGAGATAATAGGATAGTGACTTGTACGCACAAGGTTAAGTCGAATCATCGATCATCATGCACCTTGGGTAATCATAACGTCTTACTAGAGACCACTTATGATGGATCGGGCAAGAGCGATCTTTTGCGCCGATCTGCCAACGGTGGCATGAGCCTAGAGGGTCACACAAATTCAAGACGGATAACTTGAGACAAGGAAACCTTAACGTTTCTTGAGGAGCAATACATAGACAAAACTGGAGGTTTTGTGCCATGGGTTCGGTTTGAGAGAATAATTAGCAAATCGAGAAAACTAAGTTTTATCGTCGATGTCGCGTCGGACTTTGTTTGATAAGTAACGACAAAAAGGGTCGGGCGACTTTTGGACAGGGCACGAGACCACACGGGCGAGCCCATTGGGCTCGGCCCATGAGGTCTCATGGCCGGCCCAAATAAGGGCCCATTAAGGGCCCAATAAGCCCTCTTGGCCGGCCCACATGGTGGGTCCATGTGTGGGGGCCACACAACACCATGCTTAGTTGGTGATTGTGGATTAAGAGGTGAGTGATTTAAGGGGTATGGGTTAAAGCACCTTTAAGCTCATACCAATCACCTTTTGACCCATGCTCATGAGATTGATGAAGTAGAGAAATATCAAATGGGATTCAAGACACAACACACTCTCATCAATCCTACAACTCTCTCTCTACTCTCTTTGCTCTCTTGTTCTTCATTTAATTGTTCTAGTAGGCAATTAAGTGAAGGATCTTCAAGATCATCCCCTTGGTGTGGACTTTCTCTAGAGAAGAAGATCCGAAAGTTCTTCTCTATCGATTCAACAAAGACTAAATGCAAAATGGAGAAACTGTCCAGATTGTCCAGTTCCGGCGACCGACAATGCGTAAACCATAGCCGCTTTGTCCGAGCTCCGATTGACCTGAAACTGGCGGCGTTGGAAAGATAAGTCCAAGGGCTACAAATTTCGTGAAATACTGATTTTCCAAAAGAGCGCTAGTTTGGGAGATCCAAGGCCGAGAAGCAGACTGGTCCGCAGAGTCTGTCCAGCGGGACGGGAAAAATGTTTTGCTCCAGAAGGAGGTCTTCTCCTCCGAACTGGCTTCGGAGCAAAACACAAAAGATGTAGGGAATTGGCTAAGGTTTAATCTCCAAAAAGAACTGAAGCAATTGGAGATCTGTAGCTCGAGATATAGAGCTTCAAAGTCTCGGTTTTCTGCCGGCAGATTCTGGTAAAATCCGAAAACTCGATTTCCTAAGGATCTAACTTGGTAGTCGATCTTGCGCAGGTTAGGGGCGGTTCATAGGTTGCTTCCGCTGCCATGAACGTAATTAGGATGCCCCGGAACCCAACATCTCGACCCTGGTTAGCGATGGCTCGGCCATGGCTATCCCGAAACAGCCCCAAAAATAATTTTTTTCCAATTTTTCAAAAACAATTAAATCTGATTTTTTTCTCAATTTCATGCATATTCAACCGAAGAACATATGAACATATAAATAAAAATTAGATCATGCATATTGAATTAAACACAAAATAACTCATGCTCTGATACCTCTGAAAGGGATTCCCGTGAGTTTCATAGATTAATTTCATGCAGCGGAATGAATTAACCATGGGAATCAAAGAAAAGCATATGGATCTTATTGAGAAATTCAGCATGCATATAGATTTTCGAATCTGAAAATTATACCTTTTAATCGATGTAAAACACAGGTGTAGTGTTTTTCTAGCAAGTCCAGAAAAGTACAACACCTTGGGAGGTTTCTTCACTCTCTCTTGCTAATGAAAATAATGAAGAATTTGACAAAAACGATGGAAAAGGGTGTAGAAGGAGGGTCGGCCATGATAGGGAGAGAATGAAATGGGATTTCCGAAAATCAATTCTTAAATAGGGAAAGAAAATATTGTGTAATTATTAAAAATTTGATTTTGAATATGTTTTAATAATTGCACAATAATCCTTTATTCACATAATTGCATTTAGGCCCCCCATTCTCAAATAAAACCTAAATGGGCTTTAATCCCACTTAGTCAAATCCAAATTAAAACCCATCTAATTAAGTTTAGCTAAACCGGTCCAATCTCCCTAATTTGATTTCTTCAACCATCTGGTTAATAAACCTAGGCCAGAAATAAACCGAATCATTTTCTATTTGATTAAATTGAAAAGCGGATTCTCCCAATTTCCATCTATGCTTGTTTGTCACATATCGTACTTAAAATGTGTGACCCTCTAGGCTCACGACCCGTTGGCAGACTGGTAAAATTACTATTTCACCCTTTCCATTATAAGTGGTCTCTAGCAAGATATTATGATTACCCAACGTTCGTGATTATCGATTATTTGACATAACCTGTTATCGTACATGTCACTGTCCTTTTATCAAACCGATATCCAGATTGATCAATAGGCATAAAACCGTCGCCCTAATTTATCAATCACTGTTTCTTGATATCTGAGATGACTGAAAACGGATACTAAGGTATCACCTGCACGGTCGTGCTATTCCTTCAGTCATACTCATCAAGTGGCCTAAACGGATATCTTTCTCATACCGGAGTATGAGTGATAAATCCCTGAGACGTCTTTCAAGTTCACTAATGCAATTAATAACCAGCCAATCACAGCCGTTATGGCTACCCTTTTACAAGTAACGTTAGACTAGGTCAAACTTAGAGATTCATTACACAATGCACACAAAGACTCCTTGGTCTTAGGATATAATGACAGGCTACGATATGTGAGTATCTCATGACAGTATATATGTTGCATACTCACAATCGGGTTGTCCGATATCATCGACCTGATGATATCTATGATGTAACTCCGGCACATACTTTACAATGATCAGTAGAGCGTGATCACAAGGAGTTGGTCTCATACTGATCGCTTCTTAAAGAAGCTTAGCTGATCAGGGACTCATCAAATGTAATTCTTTCTGATCTACAGTTCTACTATTAGTGGTTACACACATAATGACATAGATCAAATTACATTCGATATATTACTACAATACATTAGTAATATCTGTCGATTTATTTATTCGGAAAGATGATAAAACATTACATCTGTAGATCACTTTTATATTGGACTGAGTTATAAGTCTAACAATCTTTAGGAAAAACATACTAGGATGTTTCCCACACCATATATGACTATGGTCCATTTCTTATTTGGCTACTACGCGAAGGCGCACGCATCCAAATAGAACTGACCATCTCATCCCGCTCCCATCCCAATGAATACTACGCGAAGGCCTACGTATCCATGGTAACTAGAGTTGTAATGAGTGTCATGTGGTGTACCTTCTATGACTTTGGTCCAGCTCTTATTTGGCTACTACACGGAGGCGCACGCATCCATAGTAATGGGAGACATAATGATTGTCATAATGTGTACTATCGTTGTCTTCATTGAAGCTCGATTCAAAATGAATGCGGCCGTTTCCAAAGTCAAGTATTAGTTGAACTCTCTTCTGGCCTGAGTATTCATAGGTCCACATACGTCGAAATGTATTAGACTTAACAAGTCACTCTCCTTTCACATAAACTTGTGAAAGGTGCCTTTGTCATTTTTCCCATTAGGCGAGACTTGAATCTTTCAGTTTGAGTGAATTCAAACGGACTTAAAAGTCCACACTTGTGAAGTGTTGAAATGCGTTTCTCACTCATTAGGCAAGACTTGCATCTTTCAGTTTGAGTGAATTCAAACGGACTTAAAGTCCACACTTGTGAAGTGTTGAAATGTGTTTCTCACCTATGTGCCTTAAATGACAATGCCAGATTATAACTTGGTTTAAATCATCAGATTTAAGCCTTTTCTTATTTACGTTATAGTGATTAAGCTTAGCAACGTAAATATCTGATCCTGAAGACGTGGATACCCACTCTTCTTCATATGATCCTTGTACTGCTTACAATCCCTTATTCCTGTGTCCTTGCTCATTGCAGTGATAGCAGACCTCCTCTATTTTATCCTTAGCCTTCACAGCAGCTTTAGGAGCTGCTTGAACCTTTGGACGCTTGGGGTGTCTGATACCTTGATCAGCTTTCTTAAAGCTAACCTTCTTGTTGACCATAAGGACCTTTTTGGTCTTGCCCACGAGGTTCTTTTTAGCATTCATAAGTATCCCATGAAACTCTGTTATAGACTTGTCCATGTCATGCATATTGTAATTTACTACGAAATTACTATATGTATCTGGAAGTGACTGCAACATAAAATTCGCAGCCATTTACACCTGATCATCAAAATCGAGTCTGGTTAGATATTCCTTAAGACATTTCATCTTCGTGACATGGGGACTAACAGGGCTCCAGCCTTAAGCTTGCAGGAGTTAAGTTCTCTGAAAGTATCATATCTTTTGACACGAGCTTTCTCCTTGAACATTTCCTTGACCTCAACCTTACAGGTATGAGGGTCATCTGGACGTTCCTGAACTGCTTCTGCAACTCTGGCATCCTACTACCCACCATACTGCATGACACGTGGATTTGGTCACTAAGGAATTTTGATAAGTATCCTTAGTGCCCTAGCGGCGTTCAGCGATGGCACAGCAGGTGGTTCCTTGGTAAGGATATACTACTTGCGTTCATTCTTGAGTACAAGCCTTAAGTTTCTATTCCAATCTGAATAATTCATGCCCTTGAGTCTGTCCTCAATCTGGACTCTCAGTGTGCTATTACTCCTTTGTGTTGTGTTTTCCTTTTAGTTCTACATGGTAAAATTAATTAAAATTCAAGTTGGAGATTCAGTTATAAAACACTTGTCTGATTCTAACATAAGAATCTGAACCAGATCCTATCATACCCTCAATTGAAGTGAACGGAGGCTCACTGATCCAATTGAGAGCATTAAGGTAGGAATACATCCATTTACAAAACCATGTAATTCCTGGCTAGGGTCGGTACTAAAAGTACACGGCATACCCTATACTGATACCCTAGGTCATTTCTAGATGACAATCGTAGACAAGTCTAGCAAGCTTGAACTATGGACAGAACTAATGTGGCTACTACGCGGAGGCGCACGCACCAACATAGAACTGCCCATCTCATCCCGACTTCTCCTCTATGAATGTTATGCGGAGGCGTACCGACATCCATAGGCTCAAAGCCTTTTGAGTGCCCAAACTTGAATGGTATCACGCTTGACTTGTAATTATTTGCGTTTATGTGAATTATTACTTTCTGATTTTATATCGATACAATCTTAATCTAGAATCATCAATTGCAAATCCATGCAAAGATGATCTCTTATCCAATTACATAAAAGTCTGATGAAATACTGGTTTTTAATCTTTGCATGTCGGTGATAGCTAAACGTATATAATCTTGTATATAAAAATATCATACATACATACATATTCAACATACAAATGTAAAGGTAAATCATGCATAGCTAAGCCCATCTTGGATTCCTAGGAATCTAGCAAAACTGATCATAAAAACTTGGTCTTCAGGATCCAGACTTCTTAAGTGTGGAAAAATATCGGTTTATTGAAATCGGATGATTTAATTAATTAATTGAATTTGAACCGGTTCACGCTAGTTTATCAAAACCGAACCAAATCTGAAAATTAAAAAATTTTAGGGCTTTAATTATTCTTGTGAACCCACCGGTCCAGCTCGAATCTGGTCGAGCTGAACCGGCCCAACTGAGGTCGCCCGCGGAGGAAACCATGGTCGCCCGCGGGACTGACCTTGTTCGCCCACGGGAACAACCATGGTGGCCCGCGAGAGCTGCCATTGTCCCCCCTTGGGCAGACCCTGGTTGCCAGCGAGGCAACCATGGTGGCCCGCGAGGGCTGCCATTGTCGCACGCGTGGGCAGACCGTGGTGGCCCGCGACAGCGACCATGGTGGCCTGCGAGGGCTGCCATGGTCACCCGCAAGCGACCTGGTCTGCCTTAGGGCATTCTGTGGTCCACCAAGGGTCTCGACCATGGCTAACCCAAAACAGGCCCAAAATAATTTTTTTTTCAATATTTTTCAAATCAATTAAAATCTGATTTTTTTTTCAATTCCATGCATATTCAAACCGATTAACATGAGAATAATTAAATAAAAAAAAAATCAGATCATACATACAAGAATTAAACACAAAATAACACATGCTCTGATACCCCTGAAGGATTCCCATGGGTTCCATAGAATAATTTCATGCAGCGGACTTGAAATAACCATGGGAATCGAATTGAAACATGGATCTTATTGTTAAAATTCAGCATGCATATATATTTTCGAGACCTGAAAATTTACCTTGGAATCGATTTAAAACACAAAGGTATGTGTTTCTCTTGGTAGTCCACACAAGCACAACACCCGAATGAGGTTTCATCACACACCCTTGCTATCGTTGTGTGAAGAATTGAACAAATCAAACATGGAGGAGTGTAGAGGGGAGGGTCGGCCAAAGATGGAAGAGAGAGAGTGGATTGCCGAAAACCTCATAGGATTTAGGAAAATATACTATGTAATTAAATAAAATCTGATTTTTTAATATCTTTTTATGATTACACAATAAACCTCTTTATTCTCATAATTGCACTTAAGCCTCATTCTCATTTAAAACCAAGAATGAGCTGTAAGCCCACTTAGCCAAAACCAAATTAAAACCCATTTAATTGAGTTATAATTATATGGTTTAGCTAAACTGGTCCAATCTCTCTAACTTGATTTCTTTAACTGTCTAGTTAATAAACCTAGGCTAGAAATCAACCGAATCGTTTTCAATTTGACAAAATTGAAGAGTGGATTCTCCCAATTACCATCCATGCTTGTTTGTCACATATTGTACTTAAAGTGTGTGACCCTCTAGGCTCATGACCCGTTGGCAGACTGGTAAAATTACTATTTATCCTTTCCATCATAAGTGGCCTCTAGCAAGACATTATGATTACCCAACGTCCCTGATTATCGATTATTCGACTTAAACTGTTATCGTACATATCACTGTCCTTTTATCAAACCGATATCCAGATTGATCAATAGGCATAGAACCGTCAACCTAATTAATCAATCACTGTTTCTTGATATCGGAGATGACTGAAAACTGATACTAAGGTATCACCTGCACGGTCGTGCTATTCCGTCAGTCATACTCATCAAGTGGCCTAAACGGATATCTTTCTAATACCGGAATATGAGTGATAAATCCCTCACACGTTTTTCGAGTTCACTAATGTAATTCATAACCAAGCCAATCACATCCGTTATGGCTACCCTTTTACAGGTAACGTTAGACTAGGTCAAACTTAGAGATTCATTACACAGTGCACACAAAGACTCTTTGGTCTTAGGATATAATGACAAGCTACGATCTGTGAGTATCTCATGACAGTATCTATGTTGCATACTCACCATCAGGTCGTCTGATACCATCGACATGATGATATCTATGATATAACTCCGGCACATACTTTGTCATGATCAGTAGAGCGTGATCACAAGGAATTGGTCTCATACTGATCTATTCTTAAAGAAGCTTAGCTCATCAGGGACTCGTCAAATGTAATTCTTTCTAATCTACAGTTGTATTACTAGTGGTCACACACATAATGACATAGATCAAATTACATTCGATATATTACTACAATACATTAGTAATACATGCAGATTTATTTATTCGAAAAGATGATAAAACATTAAATCTATAGATCACTTTTATATTGGATTGGGGCGTAACTCTAACAGTTGCCCGATCTTGTATTAACTCGTTTTCCCTTTGTCCCACGTTTCCTAAAATCAAATAGGAAAGATCGAAAACTTTCTTGATCCTGTGCACGGTCTGTCACGTCAAATGTGTTGCAACATGTTGTCTGACATCTTGACATGTGGTGACAGGTACTTTTGGCATGTTTTTGAGGCAATCAGGGGGAGAAAAAGAGTTACATGTCTGAAGACATGTTTGGACATCTTCCCGTGTCATGATATTTGGCTAATAGCGATCATAGAAGCATAGAAGTGCTTGCCAAAAAAAAATCAAAAGGGGCATATTTTGTTATGTTTAGATTGGCTGATAATGATCATAGAAGAATATAAGTGCTTGCCAAAAATATTACCCAAAGAGGGAGATTTTTGTTACGTTTAGATTGACTATATTTGAAATTTTGATCAGCTAGTCGTGCAAGATGTCACACACAATGTTACGTATGAAGCTATAACACTATGTATGACTTCTTGTGTAGATAATGCAGGACAGAAAATATAAAGCTATAAACAATGACACAGCAGATTGTTTACCCAGTTCGGTGCAACGTCACCTACGTCTGGGGGCTCTCAGCCTAGTGGAAAAGTTTCACTTATCAGTAATTCGTCAGAACATATAAGTACATGTGATAAACCCTAGATCTATACTTTATGCTATGTTTTACATTGCAACCTATCTCAGGGTCTCCCCCTGAATCCAAGACTCCGTCTTGATTCCACTCTTCGAGCAATCGCCTTGCTCTGTCGGTTTAAGTCTCTGTTGAACTTGGTGGTTGCGTCCAGTCTTCACTGACGCGATCAGCAAACCCTCAATCACCTAACTCTCAATAGTTATGTGATGCACAATATCCTCAGCTCAAACTGCAATCTCTCAGCCCGCAAACCTTCACGTCTAAGAGCTTTGCAAATTATTGCTATGAAACAAAATAAAGAACCACACGATTGCTAAGGGGGTAGCCTAAGCTTTTATAGCAATCGAGGATGAGTACTAACCCTAATGGGTTTCCTCTTAATCACCGTCTTTCTTCTTTCCAGATTTGAAGTCGTTTCTGGAATTTCCTAATCGTTTTCGTACTTTCTGCAGAAACTGCACTTTCCTGATTTCTGTTGATCAGGATGTTTGCCGAGACGCCGTCCACAATGTCACACAATATTTCGCATAAGATGCTTCGACATTCTTTGTGACATGTTCTCTAGTTCCTTTAAAAATCAGTCAATCTCTAAAATCGTCGTAACTACAATCTCCCCCTTTGGTTATTTTTAAGGACAACATTCTTCGTTGCATTCTTCATCGCATTATGCGTCACGTTCTTCGTCGCATTTGTCGTCATCTTTTTCTTGCAGTCGATTCGGCAGTTTCTTGCGTTTGCGTTTTGCGTACCATCGCGCGTATCAATGCGTCATCGTATCTTACTCCCCCTTGCTGGCTCAAAAAGAGCCAAAATTTGAAACAAATATTTCTAACAAACAGGGTAATAGGAAATAAACACAAACTTGACTCACACATACTCCCGATCAGCAGTCGAGAATAAGTGTGAAACAGTGTTCAACAAAAATTAAAAGGTGTTCAGTTGTTCGGTACTCAGAAAGTTCTTGAAATCAAATAGAGCTGCTGCTGGAACTAGCAGTCTCTTCTTCTGTGTCGTCAGTGGCGTCATCTTGAGGAGTTTCTTCTGGAGCATTTGGTAGAGAGGTGGTATCATCATCTTCGGAGCCTGGAGGGGACATGGACTTCAGTAGGTTGGCGCAGTGTGATCTTCGCTGGGAGAGATGCTTCAGAGCTGTCTTTAGATTGACGATGTCCTTGTCAAGCACAACTATCTCTCTTCCAAGCATAACTGCATCCCTGCTGGTGGTCTTGGTTGGAGGGGCGGCACTTGTGGCTCGACTGGTCGTTGCCTTGGCTTCTGGCCATACAAGATTAGGAGCATGCTTACCCTCAAACAGCTTGTGGCTCACCACAATCAGTCCTCCGCGTTTGCCAACTTTATCCGTTGTCTTCAACACTCCGGGGTGTTGATGTACAAGTAGCTCAGAGATAAGGGAGGGAAAGGCAATAGGTATTTTTACAGCAAGTGATCTGGCATGTCGAATAAGATGATCAATAACAAACTGCCCAAAATCAAGTGTAGACCTGGTACCTATTTGGAAGATGAGTATCGCCAGTTCTGGTTTGATGGAGGATGTGTGTGTGGAGGGAGCCCAGTTTGCTACTCCGATAAGAAAGAGAATGGAGTACTTGGATGTGAGGTCCGAGGCTGCCACTGTGCCCTTGGTAGGACACATTCTGCTTTTGTCTCCGGTAATCTCCTTGAGGACCTTGTTCAGGTCAGGTGGAGGCACAGAACAAACACGCTTTCTCCCAAGGAATGCATTAATGATGTCAAAGGAAATGTTGAAACGATGGCCTCTAACATATACCTTCTCACAATTCGGATCATCCGGAGTACCAAACCCAGTAGGCAAATTAGCAATGAATTCCTTGACCAAGAGGGGATAGTGGTTACCAATGTCTGTGACGGTCTTCATAAGCTCTGCTTGCTCCAGAAGTTGGACAATGGCTTCTAGTCCCAGTAGCTCCGATGACAGGGTCTTCTCGGGATACGTCGTTCTCTAGAACACGAATTCCCATCGTTTCGCATCGTCCGCTGAGTGAAACGAGACATTTTCATAAGGAACACTTGAGGTGTTCTTGCCCGTCTTCAGGCTTTTTCCCTTCTTTGCTTCCCTTGCAGTAACCTCCTCTACATTGTCATTTGTTTCTTCATCCACCAATCTCCTTTTGGAGACAACTTTCTTCCCCTTTTCCTTAACGAACATCTTCTTCTTATTATTGCTGGAGCCTCCAGCATCTTTCACCTCCTTCCTTTTCTTAGTTTCTTTGAGTTTTTCAACCATCACTGCTAGACTTTCATACTCTTCTAGTACCTTTTCTTCAGGGATGGCAACACCGTGTGTGTTGTCTCAGTAGCATCTTTTGTACCATCTTCTCTGGCATCCAGAGGCGCTTCTTCTGTGTTATTGGCGGCGACACTATTGTCCTTCTCTCCTTCTTCCAGATCGGTATCCCCGTCTCTGGTTCCGTTTTTCTCAACTTCTTCCTCGGCTTCTTCCGAGTCAGCGACTTCTTCTTCTACCACAGCCTCCTTTGTGGCTTCAGGAATGACCTCTGTTGCAACTTCTTCCTCTCCTTCTCCTTCAGCAATACGCTCCAACCCATGACTGACCGGGGTCAAGTCTTCCTTTTCTCCTCCAGGATTTATCAGTTCCTCCACCACACCTTCTTGAGGTGGTTCTTGGTTTTCCAGTAGTGACTCCAACAAGTCACTATTTCTAGAGGTATCGGTGTTTAAAATAATGGAGGAGTCGATACCTGGGACATTTGCTGATACTGGAATAGGAACAATCTGCTTGGAATCTTCTCGATTTCCTTGGCCAAGATCAGTCTCCCTTTCTGGCCTTGTTAGGTCTGTCATGGAGAATGCAGAGCTTCCGGTTCGAGACCGTTTGGGAACTCTGGAGAAAATAGGCATTGGTGCTTCCTCCGGCGGGGTTTCTTTGGGAGAATCCTCGGTCTTCTTCTGCGTTTTTGGCCCTTTGATTCGGACTCCATGCTTGTTGGTTTTTGGATTGCTGCTCTTGGAGCTTTTTGCTTTTGCCTTCTTGGGTTCGGATCGTTGACTACCAATGGTCTTCTTTGGTGCTAGAGTGCTCCGAGTTTTCACCATGTCTGTGTAGGTAGTGAGGTTTTTCGTCGCAGAGTGTGAGAGGTGAGGAAGATGAGAGTGAAAACGAGAAGAGGCGGACTAGGTTTTGATTTTGAAAACAGGTTGATTCAAATCAAATCTGTTGGAGACCGAGCGTATCTTGTGACCTTTCCTTTCTTTATATGGGCTTTTGGCATGCTTGGCTCAATGGCATGTGTTGGGATTTTGGACCTGTTCATGAAGAGGCACTAACTAACTCCTCTCAACCGTTTCTGCAACTTCTATTGCTCGTTGATGGTGCACAGACCGAGTGACGACCTGAGGTACTCAAATATGCTCGCATCTAATGCCTTCGTGAAAATGTCAACAAGTTACTTCTCTGTATGGATGTGCTTTAGGATGATCTTCTTGTCTTCGACCAGCTTGCGAATAAAGTGGTGTCTAATGTCAATGTGCTTGGTCTTGCTGTGTTGGACAGGATTTTTAGAGATGTTGATGGCACTGACATTATCACAATATAAAGTCATGGCTTCTTGTCTGACATTGTATTCGACTAACATTTGCCTCATCCATAACAATTGTGTGCAGCTACTCCTAGCAGCAATATACTCAGATTCAGCAGTGGACAAGGCAACACAGTTTTGCTTTTTACTAAACCATGATATGAGGTTATTTCCAAGGAAGAAGCATCCTCCAGATGTGGTCTTCCTATCTGCTGTGTTTCCAGCCCAATCCGCATCACAATACCCCACCAGAGTAGAGGATGTGTCGAATCAGTATAATAAACCCAAGTCTGTAGTCCCAGAGATATATCTGATAATTCTTTTAGCTTGGGAGAGATGACTAACCTTGGTATTAGCTTGATATCGTGCACATACTCCTACAGAGTAGGCAATATCTGGTCGACTGGCAGTAAGGTAGAGAATACTACCGATAATGCTTCTGTATAGGTGTTGGTCGACGGCTTCTCCTGGATCATCTTTAGTTAGCTTGATATGTGTAGCTGCAAGTGTCCGTTTATGTGAAGCTTTCTCTAGCCCAAATTTCTTAACATTATTCTTCGCATATTTGCTCTGAGAGATGAAGATGCTATCTTTTAGTTGTTTGTTTTGGAAGCCTAGGAAATAGGTAAGCTCTCCCACCATGCTCATCTCGAATTCTGATTGCATTTGTTGAATAAATTGCTCTACCATCTTTCTTGACATCCCTCCAAAGACAATGTCATCGACATATATTTGGGCTATCATCAAATTCCTGTCCTCATTCTTCACAAAAAGAGTCTTGTCGACTCCCCCTCTAGCGTAGCCGCTTTGAATCAGAAATTTTGTGAGCCTTTCATACCAGGCCCTTGGTACTTGTTTCAATCCATAGAGAGCCTTCTTGAGTTTATACACATGATCAGGGGAGTGAGGATCAACAAATCCTTTGGGTTGTGACACATACACTTCTTCGTTGAGATCTCCATTTAGGAATGCACTTTTGACATCCATCTGGTAAAGCTTAATCTGTAGATGGCATGATATCCCTAGTAGGAGACAGATTGCTTCAAGTCTTGCTACGGGAGCAAAGGTCTCATCGAAGTCGACTCCCTCAATTTGAGTATACCCTTGAGCAACTAACCTGGCTTTGTTGCGAGTGATGTTGCCAAGCTCATCGGACTTGTTTTTGAGAATCCATTTTGTGCCAATGACATTTCCTTCACTTGGCTTGGGCACCAGTTCCCACACCTGGTTCTTCTCAAATTGAATCAGTTCCTCTTGCATAGCATTGACCTAATACTCATCATTGATGGCTTCATTGATATTTTTGGGTTCAGTCTTTGAAACGAAGCATATGTTACCTATCACCTCGTTGTAGTCTTCAGGAGTTTTTCACCGAGTCCGTATGCCTTCATTTAGGTCTCCAATTACTCCATAGATAGGATGGTTAGCCTAGATTCTTCCCGAGTGATTCTTATTGTTGGTTTCAGGAACTGTCTCATCATTATTGACATTTGGACTAGCATCGTTATTGACATTTGGACTAGCATCATTGTTTTCTGATTTGCTACTAGCATCTTCTCTGACATCCGTAATGGCATCCTTCCTACATTGTTGCGATAGACTCCGTCTTCCTCTGTCGCATCCTCTGAGGCATCTACACAGTCATCATCAACAACAACATTAATTGATTCCATCATGGTCTTGGTTCGTTTGTTGAAGACCCGGTACGCGCGACTATTCCTTGAGTAACCAAGGAAGATGCCTTCATCACTCTTTGGATCAAGCTTTCGACGAGGCTCTCTATCAGCCAGAATATAACAAGTGGATCCAAAGATGTGGAAGTACTTAACATTGGGCTTTCTCCCCCTCCATATTTCATAATGAGTTACTGACATACCTGGTCGGAGAGTGACTCGATTGTGGATATGGAAAGCAGTGTTAAGTGCTTCTGCCCAAAAGTGAGTTGATATGTCTTTTGCCAGCATCATAACTCTAGCCATCTCCTATAGAGTCCGGTTTTTGCGCTCAACAATGCCATTCTGTTGGGGAGTGATTGGTACTGAGAACTCATGAGCTATCCCTTCTGAGTTGCAGAACTCTACAAATTTGCTGTTTTCGAACTCTCGACCATGATCACTACGAAGGCGAATTATTTTTCCAATTGTCTCCCCTTTTTCTCGTTGGACCTGGATGCACAGATTCTTGAAGATTGAGAAGGTATCTAATTTGTCACGAGGGAAGTCAACCCAAGTGTATCGTGAGTAATCATCTACACATACAAAGACATATCGTTTTCCTCCAAGACTTTCAACTTGCACTGGCCCCATAAGATCAACATGTATTAGCTCAAGTACTCGAGAGGTGGTGATATGCTGCAGCTTCTTGTGTGACATCTTGGTTTGCTTTCCAATCTAACATTCTCCGCAGATCTTTCCTTCTACTATTTTTAGGTTCGGAATCCCAGTAATGGCCTGTTCGGAGATTGCCTTCTGCATACTTCGAAGATTTAGATGTCCAAGCTTTCTTTGCCACGGTTTGGTTTCTTCTGCTTTGGAGACAAGACACTTCGCCGCTTCGATATGTGATTCGGGCGACCAAATGTAACAGTTATCCATTGAGCGGATTTCTTGTAGAATAGTGACTTCATCGAAGTCTTTCACTATACAGGCTTCTTTAGTGAATTTTACTTCTGAACCCAGATCACAGATCTTGCTGATGCTAATCAGGTTTGCCTTAAGTCCTTCTACAAGTAATGCTTCAGTTAGGCAAGTAGCTCCTGGATGCTTGAGTACTCCTTTTCCAATGATTCGAGCTCGAATCTCATCTCCAAAAGTAACATAGCAGTTTGTATATAATTTGAGATTGGAAAGAAACTCTGGAGTACCTGTCATGTGTCGAGAACATCCACTATCGAGATACAAGTCTTTGTTTGTTAAAGCACTCAAGGATGTATATGCAACATTAGCTCGATAGACTAGATTCTTAGGTCTCCAATCAAGGCGGGATGTTTTCTGAGGAGTTGAGAGATGCCTTTGATGTCTCCTTTGTCTCTGTGGTAGCTGAGCTTGCTTCCTCCCATGGAGTTGAAAACAAAATGGTCTGATGTGACCTTGTTGACCACAGTAGTGACATATCCACTGATATTGATAAGCTGGTTTTCTGTAGTATTGTTGTCTTCGTGGAGGATGTCTTTTGATCGTTGCTTGACAAGAACATGTTGTAGATGATGTCATGACATTTGTTGTCGGTTTTCCTGTAGGATGTGTTGGGGCATCTAGTGGTTTCTTGTCAACCATGGCTTGTTGTGGGACAAACTTCGTCACTGTTGTCGAGGGGATATCGTGTGTGTACCCTAGTCCCGTTGTATCCTTGGACTGCTTTCCTACTGATAGGATTTTGTCAAGGCATTCTGTGCTAGGATTCATCATCTTTACCGATTTATTCATGAGACTGATTTCTCCGTTGAGTCTGGTGATTTCGCGTTTTAGCTCCACGATCATCTCTAGAAATCTAGATTTGTCGTTGGTAAGACTGATGATCCGTTCTCCTTGTTGGTCAAGGATCAGAGTTTCCTTGATCCATCTGGTGTGTAAGCTTTTGTATGCCTCGACTAGTTGTTCTTTAGTCCAATTCTCATTTGGAGTTGGGTGAGGTGATCATCATTGATATTTGCAGAATTATCAAGTTTACATGTAGAAATAGTAGAAGTGAATGCAACAAAGGTGCTTACCTCTTCAGATCCACTATCTTCATTGTCATCATCTGATAGGGTGGCATTATATCCTCGTTTTTGTTGTTTGAGGAAATTTGGATATTCTCTGCGAAGATCGAATCCTTCACATTCATGGCATTGAAGTCCTTTGTTCTTGTTGTTTTCTTCTCCACTCCTGTTTGGTCTGTCAAGACTTCCTCCTGTTTGAGCTTTTTTTGGAGTTTTGTTTCTGGCATTTGTTGTGAAATTCCGTCCACCCATTCGACTGAATCTTCTCATGACTTTGTTGTAATTTTTTGTGAGAAGGGCCATTGTAGCGTTGATGTCTTCTTCGGAATCAGAATCCTCAGGTTCAGGTTGCTTGTGTGTTGAGCTTTTGAAAGCAACTCCTTTATTCCTTTTGTCGATATTGGGCAGAGATAACTCATAGGTTATTAGAGACCCCATTAGCTCATCGAATTTCAAGATCTTGAGGTCATGAACTTCCTCAATCGCAGTGATCTTCATCTTAAATCTAGAGCTAAGAGCACGCAGGGTTTTTCTAACCAGTTTTTCATCAGACATTGGTTCTCCCAGAGAGTAGGATTCATTGGCTAGATCACGAATACGAACATTGAATTCTGCAATTGATTCGTCCTCTTTCATGACGAGGGCTTCGAAGTTGGTTGTCAGGTATTGCAGTTTTTGTTCTCGAACCTTAGTTGTTCCTTCATATGCAACAGCCAGGATATCCCATGCGGATTTGACAGTTGTGCATGTGTTGATTAGTCTGAATACGTTTTTGTCAACACCGTTGAAGGTAGCATTCAGAGCTCGAGAATTTCCCAGTGATTCTTCGTCTTCATCATCAGTCCAGTCTTTTTCTGGTTTTGGACCGATAGGGTTACCATCATTGTCACTGAGTTGTGCAACATTCCAACCAGTGATCACAGCCTTCCATGTTTTGTTGTCAAGTGACTTCATGAAGGCACACATTCGAGCCTTCCAATAGCCGTAGTTGCTTCCATCTAGAACAGGTGGTCGATTGATGGATCCTCCTTCTCTGTTATTGTCAATCTTGATCAAAATATTTGTTTTAGGAACTCACCTAAAGCTGTAGGTGCCCCCTCTGATACCAATTGAAATTTTGATCAGCTAGTCGTGCAAGATGTCACACACAATGTTACGTATGAAGCTATAACACTGTGTATGACTTCTTGTGTAGATAACGCATGATAGAAAATATAAAGCTATAAACAATGACACAGCAGATTGTTTACCCAGCTCGATGCAACGTCACCTACGTCTGGGGGCTCTCAGCCTAGTGGAAAGGTTTCACTTATCAGTAATTCGTCAGAACATACAAGTACCTGTGATCAACCCTAGATCTATACTTTATGCTACGTTTTACAGTGCAACCTATCTCAGGGTCTCCCCCTGAATCCAAGACTTCGTCTTGATTCCACTCTTCGAGCAATCGTTTTGCTCTGTCGGTTCAAGTCTCTGTTGAACTTGGTGGTTGCGTCCAGTCTTCACTAACGCGATCAGCAAACCCTCAATTACCTAACTCTCAATAGTTATGTGATGCACAATATCCTCA
This sequence comes from Geranium rotundifolium, assembly GCA_963920655.1. Lineage (NCBI taxonomy): Eukaryota > Viridiplantae > Streptophyta > Magnoliopsida > Geraniales > Geraniaceae > Geranium > Geranium rotundifolium. The sequence continues at coordinate 18,334,765 of OY987321.1, forward strand.
GCTCAAACTACAATCTCTCAGCCCGCAAACCTTCATGTCTAAGAGCTTTGCAAATTATTGCTAGGAAACAAAATAAAGAACCACACGATTGCTAAGGGGGTAGCCTAAGCTTTTATAGCAATCGAGGATGAATACTAACCCTAATGGGTTTCCTCTTAATCACCGTTTTTCTTCTTTCCAGATTTGAAGTCGTTTCTGGAATTTCCTAATCGTCTTCGTACTTTCTGCAGAAACTGCACTTTCCTGATTTCTGTTGATCATGATGTTTGCCGAGACGCCGTCCACAATGTCACACAAGATGTCGCATAAGATGCTTCGACATTCTTTGTGACATGTTCTCTAGTTCCTTTAAAAATCAGCCAATCTCTAAAACCGTCGTAACTACAATATTTTTAGTGGACAGAAAGATGTTTGTTCACATGTTTGTTGGCTACAGTTTTAGCAAACAGAAAGATGTATGTTCGCATGTTGCAACATCTTGGCAACACATCTTGCGAGTCAATAATTTTGGTAAGTTTTTAGGTTTAAGAGATATTCTGTATTGAGCTTGATTCTGTACAATTCAGACGTGTAGAAGCATATGAAAACTTGAGATTCGTTAGGGATATGCTCTAAAGGGTTAAGGAAACCCTAGAGATCATGTACACGAAGCAATTGCTATAAAACCCGGAGAGCGTTCCCTTAACAATTTAGTTCTTCTTTAGTTACTATAGTTCGTCCTTTGTGCAAACGGCTTAGAGTTGTTAAGCGTGTTGGGAGGCTGAATGTTTTGACAAGGACGACAAACAGTTCATCAAACACTATTCGAGGAGAACGAGTGCTTGAGTAGTCGGGTTGTGTTCACGTGATTGAAGAAGAAACGAATCATTTGAAGAAGAAACGAAGAATCGAGCTGAGGCGATTGCTCGATGAGTGGAATCGGGAGAGGATCTCGAAGACAGGGGGAGTCCTTGGTATAGGTTATCACTTGTAATAATAGCATAAACATTTGATTTGTGTGATAATCATAGAGGCTTGTATATTCTGATTGATTACGTTATAGTGAAACCTTTCCACTGGCAGAGTGCCCCCAGACGTAGGTGACGTTGCACCAAACTGGGTAACCATATCATGTGTATTTTATTTCCGTATTGTGTTTGCATTACTATACATAATCTTTGCGTCAGCAAGTTGTCAATCACAAAGTCACAACATTGTGCATGACAACTTGTTGTTACAACTAACCATAATTTAAATTGGTATCAGAGGGGGGGTTTTCTGGGAAGTAAATTCTGCGTAGAGGGATATTTTGTTACGTTTAGATTGGCTGATAGCGATCATAGAAGCATAGATTTGTTGGCTACAGTTGTAGCGAACAGAAATATGTCTTTTCACCTGTTTTCTAGATTTAAAAGATATTATATATTGAGTGTTCCCTAGAGACTATGTAGATTAAGATTTGCGATTTGAACTCACGCCTTTCGAACTAGAGCCTAAATCTGAAGCCTTAGACCACTCGGCCAAACTGTCCGATGATTGCCCAACCACTCATATATATATATATATATATATATATATATAATACTTCAATAAATGTATTGATTGAATTAGGTAGAGTTTCGGAGTCTGGTTCATTCTCTGGCAAACCGAAAATAGGTAAAGGAAATGGGTGTGCTGGAATGGGAAAAACCAACAATACATGTGAGACTCTTTGGTTTTTGTTGGTACGTGCCTTCACTTTCACCTCTTATTCCCCATTTTCCTCCTTTTTGCTTCTCACAATACAACTCCCTTTGCCTAATTTGAATATGATGCAATTCTATTTTAAAATCCCATCATTTTCATTACTGCACTCCATTGTTTTATTCTTCACTGCATCACCTTCTAATGACTTTTGCTTCCTTAAAACTGAAACATTAGGTTTTCAGTTTCCGCTGTCTTTGCATTATGGCCTCACTTTTATTGTAACAAATTTTGAATCGGGAAAAATGACAGAGACTTCATATGTTAGTATAAGGTCTGATTGTTATTGCTCATAATAAAATCAATTTTGAATCACTATAATAATAGACTAAACCCACCCAGACACTTAAATATGTGTACATTGTTATTAACTAACTAAAAACTTAAGTTGATACTTGGCGACTGATTAGAGGTGGAGCCCCAAGAGGTTGGTTCACTTGTGGTTAAACATGGGGAGCATTTTGATTTAGTTTCAGATTTTGGATCATATTATGGACAGATTTAAATAGATAATGAGCTCAATTAACTAGAGAGTTATAATCTTAATTTAACATTCATTAGATAGAACACAAGATCTATGAGTTTATTTAGAGAACATCGATCTCAACTCTCAAGACAGTCACATTTTTATAATTATATTTCATATTCTTTATTAATTGTCTCTCGTGTATGTATATCGCGAGCTCCAAACTAGCCCACGTGATATGTTTAACAAAACTAATCTAGATAACTAAGTAACTTAAACTACTCAAATCTAAACCGAAATACAAATAAAAATCCGAACTAGAGATAATTCTAACTAATTATTTGAATTTGAAAAAGGAAGATGTCACCTAACTACTTCAAAATTTGACATTTTTTTATCTTACTATGCCTAGAACCCTAAATTTGTAAATTTCGCACCGTAAGTCATTTTGTTAGACTTCGTTAGATTTTGAATTTTTTTTATTTTGATTGAAAAAACTATAATGCCCTTAACCATCCTTCTAATTTCTAAAATAATGCCACTCCTCTCTCTCTCTCTCCCTCCCTCCCTCCCTCCCTCCCTCCCTCCCTCCCTTGCACCCAAACAACCTCTATACCAAAAAAAACTAGTGAGAAAAAGTGGTACCTTCCGTGAGAGCTGATAACACTAAAGAGATTTTCTTTCATTTTATCTCTCTCATTCGGCGCAAAACCGATCATTTTTCTGTCACTCTCACAGCTTAGGGCGCAAAATAGAAGAAATTTTCTCCCCAAAAATAGCAATTTCGCCTCTCTTTCTCTGTAAAATCCTAAGTTTCGTTTGATCTGTAGATGTTGAGCCTTATGGACTTGCTCTGATCGAATCTCTCTCACGTTCACATCCCTAAGCCGACGAATCACATCTACAAGGAAGAATGTTGCTTATAGTTCGCCACTTCGGTAGGATAATTCTATGATTTTTAATTTTCATTGTGTTTCTTCGACAACCGACTCCACTAATTGAGTCTCGAATCGAAACTACACATTCTGAGATTGCCGAGGTAGGAGAGGGAGAGAAAGGAGGAGTTCTTGGTTCCAATTGAGTTATCGGGGAGGAGAAGCGGAGGACGACGAAGGGGGAGATGGAGAGGGAGGCGGCGGAGTGGTTGAGAGGGGAAGGAACGGACTGCACGATGGTGAGGAGGGGCGGACCATGAGAGAGGGGAGCGAGAGGAGAAGTGTGAAAGAGAGAGAGAAGGGTAGTAGTGGCATTGTTTTGAAAACTAGAAGGATAGTCAAGAGCATTATAGTCTTCTCAATCAAATTAAAAAAAAAATTCATACCTTCTAAGAGGTAGTTCAGTCTTTTGTTGAAATAAAAAATTAAGAAAAATCAAAATTTTATAGTAAAATTGAAATTATTGACATTTTCAAAGTGCAAATATTGCAATTTCAAAGTATCGACATGATCAAAAATAATTCTAGAGATAATTAGAAGAAAAACGTTAAATTTTGAGAATAGTCATGTGACATTTTTTTTTTGAAAAATGTTGTAATTATTTTCGATTCATAACACGTTTTCAGTTAGAGGTGAGTTAGTCCATGAGCATAAGTAGGAATCGATGGAAAAGAACCCTAAACACTTGTGTGGTAGGGTTTTTTCAGTTCATAAGCATAAACCAAATAAACACGAAGGGTTTCTTGGATGGCATTTAGTTGTTAGAATATTGGATGGGTCAGTGTTATCTTGTTGAGCTAGCTGTCAAGATGGAGCATGTTTAGATGACCACAACTTTATTAACTATGGCCCATTCCATTACTCTGTCAATGTCATGTCAACATGGAACATATATCCCCACTTCAAAATATCTAAACCATGATACGGAGTCTACACAAGCTATAGTATTTTTGCATCTTCAAATTCTTATATTATTTGTTTGGTTTCATATAAAGGAGATGGGTGAACAAAGCATAAATTGAAGTTGTAGTTCCTACAGAATTGTTGTGAGTTTAGCTTTTGTTTGCATCTTATTTTGCAGATGGAGTTATTGGAATACGTTGCTTTCCAAGTGACAAATAAGTTTTATTTGTGAGACTTGCTTCGAGTTACAAAAGTGACCTTCACTCACCTCCAATGCTGGATCACTCCTTGCACATGCGCTCCTTTTATTTTTTAGTGTTACTTGTCTCTTTTTTGTACAGCTCCGGGATAAGAACGATTTTGTAGCTGCATATTTTGTTACTCAATCTTCAATAATAGCATAGCTGATAGTCTGTGAATAATGGTCGAATTCCGAGGAAATTTATACAGTGCTCCTGTCTGGTCGGGTACCATTCTTACAGATTGTGAGGATGAAAAATACGCTCATTACCCAACAAATATAGTTAGAAATGAGGCAAACTCACTTAATTGGCCTTTAACAATGGGTTCATGTGACGTATTATATTTGGACTTGAAGAAAATGGTGAAATTGCAAGAGGAAAAAAATAATTTCTTTCACTTTTAAGTATTTACAGTAGGATTTCAGGTATGGTTTCCAATTAGTTACTAAAATGTAGGCTGAATCGCATTTTGGTTGGCCGAATATGATGACTGATTATTAAAGTTGGATACAACTCGAAATGGAATAGTTGGATCCTCACAATTCATCAAAATGGAGAATTGGTTGCCTTCCTACGGACAAGGTATGATTATATATAGTTTTATAAGGTAACAATTCATGACATTAATGTTTCTTGATTCACAATTAGTTAGTTCTATTTGCTTAATATTGGTGCTTGTTTTGTAGTCTTTTTAGTTGTTAAATCATTCCAATTTGGCATAGCAGCGAAAACAATATTGTGAAAACCTGTAAATTAAGTAACAGTTGATTCCAATTGTTTGAAATTTATGCTTCATTGAACATGCACATGCCCATATGGTCCTGTCTCTCTGTACTTACACACAAAACTTGATACAAGCTTTGGAATTTGTGTGGGCTCAAGTCGCCGTCGCCTTGCTCGAACTGCTAATGATCAAACGCACCTCATCTCCGACTCTGAAGTTGGATCAATAACATAAGCTGTTTCTTGCAGTCCTATAATTATAACCGCAGGTGCAGAGATTGGCACTAAGACCAGAAGTCCCACCATTGGTAACCAGTAGTGGATTGGTTGAAGATGTCAGCGGAGTCGAAATTGCCCCAATCTTCTGCTGATGTTAAGGAACTATCAGCTGCCTCTACCAACTCCACAAGGCTCCTTTGTTCCTCTTCCACCCCAAAGTAGTCGCCTTTCGTGCCCGACCCTTGTTCCATTGACAAGCTTGGTTTCTCTTCATACTCAACCTTATTATTATCCGATTCGCCCTCAACGTTGTTTTCTGCTAAATCTCGCTCCAAACTCCGCCCCTCCCCTTCCGTCTTGTGCATTAGATCGTTTAGCTTCTGCAACTGTTGAATTTAAAACATTCTTCATTACCAATTCACGAGTGTATTTTTATCATCAGCAAGTTTATTTATATGTATACATAACAAAGACAATTAGAGATCGCGAGTTTATTTATATCAGGGTGTGTCAAGTACAGAATTCATAAGTGGTATATATAAAGTACCTGTACGAGTAAGGCTTGTTTCTCTGACTTCAAATTCTCGAAACGAGAAGCTAAATTGTTGTAATTAGCTCGTAGCACGCCATACTCTTGCTCGAGCTGCTTCGACTTGTACCTCGCTCTCTTGTTCTGAAACCATATGGCAACCTGGCGAGGCTGCAGCCCCAACTCCCTGGCCACCTCAACCTTCTTCCTCGGCTCCACCCTCGTTTCGTTCTCGAACATCGTCTCCAGCGACCGGATCTGCTCGTCGCTGAACCTCCTCTTGTTCCTGTTCTTGTTCTTCTTCTTTCTCGAATATTCATATTCGTATTCATGTTCACTTCCCTCCATGGTAACTCGGGTTTTGTTGATGCAAGATTTTGTATGGTTGTGATGGGTCTGATAATAGGTGGCCTTATATATACAAAGTCTCTATGTGATGTTCATTCTGATAACGTATAGTGCTGTGACTCTGGTGCCTTGTGATCATTGTCTATTTTATTTACATCTCCTACCTTTTCCTTATAAACTCTACTTTCTATAACTTGTTTTGTTAAATGAATTAGGCTTTTGCTACACGACAAACTTGGGGCGTCGGGACGGAGCCGTTTTGCATCTTCGGCTTCAACATTAATTCATTTCTTAATTACACCTACAGAGGCTGATTGGTAGTGTATAGCAAAAGATATACTATGATACTATACTTTAATGTCTCCATTATCGTCACCTCCTTCGTCATCGTCTTCATGACTACTACTTAATTTTCTTAGTGTCGGCTGCATGAATCACGTTATTATGCCATCACAGTTAAATATATGTTTTTGCTCACACAAGTTTCTTCGGCTTTGTTTGCTTCCTCCTGAGTTTTTGGAGATTATGTGTTTTGATTATGAAATAAAACCTTATTATTAGCCCCAGAACTTTAGCTTGTGTGATGTTTCCTTCGTTTGTTCTTGTCCTCAGTCCATTTTCTGCCACCGTAGCTTTTATGGGCTTTATTATGTACGTGTTAAAGTGACGTCTATTTTATGAAATTTAGTTCCTAAATTAGCAATAATATTGTATTCAACTCTATGAATGATATTTTTCAAATAAATAACTCTATGAATGAGTTTGTCATAGAAGGAAATAAGTCCCTGGAACATTAGATCTATATGGTTATCTGATAGTTTTGATGCAATTCTTTTTTTACAAGCGTTTAGATTCTGTTCTTGTAGTGCTTTAAACCTCCGAGTCTTCTATTCCAATCTTTTTTTATGAGATTCTTCTCTTTATCTGTTGGGGAAATCTGGGTCTTACCTAAGACATCACTCAAAACTGTCTCTAAGCCGGCGAGACTTTGCTCCCACCGGGCAGGAGATCCGATCTCGTCGGCTTAACCAAGCCGGTGAGATATTGCATCAATATCTCGTCGGGTTGGACTTGACCAATACTAGCCTATCAGGTCTGGGTCCAATTTGTACATAACAATCTCCTCCTTCACATTGAGTCTCATCAAATCGGGCTACCTCCCCTTAAGCCCACAACTTTACCTGGTCTAATCAATCACACAAGGGCCCTTTTCATCCTATCTAGGTCTCACCATGAGAGGAGTCGATCATGGTCCCGGTCTTACCAACCATATAAGAGTACCCGATCCACTTAACTAGGAGAGTCTACCGAACCAAGCCTCTTATACTACTGTAGGGGAGATTCGGGCGTTACCGAGGAGGAGCACTCAAGAAAACCCCATACACGTACATTAGAGCCCACAATAGACCCAAAAGAGTTGATTTGCTCTACTTGATAGATTCTTATAAGATTTGCACAAGTGTGGATGATTATATAATTCTATTGCATCTAATTATTCTATTAGATTCGCTTTTCTCCCAACATAGTGGTATCAGAGGTGATTATATAATCGAAATCATGTGTTAAATAAAGGAAGCTAATACAAGTACAATGGCTAGTCTGAATGATTAAAATTATCATGTTTGAAAAGTGAAGATAGATGATCTTCTTTATGTGAAAGATTATTATCTGCCGGTTTTGAGTGATGCCAAGCTTGAGAATAATTCTGATGATGAATGAAATTTATTGTATCGTCAAGCGTACGACTATATTAGACAGTGTGTGCATGGTAATGTTTTAAATCATATCAGTGGAGAGACACATGCACGCATTTTATTGAGTAAGCTTGAGCACTTACATGCTCGAAAGACTGGTAATAATAAGTTGTTCTTAGTAAAGTAGATGATGAGTTTGAAGTATGATGAGACTCAATATGTAGGGGGGAGATTGTTAGGTACACATTTGAGTTCGAAGTCCCACATTGGAAGATTACAAGGTATAAGAAGGGTTTATATACACATTGAACCCTAAACTCAATAGGCTAGTCTTTTGGGTCAAAGGTGGGCTCCAATGTTTCTATGGACTTTTCTTGGGTGCTCCTGCTTGGTAAGACCCGGATCTACCCAACATCATCCTCTAGCCTCCTTTACACCTATGAAGAAATGAAAGAGATGTGATTTTAGGAACCCTATGTTACTTTAAGCCTCTAAAGAAGAGGTCGTGGCAACACCGTGGCACCTTTTTTTTTTTGAATTCCAGTATGTCTTGACGGTGTCACGATCGTTGAAAGGATTGTAACACCGCATTCATTATCTTGTCATGGCGGAGCTACAGGCTAAGACAACTTTGTCTCACCAAAAGTGTGTTGTCACGATCGTGACGAAATCGTGACAACATACTGAAAGTAGCCAATTAATCTGTCACAATGCATGTCGCGATCGTGACAGTCATCGTGACAACCTAAAGTTTTCAAATTTCTGCCTTCCTTGTCTGAATCGACTAGATTGAATCCCCGACGTACACAAAAGTGTAATGGTCGCTTCTTAAAAATCTTGTAGAAAAACCCTAATTGTCGAGTGGGGAATCTATAGTTATAAATCATGCCCATCCTCCCAATGGAAAAATGTAAGTACGACCCTCCACTCATGCTTAACAATTAGCAACAAATCGAGAGGCATGAGTAAGGTTCTTAAACATAACACAAACCCAATTTGATTCATGAAATATTCACAATCCTCTTTAAATCCAATCCTCAATCCTAAAACTTAGCTACTCATCATCATGTAACTCATAATCACAACCATAATCATCATCAAGTATATGAATCTCAAAGTAATTATTAATCAACACTTCAATTTCAACAAGACCTAAATTGACAATCTCACCAATTCTATCAGACAACCCTATATTAGCAATCCCACTAATTCTTTAGTGCTCAAACAACAAGTAAACCTCAAAACAATCAATTGCTTGTTCTCAAATCAACATTCAACAGTATTAAGAACATAAGATGAATTATATGTAAGAAATCTTCAAATCTAAGATTAAATGACTAATCAAAGTCTTATAATCCGTAAGGTAGCTATTACACAAGCTCTTTGTGGTCCTAGCCCTCTTACTTCCTCTCCAAGATATGAAGATCTTCAACTCTTCTCTCTTCACCCTTGGAGCTTCTCTCTCTAAACTTAGAATTGTAGAGAACAATGGGAAGGATATTTTGGCCTCTTCTCTACAATTCTTAAATACTATCTCATGCTCACCAAGGGATTTGAAGGCTTTTCAATTGAAATCTTGAAATTTAGAGTTCTGCGCGCGAGTCACGACTTCTGTGTCATGACTCATCCTCCAGGAATCTCAGAGACAACTGTGTGGTAGTAACGCCTAGGTTTTGTGAGTCACCGTTGTAAGAAGGAGTTTCGTGACTCTATGACGTTCTAATCTCCTCGCCGCATCAGCTAACGACAGGTGAAGTCACGACAGGGTGTCGTGACTCACTAATGTGACTTGCCTTAGTGCCTCACGATTCTTCCACTCCTCAGGTTTGCACCTCACGACTTCAATGGTAACAACTGGATTTGTGACCTAGATTGTTGTGACTTCACTCCTGAAACTTGGAACTTTGCACTCAAGCACTACAACTCACGACTTAAGAGTTGCAACTCGGTGTGGTATCTCGGGCTGTTGTGACTAAGGATCTCCCGCAAGCTTTCCTTCTTATGTGCTCTAGACTCGCGACTCAGCTATAATGACCGTGTGTCGTGACTCCACTTGTTGTGAGTCTTCCTTGCTGCTCCTTTTAGCTCATTTGCGTCTCGACTCGATCTCAGATATTGTCCCTCACTCTTTTATGCTCTAATATGCCCTTAAAGTGACACATTTTACTGAATATCATCAAATTTCATTAGTGCATGTAATAGTACTCAAACCACTCTAAAATACTTTAAAATCGAGGCGAAATTGTGTTTATTGTGAGGAGATTTGGCTTGGGTTGAGGTACAAACTCCACCTCATCATTGTCAAGCAAGTTATCTCTTCGTGAACTCCAACAATCACAAAATTTTCTCTCCAATCAACATATCATCAACCAAAAATACCAAGTATAAAACGGGGCCAAAATGGCTCTATAATAGCCACAACGAAAGCAAAAAAGCGCGATGGGTGAGGGGTTTACGGGCCCAAACGGAGAAAGGATGGCCCCGCATCAATGACAATGATTTAAATATTTAGGATATTCTTTAAAATGTCTCTACAGAAGAAATTTAAGTCATCCATGAGAGGTTGGCTTATGTATAAATAGGATATGTTCATTTTTAAAAACATCGAATCCTTTATAACAAAGTAAGAATATACCTCTATAGCAAAAGGTGTTTCATTGACATTCCAACTACTTAATCACATAAGTGAGATCGACATGGAAATAATACTTGACGACAAAGGGTCATATTATTTTTTATAGGGATAATGTCACCTGACTACCCCTAAAGTTGACGTTTTTTCACCTGGGTACCTCAAATTTTTTTTGGCATTGTGGGTACCTTAAATTTGCAAAATTTTCACTATTAGTACCCAAAGCTATTTCCGTTCATTTTTTTCAAAAATCTGTTAAGTTTTGAGGTGAAAAGACTAAAATCCCCCTATAAGTGGTTTGAATTTTCAAAATGTGCCCTTTGGGCTCTCTCTCTTCTTCCTCCATACCTCACCTGCATTTTCTTCTTCTCCTTCCTCTTCCTCGCACACTTCCTCTCCCACCTTGCTGCCGATGAACATGGGTTGTCGGCAAAATAAGTTTTTTCTGAATAGTTGGCGTTGCTGCAATAGACAAGCCAAACCAACAAAGCTAGACGAAAAACGGTGACTAGAAACGAAAAGAAGCGCCTAGACACTCTGCAGAAAGAACGAAGAACCACAACCCTCCAAATATGGCTATCCTCCAATTTGCATTGATAAAACATGTTTGGATCACCCCAAAAATCAGAAAAATGGAGTATTTAAGTTCAGTGCAAAAATAGGCGAATCACTGCTCAAAAAAAGCTCTAGGCACATCCTAAAGTCCTTCTTCAGACAACAACCCAAACCAGAAGCTCACCGGAAGCTCGCCGGAGTGCATTCCTAGAAAAGCAAAACTTCGCAAAATATAGTGAAAGATGGCGAAAGTCAAGCTCCAAGAAATCAGTATAATCCCAAAAAAAATACTATGGAATTGAGTAGAAAAAGTCAGGAAGACACCCACAGCTGACGGAGGGGACCTCCCAAAAATGCAGAAAAAACAGAGTCTTACAAAACAAGAATATTTTGATCTCGAAAGGAGCCAAAAAAAATTCAGGCAACATCTATGAAGCCTCCGGCCATCGGAGCCACAAAACCCAGATATCATAGGTCACCGGAGGGCTCCCCTTAAAAAACCAAAGTAATAGGGCTTTGCCGGAGAAGGTTAGAGGGCATTGGAGAGCCCAAAAGTGAGGCGCACAACTCAAGAAAACGTCTCTAAAAACAAGAGCAGAGACCCCTTCCCCGACGCTGCCTTTCCGACCCGAACCTGAACTCCATGGAAACCAAACAGAGCTTCCTTTTGAATATGTAAGTCGATCAGAAAGAAGCAGAAAATATGTTCTTCAATAATCTCTTGAGTAAAATGTGTTTCTAGATTTTTTTTTATGGAAATTAGTGTTTCTGAAAATTTTATTTGTTGTGTGTCAGTGGCTTACACAAGTCATTAGCTATGATTTTGAAGAAATTGAGGTGAAGACCTCGCCGAATTCGAATTGGGCAACATGGGCTATCGGAAAAATAAGTATTTTCCGAATTGGGCGGCATGGGAGAGAAAGTGCGCGAGAAAGAGGATGGAGACGAAGAAATTGCAGGTGAGGTATGGAGAAAGAAGAGAGCCCAAATGGCACATTGTGAAAATTTAAAACACTTGCAAGGGCATTTTAGTCTTTTCATCTCAAAATTTAACAGATTTTTGAAAATATGGACGGAAATGGCTTTGGGTACTAACGGTGACAATTTTGCAAATTTAGAGTACCCATAATGCCAAAAAAAATTTTGAGTACATAGGTGAAAAAACGTCAACTTTAGGGGTAGTCATATGACATTATCCCGTTTTTATATATGTATTGTCTTAATAAATTATTTATATTTCTCTCCATTGTTTTGTTAGAGTGAAATACGACAGACTATCATTACTAGGAAAGGATACCAAAAACAACTATTTTGATGGACATAGATCAAATTGCTCTGATTGACTAATTGCATAATGAACACAATCGGGTTGAACACATCTCTTCAGTATGATTATTGTGTTTGTATCTTTGGTGTGACAAAAGCTCCTCCCATTAGTGTTTTATCCTTATGTTCTACTGTTCACATTGACGCACGAGACTATGAAGGCAATGCCAATGCAAAACGTGCCTACAAGACATTATTGTAGAAAATATGCACTGGGTCAGTTATATTATCCATGCAATTCACATCATCGTTAGTAGCAATAAAATTTTACTTTTATTGTCATGGTGCTGTGGTAATAACTTGAGTATTTAATTTCGTCTGAGGTCATCGAGTGTGTCATCACTCGATAGTAGAACCCTTAGACTATACTAGAAAATTATACTCAACAGTCCCTGGTCAACGCATTCTTTCGACCAGTATGAGGTCGACTGATGATCCGATTTTACTAATCATAGGTATAGGTTACCAAGTCAAATCATAGATATCATTTAGAGAAATGATATTAGACGACCCGTCTTGAGCATGTGACATAGATCAAAGTACGCCTACACTAGATGGCATAACGGACAGTGTACAAAGTACGCATCCAAAACGAGAATATACGCAACGCCAAAAATGGAGCCAAACAGCCGCAACGCGAGCACATTCGCGCTGTGTACAGTACGTTGCGCGAATTCGTACTGCATTTTTTTCACAGTACGCAACCTCAATTAATTAAAATAATGATAAAAACAATCAGCCGCAATTACCAGATTCGATTAGCCATAAGCATTCCGGTAGCCGGACCCGAAAAAATCCAAATCGACCATACAAAAACCCAAATAGTAATCAACTCAAATCAAAATGTCAGGAACCGAACCTTTATAGATGAGAAAATAGAGAATCTACATCAATTCCCGACGTTACTCACTTTATTTATATGGATTTACAGATAAAGTTAAACAAGAAGAACTCAAGAATTCACAAAAATTCATAGTCGGCAGTAACTAACTCACATCAACTCTCCACAACCCTCACAACTCTCAACAACCATCACAACAACTTTCAGCAGCATGTACAAGTCCTCTTGGTCTCATTATCCTGACACAAAATCGACCTAAAATCAAAACCGACCTAGAAATAAACCCAATCTCAATCAGATTCAAGCTTTAGGGTTTCACAAAATATCAAGAAGAGGCGCTTACCGATTCGGTCGGGGAGGTGGAGGGTTACTGGTGACTCCTAGTGTCCAGCCTCACGAAGTGCATGTCCTCCTTGACGAGCCTCTCGTTCACGTCCTCCAGGAGCTCGCTTCCCTCAAAGGACATGGAAGGGCATCGGAGAAGCACAAAGCGGTTGAAGGGCGTAAGGCGGCGAGACCGGAGGCGAGACCTAGGGCGGGGACGACCAAATTGACGGAATTGGACGGGAGAAGGTCGTGGAAAACGGAGGAGAATTGGGTGAAATTCAAGGCGACGACGACGATAGAGGCGGAAGTGGCGGGTTTGGGCGGCAAGAGGAGAGTGTGGAGGTGAGGCGTGGTGGACAAAGAAGAAGAGAGGCATATATGAGTGTGAGAGGTGTGGTGGTCTGAGTGTGAGAGATGTGGTGAGAATAAAATTTCTGTGGTTGAGTGAATTACGGTGGAGGGTAAAACTTTAATTATGATTATAATAAATGAAAACGGGCTGCGTACCTGCCTGTACGCAACACGTTTTTTTATTACCTGCGTATATTCTTGTACGCAGCGCAAATTGACTACGTATTTTTTTAATGTTTGTAGCTTGATTGTCTCAAATAGTGTGGTGACAATGTATGATTATACTAACAATTGATAAAGAATTATCATACTCAATCAAGTCGAGATCAAAAAAACACGATTGAATAAGTAAAAATAACACCTTTATGCCTGGGTAAATTCATTGAACTAATTTGTCATAGACAATTAAGTTTTCAATCGGATGGAAGGAATATTATATATTTGATGAGATTTATGAGGTGGCTCACAGGTTCGGCTGGCGCCATGACAGAGTCGATGCAATTAATAACATAACACAGTCCCAACGTGGCTCACTGTGATTCTCTTTCCCATTTTTTATCCTTATTTTCTAAAAATAATATATAAAATAAGGAAACAATTAAATACATACAAAAATATTAGTTTTGGGGCAATAAATAAAGTTGCTCAAGGACGAGTATCTATCAGCTGTCACGCGCCAGCCAATAGGGTCGCGCCACCTGCCCCTCCGGTCAAAAAAAAAGTATGAGGTTACGTCGTCTTTTGAGTTGGAATTTATCTTCATGCCTGGTGACGTGTCCGAAGATAGCGTGGACGACACGTGAGCCAATCAGAAGTCGACAACTTGGTCCAACATGTGGGGACCACTTGCAAGTACAGGTGTCGAAATCGGTTTCAGGGTAAGGGACTCTGCATCCGCCACGTGTTCTCGCGGGTCCCGCTTCGCTCAAGAAATTCCAAAACGACCTTCACGTTAACTAATTGTTAGGAGACACGTGTTGAAACAAGATATGCAGAAACTGTGTCTCGGTAAGTGGATCACATTGCAGTATTTATACCAATACATGATAAAAAATGGTTATTAATTTATAAATAATATTTCGAATAAAATAAATTAGAAAAATATGAATATGATGTTCAAGCAAGTATGAGTATAAATCTGAAATTAATAATTAGGATTTATATAAAATTATTTTGAATTTTTAACTAAAACTTCAATTAAAATAATTGAGATAGTGCTTCTCGTACCCACTCTGTCTAGTTAATAAAAATTGTTACGCTTGATTTGATGAATATATACATGAAATGGTTGAAAAAAAGCTAAAAGAAAAATATTAGTTTTATTTCTTTAAAAAAAGATTCTTAATTCTAATGACATTGTCTGAAAAAATAAAGTTCACAACGTTTTTTAATATTAATGGAGTACACACGGCCAAATATTTATTTTATTTTTTAATTAATTGTTATTTAAATTTTGTATAATATCTTGCCCCCTTGAAATATTGTATATATGGATCTTTGTAAAAAAAAAGTTCCGAAATTAAAGTAAATTCTGATAATTTCTATATTTTTGAGAAAAAAATATATTAAATACTATAAGAAACAGATAAACTAAATTATACCTCCCATGCTCAAGAACATGTAATTTATATTAAACCCTTAAGGAGCATTCTATTATTGTTGTATGTCGAACACATTTGGAGATGCCAACAATAAATGTTTTGATTCTTAGATTCCTATAAATAAAGGTCTATGCTCAAAATTTGAAAGAAAATATTTATTATATCTTATGACCTCGACCAATCATCTAAGATATTTAATTTATTCAATAATTATTATTTTAATAATTTTCACAGTTAACTAAATACGTTTTACACAACTCAAAATATACATTTTATGAGATCGATCAATACACAATCTAAAATTTTCCGAGCTTCCAAATTTCATCTTCTTCTAGTCAATCATTTATTGTCGAAGTGAGTCATAGACGAATCCATTGAATTGCTTACAAATTATACAAAATGATGAATTTTAAGTGAGCTGACAACAAAAGGAAACAGTCAAATATATTTATAAGCAAAACCTATTTATTTAGGTGTGCTCAATTGTAATCATTCATTTATTATATACCCGTTTATTTTTGTTTCATGAACTAAATAATTTATAATATCCTACAATTATATAAGTAGAGCGATTTGAATAAGTATATTAAATTAAACTGATCCAAAGAAAGTTAACATAATATATAGTCGTATATTTGATTTATTTTGAAAATAATAAGGCGATCCTTGAGTCTAATTAATAAGTAGGGCACAAATGTGCGGTGCGCCTGAGAATATGTCAAAGTTAGCTGTGAATGTGAATATATATTATGGAGATGAAGGGACAAAGACATGTGTGAAAGTGACATGTAAATTTGTCGGTATCAGGCTGTGCATATACATGAATTTCAATGACAATGATTGTGATTCATGGTAAGGTTTTAGCATTTTGTTCCGTGCGGGTAATGTGTCAGCCAAGGGACCAATCTTCACAAGCATTGTGTCAACATATACCGACGTTGGGGTTAACTTTAGTCCCTCCCAACATCGACACATGTCGGGAAATATTAAAACTCATTGCCACCTTAGGACACAAGAAAGCTCCAATATCCAAGCTCTTGTTAAATACACTGTATACATAACAAAATGTGACTTGAGGGACTGATTTCGGACAATGCTAAATGTAAGGAGTTCGAGTTACCATGAACTACCTTTTTCTTAGATATTTAGATTTGAACTTTTTGACGCCTTAAACTTAAAGTAGTTAATTTTCTTAATATTTTATTGTTTATCGGTTGTTCAAATAGTCAATACAGCAGGTAACTCTGGTGAATTTTTCTTTTACATCTATACCTTAATTATTTCTTCTTTCTTCTCTTAGTAGTGTGTTTGCAATTTATACTTTTTTCACTATGATTTTTATGATCAAGTTATCAATGATGATGACAATATAGAGCTCCATAAATAGTGACAACACACCATATGCCACCCTAAAGACGTTGTAGGTAATGCTTTGCGTTAATATAAGAGCAGTATATATATGAAGCGTGCCGCCCTTTTTAGTGGGAGAGCACATAAATATCACATTATTTTAACTACAATACCCAAAATACCCCTTGATAACTACAATGCCCATTTAAAAAAAAATGGAAATCAAATTAAGAAATATGTAAATAGAATCCTTAAAGAGTCATTTTAACTACAATACCCAAAATAATCGTGTATATACATCCAGATGTTGTTAAGTTTGTTATTAGCTTATTTTTAGGCGATACGTAAGATGTCGAGCATCTGGTCAAGAAAGATATCAAGCGTTTAGTCTCAACATCTTTTGTGACACTTGTGGATCGCAGCATTGAAAAGTTTTCTTAAATAGGAGTTATATTGCGATTGGAAAGATCAAGTTGTGTGCAAGGCTTTTGGTAAGTCTTGATTGAGTCATGATTCTGGAAAGCTTCCTGCCGTGATAGAGACACTGAGAAGATATCGGCGTTAAGGATTTGGGAAACCTAAATCGACTAAGATTATGGTAACTCTAATGCGGTCCAGAATTAGTTTTGCAGCTGCTATAAAAGCTTAGGCTTCACCTTTAACAGCGAGCGCGACTTCTTATAGTTTCTTCGGTGAATTCATAGAGCTCTTAGACGTGGAGGACTGGCGGGCTGAGAGGTTGTGTGTTCCCCGAAGGAAGATTGTGTATCACTACCAGAATCGGAAGATCAAGTGTGAGTGATTGAGGGTTTTATGTGAAGGCGTGATTGATGGTTCACGCACAGTGCGAGGCTCGTAGAGTGGAATCAAGTTGGAGGCTTGGATTCAAGGGGAGTCCCTGAGACACATTTGCACTAGGAAGAGTATCATAAAGTAGTGGTTTGTGTGATAATCACCGATACTTGTATGTTTTAACTGGTTCCTTTATAGTGAAATCTTTCCACTGGCGAAACGCCCCCAGACGTAGGTGAGTTGCACTGAACTGGTTAACAATCTTGTATGTCGCTATTTTCTATTTTCTATTTGCTCTTTACTCTTTATATTGTGTTTGTCCGAATCTGTTTGCTGACAAGTCGTTAAGCACATTGTTCTCGACATTGTTTTTGACATCTTGTCTAATTGTAATAATCAGAATTTCACCATAAATCAACATGTTCATATTCAAAAAATATTAAAATTAAACATATTCATAAAATAAGTTCATCATCAATAACAATAAACATAACATATAAACGGGAGCAAATGATATATTGTGAAACTCAAATCATCATTAAGAGATAATCAAATCCTAAGCTAATCAGAAAATCAGTTCATGCTCAATAAAATTAGAATATGATTAGTTCATCATCAATCAACAAGTTGGTCCATCAGAAAATGAGTTCATATTTATAAGTTATAAAAAAATCAGTTCATGCTCAGAAGATAGGAATTATGGTTAGTTCATCATCAATCAACAAGTTGGTCCATCAGAAAATGAGTTCATATTTATAAGTTATAAAAAAATCAGTTCATGCTCAGAAGATAGGAATTATGGCGGTTCCATGAAATTAATATTGTGTAACAAACCGAAGAATGCATACTTTTGAGAGAATCACTACACTAAAATGACACACGGGCTACGTACAAAAAACGCAGTTAAATGACAAATGTACCTAGCTCGAGTTTTTGGCTACGTACAGTACGCAGTGCGAAAAACGCAGCCAAAAACTCGCATCACGGGCACACTCGCGCTGCGTACATTCCCATGTACGCAGCCCCTTCCGCGTCGCGTACACAAACATGCGCAGTCCCAATCCGTAATGCGAACACGTATGTGCGCAGCTTTAATCTGGGTTGCATTCATTAATATACGCAACCCGTTTATTTAAAAAAATAAATTAGATATTAAATTAAACAGAATAATTATGTATATTAGATAAAAAATAAAACGGAATTAATAAATATAAAATTAAACCAAATTATAATTAAACAGACACCAAATTAAACAAAATTAATAAAAAGAAATAATTATAAGCACGATACAGAGAATTCTAAATGAAATTAACAAACACCGAGCTTATAGAAAATATTTGATAAAATAGAATTAGTCGGAATCCGAGAATGAGAGCGGTGGAGGTCTCGGGACATTCTGTTAATCAACCATGTGGGCAATTAATTGATCTTCGCGCTGGTTCATCTTAATCTGCCTCCGTCTTCTCCTTTCAGCTTTGAGAACAAGCGCTTGTTCTGCCCGCCTCTGCTCGAGATCTCGGATCTCTTGCGACTGAACCTCGCTCTGTAGTCTTGTGGCCCGCTCATGCTGCAACTCTTCTTGCACGCGTGCTAAATCCAATGCTATCTGCGAGGCACTCGCAGGTGGCTTTTTAGGAATGAGTTCCATCAGATCGGCATATCCAAATCCCTGAATATAATTGTCACGATGCCTACACCCCTTGCCATATGGGTGTACCTTTTCCTCAGCTTTCTTAATCAGCTCGGTCTCCTCTACTACAACTCTGCCTCGGGGCAGGGGCGGGATGTAGTTTTTGGCCGTGATTGCAGACGGTTGTATGCCCAAGTTGAAGTACAACTCATGGCCAAGATCCTCTTCCGCGTCAAGAGGCGGCCAAATAGACGGACCAGCCTCCGGACGAACTGGATGGGACGACGACATAGAAGCAGACCTCGATCGACTACGCCTTCGAGATCCGCTTGACCCGCTGCTATAGGACATATGCTGCGACTGTGAGTTTATCCATCCCAAGCGCACCCCTAGGCCATAAAGCTACTGGTCCATCAGGTGACCCGACATTATCCATCCGTCTCTGAATGTTATCCAATGCAACATCAGTCTTTGGGCCGATATGTCGTGCCGGTGGTTCCTCACTATCTGAGGATGATGATGTAGCACTATTGGCCCCAAAATAGAATGACCGTTGGGGTGCTAGTGCATGTCGACGCAATCCAATGTACTTTTGCTGCTTCCCCTTCCCCTTATTGTTGCTCGGACCCTCACCAATACCTTTTCCCTTATCCCCTTTTGCCATCTACAAACCATTGAAAATCATAAATGACCGAAATACCCTAACTTCGATAAAAATGACCAAAATACCGTTGGTCAATCAAGAATGACCGAAATACCCCAACTTCGATAAAAAATG
This sequence comes from Geranium rotundifolium, assembly GCA_963920655.1. NCBI lineage: Eukaryota > Viridiplantae > Streptophyta > Magnoliopsida > Geraniales > Geraniaceae > Geranium > Geranium rotundifolium. The sequence goes on from OY987321.1 coordinate 18,354,729, forward strand.
ACCTAAATACCCTTGGTCGGTCAAAATGACCGAATTGCCCCTAGTCGGTCAAAAATGATTGAAATACCCTATTTTGATGGGAACTTGGAAATATGGATTGATGACTACCAAATGTTATCATGCAATTATCGGGGAACTATGAATACCTAATGTTATCATGCAATAATCAAGTATAAACATACTCTTAAAAAAATATTTAGCAGATCCATAAAATTCGAGCAATTATCGGGGAACTATAACTAATGTTATCATGCTTTTATCAAATATAAAAAAATTTATACAACAGATGAATATTATGAACCCTTGCAGATTTATCAACAGATTATAAACCTTAGCAGATCCAAATAGATTCAAAAAACCTAGAAGATTCAAAAAAACTATAAAACCTTAGTAGATTCAAAAAAATAAAACCTAAACAGATACAAAAACATAAAAATAAATTACCTTTTGAAGCTCGGCTCGGTCGGAGAAGCAACGCCAGAGACGGGCCGGCGACGGAGATGCCCTGACCGGAAAAGCTTGGATGGAGACAAAAATTTAAAAATAAGAAACCCATAGAAAAAAAACCTAATCTTTGAAAAAAAATAAAACAAAATCTGAAAAATTTACCTTTAAAGCTAGGCAACGGAGACGGTGAGGAGATCAAGCCGGCAATGGAGGAGATCAGGCCGGCAATGGAGGAGCTCGGATCGGCTCGGTTGGAGAAGCTTGGATGTACAAAAAAATCATAAACCGATAGAAAAAAATAAAAGGGAGAGGCTGACTTACCAGCGAGAGAGAGAGAGGCTGCGGGCGAGAGACGCTGAGCGAGAGAGTCGAGAGAGAGGCTGCAGGCGAGAAATTAGGGTTTTTTTTCTTATAATCCCCGACTCGTGCTACGTACACGAGTTGTACACAGCCCGAATGTGAATTAGGCTGCATACAACTCATGTACGTAGCGCGAGTGGGAGAGTATTAAAAAAAATACTAACTTTTGGGGGAAAATTTCCCTAAGTGTAGAAAATTACCAAAATGACCGATGGACAAAAATTAAATTTTGGGGGGAAATCTTGTATGCACCGATGGACAAAAATTAAAATTCATCCGGTAATATTATTAAGATCTAAAATTCCACGAACATTACATAAAAATTACATTTTTTCCTAACAGTCTAAAAGTACTTGCATGAATTTTTCTGAATGTCGGATCGTTGACGTATAAAAATTTTCACCACTTTTCACCCATGTGATAATGTCAGATCGTTGACGTATAAAACTTTTTTTTGCTAATATTGTGAGGCATTTGTCGAAGTGTTCACAGATGTCAAGCCACGGTCTACCTTCACGGTCTTCTCAGTATACCACTTACACTTGAATACAACGACCTCCATAACTCGACCATAAGTGAGCATGCACACGGCGAGAAGAGCACCGTAATACCGTAATATGTCCACCTCTTCACTGACTTCTATCATTACTCCCAATTTCTGATTAATAAAATTCTTCTCATCTACTCGCTGGCATACGAACTTCACACCATTTACCGTACATTGTCAATAAATGACACTCAGACGTGGTGAATACGCAAGTATTTTTCATTTGATCGGGTATTTTCTTAGGCAAGTTCATTAAGTAAACCAATTTAAATTGGGTTATAATTAAATGACTTAGCTAGACCACCCAAATTACTTTAAACCAATTACTGGTTTAGCTAATTCGCACTTGATTTAATTAAATCAAATTGCGAATATCCCAATTCTCATATTCTTCAAATATTGACTTTTCCAAGTCCACATTTGCTATACTTTCTTTAAAGTGTGTGACACTCTAGGCTCACGACCCGTTGGCAGACTTGCAAAATTACCATTTTGCCCTTTTCATCATAAGTGGCCTCTAGTAAGACATTATGATTACCCAAAGTTCGTGAATATCAAAGATTCAATTCAATCTCTTATCGTCCATGTCACTATCCTTTTATCATACCGATATCTAGATTGATCAAAATGCATAGAACCGTCATCCTAACTTATTAATCACTGTTTCTTGATATCTGAGACGACTGAAAACTGATACTAAGTATCTCATGCATGACCATGTTATTTCTTCAGTCATACTCATCAAGTGGCCTAAACAGATATCATTCCCATACTGGAGTATGGGTGATAAATCCCTCAGCCGTCTTTCGAGTTCACTCATGTAATTCATAACTTATCCAATCAGAGCCCTTATGGCTACCCTTTTACAAGTAACGTTAGACTACGTCAAACTTAGAGATTCATCACATAATGATCACAAAGACTCCTTGGTCTAAGGATATAATGACAAGCTATGATATGTGAGTATGCTCATGACAGTATATATGCTGCATATTCACCATCGGGTCGTCCAATACCATCTCCATGATGATATCTATGATCTAACTCTGGCACTACATTGCCATGATCAGTAGAGCATGATCATAAAGACTTAGCCTCATAATGATCGCTTCTTAATGAAGCTTAACTGATCAGTGACGGACTAAATGTAGTTCTTTCCGATATGCAGTTCTACTATTAGTGATGACACATATAATGATACATATCAAATTACATCTAATAAATTTCTACAACACATTAGTAATTTAATGCCAATTTATTTATTCGGAAAAATGTTAAAACATCACATATGTAGATCACTTTTATATTGGACTGGGGCACAACTCTAACAATCTCCCACTTCCATGACCTACACATGACTAACCCAAATTGGATTTGTCGGGTATATTTTTAAATACTCATATAACACATAAGCTAGTTGGGTATGCTTGAGAATACCTGCCTCACACCAATGCTACTCGGGTATTCCGACGCATACTAACATAATGGTAGTCGGGTATTTAAAACTATATCCTCATCTAAGAGAAGATTTCCGGCAGTGTAGTTCCTTATCTATAAATTTAAATATTTTAATCAAAATAAATTTTAATGTCGGTCAATTAATTATTCCAGAGTTGGGGTCGAAGATTACATAAAATTAAAGGCTGTAGCCGTTTGAGACGATCATCGATGATTATTGTAAGGTAAATAAAGTAGTTGCCTGAGCTTCAAAAAAGAAAGGGAAAATTTTACCTAACTCCTATTAACTATAATCGAGTTTCACCTAACCCCCTTAACTTCAAAATTAACTTATAGAGTTCCTTAAGTTTGAAAAAGTTTCACTTTACTCTTTTTAATTAACTTATCTGAAATTCTGTTTTTTTTTTCGCAAAGTGACGAAAATATCCTTTCATTAATAATTTTTTTAAAATAAATAAATAGGATTTTAAATATTTGTTTCTTATTTCTTACAAAAAAGAATAAAAACAATATTTTAGTATTAACTTTTTCCTAAAAAATCATTTTTATAAAAAAAGATGATTAAAATGAAAAAAAAATTGAAGTTTTTTTTACTACTAACATAATTTTATTCTTTATTTTTTATAATGAAAAAATTATAAAATAATTCAAAATCAATTTTATTTATTTATTTTAATTTTTTAATACAAGGGTTTTTCGCCGTTTCACAAAAAAACTAATAGAATTTTTATAAAAGTTAACCGGAAAGAGTAAACTAAAATCTTTTCAAATTTAAGAAAGTTGATTTTCAAATAAAGGGTGGTAAAGTGAAATCCGATCATAATTAAAGAGGTTCTGTGGAATTTTTTTCAAAAAGAAAAGCAGACCTATTAATATTTTATTCAATAAAATTTTTAGGATGCTAAATAAATCAATGTAAACTAATTGCTATAGTTTTATTACGTAAGCATTTAATATTCCAATCGTTTTATTTGTCATTTCTGTAAGTAAAATTTTCAATTTTTGTCATCTAATTGAAATGGTATTTATGTTAAACACATATGTACGTACTTAAGGTTATATAGACCTAAAGCACTTTTGTATATTAAATTGACAAATAGTGTGGATAACCAAATTAATCAAACTTTTTTTTCAACAAAAGTGTATATGTGCCGTAATTTACTGAAATTAATAAATTACGGTTTCATTTTTAAGTAAACGAAGTCTCCTAGGGATTTTTGCTCAATATGTATGGTTGGTGATGAATATTTTTTGTTTCTTGTGGTTGTCTACTAAATAATTGCAGCTGTTTCATGGTTTGGTGCAGCAACCATAAGTGCTACTCAATATGAATGAATTTAGATGGAATTGAAATCCTAGTCAATCACATCTATGGTGTTTTTTTTTGTTTTCTCACTTAAGGTTTTTGAATTAATGAAGAAAAATTAGGTGAAAGATGTTGATGCAGTTTATGGCTGAAAAAGATGTCGCAGCCGTGTAGATTTGTTTGAATGATTTTAGTGTGCCCGATCGTGATGATTATGTATATTATTTGATTAAATTAATGAGACTTGGTAGATTAAAAATTAGTACCGTACGTGGGTACAATATCACGTATTAAAGTGACAATTTAACTAGATTTATTTTAGATTGGAACCAGAAAACTCACCGAAAGAGGGGCAAATTTACTTAGTAGAAATATTTGTTTCACAAGGTGGATTTAGAGTTTAAATTTTTCATTAGGATGACATATTCGCAATATTTATCAGGGCTCGGTCTTGTTCGAAAAATTGTTTAGCTTGAATTTGACTTTGGCTTGAATGGTTATATATATATATATAGTTGAGCTTGAAATTGTCTCGAGAAAAGATAATCAAATTTATATTTAAGTCAATCAAATTCCGTTTTGTTTAGCTCACTCTAAAGACTATTAAATCTTGTATAATATGACTTAAATTCAACTTATTTAAATGATTCAAAAATTTGAATTCGAGTTAAACTATAAAATTAAAATGTTCTAACTATCTAATAAATTAACTTCAAGTTTTTTTTATTGGAGACTTGATTCACTACCAGAACTATTTAAGTTAAACTATATATTTATTTTTATATAGTAAATGAATTCGCGGTAAAAAATACCGTAATATTTTTTTTATCAAAGCATTTTCTTTCATTCATCTAAGAGTAGTAACTTACCTAACAACTGATAATCAGCACAACAAACAAACACAAACAACACTAAATAACAAACCATGTACTTGAGAACAAGACTACACCAAATGGCTTAACGGGTTGCTTACAAAGTACCCAGCCAAAACGAGAATATACGCAACACGAGGGAACCGCTTCGTGGTGCCAAAAAAGAAGTCAAACAGCCGCAGTACGAGCACATTCGCGCTGCATAAAGTACGCAGCGCGAATTCAGTCTGCGTTTTTTTAACAATACCCAGCCTCAATTAATTAAAAAAAAATATCATCCCCAATTATCATATTTGATTAGCCGGAAGCGTTCCGGTAGCCGGACCTAATAAAAACCCAAATCGACAATACAAAAACCCAAATAATAATCAACCCAAATCAAAATGTAAAGAACCAAACCTTTATTAATGAGAAAAATAGAGAATCTACATCAATTCCTGACGTTACTCGCTGTATTTACAAGGAATTACAGAGAAAGTTGAGCAAGAAGAGCTCAAGAACACACAAAAAGCCATAGTCGACAGTAACAAACTCACATCAACTCTCCACAACCCTCACAGCTCTCAACAACCACCACAACAATTTTCAGCAGCATGTGCAAGCCCTCTTGGTCTCATTATCCTGACACAAAATCGACCTAAAATCAAAATTGACCCAAAAATAAACCCAATTCGAATCAAATTCAAGCTTCAGGGTTTCACAAAATATCAAGATGAGGCGCTTACCGATTCGGTCGGGGAGGTGGAGGGTTGCTGGTGACTCCCAGTGTCCATCCCCACGAAGTGCCTGTCCTCCTTGACGAGCCTCTCGTTCACGTCCTCCGGGAGCTCGCTCCCTTCGAAGGACATGGAGGGGCATCAGAGAAGCACGAAAAAGTTGAAGGGCGTAATGTGGCGAGGCCGAAGGCGAGACAGGAGGCTAGGCCGGAGGCAAGACCTAGGGCGGGGACGACTAAATTGACGGAATCGGACGAGAGCAGGTCGCGGAAAGCGGAGGAGAATTGGACGAAATTTGAGGAGGCAGCGATAGAGGCAAAAGCGGCGGGTTTGGGCGGCAAGAGGAGAGTGTGGAGGTGAGGCCTGGTGGACGAAGAAGAAGAGAGGCAAATCTGAGTGTGAGAGGCGTGGTGGTCAGAGTGTGAAGATGTCGTGAGGATAAGATTTGTGTGGTTGAGAGGATAACGAGGGAGGGTAAGATTTTAATTATGATTATAATAATTGAAAACGGGTTGCGTACATGCCTGTACCCAAAGCAATTTTTTATTGGCTACGTATATTGTTGTATGCAACGCGAATTGGCTGCGTACTTTCCCAATGTCTGGAGCCTGATTGTCCCAAATGGAGCCAATTCTAAACAGTCCATTAATCACTAGACCAACTCATGATGGTAAGAAACCATAATTAATAAGAAATAAAAATAAAATACAATTAAAAAAATATATTTCGACCATGTGTGGTGGCCAAATGGCTAAAGGATGTTTCGACTGGCTAGCGAATAAAACACTATCGTGCTAACATTATATACACCTCTCTAAAAGTCTTTAACAGTAATGATTGGTATTTTGATAGCGGGTCGTCTCGACATATGATTGGTAATAGCTCATTCATGATCACCTTAAACCCATTCTCAAATTGCTATGTTACATTTGGAGATGGTGTAAGAGCTAAAGTCCTAGAAAAGGGGCAGCTCAACTACCCTGAGTCGCCTTGCCTAGCAGAGGCACTATTGGTAGAAGGACTTACTGCTAATCTCATCAACATTAGTCAACTATGTGATCTAGATTTGTTTGTTAAATTCACTCGTGATAAGTGTGTGGTAGTAAATGACCACCAAGAAGAACTCATGAAAGGAATCAAATCTCTAGACAAGTGCTATTTATGGTCTCCAACCTCAGCTCCACTGTCTAACAAATGTTTCCTATCTAGGGCACAAGAAACCAAACTCTGGCACCAAAAGCTTGAACATCTGAATCTGAAGAGTATGCAGAATATTATGTGTGAAGCGGTCGTAGTAAGAGTTCCAGACCTAAAAATTATTAAAGGAAAAATCTGTGGTGAATGTCAGATAGGCAAACAAGTCAAAAAATCGCACAAGAAGGTGAAACATCTTACCACATCTCAGGTTCTAGAACTCTTGCACGTAGATCACATGGGGCCTATGCAAGCCGAGAGCCTTGGAGGAAAGAAATATTCGCAATGTGTGTCGATGACTTCTCAAGGTATACTTAGGTTGACTTTATTCGTGAAAAGTCAAGACACATTTTCTATTTTTGAAGCCTTATGTCGGAGAGTACTAAGGGAGAAATGAGAAAGTATTGGTAAAGTGGTCAGACTAAGGAGTGACCATGGAAGAGAATTTGAAAATATAAGCTTTGCCAACTTCTGTGATGTTGAAGGAATAGCTCACAAATTCTCTACTCCTATCACACCTCAACAGAATGGGATTGTCGAAAGGAAGAATCGTACTATTCAAGAAATGGCTAGGGTGATGATGCTGGCCAAAGACATCCCTCCCCACTTATGGTCAGAGGCACTTAACACAACTTGCCATATTCATAATAGAGTCACCATCCGTCCAGGTACCTCGGTCACTCTTTATGAAATATGGAGGGGAAGAAAGTCTAATGTCAAATACTTTCATATCTTTGGATCTGTATACTATATACTTGCTGATAGGGAACCACGACGCAAACTTGACCCTAAAAGCGTTGAAGGTATTTTTCTTGGATACTCCAAGAACAGTCGTGCCTTTCGTGTGTTTAATAAACGAACTAGGTCCATGATGGAGTCCATAAATGATGATGATTCTGACCAACCTAGCGATGAGGAAGAAATTACAAGCACTCCAGATGTCGGGACAGATGTTAGCGAAAAAGCTCATGACTTAGAATATGAAGATGATAGTAATATTGTTCTTGACAAAGAACCTTCAACCACAACCGAACAGAGAATGAAGGTGTGCGGACTCGTCAGAAGGCTCCAGTGAACTACAAGGAGATGATTGATAATCTCTGTTTTATCTGAAAAATTGAACGTAAGAATGTGCAAGAAGCTATCAATGATGAACATTGGGTATGTGCCATGCAAGAAGAACTGGTTCAATTTGAAAGAAACGTTGTTTGGGAACTATTACCCAAGCCAAACAATGTCAATGTTATTGGGACGAAGTGGATATTCAAGAATAAGTCTGTCGAGCAAGGGAATATCACTCAAAACAAGGCTAGACTTGTAGCACAATGATATACACAAGTAGAAGGAGTGGATTTCAACGAGACGTTTGCTCCAGTTGCCAGACTTAAGGCCATCAAACTCTTTCTAGACATTGCTTGTCATCTGCGATTTAAACTCTAACAGATGGATGTGAAGAGTGCATTTCTCAATGGATATCTGAATGAGGAGGTGTATGTTGCTTTACCATAGGGGTTTGAAGATAACAGCTCACCACAACATGTCTACAAACTTAAAAAGGCCCTCTACGGTCTTAAGCAAGCACCTCGGGCCTGATATGAACGCCTAATTCAGTTTATAGTTTAGAATGACTATACTCGAGGGGGAGTTGATAAAACTCTATTCGTGAAAAAGGAAGGAAGCAACATCATGATTGCTGAAATATACGTTGATGATATTGTGTTTGGAGGAATGTCAGACAAGATGGTGGAACGTATATATCAACATATGCAGTCTGAATTCGAGATGAGCATGGTTGCTTTGCTAAACTACTTTCTAGGTTTTCAGATCAAGCAAATGAATGATGGCATTTTTATCTCTCAAAGCAAGTATGCTAAGAACATTGTAAAGAAGTTTTGGTTGGAAAAAGCTTCACACAAAAGAACCCCTATTGCCACACATAGCAAACTTACCAAAGATGATCTAGGTGAACCTGTTGATCAAAGCCTCTACCGCAGTATCATTGGAAGCCTCCTATAGCTTACTGCAAGTCGACCAGACATAGCCTTCTCAGTAGGTATTTGTGCTCGATATCAAGCCAATCCAAAAGCAAGCCATCTAACTCAAGTCAAGTGAATCATAAGGTACATATCTGGAACGGCTAAATCAGGATTACTATATTCCTTTGTCATATCCTCTACACTTGTTGGATATTGTGATGCTGACTGGGCAGAAAACACTTCTAATAGAAGAAGCACCTCTGGTGGATGCTTCTATCATGGAAATAACCTTGTTTATTGGTTCAGCAAAAAGCAAAATTGCATTGCCCTATCTACAGCTGAGTCCGAGTATATTACAGCGGAAGTAGATGCACTCAGCTTCTATGGATGAAATAGATGCTAACAGAGTATGGTGTCAAGCAAGATGTCATGACATTGCTTTGTGACAACATCAGTGCTATCAACATCTCAAAGAATCATGTTCAACGCGGCAAGACTAAACACATCGACATCAGACATCACTTTATTCGAGAGCTTGTAGAGGACAAGAAGATAAAGTTAAAGTATCTCCCCTCTGAAAAACAACTTGCTGATATCTTCACAACCCACCCATAACCCTTAAGCCATATCTACCATGAAGACCTCTTTCTCTCAGCTCCTGAACCCATCTCCTTCCTCGCACCACCTCCAGAACAACACCCCAACCCGTCACTCCCTCAATCTTTCTCTCCAATTACTAAATCAGAACCCTCTGGTTTGTTGGGATATGTAAGATCGGGACATCCCGAGATAGGCCGCCAAGAGCGAGGGCGCAAAATGAATTAAGCTAATTGGTGAAAAAGAAACCACAAAACGAACAAACCTAAGGTACATAATGAAACAACAAAATAAAACATATTAAAGATAAATTACTCAAAAAATGTGCAATATGTATGTTTAGTTGCCTAGAAAAAGAAAGAAAAGGAAAAAATCTCAAAACATTGTAATTTACCGTGAGGTCAGTTTAGAAAAACAAAAAATTATCGAATCTCATAAAATTGAGGCGTCGATGAGCAATTGAAACCCAAAAATTGGGAAATGAATCAAAATTGAAGAATCAATTGGGAAAAATCAGTTGTTGAAGATGGTCCCTCTAGGGCTTCAAGGATTTTTGGCTGGCTATTGAACATTAGGCTCGGTTTGTTATAAAATTTGGTGGATCTTTGAGCTTGTCGGTGTTTGTAGTTGAAAGAACAACAGTCAGAGCTTTAGACAAAATGAATAATTTTTTGGATTCTTATTTATAGTACATTTGATTATGTAGGAGAAGATAGTGTTTTTTTTTTCAGAATCATGATTGAATCATAGACCATGTGATTGGCCGGAAGAACAGTAGCGGATCATTTGGTAAGTTTTATGAAATTAATTTTGTAGTTCAAATCACACTCAATAGCTATTTGTTCTTGTGTTCTTACTTTTTTTGTTGTTGTTGTTTGATGTATCCTGAAAATTCTGAGAATCAGGGAAAAGAAAAGTGAGGGATGATAAATTTAAGAGATAATTACACACCAATATATTCAACTATCGGTCATTCTCACATCACTATCCCGAACGAAAAAACTCGATTTTGCACTCACCCAAACTATTGTTTTGTTATACTTAGCTTTAATGGGATTGAATATAACATAATTTTGAGGTAACAAAATCAATATGCCCTTAGTAGTTTTAACGGTCCAAATCCGGTCTGACCAATTAAAATTTAAAATTGATTTATTTTTATTGACAAAAACTATATTCTTCAAATTTGTTGATCTTCCAGTTTCCTTTAACTTGATATATTATAGGCTCGAAATGAAACTCACATGAGAGAGTTATGACAATCGAAAGTTTGAATATATTATCTAATAAGTAATCATTACAAAAATAATATTAATTAAAATAGTATTATTAATTGATAATAATAATTATTAATATACTTAAACTTTTTGATAACATAATTCTCTCAATACAAGTTCTGTTTAGGACCCATAGTATATCGAATCAGAAGATTAGTAACTTTGATGAAATAAGTTTTTGTCTATATATTATCAATGATTAACAATATGAATTTAATTAATAACATTGTTTTTGTAATGATTTTTTATTAAATAATATATTGAAACTTTTAAATGATTAAACTTTTTTATACGAGCTCGTTTTTGGTATATAGTGTATCAAATTGAAAGGAATTGAAAGATTAATAACTTTATAGAAGGAAGTTTTTGTCTGCATATTATTACAGATGCAATTTGTACAAACGTATTTTCACTAACAAAATGTTGAAACAAAAGAAGGGCAAAATCGTCATTTCACATAAATAAGTTTGTAATAATTGTTTATAAAATAATATATTAAAACTTTCAAATGATATATATATATATATATATATATAAACCTCTCATACGAGCTCGTTTTGGGTATATAGTGTATCAAATTGAAATGAATGGAAAGATTAATAACTTTATAGAAGGAAGTTTTTGTCTGCATATTATTACCGATGCAGTTTGTACAAACGTATTTTTAGATAGACAAAAAGTTGAAACAAAAGAGGGGCAAAATCGTCATTTCACATACATAAGTTACTTAACAAAAGAGTGTAGAAAAATGATATAATGTATGGTTTAGATGACCTACAAAATTTAAAAAAATTAAGTGTACTCAGATGAAAAACAGATTTGACTAGATGTACCTAGTTGCAATTACCCCAAAATACTAAACACAACATTTGGGCTGTTGTTATATACATGTTGTAAAAATTGTTCATCTTCTTCTTCCCCTGCGCCTGCAAAAAAAGGCAGCTGTTTCCTCGAGCCATTAGAGTAAATCCCGGGATGTCATATTGACATCATAAGTTTGTTGTATAAAATATAAAATGTCAGTGAAATATGATGATCTTACAAGTGAGCAAATATGTAATTAAAAATAAATTGTAATTTAGCTGTAACTTATCAATGAATTTCTACTGCTGCTCATGAGGTACGTCATACCAAAACACAAGAGCAGCCAGATCGCTGCCCGTACTATGGCATTCAGTGATCGGTCGAGGGTGAAATCGTCAAATTGAGGATGGTAGGGGACGATGTATGTGGATCAATGGGACCGGGAGTATACATATATAGTTTTCAAATCAGGGAACGACAATGGTGTTGATGACCTCTCGCTATCCCGAGTATGTGGTGAGAGTCGAGAAGACCTAGCCAGGAGAAGACCCGCCGTGATCTTCTCCAATACTTGACTCCAAAATAGTCTCTACGGTGTGCTCCTTCTCGCCCATATATGCGCTCTGAAAGTATTGCATGTATATGATGTCCTTCGAAAACCTAGCTGGTTTAGAAAAGGCTACAAATCCTGATCGAGTCGTGCATTTTAAATATTTCCTTTGAAGAAGTTGCACTATATATATGCGAGGAGATCACTAAAGAACTAGTTGTGGTGATGCAAGAGGCTAATTAAAGATAGCAGCATCATGACCATTACCAAGCTCATAGGAAATCTCCGGACCTTTGAGCTGGCTAGTAGCAAAGATCAAAAAATTAAACGATGGTTTTTCAGCAAACCGCACATCTTTTATCATACAATTAACGTGTTTCATGAACGATAATTAACATCAGAGGAGATAAATTATTTTCTAATAATATAAGAAATTCTTATATATCATATTCAAGTGTAACGAGGCCAATAGTGACAAAACCATTTGATTCTTAATCACTACTGAAAATGACCTCCAAGCCGGCGAGACTTTGCTCCCGCAGGGCAGGAGGTCTGATCTCGCCGTCTTGGTTCTCGTCGAGCAAGTCTCGTCAGGAAAGATGATAGCCGTCGAGATAGTGCTTCAATATCTCGCCGGCTTGAAGGTGACTAATGTCTCGCCGTGTTGGTGAAGCTTTTTCCGGCGAGTTATTGACAATATCTCGCCGGCTAGCTTTTACAACCTAGCCAGCGAGATTTTGTCAACATCCCGCCAACTATATTTGAAATTTTTTTGAGCAGAATCTGCCCAATTTGTCAATTTTCCCGTTACCTGTAAAACCAGCAATTCAACTAAATCCTAAACTGCAATTTGCATCTATTGAAAACAAATATGAAATCAATTGCAAACCAAATTAAAAGTCAAACAATATATGTATAATTAATGTCAACAAAATCCGTAACCTAGGAACCTACGAGAGTTGTCTTAGCCATTTTGTCTTATGTGCCATCATCTGCGCCGTCCTCTTGAACCTCTTGCTCGGGCGCGGATGTTCGTCGGCACGTGCTGGAGGTTGCTGTTGGTCCGAAGGCACTCCCGGCGAGATAGTCAGCTGCGTCAACGTCTAAGTCGGAGTCAGCCCCGGTGTCGGGGTCGGGGTCGGAGTCAGAGTCAAGCCCGGGGTTAGAGTCGGCGTCGGAGTCGGAGTCGAAGTCGAAGTGACGACGGGGCTCGGGGCCCAGGCCGGAAGCGGCATCCGCGTTACACCCGGCCAGCCGAAATTGACCAGTACATCCCGGATAGTGGCTTGAACCTCGGCCTTAACCCAAGCATCGACCTCGGCCTTAATCCGAACGTCCGTCTAAGCCTGCTTATCGTCGAAACGACGTTTTAGCTCAGTTATCTCCCCCTCTGCAGCAGCAGCTCTAGCGACTAATTCTGCCTCTCTCTCGCGAGCCTGTGCCTCTCTCGCGAGCCCTCTCCTCCATTTCGGCCGTTCTGGCAGCGACTGCAGAATCAATCTGCTTAGCTGAGGCCGCGGATGTACGGGCACTACCTCTCGGTTTGGGTGGTCGAAGGAACTCGCCGCCCATGCCAGGAACAACACACCCCCTCTTCTTCTCCGTGCCTGTCAACCGCTGAAGGATTCTGGCCTCTACATGCTTCGAGACCGAATATTGTTGTTCGGCGGCAGCCGCTTCTACGGCAAGTCTTTTGTGCCGCTCGATCTCGTCCTTCACTTTTTGGACCTGCAAACAAAAGTGTTAACTTGTATGACATAAAAAAATTCCGGTAAATTTATAAAGAAATGAAAATTTTACCGTCTCCGGGTGGCCGTCTTTTTCATAGACGCGCACATAAGTGTCAATACTCGGAAGAAGAACTCTAACCTTCTGTTTGAGTTGAGCATATCTGTCGAAGGTCAGGGAACCACCGCTATTCTTTTTCTTATTCTCAGCGAGACCTCTCATTTTTTTCAAGAAAGTTCCTCCATACGGACAAATATCAAGCGTTAAGAAAGTATTTTTAAATATTTGAAAGACTTAAAGAAAATATTACATATTTTTATGTACCTTATATCCTGGACTCTCAAAATAGTCGCACATGCACTCCCATTATTGCTCACGGCCTGTGAAGTCAAATAGGACCGAACTCCTCCCGTACTGAGAGTAGTTGCTCGACCACTCCCCCATAAACTCCCCGTAGTGCCTCTGAGTATGGAACGAGAGCCACTGGTAGACTTTATTTGGCGCTACGTGGTAGCGTAGAGCGCTCTTCAATAAAAATAGAAATACGTTATCAAAACGGTTTGAAATGAAATAATTTATAAATGAAAAAAAGTTTAGAAAATTACCATGAGAGCTCCCCATATCTTACACTGCTCAACCAACTCCAGCATCCGAAACCGAGGAGTGCGCGACAGTACACCTGTCCTTATATGACCGCCGATGAACCAGATAATCTGGGTCGAGTCAAATTATGGGTCCTTGTTGCTGAGGATATGATTTTTCTCAAAATCCCACGTGATTGACAAAGACCCTTTCTCTATCATATCTTGCATCTTCTTGAACTTCGCAAACCTACGCGAACATGTCTTCGGCTCCTGTGGCCCACCCGTCGATCCTTCCTTGTACGTGGTGTTCAGCGACTTGTACCACATGTGTTGTCTAGAGGGCATAGTCGAATTGCACGTGGTCGATCCGTTAGACTCCAATGTAGGAATGCACGAGGGACCGACTGTGGGAATGATGCACTCGATCAGCTCATCCTCTTATTCAGGAGCTTCCTCCGGAACCGAACCACCCCGCTCGGATCTGTTGACCTCCTCCTTGGCCGGTGTACCCTGCTGGGGCCGAGTACCCTCCTTGGGTCTAGTACAGCCTGGTGCCCACTTTCTACCCCCGAGCTCTCAGGCGGTGCCAAGCTCGTAAGATACCGGCAGATTCGGTCAAAATACTGCTTCTTCAGAGTCTTTTGTCCCCTGTTTCTTCTAGGAGGCATTTCATGCATTGACATGAATAACATATATATTAAATTCAAATAGCGAATTAAATTCTATTTAATTTAAAATCACATAAAGTCAAAGATAGACAGCCACATCTTATTCTTGGATTCTTTCCTACATCATATAAACGTACAATTAATAATCACAAGGAACATAGTTCAAGAAAGCAAGCATTATTTATTGAATCAATTACATCAGATACAAGAGCGTACGTATTAAGCAAGAAATTAATCACACTCGCCCATATATATATATATATATATATATATATATATATATGCTTCCTTAGTTCTAAAGCACGATGCGAAAAGAAAAAGGTATATAAAATTGAAGAAACATATATGTATAGTGATGATTAATGGTTGATTAAGGCAGTAAGTATGAGAATAAAAGGTCTATTGACCTTCGTATTATTGACATATTATATCCAGAAAAGAATAAAACAACATAATTATCACCTGAATTTCAGCAAGATAATGCGTCAGCCTAAAATCAAAATTTCAGCAATTCAATTTATAAATCCTAAATCAAAATTTCAGCAACTCAATTCACAAACCCTAAATCAAAATTTCAGCAATTCACAAACCTAAATCAATACCGAGACTGAAGGACCGGAGTGATGAGCTGACCGATATATCTCACAAACCTAAATCAATACCTTAATGTTTGACACATGTAATGTCAGGTCGATTGGCATGTCGTGATCAATTCAATGGCATGGTCAGTCACTTGCCAAAGATCATGTGTGACATGGTTTCTACATAACATAACTAATGACATACATTATAGTTTATTATCATTCTTTTATTATATTCCTTTCTGCTTGTTCGCTACCTATAATCATTTTGTATATTAAGAAAATGTTATCATCAAAATGAGTACTAAAACAGAAACAAATGGACGAGTATATATACTTATGTGGTTCCTACGGATGTTGGCTATTTTATATGGTGAAATAATATCCATTCATATGTGGCAACTTAAGACGCCGATGCTCAAATCAGAAGATGTCCATCCAGAAGTCTCGGAAATCACGATCTAACATCTCGCTAGAAGACTTTCTGGAGTTTCTTTATTTAGAAGATCTTCGAATATCAGAAGGATTATCTCTGTATCAACTGTGCAACAACAAAATAAAACATGGAAGAGACAGAATTGGCAAGACGCGTATGAGATCTTTTAGGAAATCCTAAAGAGAGTCTCGTCACATCTTCTACAAATAGATGATCGTTCCATCCCGTAGAAGGTGATGCTGTGTAGCTATATCTTAGTTCATAATATACATAGTTCCTAAGCGTGTGGGACTAGCGTGTTAGGGAGCTGTATGTTGTAGCTAAGATCATAGTTTGTGTGTTCTAAACAAAGATTCGCAGAAACATTGTTTTGTCGATTTGAACGAACCCGCACCAGAGGAGCTGAGTGCAAACCTTTGAAGACGACGACAAAGGAGGAAACGGAACAGTGGAATCTGTTCTAAGAGTAGACTCGAGTTGGTGGCTTGAAGACAGGGGGAGACCCTGGGTTAAGTTCACACTAGTAATAATACCGTAGAGCTTAGATTAGGGTGCTAATCAAGAGAAGTTTTGTATGTGTTATTGATTACATATAGTGGAACTTGTTCACTGGCAGAGTGCCCCCAGACGTAGGTAATGTTACACCGAACTGGTTAACCAACTCCTGTGTCGTTTAATTTATGTTCGTTGTTTTTGTTTATTGACTTTGCACCGGCACGATGTCTCACACTTAGTCTCAACATCATACGAGACATCTTTTGTTTAACCATAATTTCAATTGGTGTCAGAGGAGGCATCTTATTTCACTAGGTGTGTTCCGGTTTGACAAATTCTGGTATTAAGTCATGTCTGGATCTAGAGAAAGAGGCTCCGTCAACAGACCTCCGGTGCTAGACAAATCAAATTATGGGTATTGTAAGGCCCGTATGACTGCATTTCTCAAGACACTGGATCACAAAGCTTGAAAATCAGTGATCAATGGATGGATAGCTCCAACCTCTACTGATGATCAAAACGTCTCTCACATCAAGGCAGAAAGTGAATGGACTGATGCACAAGATCTGGCTGCCCTAGGTAATTCTTGTGCACTAAATGCCATTTTTAATGCAGTTTATCAGAATGTGTTCAGGTTGATCAACACATGTGTGGTAGCAAAAGACACTTGGGAATTTTTGGCCACATCATAAGAAGGGACGACCAAAGTTCGAGAGCAAAAACTTCAATAGCTCACGACACACTTTGAAGTATTATCCATGAAAGATGATGAGACAATCAGCGACTTCAATGTTCGGATTAGAGACTCGGCAAATGAATCATATTCGCTGGGAAAACCTATGACAGATGAAGTTCTGGTCCGAAAAACGCTTCGATCTCTTAGTCCTAGATTCAAGATGAAGTCGATTGCCATAAAAGAAATGCACGATGTAAAAACTCTTCGATTTGATGAACTAATGGGTTCATTAATGACTTTTGAACTCTCGCTTTCCGCTCCACATAGAAAGCTCAAGGGACTTGCCCTGACAAGCTCAACGGGCCCCTCTCTAAATTAGGTAGATTCTGAATCTGATGATGATACTGATGAAGCTCTTTCTTTGATGTTAAGAAATTACAACAAGATCATGAAAAGATTCTCGAAAGGAGCTGGGAAACATGTCTGTCAGAAACTTAAAGACAATGTGCCAAACAAGTTTCAGAAGGATGTCGCCACCCTCAAAGAAGCTAGAAGATCTGATCTAACGGGAAAAGGCAAAGGCATCGAATGCCATGAATGTGAAGGATACAACCATAGTTTCTCTGATTTGTGTTATGAGAATGGAATCGCACATGAGTTCTCGGCTCCTATAACTCCTCAAACAAATGGAATCGTTGAAAGGAAGAATAGAATAGTACAAGAGATGGCTAGAGTTATGATTCTCGCCAAAAATCTTCCTACACACTTTTGGGCTGAAGCGATAAACACCGCTTGCCATATTATCAACCGTGTCAGTATTCGACCAGGTACGAACACTACCTCGTATGAAATATGGAGGGGGATAAAACCCAACCTCAAATACTTTCGTGTTTTTGGGTCCACTTGTTACATCTTAGCAGACATGGACCATCATCAAAAAATCGATCCGAAAAGTGATGAAGGGATCTTTCTGGGATATTCCAGAAATAGCCGAGCATATCGAGTCTTCAATAATCGCACTAGAAAGGTTTTGGAATCCATCAATGTGGTCATAAATGACACTGAACATATATTTGAAAACATCGGCGGTGAAGAAGCAGTCATGCCACATGTCTCGCAAGATGTCGGGACACAGGATGTCAAGACAAATATGTCTGATAATGGGACAGATGAAGTCGAAGACACAGGAAGCGACATTGCACCTAATAATGTTCCAACGACTGTTCCAGAGCTCAGAAATCCCTCCAAAAATGTCCAAAAGGACCATCATGTGAACGAAGTGATAGGGAATCAGGAAGATGGAGTTCGAACCAGACAAAAGGTTCCAGTCAATTATCGTCAAATGATCGGAAATGTCTGCTTCTTCTCAAAGGTAGAACCAGAGAATGTTCAAGAAGCAATCAATGACGAGTACTTGGTGAATGCCATGCAAGAAGAGCTTGGACAGTTCAAAAGGAATGACGTCTGGGAACTGGTTCCAAAACAAGAAATCATCAATGTGATAGGAACGAACTGGATCTTCAAGAACAAGACAGACGAACTTGGAAACATCTCTCAAAATAAAGCAAGATTGGTGGCTCAAGGGTATACTCAAGTAGAAGGAGTAGATTTCAAAGAAACCTTCGCCCTCGTAGCCAGACTAGAGGCCATTCGACTGCTGATGGGAATTGCATGTCATCTCAAGTTCAAGCTGTATCAAATGGATGTGAAGAGTTCTTTCGTAAATCGGGGCTTAAATGAGGAAGTCTACGTGGCTCAACCTAGGGATTTGTCAACCCACATGCACCTGATCATGTCTACAAGCTCAAGAAAGCTCTCTATGGCCTGAAACAAGATCCTCGGGCCTGGTATGAAAGATTAACCCTCTTTCTAATACATAATGGTTATACCAGAGGAGGAGTAGATCGAACAATGTTCGTTAAGAAGGAAGGCAAAGATATCATGATTTCTCAAATCTATGTTGATGACATAGTCTTCGGAGGGATTTCTACCAAGATGGTGGAACACTTTGTGAGTCACATGCAGTCAGAATTCGAGATGAGCATGGTGGAAGAACTTAGCTATTTCCTGGAGTTCCAAATCAAGCAAATGAAGAATGGGGTCTTCATCTCTCAAAGAAAGTATGTTGTGAATCTAGTAAAGAAGTTTGGACTGGAAAAAGTATATCACAAACAGACTCCCATTGCCACAACCACAAAAATGTCTAAAGATGAAAAATGGAAAATCAGTAGACCACAACCTGTACAGAAGCATCATAGGAAGTTTGTTATATGTCACAGCAAGTTGTCCTGACATAACATACGCCGTCGGAGTATGTTCCAGACATCAGGCAGACCCAAAGGTGAGTCATCTTTCTCAAGCCAAGAGAATCTGAAGAAGTTGTGTCTACTGCTGAAAACCCTCAAGAAGGTGAGGTGTCTATACTTTCAAAAGAAGGAGATGAAGACCCAGATCAATATCTGAACAGTGCAGAATGCACGCAAGAGGAAGTGTCTGGTGTGCCTCCAAAGACTATTGAAGAGGCTGAGGGCACTATGAGTGATGAAGTTGTTCTAGAGAATCAAAAGGTTGTGTCTGAGAAAAGTCAGGATGATGGGACTGCTGATGTCCCAACTCACGTTGATGAGAATGTGCAAGAAGATGTTCCTGAAGTGAATGATGATGACTCTGGTCACTAATTCTATAGCAGAAGTGCTTGCTGATCTAAGGCAAGCGGTTGAAGACAGTGAGAAAACCGTTTCTCACGAGAAGGAAGTTTCTAATACATCTATGGCCATTGGTCATGAGTTTGCTGAAGAAGAAGAAGAAGAAGAGGTTGAGGTCTCTAAAGAAGAAAATATTGTTGTATTCAAGACAAAGTCGAAGAGGAAGAAGACTGTTGAGGATGTTAAACCGATAAAAAGGATGTCCGGGAAGAGGAAAAAGGTTATAGTTGAAAAGAAATCTGCCAGAAAGAGTGGGAAGAAGCGAAAAGCTGACAAGGCAGAAAGTCCTACCAAAACAAAGTTGCAAAAGATGTCGAAGCATCTTGTGGATGAGCCTTCCTCGGACGAAGAAGAAGTGGAAGTGGTAGAAAGGGCTCCCGTTGCGCCTAAGTATATTGGAGGACAGAAGCTCCCGAAAAATGTTCCGCCCGCAATGATAGACAACATCTCCTTTCATCATGTGGAGTCCGCTCTAAAACGGAAGTTTGTTGTAATGAGAAAAGTTGTTCCAGAAAGGGAACTGTCACCAAGCGCCTTGAAGATGGAGGAGATAATCGAGCTAATTACAGATGCAGGGCTCCTACAGAGCGTCTCCAACATTGGTACGTACTACCCTCAGCTTGTTCAAGAATTCATAGTTAACATATCTCCTCCTTTCGACATACCCTCCAGTTCGGAGTATAGAAAAGTGTATGTTCGAGGAAAGTCCTGCATCTTCACAGAAGAAGTTCCTAACAACTATTTGGGGAGAGACACTCCGGATGTCTCAGATGATGTCCCATCATTGAACAAAGTTGTCCAAGAGATATATGGGGGTACAGAGAATCAGGCCTACCAAGGGCAAGCTATCCTCCTCGGTTCTCACTGCAAAATACTCACTACTCTTCCGAATCGGCATCGCAAATTGGGCGCCTTCCACACACGGCTCTAGCATCACGAGTAAACTTGCTAAGCTGATATACCTGATAGGTACGCTCTCTACTTTCCATTTTGGGAAATTTGTGATTGACCATTTGATGAAATATGCAAAATCGTTCACGGTCAAGATGCTGATTGGCTTTCTCTCCCTCATCATTGGGATCATCCTGAGCTAGAGAGCCAAGCTGCTCCGAAGCACTGATGTAGTTGGAAAGAAACCTGGTCCTCTGTCTTTCAGCCCGAAGCTCTTTGAAGGATCGCATGTCCCGAACATCGGACATCCTTCTGGTGGATTGTCAAAGAGAACATCTGGATCCACTGATGTCCAGAAAGATGGTCCGACAGAGTTGTGCGAGGAAATCAAGTTCCTGGAGAACACCATAGACATCATGTTCTCTAGAAAGACTATTTGTGAAGGAGTGCTCCAGGATCTCTTGCAGGACAGGAAGGGAAAGAAGAAAGTGAAGGATGCACCAATGGAGGAGGACGCTGCTGATGTGGAAGATGATGAAGAATCAAGCTCTGCCAGCATTTAGATCGGTTAATACTTTCTAAACCTTGCACTCGAACAATTTCTTTTGGATGACCGTATTAAACTTATTTACCTCGGGGGAATATTCGAGTTGAACAGATGTAAGGCTGTTGTTGAAGCCTTGGTACTTTTGGGGTGGTTACGTCTTTACTTCAAGTTATATTTTGTTATCTGTGCATAATTGTCTTTGATTGCATATGCCTTATTGGCATATTTTTGAGGCAATCAGGGGGAGTAAAAGTTGAGGACTAGCTTCACGTGAAGAATGACAAGGAGAACGCCAAGATGGAGCTCACTGAAAAAACCAAAATTACTAGCATAATATCTTATGTGTCTTGTGTTTTGATATCTTATGGCATATATTGTCTAATCATATGTCTCAGAAATCATTCGGTCTAAGCTACTGGATTAAAAACTCTCTCTCCAGGACACGTGAAGAAAGGAGTGCACGCCCCAAAAATAGTCAAAAGAGGAGATTATGGTTCCTACGGATGTTGGCTATTTATATGGTGGAATGATGTCCATCCATATGTCGCGACCTAAGACGCCGATGCTCAAATTAGAAGATGTCCATCCAGAAGTCTCGGACATCACGATCTAACATCTCGCCAGAAGACTTTCTCGAGTTTCCTTATTTAGAAGATCTTCGAATATCAGAAGGATTATCTCTGTATCAACTGTGCAGCAGCAAAAGAAAACATGAAAGAGACAGAATCGGCAAGACGCGTATGAGATCTTTTAGAAACCCTAAAGAGAGTCTCGTCACATCTTCTACAAATAGATGATCATTCCATCCCGTAGAAGGTGGTGCTGTGTAGCTATAATTTAGTTCATAATATATAGAGTTCCTAAGCGTATTGGACTAGCATGTTAGGGAGCTGTATGTTGTAGCTAAGATCATAGTTTGTGTGTTCCAAACAAAGATTCGCAGAAATATTGTTTGCTTGATTTGAACGAACCCGCAACAGAGGAGCTGAGTGCAAACCTTTGAAGACGACGACAAAGGAGAAAACAGAACAGTGGGATATGTTCTAAGAGTGGACTCGAGTTGATAAATCGAAGACAGGGGGAGACCCTGGGTTAAGTTCACACTAGTAATAATATCGTAGAGCTTAGATTAGGGAGCTAATCAAGAGAAGCTTTGTATGTGTGATTGATTACATATAGTTGAACTTGTTCACTGGCAGAGTGCCCCCAGACGTAGGTGATGTTGCACCGAACTAGGTAACCAACTCCTGTGTCGTTTAATTTCTGTTCGTTGTTTTTGTTTATTGACTTTGCACCAGGACGATGTCTCACACTCAGTCTCAACATCATACGAGACATCTTGCGTTTAACTAGAATTTCAACTTAGACAGTTTAAATTTTACATTTTAATAGTATTAAGGACCGAGTTCAAAATATAATGAATATATGTAATGATAATCATCAAACACAGGTTCACATCTGAGAAATTGAACCCAATAGCATAAATTTAAACCCTAATAGCATGAATTTGAACCCTAAGTTCACAAATTTGAACCCAAATTTTAGAAATTGGACAAGAATAGCAAAAACTTTTTGAAATTGAACGCTAAATTTGAAATTGGAACCAAAATCATCCCTTAAGACGGGCTCGACCGGAGATAGAGGAGACGGTGTTGGTCGGAGGACCAGACCGAAGCCCAGTATGCGAGGGCATCGGGCGTCGGGCTCGGTCTCGGTGTTTGGCTCGAACTAGACAGAGGTGAGGGGTGTCGGGCTCGGGCAAGAACGCAGGCTTCGGGCTCGGGCTTCAGGCGACAGAGACAGAGAGGACGAAGAGGACGGAGGGAAGTAGAGAGCGAAAGTGAGAACGATAGGGAAAGTGAGGGAAATTTCTGTAAGTGTTAGGTGTATAATCCCTTAGCGGCGAGACTTAGAGCAATATCTCGCCGACTAGGAGGTCACGTACTAATGAAAATTATACGTGACCACCTAGCCAGCAAGATACTGACAACATTTCACCGGCTAGGTTGTAAACCCTAGCCAAACCTAGTCGGCGGGATATTGGTGTAAGTATCGCCGGCTAGGTTCGTCTAGGTTTTACAACCTAGCCGGCGCGATACTGTCAATATCTCGCCGGTAAAGGGTTATATACCCAACACTTACAGAAATTTCTTGCACCTTCAATTCCCTGACACATAACCTCTGAAAACATCGAAATAAGTCCACTAAAGTATCCACCACGCGCAACCCAACAGATGGTCGGATGATTATCGGGAGAATTCGCTAGAGCAACACATGACAGTCGTATGTCTTTAATCCGTAAAAAAAATTTCCCTGCACATTCACTTTACTTTTCAGCTAACCGGCATAACCGGTCGAATATTTGATAGCAGCTGTTCTTTCAAACACTTCGCCCCGCAACAGAGGCAACACAGTGAAATCAGAGGAAGGTCGATTGATGCCCATATTTGAGAGAGTTGCACAGGCATTTGCATCATCCTTGGTCTTCGACTTAAGACCAAGTACGGTACCCATGACATTATCGCATACATTTTTCTCGATATGCATGACATCAAGAGCGTGCCTAACCCGAATTGACTTCCAGTACGGGAGCTCCTAGAACATAGTTTCATGTGTCCAGCAACACAGAGCCCTACCTTATTTCGGCGCACACAACTGATGCAAACTCTGCACTGGGAATTCATGAAGTCTTGTCTGTCTTAGGACTTCCTCCGATGAAGGTGCATGTAGGGGTGGTCGTTCTTCCATTGCCCTGTTAAAGTCACGATTCTTGAATCGGTATGGATGAGAGGCGTGTAACCATCTACGGTATTCGAGGTATGACATTCTACGGCGACTGTTTGTAGCGTCGAGGCCGTTAAGGCAAATTGGGCATGCCTTATACCCCTTTACCTGAATTCCGCCTAACATTCCCAACCCTGGATAGTCGCTAATTGTGTACATCACGGCTGCACGCATCCGAAATTGCTCGCAACTTTTCCGATCATACGTTGTGACATCCGTGCCTCACAATACTTTCATATCGTCTATTAATTGCTGCATAAACACATTCAAACACTTACCTGGTGATTTTGGCCCGGAAACCAGTATCGATAGAATATTGTACTCCTTCCTCATACACATGGACAGGGGGAAGTTGAGGGGAATCTTAACCGCTGGCCAAATACTGTGAGGCATAAAAGCGGGCCCGAACGGGTTAATACCATCGCTCACTAGAGCAAGAAGCACATTCTGGAAGTCTGCAGCAAATGTTGGGTACAATTCATCAAACTCTTTCCATGATACGATGTCAGCTGGATGGACAACGTTGTTTCTGTCTCTAACCCTTTTCTCGTGCCAACGCATTTGGTCGGCAGTCTTCGCTGACATGTACAAACAATGGAGCCGCGAAATAATAGGGAAGTACCAGACAATTTTCCTTGGTTTTTTTTCTATTTCCCGTCTACCCATCTAGATGTCCGACAAATAGGGCCGAAATTGGCAGATTCGTACTGTTTATAGTACAAGATGCACCCGAACTTGCAAGCAGCGTACTTGATACAATCCATCCCTATCTTCTTCGCTTCGGCATATGATCCAGGGTGGATATTTGGCGACAGGTGTGAATTTATGTAATACTCACAATTCATGTCAAATGTTATGTTTGACGTTGCTGATTTTTCCTAAATGGTCATAAACTTCAAAAGCGCGTTCAAACATGACAAGTTAGACCCTAGATACAATGTGGTATTTGCAAGACGGGTTAGTTCGTAATACACGTCCATCGCTGCTTTTGTCGTAGGGTGCTCACCCTCCACTATATCTTCACCAAAGTGATCTGCCCGCTGGAATAAATCCTCCACAAGCTCTACAACTAGATCGACATTTCGACTACTTCATGCCTCGTCCAATCGAGATTCCCGTCCCGCACCCAACAACGAATTTGCGTTTTGCACTTCACCGTGACAGATCCACACAGTTTAGGTTGAAATCATGTCGTATTATAATAAGTGGGTACGTATTGTATTCTCATATTGGCCAATCATATTGTGGCAGGTTTTGCACGGGCATAGATATCGGTAACGACCATGTTGGAACGCATTTTTTTGGATAAACTTTATGAAATTTTCGAAAACGTCCATATACGCTTGCGACCTTTTATTTTCTATATTCATGCACCTATGGCGGTCCATAATTGACAGATCTACGTACAATACAATACAATACGTGATAGTTATTATATGCATATGTATTACTACACGTAATTAAAACTGAATATCCACAAATCGAAATCCCACATCAATGTACTAATTCAGAGCCTACCTCATTCACCAAAAATATACTAATTCATAGCCTATTTCACCAAAATTTCACAAATTCATAGCCTAGTTCACCAAAATTTCATTAATTCATAGCCTAGTTCACCAAAATTTCACTAATTCATAGCCTAGTTCACCAAAATGTCACTAATTCATAGCCAAAGTCACGGATTTTCTTCACAGCAATGCCATAGCTAAATCGTAATATCACAAAAATTTAAAATTTCACTAATTCATAGAATGGTTCACTAAAAATTCACTAATTCATACCCTAGTTCACAAAAATTTCACTAATTCATAACCTAGTTAAGCAAAATTTCACTAATTCATAGTCTAGTTCACCAAAATTTCACTAATTCATAGCTTAAGTCACAGAAATTCATAAAAACGTCATAGCCTAGTTCACCAAAATTAAAATTTCATAGCATATCGTAAACCCAAACTAACCTGCAACTATGGAGATCGACCAACGGGGACGACAAGATTAGAGACAACGAGGGGAACTCGAGAACCGGACTAGTAATCTTCGACTTTGTATGCACTCGAAATCTTCATCTTTGTCAATGGGTCCAAATTATCATTCACAAACCAAATTTTGACAAATAAACTCATCCATAGACCTTTTATAGAATTTTCAGAACCTTTTCCCGGCGAGATATTGCTCAATATCTAGCCAGGAAAGGTTATGACCGTTTATGGTCAACATCTTACCGTTGATGGTCAACAAACTCTTTCTCGACGATATTTTGCCCATATTTCGCCGGGTTAGAGTCGTGGACAACGGTCGGATGTTGACCATCAACGGTTATAACCTTTACCAATATCTCGCCTGGAAATGATATGACTGTTGCGTCAACATCTGACCGTTGACGTCTGTAATAAGCCCAACGAGATTTATAATTTATCGCCGGTTTGGTGAAACACACCCGGCGAGATATTGCGCAAAATCTCGCCGGGAAAGAATATGATCGTTGTGGTCATAATCCGCCCGTTGACTTGTGAAGCCAACCCGGCGATATTGGCTATATCTTGCCGGGTTTGTTTCACCAAACCGGCGAGAAGTTGAACATCTCGCCGAATATGGTTTTACTAAACCGGCGAGATGTTCAATATCTCGCCGGGAAAACCCTAATTTCCAGTAGTGAATGGAGACTTATTCTCTGTAATTTGAGCTTGAATTTAAAAATATTGGTCTTTTATGTATAAAATACTATCTTAATGAATAATTTTTTAATAAAATTTTTATATCAATTATTTCTTTCATAAAACATGTATATATTTTGTATTTGATTAATGTAAAGTTGGGGAAGGTATCGGCTACAAACACCCCTCCTATTACAAATTACTTTAGAATTGTTGGTGAGCATTAGATGGGAGAAACTAAGGGCTAGGATGATGATAAATGAAACAACTAAAATTGCTTCAAAAGTTGGTCACAGGGGCACGAACGTCATTTAGGAAGGCATAAAAATTTGAGATTTCATAAATCACGTAAACGATTTAATTGAATTTGTATAAATGAGTCATCCAAGCAACTTTTCTCTGATTTAGAACAATACGATTTGCGGTCATTGCAGAGTTTCAGTATTGGATGGTGAGGTTCACGAAACATGTTCGTTCTGGTAGGTCAAGCCATGTAAAAATACTAACTGAATCGTGACAAACCGATTGTGATGCATATCTTCAAAACAATATGGAGGTTGATGACAACGACGGATCTGCTAAACAAAAAGGTATTGTTCGTATTAAAATAGAATTACAATTTATGCATGATGCTGGTTGATTTTGATCGTCAATTGATAATTGTCGATCACGTTGAGATCTCTATACACTAACGAGACCAGTTATACGTTCGATTTGTAGGTAGTATGTCGATATTGGAGGTTTCCGTCGGTCAACAGTGCATGCCCCAATAAGGTACAATTTTTTGCTTTTAATCATCTATTGTGAATGGCCACTGCCGTAAATCAATTAGCTACTCCTAAATGATAACTTTTCATTTTATAAAATATTTTGTGTCATCATCTGTATTTCTGAAACCATTATTCTATAGTCTTAGTCATTATCGTCCAACATGCTGAAATATTCATCAGATCCAACATGCTGAAATATTCATCAGCTACATATAATTTATAAGTTTCATAGTAGAATATTTTTGCGTCATCTTCTTTATTGAGAAATAATGATTCTATTATCTTTGACCTGATCATCGAGCATAGTACAGATGTTTCATTTGCGTATAAGTTATATGTTTCGTTGAAGAGTATAGTTGTGCCATCTTTTGCAATGATGAAACAAATAAATCATTTCCTCTTACATGATCTTATGTGATTGCTAGAAATATATTATGTTTAAATGTTTCATTGAAGAATAAAATTGTGTAGTATTCAAAATTGACGAAACAATTAAACCATTTCGTATTGTATGCGACGGGGAGGGTGCAAATGACAACGAACCAGGTTTAATTTTCATGACTCTGCTTTCATCACCCTATTCCGCGCGAGTTTCACTAAATACCATATCATATTCAGAGCCTGCATGTATTTCAATTCATATATGCTTGTATTCAAACAGGATTTATTTCATTAGAATTAGTAAATGTGTCATCGACTTCGTCCAATATATAAATACATATCGAAGCATATTTAATGATTTATGTTATTGAACGATAAATATTGAACGTTTTTAGAGTTAGTCCATGGTTCTATAGTGGACGAAAATGGGGACTATGTATCAAGGTGCCCAACAACAATGAAACCAGTCGTGGGTATGAATTTCAGCGACTTACCTGCTGTAATTATTGATAAACCTTGATCACGTCGACTATGTTTCATGAAATAACTCACTTTCATCACGTGACAGAGATTCTGGTGATGGTGGTTGTGGCGTTCACCGTGTGGTTGTTGATGAACAAAACAACCTCAAGTGGGTATATGAATGACATTGAGAATTAGATTGTACTAGAGTGTTCACTGTGTGGCTGTTGATGGACAAAAGAACCTCAAGTGGGTATATAGATGACATTGAGAATTAGATTGTACTAGAGTTTTATTGTTTTATTTTGTGTTTCATGTATAAGCACGATCTTGTCTGAAGAAGAGTGCCCTTTATGAATGTAATTTAATTTTGGATTAATTAATTATTATATGTTTGTTGAATTTGAAATTTTTTATTTGTTGATATTAATCATAAAAAGTGTGTATTGATATAATAAATAAATTGTTGCCATGAAGATGCAAGGAGGGCGATGTGTGGATGAAACGTTATTGTTCGAGTTGAAACAATGCCATGAACAAAATGTTATTATTGATGAAAAGATTAAAATGTGTCATGATGAAACAATTAAAACAACAAGCAATGGAAGATTAAAATGTTTCATGATAAAATGTTATGACACTTTCCAACAGATAAGGATTAGATCTGAAGAAAGTGTCATCAACATTTTCTCATGACACATTCGACATGTGCAATGGAATGACTCGATGAGAAATTGGGAAATCAAGCATTAATTGATTAGTGAAAATCAAAAATTAGTTAATTTTCATAAATTCAAATTCCAGCTCGTAATGACCATTCTACACCACATTTAGCATAATATGGCCTCTTGGAACGAAAACTACATTGAAATTATGTTAACTTGACATTGTTAATAGCACGTAAATCTTAGCCGTCTGTTAATCAATCTAATAGTTACAAATCGTTTTAAGATTTGTAGCAACCGCATGTGTTTGTATCAACTCAATGGAAATAAATAAATTCAAGCAATCAATAATAATTAATATTTTCAAAATTAATGAGGGTAACATTGACTCTTCACGTTCTTACTTCACAATAAGAAAAAAATAATTATTTTTTATAAATCGAACTCATACTAAAACATATATTTAATTTTCACTTACAAACCCAATTAGCATCAATAAGGAAGAAATATTACAATTTTTCTTTGTATTACTGGATTCATTTATGATGTTTATTTTCCTTGAAAAGAAATAATCAGAAGAATAAACTTTTTGCTGATACACACTATTAGATTTTTCCTTAGGGACGGTACACGGGATATATGTGCGCCATTCTTAAGGGCGTTAGTAATGGCGCATATTCAGTGTGTGTTGTTCCTATTAATAGTGATGACACACATTCAATGCGCGTTGTTACTATTGAAGTAACGGCATGGGAGCAAAAAAAAAACAGTATGCATACTTATGTTTGTCTGTATCAACCAATACAAACAGTGTGCATACTTATGTTTACCAAAATAAGGCCGTTATTTACCAACGGTTCAAAATGCAAACGGTGGTGTTATGTCACATAAGGACGGCGCACATTCATCCATCGTTGCTATGGGTTGGTAACGGCATACATTTATATGTGCGCCGTCACTATCCATTGTTATATATTACCAAATTCTCCCTTTGTTCTTTCTACCCATGTCCCTCACAAATACTAATTCAAAACAATTCTTTCATTTTTTTAACGCCGGTGGAGTGGAATTTGCGGAGGAAAGTTTTTTGAATTTCTTGGTTATAAGGTACGTTTAAACAATGCATGTAATTTATTAAATTTGTTGTAATGAAGAAACCAATTTTTGTTATCGTATATATAGATATTAGATAGTTAGGGTTAGAGATGGATAAGATTTGTTAAAATGAGTAAGGAATTGATAGTAAGAATAGGCAGTTTCGTCAAATTTTTCAGGAAAAACTGCTTCACGAGATGGCGCGGAACGTTTTAATTGTACGTGCACGAGGTGTTTGTAATAGTCTTATGCACGATATGGACATTGTTTGTGATTATATACTAAAGGAAATATGTATTTAGATCGTATAAGATGTGGATCCATCGTGGAGAAGCATGATAAGATAGTTCGAGGCATAATTGGGATATGTGTTTGTTGTCAACTTCACAAAATCTGGCTTTTTAATTTTAAACAACAATCTTGTGCACCTGTTCGTGGAAGATAGGGTAGAAATAAAAAAGAACCAGGATATGGTGCATGAAGTCGAGGAGGGAGTCACAAAAAAACTACGACGGAATACAATCGATTAGTGACAGGATTGAAAAAGGCGTTTTAGGAAAAAGTGCTGACACAACTTTAGCAGCGATGTTATAGATATTGTCCATCAAGTAGAGGACGAAAATGTCCGATGCGGCTTTTAACGAAGTCCATTGGAAATTATTCGCTTACTTTTTCGCAACCTCATACATATACATCTAGCTACGCATTGATGAAACATAAATTAAAGGTAATCAAACAATCATGTGTGAAATACGATGCATGTTTTTATGGATGCAGTTTGTACCATCAAGAGCACTCGAATGAAGAAACATGTCACATTTGTGGATAGGAAAGATACGAAACTGTCGAAAATAAATTTGTTGTGAGAAAGACATTGTCGTTACTTATCAATGTCTGCTCGATTATAACGATTATTCATGATACCAGGGACATCTGGGTGAATTTTACGGCACTTGAAGTAGGAGAAAGAGGATGATGATATATTAGCACATTCCTCGGACGTGAGGATTCAATTATATTTGACAACATACTAGGGTTTTCAAGAGAAATCTGGAACATGTGAGTTATAGTCTGTGGCCTGTAGTCGTTATCCCATTAAATTTTCCGTCATCAATGTCTGTGAGAAAGAAAACAACATTCTCGTCATGTTGATATTCAGTCCAAAACCTTATGGGAAATGCTTGAATAACTTCATGCATCTACTGATTGATGAATTTAATCAGTTCTATGATCAGGGAGTTTCACATGGGATGGTTACAGGGTACATGCATTCATAATTCACACTGTTGTGATCTGGACAATCATTACGAGCTAACCACCCACGATATGATGACAGACTTCATCATTAAGTTGTACCATCGTATGTAATCAAAACAAATATGAACATGTACTTTGTAGACAATTTGACATGTACAAGAAAAGTGTGCAGAATATGAGGTATCCCGAAGGGTTTGTGGCGCAACAATACTTGATGCACGAGGCAGTGACCTTTACTCAAATGTACCTAAACCAAATTATTTCAG
Source organism: Geranium rotundifolium (assembly GCA_963920655.1). NCBI lineage: Eukaryota > Viridiplantae > Streptophyta > Magnoliopsida > Geraniales > Geraniaceae > Geranium > Geranium rotundifolium. Next base: position 18,386,481 of record OY987321.1, read on the forward strand.
CCAACAATATAGTGGGTAGCCCATCTCTAGGTTTCAACATATCAGTTTCTCCTCGTATGAGAAAGTAAAGAGCGTGATGCGAAGAGCTTACTTCACGCCATCTGAGATTGTATTGGCAAACTGGAAAATCATTGAGAATTGTCATGGAGCAGATGTATTCGTAGAAGCACATCTAGTAGGGTTCCAACACTAGTACCCAAGATTCCCTCTCTAGGACCATAGGATGTCGTTCAACTACAATTTTCGAAAAATGTGTAAGTAACTTGACAAAAAATGGCATGCATTCTTGATTTGTTGTACCTTGACCTGACGTTTATATACTTGTGCAAATGACTGTTCATGGCTTACAATGAGAGTTTGTACTACTAGCTAAAAACCCTCGTTAGTCGACCATTTATTCTCAATGATTATTAACGAGGTCAAGTTTTATGCTTGTGACTAGACAAGAATCGGAGAAATCAAAACTCCAGGGTTATGATTGAAGCAAACAACATAAGTTACTACGATGCTCTTTTGGACATGTGCCCTTAAAACCCCCAAAGGCATCCCAATCGTTATTCGACGAGAGGAAATTAAAGAAGGACGATGGGTTTTCTTCAGTCAACACGTCCACATATTTTCATCACAAAACCCATTTTACCTCGCCTTTTTGGCAAATCGAGTATACTACATCAATGACCCAAAATGTGGTCTGTGGAAAGTTCTGAACGTCATGTCTGATAGGGTTTCATACAAGTCAAGTATATGAGCACATGCCCTTAAGCTCAAACCCGGATACGAAGTCAGTGAACCATACCAAGAACTACATGTAGATCAATGTGAGGACCTCCAACCGAGTGGTATCACTATCAACCAAAGACATTTACCCCATATGGTTACAACTTCACCCGTCGCAGAACATAACAACAATGACAACTCTGATGCTAAGAAAGACATTTGTAGTTACGATGTTTTTGCTTATTATTTTTTAAGAAACTAGGAATGATGTCATGAAGAATATCGAAACATCGTGTACGACATCTTGGACAACATCTTTGTTGACATCTCGGCTCACATCCTGTTCGACGAAATTAAAGAAAATTTCCGTTTTCATGAAGTTCGACTACAACAAGGATTATGGGAAATCTCCAGCTGTATTCGACACGATCTGGAAAGAATATATTTCCACGCGTTTCCAGCTTGTCTCCTATTCTGGAAAGATAATCGACGAAGACAAAAAGGAAATCCAATTGGGTAGTGCATATGATCGTGGCTTTTGTTTTTCCTAGCAATAATATACACAGCTCTTAGATGTGAAGGTTTGCGAGCTGAGAGGCTGCGTATTATGTTATGGATATTGTGTGTCACATTAACTATTGAGAGTTAAGTGATTGAGGGTTTACTTATCGCGTGAGTAAAGACTGCACGCAACCAAACGTTCAACATCAACTTGAACTGATAGAGCAAGGTGATTGCTCAAAGAGTGGAATCAAGACGGCGTCTTGGATTCAGGGGAAGTTCATGAGATAGGTTTGCACTTGTAATAGTAGCATAAAGTATAGATCTTGTGATGATCATAGGTACTTGTATGTTTTGACGTATTACCATATAGTGAAACCTTTCCACTGGCAGAGCACCCCCAGACATAGGGGATGTTGAACCGAACTAGGTAAACAATCTTGTGTGTCTTTGCTTGTTACTTTCATTATTTATTGTCTGTCTTTATCTACGCAAGTTGTCATACACTTGGTCATAACATTATACGGGACATTGTGTGTGACATCTTGCATAACTATCTGATCAAAATTTCAATTGGTATCAGAGGAGGCACCTACTACTTTAGGTGAGTTCCTAGTCAAAAAATTTTGATCATCAAGATGGACAATACCAGAGAAGGATGATCTATTAACCAACCACCGGTTCTAAATGGAAGCAGCTACGGCTTTTGGAAGGCTCGCATGTGTGCCTTCATGAAGTCTCTTGACAATAAAACATGGAAGGCTGTTATCAAAGGATGGGATGCCCACAACTCAGTAATAGTGATGGTAACCTCATTGGCCTAAAGCTAGAAAAAGACCGGACTGATGACGAAGATAAAGAATCACTGGGTAATTCTCGAGTTATGAATGCCATCTTTAATAGTGTTGACAGAAATGTGTTCAAACTGATCAACACATGCACCACTGCCAAATCTGCATGGGACATCCTAGACATAGCATATGAAGGAACAACCAAGGTCTGAGAGCAGAAGCTTCAATACTTGACAACAAACTTTGAAGCTCTTATCATGAGAGAAGATGAATCAATCGCCGAATTCAATGTTCGAATTCGAGATCTAGCCAATGAATCCTACTCTCTTGGCCAACCCATGTCTGATGAGAAATTTTTCAGAAAAACCCTATGTGCACTAAGCCCTAGGTTCAAAATGAAGATCACCACCATTGAGGAAGTTCATGACCTCAAAACCTTGAAATTTGATGAATTGATGGGATCTCTAATGACCTATGAGCTATCTCTACCCAATATCGACAAAAAGAATAAAGAAGTTGCTCTCAAAAACTCAATATACAAGCAACCAGAATATGAGGATTCATACTCTAACGAAGATATCGACACCACAATTGCCTTACTCACAAAGAATTATAACAAGGTCATGAGGGGATACATTCGAATGGGCGGAAGGAACGTCACGACAGATGCCAAGAACAAAGCTCCACAAAAAGCTCAAACCGGATGAAATCTTGACAAACCAAACAAAAGTGTAGAAGGAAACAGCAAGAACAAAGGACCTCAGTACCACGAATGTGAGGGATTCGGCCATCTTCGTAGAGAATGCCCAAACTTCATCAAGAAACGGAAACAAGGATATAATGCTACCTTGTCAGATGAGGATAATGAGAACAGTGGCTCAGAGGAGGTAAGAAATTTTGTTGCATTTACTGCTGCCACTTCTTCATGTAACATTGGTAACTCAGTTCATGATAACCCTCATCATCTGTCTTCTAACAATACTTGGACTAAAGAACAACTGAACGAAACATATGGGAGTCTGTATGACAAATGGGTCGAGAAATCTCATATTCTTGACCTACATGCAGGACAGATCATCATTCTTACCATTGACAAGACTAGACTACTAGAGACGATAGTTGAGCTGAAACGAGAAGTTACTCGACTTCATGGAGAAATTAGTCATATGACAAAGTCAGTAAAAATGATGAATTCCAATACTGAAAGCCTTGACAAGATTTTGTCCGTAGGAAAGTAGTCTAAAGATATGAAGGGACTAGGGTACACACATAATACCTCCGCATTAGCCCAAACAAAGTTTGTCCCACAAAATGCCGTGGCTGGCAAAAACCTACAAGATGCTGCGACAGACCCTAAAGGGAACCCTACGGCAAATGTCATGACATCTTCTACAACATGCTCTTGTCAATCAAGGACCAGAAGACATCCTCCACCCACACATTAACCTTCTAGAACTCCAACTTACCAGTATTAGTGGATATGTCATTGTTGTGGACAAAAAGGTCATATTAGGCCATTTTGCTATCGCTCTATGGGAAGAAGCAAGCTCAATCACCACAGAATCAAAGGAGATATAAAGGTCGCCTCTCGACTCCTTAGAAAACATCTCGTCTTGAATGAAGACTAAAGAATCTAGTCTATCGAGCTAATGTTGCATACACCTCCTTGAGTTCCTCAACCAACAAGGACTAGTATCTTGATAGTGGATGTTCTCGACTCATGACAGGTACTATTGAGTTTTTATCCAACATCAAGCTATATACAAAGTGTTATGTTACTTTTGGAGATGGGATCCGAGCTCGAATCATTGGAAAAGGACTACTCAAGCATCCAGGAGCTTCTTGCCTAACTGAAGCATTACTTGTAGAAGTACTCAAGGAAAGTTTAATTAGCATCTGCCAGATTTGTGATCTGGACTTAGATGTCAACTTTACAAAAGAAGTTTGTGTTGTGAAGAATATCTATCAAGCTATCATCTTGCAAGGAGTCCGCTCGGTGGATACCTGTTACATCTGGTCACCCGATTCAAACATCCTAGGGCCGAAGTGTCTTGCCTCCAAAATAGAGGAAACCAAATTATGGCATAGAAAACTTGGACATCTAAAACTTAGGAGCATGCAGAAGGCGATCTCGGAGTAAGCCATTACTGGAATTGCAAATCTGAAATTCGTGGAAGGAAAGAACTGCGGAGAATGTCAGATCGGGAAGCAAACAAAGATGTCGCACAAGAAGCTACAACACATCACCACCTCACGAGTACTTGAACTTATACACATTGACCTCATGGGATCAATGCAAGTCAAAAGCCTTGGAGGAAAATGCTACGTTTTCGTGTGTGTGGACGACTATTCCAGGTACACATGGGTTGATTTCCCTCGTGAAAAATCAAACACCTTTTTGATCTTCAAGACTCTATGCATCCAGGTTCAACGAGAAATGGGGGAGACAGTTGGAAAAATAATTTGTCTCCGCAGTGATCATGGTCGAGAGTTCGAGAACAGTAGATTTGCGGACTTCTGCAACTCAAAAGGGATAGCCCATGAGTTCTCTGCACCAATAACCCCCCAACATAACGGCATTGTTGAGCGCAAAAACTGGAGCCTATAAGAAATGGCTAGAGGCATGATGCTAGCCAAGGACATACCGACCTACTTCTGGGCAGAAGCACTTAACACTACTTTCCATATCCACAATCGAGTCACTCTCCGTCCAGGTATGTCAGTAACTCATTATGAAATATAGAGGGGGCGAAAGCCTAACGTTAAATACTTCCATATCTTTGGATCCAGCTGTTATATTCTGGTTGAGAGAGAACCTCGTCGGTAACTTGATCCAAAGAGTGATGAAGGAATCTTCCTTGGCTACTCAAGGAATAGTCGTGCGTATCGGGTTTACAACAAACGAACCAAGACTATGATAGAATCAATCAATGTTGTAGTTAATGAAGATTATGAAGATGACCTAGAAGATGTTGCTGAAAAAAGGAGTCCTACCTGGAGCGTATCCCAGCAATGTTAGGAAGGATGCTATCGAGGATGTCAGTAGTAAGCCAGAAGACAACGATGCCATGCAAAATGTCGGTGACGATGAGGTAATTCCTGAAACCAGCGACATGAACCCCTCTCGGAGAATTCAAGTTAATCATCTTGCCTCTGAAGTAATTGGAAATCTAAATGAAGGCATACGGACTCGGAAAAAAACTCTTGTAAACTATAGAGAAATGATAGGTGATATATGTTTTGTTTCCAAGATTGAACCCAAGAATGTCAATGACGCCATCAACGATGAATATTGAGTCAATGCTATGCAGGAGGAACTGATTCAGTTTGAGAAGAACCAGGTATGGGAGCTAGTGCCCAAACCAAATGAAGCAAATGTCATTGACACAAAATGGATCTTCAAAAACAAATTTGATGAGCTTGGAAACATCACACGGAATAAAGCAAAGTTAGTAGCTCAAGGATACACTCAAATTGAGGGAGTAGATTTCGATGAGACTCTTGCCCCTGTAGCTAGGCTTCAAGCAATTCGGCTTCCAATAGGGATATCATGTCATATGCAGATTAAGCTTTATCAAATGGATGTTAAAAGTGCATTTCTAATTGGATATCTCAACGAAGAAGTTTATGTAGCGCAACCTAAAAGATTTGTAGATCCTTACTCCCCTAATCATGTGTATAAACTCAAGAAAGCCCTCTATGGATTAAAGCAAGCACCAAGGGTTTGGTATGAAAGACTAACCAATTTTTTGATTCTAAGTGGCTACACAAGAGGGGGAGTCGACAAGACTCTATTTGTGAAGAATGAGGACGGCAATTTGATGATTGCCCAAATATTTGTTGATGACATTGTCTTTGGAGGGATTTCAAGAAAAATGGTAGAGCACTTTGTCCAAAAAATGCAATCAGAATTCGAGATGAGCATGGTATGAGAGCTTACCTATTTCCTCATATTTCAAATCAAGCAGCTAAGTGACAGCATCTTCATCTCTCAAAGAAAATATGCAAAGAATATTGTCAGGAAATTTGGGCTTGAAAAGGCCTCACATAAACGTACACCAGCAGCTACACATATCAAGCTAACTAAAGATGATCCAGGAGAAGCCGTCGACCAACACCTATATAGGAGCATCATTGGTAGACTTCTTTACCTCACTGCCAGTCGACCAGACATTGCTTACTCTGTGGGAGTATGTGCACGGTATCAAGCTAATCCTAAGGTCATTCATCTATCCCAAGCTAAAAGAATTATAAGATATATCTCAGGGACTACAGATTTGGGTCTCTTATACTCATTCGACACATCTTTTACCCTTGTGGGGTATTGTGATGCAGATTTGGCCAGAAGCACGGCAGACAGGAAGAGCACATCTGGAGTATGATTCTACATTGGCAACAACCTCATCTCATGGTATGGTAAAAAGCAAAATTGTGTTGTCTTGTCCACCGCTGAATCAAAGTATATAGTTGCTGGGAGTAGCTGCACTCAATTGTCATGGATGAAGCAAATGTTGGCCGAATATAATGTCAGACAAGAAGCCATGACTTTGTATTGTGATAATGTCAATGCAATTAACATCTGAAAGAATCCAGTTTAACATAGCAAAACCAAACATATTGACATTAGACATCACTTCATCCGCAAGCTAGTCAAGGATAAGAAGATCGTTTTAGAGCATATCCAGACAGAGAAGCAGTTGGCTGACATATTTACCAAGGCATTGGACGCATTCAGATTCGAGTACCTCATATCGTTACTCGGACTCTGCACCATCAACCAATAAGAGAAGTTGATGGCGGTTAAGAGGAGTTAGTTGGTACCTCTTCATGAACCGGTCCAAAATCCCAACACATGCCATTGGGCCGAGCACACCAAAAGCCCATCCAAGTACAAAAAGAGGAAAGGTCGCATGAGTTGTATTGGCACCAACAGAATTCTCAAAACCTACTCTGTCTCAGTTTGTTTATTTCACTCCTACCTTTAAAAAATTCTCTCAAATCTCCTCTCAACTCTCTTCCTAAAATTGTGATTCTCGGTAACCATGGTGATAACCAGGAGCAACCTCACAGCAAACAAGAAGGTCACCGGCAAGGGACATGCAAAATCAAGGAAGATCGAGGAAAAGGTTTCCAAAACAAACAATCATGGCACCAATCAGTATGGAGTACGAATCAAGGGGTTGAATCCCAAGAAGAATGATGAGGGTTCGACCTGAGATGTCCCACCAGTTGAGTCTCACACTCCCATCTTTTCCCGATTTCCCAGAAAAGCCCGAACCAGAAGTACTGCTTGAAAATCAGGATCCTCCTCGCGAAGGAGTGGTTGAGGCCCTGATAAACTCTGAAAAAGAAGGGGAGAGGGATGATTCGACTCCGGTCAGTCATGGGCTAGAAAGAATTATTGAAGGATATGTTAGAGAAGAAGTTGTTGAAGATGACCTACTAATGACCACAGAAAAAGTTGTGGTGGAAGAAGAAGTTCTTGATTCTGAGGAAGTTGGCATAGAGACCAGAACCAAAAGTATGTTTGATGAGGAAGAAAACGGAGTTAAAGATGCCGGTCAGAACGAGATTGAAGGAGAAAAGGAGAATGAACCTGCAGATGTCGCAGGAGTTGTCAGAAGTAATGCTACTGCAGAAGTTGTAGCAGATGGTGTAACTGTTGCTGCCGCAAAGTTTGTCTCAGAAGAAGCCACAAATGATGGAGTGAAAGAGATATCTCTAGTTGTCAAAGAAGATGCCACCGAAGCTGCTCACACCGTTCTCTCTTCCCTAGAAAAGAAGGTGTTGGACGAACACGAATGTCTTGCAGCTATGGTGGAAAAGCTGAAAGAAAACAATAAGAGGAAGGAGAACAAGGACGCCGGCGGTCCCAGTAAAAGGAAGAAGTTGTTCGTAAAGGACAAAGGAAAGAAGGTTGTCTCCACCAAAAGGAGACTTGTTGATGAGGAGAGTGATGACGATGTAGAGGTCGTGGCAGTAAAGGAAACAAGATCGGTTGTTAGCCATAAGTAGGCCAAGAACATTCAGAACATTCCATTTGACAACGTGTCATTCCATTCGGTTGTAGGAGCGACCAGATGGAAATTTGTATACCACAGGACGATCTATCCTGAGAAATTTCTGTCCTCGGAGATCCTCGGACTCGAAGCCATGATCAGGCTTCTACATAAGGCGGAGCTCATGAAGACAGTCACCAACATAGGTAATCACTATCCATTGTTGATTAAGGAGTTTATTGTAAATTTGCCTACTAGTTTCGGCTCCCCGGATGAGCCGTAGTCTGAGGAGGTTTATGTCAGAGGCTTATGTTTCAACATCTCCTTTTGACATTATCAATGTCTTTCTAGGGAGAAAGTGTGTTCGCTCCGTTCCACCACCTGATCTGAACAAGATCCTCACAGAAATAACCGGCGATAAGAGCAGAGTATGACCAACTACAGGGACAGTGGCTGCCTCAGACCTTACTTCAAAGTACTCCGTACTCTTCCGTATCGGAGTCGCTAATTGGGCGTCATCCACTCATGCATCTTCCATCAAACTAGAGCTGGTGGTCCTCATCTTCCAAATAGGTACTGGTTCTACACTCGATTTTGGCCAATTTGTTATTGACCATTTAGTTAGACATGCCAGATCACAAGCTGTGAAAATACTTATTGCTTTTCCCTCTCTTCTATCTAAGCTCCTGGTGCACCAACACCCCACTGTGTTGAAGACAATTGATAAGGTAGAGAAACGTGGAGGAATGATTATGGTGAGCCACAACTGTTTAAGGGGAAACATGCTCTTGATCTTGTTAGGAGAAAGTCATGACGGCTAAGGCATCATCCAGTAGGGCTACCAACACTAGTCCTCCAACAAAGACTACCAGAAGGGACGTTATAATGCTCAACAGAGAAATATTTGTGCTTGACAAGGACATCATCAATCTGAAGTTGGTGCTGAGACATTTTTCTGAGCAAAGATCTCACTGTGTTAGCCTGCTGAAGACACTACCTCTTCCAGACTCCGACAACAATGGTTCCTCCTCCTCCCCCTTACCAGAACCAACTGAAGCCGATGAAGAAACCTCTCAAGATGCCTCTGCCACAGCATTTGAAGATGATACTACTAGTTCCAGTACTAGTTCTATTAAAACTTTATTACTTTATGGGTCTCCATAACTGAACAATTTTTATTTGTTGTTTGGTAGGACAAGTTCACTCACATTTCTCGACTACTGATCGAGGAATTTTTTGTGTAAAGTTGGCTATCTTTTTGAGACAGCAAGGGGGAGTAATGTGTCACGACGTCGATATAAATGCTGTAAGGAATGCTGACTTTAAAAAATAGCCAAAGGGGGAGATTGTAGTTATGACGTTTTTGCTAATTGGCTTATTTTTTAAGGAACTAGGAATGATGTCATGAAGAATGTCGAAACATCGTGTACGAAATCTTGGACGACATTTTGTCGACATCATGGCTGACATCCTATTCGACGCAATTAAGAAAAGTTTCCGTTTTCATGAAGTTCGACTACAACAAGGATTATGCGAAATCTCTAGCCGTATTTGACACGATCTGGAAAGAATATATTGCCACGCGTTTCAAGCTTGTCTCCTATTCTGGAAAGATAATCAACGATGAAAAAAAGGAAACCCAATAGAGTTAGTGCATATCATCGATTGCTATAAAAGCTCATGCTGCCCCCTTAGCAATCGTGGCTTTTGTTTTTCCTAGCAATAATATACAGAGCTCTTAGACGTGAAGGTTTGCGGGTTGAGAGGTTGTGTATTATGCTATGGACATTGTATACCACGTTAACTATTGAGAATTAAGTGTTTGAGGGTTTACTGATCGCGTGAGTAAAAACTACACGCAACCAAACATTCAATGTCAACTTGAACTGAGAAAGCAAAGAGATTGCTCGAAGAGTGGAATCAAGACGGCGTCTTGGATTCAGGGGGAGTCCCTGAGATAGGTTTGCACTTGTAACAGTAGCATAAAGTATAGATCTTCTGATGATCATTGGTACATGCATGTTTTGACGTATTACCATATAGTGAAACATTTCCACTGGCAGAGCGCCCCCAAACGTAGGTGATGTTGCACCGAACTGGGTAAACAATCTTGTGTGTTTTTGCTTGTTACGTTCATTATTTACTGTCTGTCTTTATCTACGCAAGTTATCATACACTTGGTCATAACATTATACGTGACATTGTGTGTGACATCTTGCGTAAGTATTTGATCAACATTTCAATGAAAGGTCAAAGAAGATTATATATTTGATAACTCTAATAGTTAGAATGTATGTTGGATCTATTATTAGTAAACTTGAAATTTGTGGTTTACAATAGTGACTGCGCACATTTCCACGTCTGTCGTTACTATTGCGGCGCGAAAAGGGCTTGCGCAAGTTTTCACCGAATTTTTTTGCCAAAATTAAAAATTCTAGCGAACGGTTTCAAAAGGACGACGTACTTATACATGTACGTCGTCACTACATGTTATTATCGGCGTACATATATAAGTGACCCGTCATTAATAAATGTTTAAAAAATTAAAGGATCGTGACAGTTACACACATTAAAGACATGCCCGTTCATGGATACATGCCAATGATAGACATAAATGTGTTCCCCATTACTAGTTTATAGCAACAACGAACATTGATAAGTGAGTCATCACTGTTGTTAAATTTATAAACTCAAAACCAACCATTTTTCTCGTCAATTCCTTCTTTTTCCTCAGTGTTCAATGTTCTCTACTCTCTGCTTGTTATTGTCATCGCTTGAGTCACCGTTGTCTTCGTCTCCACATGTCGTCTCCGATCACATGTAAGTTTCTTCTCCGTTATTTTAAGTTTTCGTTTTTAGATTGTAAAAATTTTGATTTTTATATTGCTAAAAATTCATATTAGTTTAGATTAGTTTAATTCTGATTTACACAAATTAGATTTTTAAATAGTTTAGTTTCGATTTTTAATATGATTGACATGAATTAGGTTTAATTATTTTGTAATTATATTTTAATTTTTTTATTTTTTATGAAATTATATTTTAAATTAGTCTAGTTTAAATATTTATTATGTATTTACATGAGTTCGATTAATTAGTTTTTAATTATATTTTTAATAGTTTTAGTTTTTATGAAATTAGATTTTTAACATGTATAATTAGCATAATTTATGGAAAGATTATTTTTTTCATTGGCATGATTTAATTTTTGTTATTGGCATGATATTTTTTTCCTGACTTTTTCTTGCAAGTTGGATTGTAATTGGCATGCTTTTTTTGCTCCTTATTTTTTTTGTTAATTAATGCATTATTAAATTAAAATGATTAATAGGGTAAATTAGGTAAAAATTACCCGACGATGGTAATTTTTAATGTAGTTAAATATTTAATAGTTTGAAGAATAATATCTCTATGTAATTTTAGATAATAGGATCTAAACGAGGTTGTGTCCAACTTACTGAGTTGTTACGGTGTAGAAAGTGGGATGCACCCTCGTCGGCCTCATTCTCACTGGCGTGGTATGAGGGTTTGTATGTGCCGAAGCCTCCCGAGCCAACTGTGGAATCTCCACAACACATACCCTCCCTTCCAGATAATATTGGGCCCGAGATGGGAGATAGGATATGACTTACCTCACTCAGTGATGAAACTGGGCCCTACCACGGAGGACATGGATATTATGATGGTGTTGATCCGGTCGATCCACAATACTCCGGAGTTGCTCCCGCTGAGGAGGGTGCATCCACTACAAGAGTTTTGTCACAAGGACGGTGCACACAACGCGCAGGCGGGAGGCCAAAAAACGCAAGTATAAGGTAAGGACGGCACATGGTGCGCAGTCGTTAGCGCGCTGTTGGTAAGCCGCAGTTCGAAGCTAACGACAATATGGTTTATGCCTGCGCACACAACCGGTGCGCTGTTCTTACCGTGGCTTACGCCTGCGCACGTTATCTATGTGCGCAGGCGTAAAGACAATATGGTGTAGTGATCGAGCTCCGGTCCTCGACTAAACGAATACATCTATTCGTACCTGAAGGACCTAGAGGACATCGAGATGGAGCTATACTTTGATGAATACACCAATGATGAATGGATGGGGACAAAATCTTAAGAGGTCCCGTTGAAGAGGCCTCGATCGGAGCTTAGTTTAAATAAGGAGGAGTGCGAGAAAGAGAAGAACATAAGTCGTCATCTTCGATTGGAGTAGCAAAATAAATGACCTTTCTACAATTGGTCGAAGCACGTTTTCACAATCCCTCATCTTGTGAACACTGAAATTTTGATCAACTAGTCGTGCAAGATGCTACACACAATGTTATGTATGATGTTATAACACCGTGTATGACTTCTTGTGTAGATAACACGGGACAGTAAATATAAAGCTAAATAAACAATGACACAGCAGATTGTTTACCCAGTTCGGTGCAACGTTACCTACGTTTGGGGGCTCTCAGCCTAGTGGAAAGATTTCACTTATCAGTAATTCTTCAGAACATACAAGTACCTGTGATCATCCCTAGATCTATACTTTATGCTACTTATTACAATGCAACCTATCTCATGGTCTCCCCCTGAATCCAAGACTCCGTCTTGATTCCACTCTTCGAGCAATCGCTTTACTCTGTCGGTTCAAGTCGTCGTTTGAACTTGATTGTTGCGTGCAGTCTTCACTCACACGATCAGCAGATCCACAATCACCTAACTCTCAATAGTTATGGTGATACACAATATCCTTAGCACAATCTGCAACCTCTCAGCCCGCAAACCTTCACGTCTAAGAACTTTGCAAATTATTGCTATGAAACAAATAAAGAACCACACGATTGCTAAGGAGTTAGCCTAAGCTTTTATAGAAATCGAGGATGAGTACTAACCCTAATGTATTTTCTCTTAATCACCGTCTTTCTTCTTTCCAGAATCGGAGTCGTTCTGGAATTTCCTAAACGTCTTCGTACTTCCTGTAGAATCTGGACTTTCCTGATTTCTGTCGATCAGGATATTTTCCGAGATGTCGTCAACAATGTCACACAAGATGTCACATATGATGCTTCGACATTCTTCATGACATTTTCTCTAGTTCCTTAAAAATAAGCCAATCGCCAAAAGCGTCGTAACTACAATCTCTCCCTTTGGCTATTTTTAAGGTCAACAATCTTTGTCACATTCCGCGTCGCATTTGTCGTCATCTTTTGCTTGTAAATCGATCGGCATTTATTAAGTCTTTGTTCGCGTTTTGCGTATCATTGCGTCATTGCGTCGCCTTGTGTATTGCGTCGTTGCGTCGCCTTGCGTATCATCGCGTCGTCGCATCGTCACCTTATCTTACTCCCCCTTGCTGGCTCAAAAAGAGCCAAACTTAAACAAATATTTCTAACAAACAGGGTAATAAGAAACAAACACAAACTTAACTCATACATATCCTCGATCAGCAGTCAAGAATACATATGAAACGGTGTTTAAAAAAATACAAATTAAAAGTTGTTTAGTTTTGTACGGAAACCAGAAAGTACTTAAATTCAAATAGAACTGCTGCTGGAACTAGCAGTCTCTTCTTCTGTAGCATCGGTAGAGGCATCTTGAGGAGTGTCTTCAGTAGCATTGGGTAGAGAGGAGGAATCATCATTTTCTGAGCCTGGAGGAGACATTAATTTCAGCAGGTTGGCACAGTGAGATCTTCGCTGGGAGAGATACTTCAGAGCCGTCTTTAGATTGATGATGTCCTTGTCAAGTACGGTTATCTCTCTTTCAAGCATGATTGCATCCCTGCTGGTGGTCTTGGTTAGAGGGGCGGCACTTGTGGCTTGACTGGTCGTCGCCTTGGTCAGCTTGGCTTCTGGCCTGACAAGATCAGGAGCATGCTTTCCCTCGAACAGCTTGTGGCTCACCACAATCAGTCCTCCGCGTTTGCCAGCCTTATCAGTTGCCTTCAACACTCTAGGGTGTTGATGCACTAGTAACTCAGAGATAAGGGAGGGAAAGGTAATAGGTATCTTCACAGCTAGTGATTTTGCATGTCTAATAATATGATCAATAACAAACTGCCCAAAATCAAGCGTGGAACCAGTACCTATTTGGAAGATGAGTATTGCCAGCTCCGGTTTGATGAAGGATGCGTGTGTGGAGCAAGCCCAGATCGCTACTCCGATACGGAATAGGATGGAGTACTTGGATGTGAGGTCTGAGGCTGCCACGGTGCCCTTGGTAGGCCACATTCTGCTTTTGTCTCCAGTAATCTCCTTGAGGGCTTTGTTTAGGTCAGGTGGAGGCACAGAATGAACACACTTTCTCCCCAGGAAGGTATTAATGATGTCAGAGGAAATGTTGAAGCACAGGCCTCTGACATATACCTTCTCACAATCCGGATCATCCGGAGTCCCAAATCCAGTAGGCAAGTTAATAATGAATTCTTTGACCAAAAGGGGATAGTGGTTACCAATGTTAGTGACGGTCTTCATGAGTTCTGCCTGCTCCAGGAGTTGGACAATGGCTTCTAGTCCCAGTAACTCCGAAGACAGGGTCTTCTCAGTACTATTAGCGGCGGCACTGTTTTCCTTCTCTGCTTCTTCCAGATCGGTATCCCCGTCTCTGGCTTCTTCTTTCTCAGATTCTTCCTCGGCTTCTTCCGAGTCAGCAACTTCTTCTTCTCCTACCACAGCCTCCTCTCTGGCTTCTGGAATGACATCTTTCACACCTTCTTCTTCTTCCCCTTCTCCTTCAGCAATCCGTTCTAACCCATGACTGACTGGGGTCAAGTCATTCTTTTCCCCTTCCGGATTTATCAGTTCCTCTACCACACCTTCTTGAGGAGGGTCTTGATTTTCCAGTAGCGATTCTAACAAGTCGCTATTTCTAGAGGTGTCAGTGTTCGATATAACAAAAGAATCGATATCTGGGACACTTGCTGATACTGGAACAGGAATAATCTGCATGGAAGCTTCTCGACTTCCTTGGCCAAGATCAGTCTCTCGCTCAGGCCCTGTCAGATTCGTCATGGAGAATGCAGAGCTTCCGGTTCGGGTCCGTTTGGGGACTCGGGAAAAAACTGGTATTGGTGCTTCTTCCGGTGGAATTTCTCTAGAGGATCCCTCGGCATTCTTCTGTGTCTTTGGTCCTTTGATTCGGACCCCATGTTTGTTGGTGCTTGGATTGCTGTTCTTGGAGCTTTTGGCTTCGGCCTTCTTGGGTTTGGATGGTCGATTATCAGTGGCTTTCTTTGGCACTAGAGTGCTCATTGTTTTCACCATGTTTGTGTGGGTAGTGAGGTTTTCGTTACAGGGTTTGAGAGGTGTGAGAGATGAGAGCAAAAACGAGAAAAGGCATAATAGGTTTTGTTTTTGAAAACAAGTTAATTCAAATCAAATATGTTGGAGACAAAGCGTATCTCGCGACCTTTCCTCTCTTTATATGGGCTTTTGGTATGCTTGGCCCAATGGTATGTGTTGGGATTTTGAACCGGTTCATGAAGAGGTACCAACCAACTCCTCTCAACCGTTTTTTCAACTTCTATTGGTCGTTGATGGTGCACAAACCGAGTGACGTCCTGAGGTACTCAAATCTGCTTGCATCTAATGCCTTTGTGAAAATGTCAGCAAGTTGCTTCTCTGTATGGATGTGCTCTAGGATGGTCTTCTTGTCTTCGACCACCTCACGAATGAAGTGGTGTCTAATGTCAATGTGCTTGATCTTGCTGTGTTGGACAGGATTTTTAGAGATGTTGATGGCACTAACATTATCACAATATAAAGTCATGGCTTCTTGTCTGACATTGTATTCGACTAACATTTGCTTCATCCATAATAATTGCGTGCAGCTACTCCCAGCAACAATATACTCAGATTCAGCAGTGGACAAGGCAACACAGTTTTTTTTTACTAAACCATGATATGAGGTTATTGCCAAGGAAGAAGCATCCTCCAGATGTGCTCTTCCTATCTGCTGTGTTTCCAGCCCAATCAGCATCACAGTACCCCACCAGGGTAGAGGATGTGTCGAATGAGTATAATAAACTCAGGTCTGTAGTCCCATAGATATATCTTATAATTCTTTTAGCTTGGGATAGATGACTAACCTTGGGATTAGCTTGATATCGTGCACATACTCCTACAGAGTAGGCAATATCTGGTCGACTAGCAGTAAGGTAGACAAGACTACCAATAATGCTTCTGTATAGGTGTTGGTCGACGGCTTCTCCTGGATCATCTTTAGTTAGCTTGATATGTGTAGCTGCAGGTGTCCGTTTATGTGAAGCTTTCTCCAGCCCAAATTTCTTGACAATATTCTTCGCATATTTGCTCTGAGAGATGAAGATGCTATCTTTTAGCTGTTTGATTTGGAAGCCTAGGAAATAGGTAAGCTCTCCCACCATGCTCATCTCGAATTCTGATTGCATTTGTTGGATAAATTACTCTACCATCTTTCTTGACATCCCTCCAAAGACAATGTCATCGACATATATTTGGGCTATCAACAAATTCCCGTCCTCATTTTTCACAAATAAGGTCTTGTCGACTCCCCCTCTAGTGTAGCCGCTTTGAATCAGAAATTTTGTGAGCCTTTCATACCAAGCCCTTGGTGCTTGTTTTAATCCGTAGAGGGCCTTCTTGAGTTTATACACGTGATCAGGGGAGTGAGGATCAACAAATCCTTTAGGTTGTGACACATACACTTCTTCGTTGAGATCTCCATTCAGGAAAGCACTTTTGACATCCATCTTGTAAAGTTTAATCTGTAGATGACATGATATCCCTAGTAGGAGTCTGATTGCTTCAAGTCTTGCTACAGGAGCAAAGGTCTCATCGAAGTCGACTCCCTCAATTTGAGTATACCCTTGAGCAACTAATCTTGCTTTGTTGCGAGTGATGTTACCAAGCTCATCAGACTTATTTTTGAAGATCCATTTTGTGCCAATGATATTTCCTTCACTTGGCTTGGGCACCAGTTCCCACACCTGGTTCTTCTCAAATTGAATCAGTTCCTTGCATAGCATTGACCAAATACTCATCATTGATGGCTTCATTTATATTTTTGGGTTCAGTCTTTGAAACGAAGCATATATTGCCTATCACCTCGTTGTAGTTCTCAGGAGTTTTTGACCGAGTTCGTATGCCTTCATTTAGGTCTCCAATTACTCCAGAGATAGGATGATTAGCCTGGATTCTTCGCGAGGGATTCTTGTTGTTGGTTTCAGGAACTGTCTCATCATTGTTGACATTTGGACTGGCATCATTGTTTTCTAATTTGCTGCTAGCATCTTCTCTGACATCCGTACTAGCATCCTTCCTAACATTGTTGGGATAGACTCCGTCTTCATCTGTCGCAACTTCTGGGACATCTTCACAGTCATCATCAACAACAACATTGATTGATTCCATCATGGTCTTGGTTCCTTTGTTGAAGACCTGGAACGCGCGACTATTCCTTGAGTAACCAAGGAAGATGCCTTCATCACTATTTGGATCAAGCTTTCGACGAGGCTCTCTATCAGCCAGAATATAACAAGTGGATCCAAAGATATGGAAGTACTTAACATTGGGCTTTCTCCCCCTCCATATTTCATAAAGATTTACTGACATACCTGGTCGGAGAGTGACTCGATTGTGGATATGGCAAGCAGTGATAAGAGCTTCTGCCCAAAAGTGAGTTGGTATGTCCTTTGCCAGCATTATAACTCTAGCCATCTCCTGTAGAGTTCTGTTTTTGCGCTCAACAATGCCATTCTGTTGGGGAGTGATTGGTGCTGAGAACTCATGAGCTATCCCTTCTGGGTTGAAGAATTCTGCAAATTTGATGTTTTCGAACTCTCGGCCATGATCACTACGAAGGCAAATTATTTTGCTAATTGTCTCCCCTTTTTCTCGTTGGACCTGGATGCACAGATTCTTGAAGATCGAGAAGGTGTCTGATTTGTCACGAGGGAAGTCAATCCATGTGTATCGTGAGTAATCATCTACACATACAAAGACATAGCGTTTTCCTCCAAGACTTTCAACTTACATTGGCCCCATGAGGTCAACATGTATTAGCTCAAGCACTCGAGAGGTGGTGATGTGTTGTAGCTTATTGTGTGACATCTTAGTTTGATTTCTAATCTGACATTCTTCGCAGATCTTTCCTTCCACGATTTTCAGATTTGGAATTCCAGTAATGGCCTGTTCTGAGATTGCCTTCTGCATACTTCTAAGATTGAGATGTCCAAGCTTTCTATGTCACAATTTGGTTTCTTCTGCCTTGGAGACAAGACATTTTGCCGCTTCGATATGTGATTCGGGCGACCAGATGTAACAGTTATCCATTGAGCGGATTCCTTGTAGAATAGTGACTTGATCGAAGTCTTTCACTATACATGCTTCTTTAGTGAATTTTACTTCTGAACCCAGATCACAGATCTGGCTGATGCTAATCAGGTTTGCCTTAAGTCCTTCTACAAGTAATGCTTGAGTTAGGCAAGTAGCTCCTGGATGCTTGAGTACTCCTTTTCCAATGATTCGAGCTCGAATCTCATCTCCAAAAGTAACATAGCAGTTTGTATATAATTTGAGATTGGAAAGAAACTTTGGATTACCTGTCATGTGTCGAGAACATCCACTATCGAGATACCAGTCTTTGTTTGTTGAGGCACTCAAGGATGTACAAGCGACATTAGCTCGATAGACTAGATTCTTAGGTCTCCATTCAAGACGGGATGTTTTTTGAGGAGTTGTGAGATTCCTTTGATGTCTCCTTTGTCTCTGTGGTAGTTGAGCTTGCTTATTCCCATGGAGTTGAAAGCAGAATGGTCTAATGTGACCTCGTTGACCATAGTAATGACATATCCACTGATATTGATAAGCTGGTTTTCTGTAGTATTGCTGTCTGCGTGGAGAATGCCTTTTGATAGTTGCTTGACAAGAACATGTT
The DNA here is from genome assembly GCA_963920655.1 of Geranium rotundifolium. Classification (NCBI taxonomy): domain Eukaryota; kingdom Viridiplantae; phylum Streptophyta; class Magnoliopsida; order Geraniales; family Geraniaceae; genus Geranium; species Geranium rotundifolium. The sequence goes on from OY987321.1 coordinate 18,405,385, forward strand.
GTAGACGATGTCATGACATTTTCTGTAGGTCATCATGTAGGATGTGTTGTGGCATCCAGTGGTTTCTTGTCTACCATGGCTTGTTGTGGGACAAACTTCGTGACTGATGACGAGGGGATATTGTGTGTGTACCCTAGTCCCGTCATATCCTTGGACTGCTTTCCTACTGATAGAATTTTGTCAAGGCTTTCTGTGCTAGGATTCATCATCTTTACCGATTTAGTCATAAGACTAATTTCTTCATTAAGTCTGGTGATTTCACGTTTTAGCTCCACGATTGTCTCTAGGAATCTAGACTTGTCGTTGGTAAGACTGATGATCCGTTCTCCTCGTTGATCAAGGATCAGAGTTTCCTTGATCCATCTGGTGTGTAAGCTTTTGTATGCCTCGACTAGTTGCTCTTTAGTCCAATTCTCATTTGGAGTTGGATGGTGGTGATCAGCATTGATATTGGCAGAGTTATCAATGTTATATATAGGAGTAGTAGTAGTGAATGCAACAAAGTTGCTTACCTCTTCAGAACCACTATCTTCATTGTCATCATCTGATATGGTGGCATTATAAGCTCGTTTTTGTTGTTTGAGGAAATTTGGACATTCTCTGCGAAGATGGTCGAATCCTTCACATTCATGACATTGAAGTCCTTTGTTTTTGTTGTTTTCTTCTCCACTCATGTTTGGTCTGTCAAGACTTCCTCCTGTTTGAGCTTTTTGTGGAGCTTTGTTTCTGGCATTTGTTGTGACATTCCGTCCACCCATTCGACCGAATCTTCTCATGACTTTGTTGTAATTTTTTGTGAGAAGGGTCATTGTAGCATCGATGTCTTCTTCGAAATCAGAATCCTCAGGATCTCATTGCTTGTGTGTTGAGCTTTTGTAAGCAACTCCTTAATTCCTTTTGTCGATATTGGGCAGAGATAACTCATAGGTCATCAGAGACCCCATCAGCTCATCGAATTTTAAGATCTTGAGGTCATCAACTTCCTCAATTGTAGTGATCTTCATCTCAAATCTGGGGCTAAGAGCACGTAAGGTTTTTCTAACCAGTTTTTCATCAAACATTGGTTCTCCCAGAGAATAGGATTCATTGGCTAGATCACGAATACGAACATTGAATTCTGCAATTGATTCGTCCTCTTTCATGACAAGGGCTTCGAAGTTGGTTGTCAAGTATTGCAGTTTTTGTTCTCGAACCTTGGTTGTTCCTTCATATGCAATAGCCAGGATATCCCATGCGGATTTGGCAGTTGTGCATGTGTTGATTAGTCTGAATACGTTTTTGTCAACACCGTTGAAAATAGCATTCAGAGCTCGAGAGTTTCCCAGTGATTCTTCGTCTTCGTCATCAGTCCAGTCTTTTTCTGGTTTTGGACCGATAGGGTTGCCATCATTGTCACTGAGTTGTGGAGCATTCCAACCATTGATCACAGCCTTCCATGTTTTGTTGTCAAGTGACTTCATGAAGGCACACATTCGAGCCTTCCAATAGCCGTAGTTACTTCCATCTAGAACAGGTGGTCAATTGATGGATCCTCCTTCTCTGGTATTGTCCATCTTGATCAAAATATTTGCTTAGGAACTCACCTAAAGCTTTAGGTGCCCCTTCTGATACCAATTGAAATTTTGATCAGCTAGTCGTGCAAGATGCCACACACAATGTTATGTATGATGTTATAACACCGTGTATGAATTCTTGTGTAGATAACACAGGACAGTAAATATAAAGCTAAATAAACAATGACACAGCAGATTGTTTACCCAGTTCGGTGCAACGTCACCTACGTCTGGGGGCTCTCAACCTAGTAGAAAGGTTTCACTTATCGGTAACTCGTCAGAACATACAAGTACTTGTGATCATCCCTAGATCTATACTTTATGCTACTTATTACAGTGCAACCTATCTCAAGGTCTCCCCCTAAATCCAAGATTCCGTCTTGATTCCACTCTTCGAGCAATCGCCTTGCTCTGTCGGTTCAAGTCATCGTTTGAACTTGATTGTTGCGTGCAGTCTTCACTCACGCGAGCAGCAAACCCACAATCACCTAACTCTCAATAGTTATGGTGATACACAATATCCTTAGCACAATCTGCAACCTCTCAGCCCGCAAACCTTCACGTCTAAGAGCTTTGCAAATTATTGCTAGGAAACAAATAAAGAACCACACGATTGCTAAGGGGGTAGCCTAAGCTTTTATAGCAATCGAGGATGAGTACTAACCCTAATGGGTTTCCTCTTAATCACCGTCTTTCTTCTTTCCAGAATCGGAGTCGTTCTGGAATTTCCTAAACGTCTTCGTACTTCCTGTAGAATCTGGACTTTCCTGATTTCTGTCGATCAGGATGTTTGCCGAGATGTCGTCAACAATGTCACACAAGATGTCGCATATAATGCTTTGACGTTCTTCATGACATTTTCTCTAGTTCCTTAAAAATAAGTCAATCACCAAAAGCGTCGTAAGTACAAACACTATGGGAATGTGTGTCCGTACTACATTATTTTTCTGCGTACGACCAATGCGATGATCTTCCCGACTCTGAGACAAAAAAATTAACAAAATTTGAGGTAAATTGATATTTCATTAATAAACTTAATGATTTTCCTACTATGATGTTGGATTTTAACAAAACTTTCGATTATTACTTTAGTCCCTATATGAAACAGATGATAAATTCGATCTGGTAAAATTGGTCAATGATATAGAATCTCTGTCTACAGACACTATAGGAAATCCTAATATACTATTGAATAAGAAACCCTAATACTCAATTGAACCCTAATTGGCTAAACCTAATAGGCATAAACCATAATGGTCTTTGATGAGCCGAAACCCGAGACGCATATATGATATGGGTCAAATTTCAAACTTCCGGCAGTGTACCGGTCACAATTAATACATGAAAGTAAGTTTACGACCCCGAGTTTATTGAACCCAAAGGATATTTGGTTACTTAACTTTAAACCTTCGAATTTAATCTTTCAATTAGTTTTAGTCGACAGAAGAGTTGAGAATACGGTGCGAGAAAGGTAGGGCATGCAGAATGCGAGATTATATAAATATTTCAATTTAAATAATCAGATAACAGGTTGAGGCAAAGAATATACATTAGAATTTCAGGAAATAAATTAAATTAAGAATATGCATGTGGGTGTTTTTAACTTAGGGCGGTAACGAGAACTCCTATCAACCTAGAATGCCCAGCTGGGTGAATATGTTAGAATTATGCCCCAGTGCAATATAAAAGTGATCTACATATGTAATGTTTTATCATCTTTCCGAATAAATAAATCGGCATTAAATTACTAAAGTGTTATAATAATTTATTAGATGTAATTTGATTTGTATCATTATGTGTGTCATCACTAATAGTAGAACTACAGATCATAAAGAATTACACTTAATGCGTCCCTGATCAGTTAAGCTTCATTAAGAAGCGATCAGTATGAGGCTAACTCTTTATGATCACGCTCTACTGATCATGGCAAGGTAGTGTCGGAGTTAGATCATAGATATCATCAGGGAGATGGTATTGGACGACCCGAAGGTTTGTATGCAGCATAGATACTGTCATGAGCATACTCACATATCGTAGTTTGTCATTATATCCTTAGACCAAGGAGTTTTTGTGATCACTATGTGATGAATCTCTAAGTTTGACCTAGTCTAACGTTTCCTGTAAAATGGTGGCCATAAGGGCTCTGATTGGCTTAGTTATGAATTACATGAGTGAACTCGAAAGACGGCTGAGGGATTTATCACCCATACTCGGGTATGGGAATGATATATGTCTAGGCCACTTTATGAGTATGAATGAAGAAATAGCATGGCCATGCAGGAGATACTCAGTATCAGTTTTCAGTCGTCTCATATATCAAGAAACAGTGATTGATAAATTAGGATGACGGTTCTATGCCTTTTGATCAATCTAGATATGGGTATGATAAAAGGATAGTGACATGGACGATAAGAGGTTAAATCGATTCTTTGATATTCACAAACGTTGGGTAATCATAATGTCTTACTAGAATCCACTTATGATAGAATGGGCAGAATGGCAATCATAATGTCTTACTAGAAGCCACTAGAAGCCACATTGTCGCCTCTCTCTCTCTCTCTCTCTCTCTCTCTCTCTCTCTCTCTCTCGTTCTTCAATTGTTCTTGCTATTTTCTCAAAACTAACTAGTAATTCGTTTTGTAGAAATCCTTCTAAAGGTACTTTGCTTGTGTGGATACAACTAGAGATCACAAAACAAAGTATTTGTGATATTGGATTTGATTTTACAAGATAAAATTCCATATTTTAATTATATTATGCTTGCTGAAAGTTTTCACATGATGATCCGTTCAAAGTTCTTAGAATCCATGGTTTCGCTTCCGCTATGCATGAATTTAATTGTTTTGGACCCCATGAATTCCTTCAGTGGTATCAGATTCTTGTTGATATGTGATTTAGTTTGAGCATGTTAGGATTAGATTTGAATCCTTGAAATATTCGTATGCGTTCTTCAGTTTAATTGTTTTGGACCCCATGAATTCCTTCAGTGGTATCAGAGTCTTGTTGATATGTGATTTAGTTTGAGCATGTTAGGATTAGATTTGAATCCTTGAAATATTCATATGCGTTCTTCAGTTTATGCATGAATTGAATATAATAAAAATCATATTTTTGGTTAATAAAATTGGAGCTGAAAATTAATTTTCGGGTTGTTTTGATTAGCCATGGCTTATTGGGATCAAGTCCCTTGGTGGACCATGGAAAGCCCTCGGGCTAACTATGGTCGGCACCAAGGGCCGATCGGGTCGCCTCGGGCAGACCATGGTGGCCCTCGGGACAACCATGGAAGTGACGCTGGCGACCAGGGTCAAGCCGAGGGCGCGACCATGGGAGGCCCTCGGGCGCCCATGGCTATGGCCCGTGGCCGACCAGGTCGAGACCGACGGCACACCATTGGAGGCCCTCGGGCACCCATGGTCGTGCCTTAGGCCGACCAGATCAGCGGCCTGTGGCCGCGCCCAGGGTAGCCCGCGGGCCACTTTGGACGTGCCACGGTTGGCCGATCAGACCGGGGGCATGAGCCGATTCTTGGCTCATGCCGATTCCCAGGGAATATCACAAAAAATTCTGATTTTTCATACCCGGTCCGGTTTCGATAAACCAGGGTTAAACTGGTTCAATTTTAATTAATCAAGTTAAATCGTACGGTTTCGATAAACCAGATTTTTTCCCACAAAATAAGCAAGATAAAATTTGGAATAAGTTTTGTTGTTTGAGAGCATAATGTATGATGCCATGATGTTTGACAACATGATTGTTTTCAATATGATGTGTAGCCTAGCCCGTTTAGATTTCGGTATTTTGCAACCTGCGAGTTGCTAGTTTTGGGATGTATTAAATACGGCATGCATGTCGTTTCTTTTGTAATTTATTTATTATTTAAATTGTAATTACGAAGACCGACACAAGAAAAAAACATAAAGACGGAGTTGATGGAGTTCCAAAGGAGGCTCGAAGCCAGTGGGAGTCCAAAAGGAAGAAGCGAGTTCAAATCCAGAAGACTTAGTCTTAAGATTTGTCTTTGTTATTCCTTAGGTTTATACGGACTAGGTTATGCATGGTGCTTTACATTTATATATGCATGATAAAAATGTATAATTAGTTTAATATGCATAAGGATATGTATGTCTAAACTATCACCCACATGTGAAGATTAAAATCAGAATTTAACCAGACTTGCATGTAATCGGTTAAGGAATCATCTTTGCATGGATTTGTAATTAATGATTCTAGTTAAGATTGTATCGATATGCAATCAGAAAGTAATAATACACTTATTCGCAAGTAATTACAAGTCAAGCGTGATACCATTCAAGTTTAGACACTCAAAAGGACTTTGAGCCTATGGATGTCGGTATGCCTACGCGTAACATTCATAGAGGAGAATTCTGGATGAGATGGGCAATTTGATGTAGATGTGTGCGCCTACTCGTAATAGTCACAGTAGTTCTGGGCCATAGTCGAAACTTGGTAGACTTGTCTACGATTGTCAGTTAGGGCTGACCTAGGGTATCAGGATAGGGTATGTCGTGTACTTTTATGTACAAACCCTAGCCAAGAATTACATAGACTTGTAATTGGATGTGTTCCTACCTTGGTTCTCTCAGTTGGAGCAGTGAGCCTTCGTTCACTTCAATTGAGGGTATGCGAGGATCCTGGTTCAGATTCTAAGTTTTAGAATCAGACAAGTGTTTTATAACTAAATCTCCAACCTGAATTTTAATTAAATAATGATTAAATTTTCTTTTGCCATGTAGAACTAAATGGCAAACGCAACAAAAGGAAGTAATAGCGCATTGAGAAGTCCAGATTGAAAAGGATAGGCTCAAGGGCGTGAAATACTCAGACTGGGACAGAAACTTGAGGCTTGTACTCAAGCATGAACGCAAATAGTATATCCTTACCGAGGAACCACCTGTTGAGCCACCGATGAACGCCGCTAGGCCACTAAGGATAGTTATCAAAAGTTCCTTAGTGACTAAATCGACGTGTCATGCATTATGATGGCAGTACGGTGCTAGAGTTGCAGAAGCAGTTCATGAACATTTCAGATAACCCTCATGCCTGGAAATCAGAGGTCAAGGACATGTTCAAGGAGAAAGCTAGTGTCGAAAGATATGATACTTTCAGAGAACTTATCTCCTGCAAGCTTAAGGTTGGAGTCCTGTTAGTCCCCATGTCTTGAAGATAAAATGTCTTCAAGAACATCTAACCAGACTCGATTTTGATGTACAGAACGAAATGGCTGCGGACTTTATGTTGCAGTCACTTCCACATACATATAGTGATTTCGTAGTGAATTACAATATGCATGACATGGACAAGTCCTTGAAAAAGTTTCATGGGATTCTTGTGACCGCTAAAAAGAACCTCAAGGGAAGACCAAGGAGGTCCTTATGGTCAACAAGAAGGTAAACTTCAAGAAAGCTGACCAAAGTAAGGGTAAGGCCCCTGAGCACCTTGCAGGGCTGATCAAACACCCTTAGGGTCCAAAGGTTCAAGCAGTCCCAAAGCTGCTGTGAAGGCTAAGGACAAAATGGAGGAGGTTTGCTATCCCTGCAATGAGCCAGGACACGGGAATAGGGGATTGCAAGCAATACAAGGATCATGTGAAGAGTGGGCATCCACATCTTCAGGATCAGGTATTTACGTTGTCGAGCATAATCGCTATAACGTAAATAAGAAAATTCTTAAATCTAATGATTTAAACCAAATTGTAATCTGGCATTGTCGTTTAGGGCACGGAGGCGAGAAACACATTTCAACACTTCACAAGTATGGACTTTTAAGTTCATTTGAATTCACTCAAATTGAAAGATGTGAATCTTGCCTAATGGGAGAAATGAAAAGGCACCTTTCACGAGTTTAAGTGAAAGGTCGAGTGCCTTGTTAGGTCTAATACATTCTAACGTATGTGGACCTATGAGTACTCAAGCCAGAAGAGGGTTCAACTAATACTTGACTCTGGTAACAGCCGCATTCATTTTGAATTGGGCTCTGATGAAGACAATGAAAGTACACCTTATGACAGTCATTCTATCTCCCATTATCGTGGATGCGTGCGTCTTCGCGTAGTATTCATTGGGATGCAAGTTGAATAAGGTGATCAACTTTATTTGGATGCGTGCCTCTCCGCGTAGTACCCAAATAAGAATTGGACCAGAGTCACAGAAGGTACACCACATGACACTCATTATGACTCCCGTTACCGTGGATGTGTGCGCCTTCGCGTAGTATTCATTGGGATGTGAGCGGGGTGAAATGGTCAATTCTATTAGGATGCGTGCGCCTTCGCGTAGTAGCCAAATGAGAAATGGACCATAGTCATATATAGTGTGGGAAACATCCTAATATGTTTTTCCTAATGATTTGGGTTGCAGGGTTGCTTGCATCCAAATCAGACAAGTGTGTCTTCGTAAGTTATCCTTAAGAAACTAAGAGATACAACTTCTACAAACCCAGGGAGAACAAAGTCTTTGTGGCTCGAGGAGTGGTATTTTTGGAGAAAGAATTTATTTTCAAAACAGCTAGTGGGAGTCCCGTGCATCTCGAAGAAATTCGGGAGGGTACTAAACAGCCTGAAGCAATTCAGAAGCCTGCTACATGAGTCTCAGATGGTCGTAGATGAAGAATCAATCCCTAAAGAAATTCTAGATGGTCCAAGAAGGTATGAAAGATCTCGTCATGTTCCCATCAGATATGGCTTCACAGCCACTGAAGTAAATGACTTGATAGTTGTGGATCAGAAAGATCCAGTAACATTTCAATAAGCCTTGGCTAGTACCGACTCCGATAAATGATAGGAAGCCAAGAAAGAGGTGAGGAAATCCATGTGATATAACCAAGTCTTTATTTGGTTTATCAAACCCTTGGGACAAAACCCATCGGTTGTAAGTGGGTCTATAGGATCAAGACCGACATGGATGGAAATCCTCATACCTATTAGGCTAGGTTGGTTGCAAAAAGTTATTGTTAGATTTAAGGTATGGAATATGATGACACCTTTTCACCATTAGCAATTGTCAAATCGATCCGAATTATTCTTAGTCATAGTTATGGCAGATGGATGTCAAAACCAACTTCCTTAGCGGGAACTTACAAAAGGATGTGTATATTATACGACCTAGGGGTTTTGTAGACCCCAAGAATCCCGGAAAGATGTATAAGCTGCAAAGATCCATTTATGGATTGAAGCAAGCTGCACAGAGTTGGAACCTTCGTTTTGCTGAAGCTGTAAGAAAATTCGGCTTCATCAAGAATGAAGAAGAACCTTGCGTTTATAAGAAAGCGAGTGGGAGTAATTATGTATTCATGGTACTTATTCATCGGGAATGACATCCCGACCTTGTCACCAAAGCTTGGTTAAGGAAGTGCTTATCGACGAAGGACTTAGGTGATGCTAAATTTATTGTGGGCATCAGGATCTATAGAGATCATTCCAAAAGGATTTTGGGCCTAAGTCAGAACACGTACATAAATAAAGTGTTGAGAAGACTCTCAATGCTTGAATCTAAGAAAATTATACATACTCATGCATCATGGCATTAAGCTCAGCAGGACACGGTGTCCTAGTACACCTGATGAGCGGAGCAGATGAATAAGATCACATATGCTTTGGTTGTAGGATCTATCATGTATGCCATGATATGCAGAAGACTGGAAGTCTCGTTCGCACTTAGTTGTACCAGCAGATTCCAATCTAACTCCGGCCAATAAGAATGGATTGATGTCAAAGGTCATCCTCAAATATTTGAGGAGGACCAAGGATGCATTCATAGTGTATGGGGTGTAGATAGAGAACTAGCAGTCAAAGGACAGGCTGATACTAGTTTTCAGACAGATCCTGATGACTTGAAAACTCAGTCAAGATATGTTTTTGTGTTGAATGGTGGTGCTTTCAGCTGGATGAATTTTAGGCAAGCCACAACTGCAAACTCTACAACGGAGACTGAATATATATAGATGCAACGAAAGCAACTAAAGAGGTCGTATGGATTAGAAGCTTTCTGATCGGATTAGATGAAACGTCGCGAGCGTCTGATCTGATAAGCTTGTTGTGGGACAATACAGGTGCCGTACCTATTGCTCAAGAGCCCAGATTCCACAACAGATCAAAACATATACTCAGCAGATATCACCTCATCATAGTTATCACGGAGAGAGGTGATGTGGAGATTAAGCACGATTCGACTGATGATGATCCCTAGACAATGGCTCAGGCACAACCTAGGTATGAGGAACATGCAAGGTCTATGGGAGTGGATTGGAACTTAGATTGGAACTAGGGGAGAGTAGGAGATTGTTAGAGTTATGCCCCAGTCCAATATAAAAGTGATCTACAGATGTAATGTTTTATCATCTTTCCGAATAAATAAATCGGCATTAAATTACTAAAGTGTTGTAGTAATTTATTAGATGTAATTTGATATGTATCATTATTTGTGTCATCATTAATAGTAGAACTACATATCGGAAAGAAATACATTTAAGGCGTCCATGATCAGTTAATCTTCATTAAGAAGCGATCAGTATGAGGCTAACTCTTTATGATCACGCTCTACTAATCATGGCAAGGTAGTGGTGGAGTTAGATCATAGATATCATCAGGGAGATGGTATTGGACGATCCAATAGTGAGTATGCAGTATAGGTACTATCATAAGCATACTCACATATCGTAGCTTGTCATTATATCCTTAGACCAAGGAGTCTTTGTGATCACTATGTGATGAATCTCTAAGTTTGACCTAGTCTAACGTTACATGTAAAAGGGTAGCCATAAGGACTCTGATTGGCTTAGTTATGAATTACATGAGTGAACTCGAAAGACGGCTGAGGGATCTATCACCCATACTCCGGTATGGGAATGATATATGTCTAGGCCACTTTATGAGTATGACTGAAGAAATAGCATGGCCATGCAGGAGATACTCAGTATCAGTTTTCAGTCGTCTCATATATCAAGAAACAGTGATTGATAAATTAGGATGACGGTTCTATGCCTTTTGATCAATCTAGATATAGGTATGATAAAAGGATAGTGACATGGACGATAAGAGGTTAAATCAATTCTTTGATATTCACGAACGTTGGGTAATCATAATGTCTTACTAGAAGCCACTTATGATAAAATGGGCAAAATGGTAATTTTGCATGTCTATCAACGGGTCGTGAGCCTAGAGGATCACACACTTTAAGCAAAGTACAAAAGTTGACTTGAAAAAGTAAGTATTTAAAGAATATGAGAATTGGGAAATTCGCAATTTGATTTAATTAAATCAAGTGCGAATTAGCTAAACTAGTAATCGGTTTACAGTAATTAAGGCGGTCTTGCTAAGGCATTTAATTAGAACCCAATTTAAATGGGTTTAATTAATGGACTTGGCTAAGTGGGCTTTAAGCCCATTCTTATTATAATTATAATTATAATTGAAATAAGAAGTTAATTAGGATTTGGAAAGTGGAAGATATTTACAAAAATTATATATTTGATTTATTGGTATAATCCTACAGAAGTTCCTACCCTAATTTTCGGCCACCAAGACCCCATTGTCGCTCTCTCTCTCTCTCTCTCTCTCTCTCTCTCTCTCTCTCTCTCTCTCTCTCTCTCTCTCTCTCTCGTTCTTCAATTGTTCTTGCTATTTTCTCAAAACTAACTAGTAATTCGTTTTGTAGAAATCCTTCTAAAGGTGCTTTGCTTGTGTGGATACAACTAGAGATCACAAAACAAAGTATTTGTGATATTGGATTCGATTTTACAAGGTAAAATTCTAGATTTTAATCGTATTATGCTTGCTGAATATTTTCACATGATGATCCGTTCAAAGTTCTTAGAATCCATGGTTAAATTCGCTTCCGCTATGCATGAGTTTAATTGTTTTGGACGATATGGATTCCTTCAAAATAAAAGGTCATTTTCAACTCAACCTAAACAAACTTGCAGTAACCAAGCTATTCCTAATCATGATTTAACTTGTCGAAAAGGATTACGGTTTGTGAATTCTCCTAACTTTTGGTGTGTGTCACCTAAGGTCATTACTACCATATTAAACCACCTATTCTTAGTGAGGATTTAAACCCGGTTTTCAATTATCATTTTCATTTACTAACTCCCCTTTCGAGTGATATTAGCAAACTTAATTAAGCATGGATTAATTGAAATCACCCAACTCGGCATAGCAAGCATATAAAATAATTATCTAAATTTCTCTAATTAAATTCATTCGTTCATATCCACAAATACCTAAATAAAATAAGCCAGACATGCTCACAAGCCTATTCAATTTTTACATATTGATAATTGAATTAAATTAAATCATACATGTAGTTGAAATTCATGAAATACTTAGATTAACAATCATGCATAACTCAATTTGATACCATAATAAATATTCATGAATATTATAAACAAAAAATTAGATTCAATTCATTCAGGAATTCGTAAATACAACAAGTGTGATTTGAGAAAATAAAACCAGGAGTTAATTCTCAATCAAGAATTGAATACACGTGTTTGAAGTTCCTCTAATTCTCCTCTTCAACTTGATCTCTTAAACTCTGCAATGGCTCATGGACACTTCTGGGAGCTCTTTCACTTGAAGACGCGGATACAGGAACTAGGAATTGATTTCTGGCCCCCTTTTCCAAATGCATCAATCCATTTTCACGATTCTTCCACGAAGTTTGAGTGGTTGATCAATCGGGTGCCCACTAACCATGGAAACGGCCACGATCATACTCTTCTTCGCAAGCTTTGGGCAAGACTTCGACACATTCTGAAGTGGGAAGTGGTCACGGGAATTAGCCACGGGTCGTGGCCAAATAAACACTTGACGTCTTTTGTGTAGGTCTTGGATCTCGCCACGGGGTCGTGGCCTCAGCTGTGCATGGGAACTTGCCACGGACCGTGGCCCTCGGTGACAGTGTAGGTTATGATTGGACTGCTTCGTTGGGTTTTTGAGGCCCAAAGTTGATGGCCACGGACCAGCCTCGAAAAACTCCTGAAAAGGGTATGAAATGACCCAAAATCTGCGTACTCTTCTTAGAGTACCCGAATAGTAAAAGAGACATAAAAGATGAGTAAAATGAATCCAATTGGAATGAAAAGTAGACAAAATATGATAATATAATGTTGAAAAAGTGATATACTAGCACTTATCAGTCTTTATAGAACATACTCTAACAGTCTTCTCAAACTCAATATGGTGTAAATCGAATTAAATTTGAATCTAGATAATATGTGGTCTTCTTCCTCTCCTTGCGAGTTGGAGCATTCAAAAGGACTTAGTTTATCTCTACACTCCCTTTCACGTATTCTGAGTTACTAACTTTTCGTGATTACGGGGATGTTCATTTGCCGATTTACAAATTACAGGATAACTTTTTAGACTAAGGGATCTACACCTGCCGGTTTTCAAATTACGGGATAACTTTTCCTTATTACGGGATGTACGCGCAGACCATGGCCTTCGGCCAAAACATATGGCATGAAGGAGTGAAATAGAGGCATATAAGAAACAACAAAAAATATTCCAACTAAAAAAAAGTTGAGGTGCAAGACAAGATTGGGATATTGGATAAGATGGCGCGTGAATTTCACGCTATGATGGCGGATGCGCGAATGACGGATGGCAGATGCGCTAATGTCGAACGCGCTAATGGTGAGAGCAATTGAATAGTCTTGCCCACCTGTCAGAATCAAAAATCATCAACTCGTAGGCAAGGAAATTATTTCTTAAAGATGTAACCTAGAATCGATTATTTCTCTGATGCCATATCTAAAATTAATAAGATAAACTTTACTATTGATCATGATGTGTACAGTGAATATAAGATATCATAATTATAGTGAATATAGGAAACACTAATACATAAACCTAAACCCTAAGGAGATAACCCTAATAGGCCTAACATAATATTATCTAACAGTTGATGTGGTGCGGTCGAAGAAGTCGATATGCAGAAGGTAGAACACCTGGAGTTATCGCGAAATTGTCAGATTTAAACAAAAGACTAGTGTCTTTCGGGCAGAAACGGCGGTGTAAGTAAAATTCATGGCTTTACCATGTGGTACGACGAATTTCGACCATTGGAGATCATCTAGAGGGCCAAAATATCAATTTCTTAAGTTTCAGACAATTTTTGCAATTTTAATAATTTGTTTCCTTTTCCAATAAGTTTAGGATTTCTTTTTCTACAATTAGGGTTTTGCTAGGTTTTTCCTATTTAAGCATTCTTATATGTTTCTTGTTATGAAGTTTTGAAGTTTAATGAAAAAAATCGAGGTTTCCCTCAAATCTATCACCTTCGGTATTCGCAAGAATTAACGAATTTTGATCAAGAGTTTTTCCTAGCCACGTACACTGCATCAACAGCCTTCCTTAACCTCAATACAGTGTAAACTGAACTGAGTTTGTATTTAAATGATGTATGTGGACTTCTTCCACTCCTTGGGAGTTGGAGTCTTCAAAAGGACTTCGTTAAAGATTACACTCCCACTAACGGGCCGATTTTCGAATTATGGGATAACTTTTTCATATTACAAAAATGTTCACCTGCCAATTTACGAATTACGAGATAACTTTCCGAATTACGGGTATGCACACGTGCCAGTTTTTGTATCACGAGATAGTTTTTTTAGATTAAAAAGATGTACACCCAGACCATGGCCTCCAGCCGAAACAGATGTCATAGAAGAGTGAAATAGAGCCATCTAATAAACCAAATTTCAAATAACTCCAAAAATACAAGGAAACAAATGAGAATCCGAGATGATGCTATCCAAATAGACCGGTAGAAAAAACTTTTATAATTTTGAAAGAGGCCACAAAGAGAAAATGAAGAAAATCAATAACACATGAGGAAGAAAAATGGTTGCCATAAATCACCGACGAGTGGGAAAAGCGAAATAATCTTAGAGTCGACTCAAGAATTAATTATCCTGTAATGGATGACAGATGTGATGATGGCAGATGAAGGAAGTGATTGAATTTCCGTTACCACCTATCAAAATCACAGATGATCGATGAGTGAGTAAAGCGAAAAATTTCTTAAAGATTTAATCTAGGACTGATCATTACTCTAGTTCCATATTAGAAATAAAAAGGGTAATATTATTTTTAATTATATTGATTGTGATACATAATTCTCTCTTTATATATATAGACTATAGGAAACTTTAATACACACTTGAATAGAAAACCATAATAAAGAGTTGAATTATATTAGGCTAATCCTAACGAGTCTTTACATAACATAATCATACATGTACTTTTTTTTTTTTTTATTAACTTTCAACATTTTAATTTTTTATTACTTTCTACTAATTTGTTTCCCCTTGCAGATATTGGTTCGAGAGGAGTTAGAAGCGTAGATTTCTTCACACCGCAGTGACAAAGACCTTGATGTTGTAATTCCTAATATGATCGATTATGAAGAGGCCGAGGCCATGGATAGAGTCAACTAGCATGACCTAAATCTTGACCGACCGAAGAAAAACAGCTTCCATGAGACGAAACATTCGAGTTTTTGGGAAACAAGACCCGAGGGAGCCGAAGATGGGACAACATGGTAGGACTTTCTCCTGATCAAATCCCGAGGTTCTTATCCAACTATAACAGGAGAACGAAAAATTAATAACCCAGGTCCAAGTGCTGACGACTCACTATCAAGAAGCTCGTGTTCGGGAAGAACAATCAAATGCTCGGGTAGAAGAAGCTCGCAAGAAGGAAAAAGATGCAGAATCTATGTCGAGGTTCATATAAGAGGGGATGCGGGTACTTTTACATACCCCAAATGAATTGAAAGTTTATTATAAACCCTCTCTAAAACTCTCTGTTTCTGGAACGGGGTCTCGCGACGTAGGAGAACGACGCCGGAGTCGCATTCAAGTTTTCCGGTGAGACAGAGGCCATGGACCGAAGGGGTGTGGCGCTATGACTCGCCGAAGACGTTTGGGCAGCGACGAGGGCTCTCTGTGTTGTTTCTGCAAGCCAGAGACTCTTGCCGGTGTTTAGGGTCGACAACCTCACGGCCTGGTCGGAAGGTTGTCTTCAGCGGAGGTCGGCACATGGTTCTGTAAAGCTAGTGCCCAAGTCCAAGTCTTTTTCACGTAATCCTCTTCTTATTCAATGAAAGTCATTTTCATTATTATTGTGTTGTAATAATGAGTCAAGCGATAATTTCATCTAAAGTCATTGAGTGTGTCATCACTGATTTTAGAACTTTTAGATACTATGAAATTATGTTTGACGTATCCCTAGTCGAATATTTATCCATAAATGACTAGAGTGAGGATGACTTACGATCAAGTTCTGCTGATCGAAGGTAATGGGATTACCAAAGTCATATCACGGATATCATCTGATAGATGGTATTGGATGACCCGACTTAAAGTATGACACATAGATTAAGTCAACAACGCATACTCTGTCGTCGTGTGATCACTGCCTTAAGACCTTGGAACGAGTGGCTCACATGCACGCCACTCCATTAGTTTGACATGCCCCAACGCTGCCTGTAACAGGGTAGTCATAATGGGCATCGTTGGCTATTGGACGGGTTGTAATGGGAGCGCACATTGCGTCTAACGAGATTTGTTTCCAAACGGTGAGATGTGGCGAAGGGTATGGTTCTGGGCCCCTTGATGAGCATGACTGATGAAGTGTGTGGCTGCACCAGTTACATATCAGTCATCTATAGACCAAAGAAATAGATCGAATACATGAGGATGACGGCTCTATGCCTCATTTCGATCTTATACGCCTTAAATCAAACAAAGGGTTACTGATACAGATGACAGAGAAGATATTGAACCGATCGATACCTCGTGGACATTGGGTAGTCACTACGTCTTACTAGAGGCATGGATCGGGTGAAAAGGTGTTTCACGACGATCTGCCAATGGGTCGCGGGCCTACAGGGTCACACACCAACAGCAAGACCGAATCGACTCGATGGGACTCAAGAGGTCCAAAATAGGTGGTTTGAGAATGATTGCAGTGAGGTGTCGATCAACACCGTCACAAGAAGGTGTCGATCGACACCTATGTCAAACGTGAAAAACCCTAAGTTCTCACCTAATGCCTATAAATAGAGGCCTTGGGGTGAGAGCCACAAAAAGAGTCTTGAGGCAATATTAGCTACACGACCAAAATGGTTCTAGTTCTTGCATTTAAGAGCTAGAACATCGAGTGAGAGAGGTTCTACTGTAGTCTAGTAGCTATAGTGAGAATTTGTGCTTCATCAGTCAAGTTCGCGTGTGTGTGCAAGCATAAAGGACGGGTCCGAGAACGCGTCTCGGATCAGATACGGGAGCATTCCATCGGGACTACGAGAGGTAAAGGTTTCACCTTTATGCTCCCTCTAGATTCATCTATCTATTAGCACCGATCCTGGAAGAGTTTCTCCGGTTTAAGTTTTGTTTTCGATGTGCTTGAGATCCTTGGACAACCCAACTGGTTCTCGGTGGTCGGACTTCGTCAAAGTCAAGGGAGGCGAGGTTGTCTCTCTCGACGACGTTTTCTGCTCGCTGGAGAGGTTCGCCGACAAATGGGTCAGCGTTCTCGCCCACGTCACGCTGTGATGTTCGGTCTCTCTTGGCCTTGTTCATGCTGATTTGGATTGATTCCTTGGTTCATTCCGGCTAGGCCAAAATCAATTCAATACATGGTCAATCGCGGTTTTCTGCCACATCTTGATCGTTTCTATTTTGGACTGTTTTTCGAGTTTTCCCATTTTTGATGGCCTTTTCTATGTATTTCTCTTCCGTCTTTACGGGATTGCATTGTACTTTTTATGTTTTTATAAACTTATTTCTTGCCGATCAAAAAATTAATTCATAAAATTAATTTCGGTTTTTGGATTATATTTTAATATTAATTATATTTCTATTCAATTATATTTCTATATTTTATTTTCCTAATACCACGGTGATGGCATATATAAGTATGTGCATCGTTACAATAGTGACGACGTACATACGTATCCCCACCAGTTCTATGGTAACGGTGCACGTACGTACGTATGTACAACGTTAGTACACTAACAACACACATACGTACATATGTATACTATTATTTTGGTTCCTGGTCAATGGCACGTCGACGGCCACTGTTAACGTATTGATGATGTGCTTTGTATGGTATGTTCGTCGTTAATGGTGTACCTTTTCTTGTGCGTCAACATTTTATGATAAATCAAGACCGGCTGAACGTTGACTCATAGATCTAGATACTTAGAATGTATATGATAAATCAAGGTTATTTAGGTTACTGATGGAAGTATAACAATGACACATGCATGGCATACGACTTTATAAATAAGATTTCCATTCATTTTAATGTGAAAAAATTAAAATTATTGTCAACCCTTCCACAAGAAATCTAAATTGAACATAGTCTTGCATTCATATATACATTACGGTGTGTGTTCATCTGATGAGGAAGTTAAACTTAAGAAGCAAAGCATTGGAGTACGATAGATAGTTGAAACAGAAGTAGACTGTTGGTTGGTGGCATGAAACGGCGTCGTAATAAAGAGAGCCGAAAGGAAAGAGGTCGCAATCGTGAGGTGGAGCGCAGGAAAGTCGCCGAGGAATTGGGGTAAAAAGCAAAGTGAGAGAAAGTGGGACCCACTGGGCAGTATAGTACTGGTCATCGCCTCGAATTCCTCGCCGCCCGAAAAGAGTCGATAACTATTTCTCATAAAACTGTATAGTAGTGGAATGATAATTTATTACTCATGAACAGAGCAATAAATAAATATATGTATTTTATTGAAAAAGAAGTGATGATGAACAGAACAGAACAGAACAGTTACCAATGTTGCCAATTACCACCCACTGCCATTTCATGCCTCATTTAATTTCTTGATGTTTTCTATTCTATTTTGTTTTCTTGCAATATCAATTATTTATGTCATCATTATCAAATCAACTGTACCAAGTCCAACACAACACTACCTTTAGGTTTTACCTACAATCCCACTCTCCCAACCGTCATGCTAGGGATAGTAGATTACATTTTAGTTTTGTTGCTAAAATCAGTTTAACTATTGCACCATTTTCAACCAAAGCTGTATATCAACAAAATTTATTGCACGGATGTAACTAATTCACCGAAACATTATTTTTAAGTTTGAGATAATGATACTCTGATACACCTAACTATAACGAAATGACACTTTCATATTCTAATTATTTTTTTCTCTTTTTTAGTACCCTAACAATTTTTTGTGATAACCTACATCTAAAATGTCTAAAATACCTAAACTACCCTTGGTGTAAGAAATTATAAATTGAATTGGTTCAATTTTCTTTATCCCTGATTCAATTTGGTTTGTACTTAATATGTAACTATAATTATGCCTGAAAATGTAAAATTAAATTTGAACCATTTCAAATATGGTTTGATAAATCATATTGGATTAGTTTTATTTTGATTTCTTAAATCAGGGGTATTTTAGTCATTTTAGCATAGTTTGTCACAAAAAGTTTGTTAGGGTACTAAAAAGGAGACAAAAATAGTTTGGGTATGAAAGTGTCATTTCGCTATAGTTAAGTGTAACAAATTGTCATTATCCCTTTAAGTTTAATCGGAACTTCTCAAGATTATATAGAATTAACTACATCAGTAAGACACTAATTGACCTTTGGTGAGACGATTCAAGTGCTCCCTCCTTAACTTAAGCACAAGGTTCAAGTAACTCTTTTGAAGGAAACCTCCAAATATTATTAATCAACCCAACATATCGCTCGACAAACAATCAAGACAATATTTGATGAAACATACCATAATTTCAGTTAATGTTAGTTAAAGCAAATCTGACTATTTCATGAGCCACTACATTATAATTTAGACGAGCAAAATGTAAGGTTATGCCTGCCCCTGGAGCAGTTAGCATGCGGCAACAATCAAAAGGTAATTCCCCTGAACATGTTTGTAGCCTGAATCATGTGTCGGATGTGATTCACTACCCTAAGATAATCAGTTTCTATTTCCACCATCGGCCAGTGCTTGCCTTTTTCCCACGAGAGAGCTTCCCTGACTCCCACGGCCTCCACCTCTTCAGGGTGGAGATCACACGAGAAACGTCTACAAAGTGCACCTTTTAAGCGATATTGTGAATCTCTACAGACGAGCACTATACTCCAAAAACCCCTCTCTGCATCCACACCACTGTCCACGTTAATCTTTAGGCTTCCTATCCGAGGAGGTGCCCAAGCAGCCCCGATCGTTGGGTGCCCTGTGCCCGAACTTACTATCGGGGTCTGACCACAACCCAATGTCTTCGACATCCCTTAGCATGAAGTGCTACCCTTGCTGGGTGGAACGCCTCCCCCTTCTAGATAAATCGGTTCATCGCTCCCCATATGCCCCAAATACTTAGTGCAAAAAGGTTGTGTTCATCGTCTCCTTCCACCCATGATGCTCATTCTGCTACCTTTGGGGTTGGCCCCATTCTGCTTCGAATACCCTCCAACAACCTATCGTTCCAAATTGGCACTATAGTCAGATATTCCAAGAAAAGGTGGTCTACTGTTTTCTCCCTTTCTCCGCATAACGGGCATTGGGATAAGATCGGGACCCCCTTATGGATTAACATTGCCCTGGTCGGTAGAAGATTTGAGATCGCTCTCCATAAACAAATGTTAACCTTTAACAGAACATTTAATCCCCACACTACTCTAGGTTCAAGTTTTTTAAATATATTGTTATGATCATTTATTACTATTATAACATTGGATGAATTAAAATTTTAATGTTTCATAGATTAATTTTTTTCTGAATAAATTTTGAATATTTATGTTTTTTATCGTATATAATTGATATAGAGTTTGCTACTAGAATAAGAGGAACCTCTGTCTTTTATTAGTTTCTAGGGATTGAATTTGTGATTGAAAAAATGTAATATTGAAATCAGTAAGCAAAAATAGAGATTTTTGGTGATATCAATTTGAAAAATAAATCTATTTTTGCCATATTCTCTTTGTTCGAAGTTTCCTCTTTAACCATAAATGGACCATTTTCCCAATTGAGCACTAACTTTGGCTCTTCAAATCTCTTGAAGGCTTTGGCCAAATAGCCCAAACAATCTTCAAATGATTTCTCAAATATTGAGAAGTCGTACATAAAAATCTCTAAGGGAGGTGTATTCAATTAGATTTTAATGAATTTTGAATGACTTCTAAAAGTTCATGAATTCTTAAAATTCACAATACTCTTTCAAGTGTATAAAGAGTCTTATGATTTTAATGGAATGATTTTAAAAATCTCATGATTGAAGATGATACTTCTAAAGAGTTTGTTATGCCTACCAAGATTTTCAAAATCATTAAAAGTCATCAATTTCTCAAAATCATTGGCTTTTATAATACATTTAGATTTTTAAAGTATTTTTAAAGTCATGATTGAATACCACAAGACTTTAAAAGTATTTTTAAACTCATTATTGAATATCACAAGACTTTAAAAATATTTTTAAAATCATGATTGAATACCACAAAATTTGTAAAGACTTTGTAAATCCATTAAAATCATAATTGAATACACCCCCCAACCCCCCTAAAAAATGATTCCATACTTCTATAATACGTAACAAAATGCTCCTACCAATTTTTCGAATGTTGTATCTATATATATATTTTGATACAATGCACACAAGTTAATGCTTGACTACCACTATTGTGTTCAAGATGAGATTTCATAAAATGATTCCTTACTTCAAATATTTTCCGAGCTTGTTGTGAGAGTGAACATAATGCACAAATACTAATTAATTATCCATTGAATTGTTAATTATGTTCTGAAACACACAAAAAAACTTACGTATAATTGTATGGATGATTTAAAAATTCAAACCTATTCATTTAAAAAATTAAACAACTATCTGCTCATCATCTTGATAACAACATCTAATTCTTCTACAATTGTCGAACAACTTTACAACTTTTCTAAATAATCGTAAGAGAAAGAGAAAAGAATAAATTTCTCTGCATTAAAAAGCCTCATATTTTAATATTATAGAGTAGGATAAAAGAAGTTGTAGGCAACGCAGGAGATAACCAATCGAACATGATGAAGAGATGTAATTGATAGATATAGAAAGAAAGAATTAAAGAATTATGACCGTGTTGTATCAAAAAACAAATTATTACGTTATATATGATTTATAAACAAAGCAATACATAACTTTAGGGTTTCAATCAGGGACAAACCTAGTAATTCAATACAAATTTTAGAACGATTGTGGTCCATTGGATGAAATAATTAATTGTCAGATTTAATGCTGACTCATCAATGGTATACTAACATAAATATGAATTAATTATAAAAAAATTAGTCATTTTATACCACAAGAGGGGTATAAATGTATTTTTATACCCCTATTTATTTTTATTATTGTTTTCTTATTAGTTCAATATCTTATTTTAAATTTTAAGTCGGTTTCATCAAATCAATTTCATCGATTTTCATTAATTGGTTTCATCTGATATGTTTCATCCGATATATTTCATTACAATTGTTTCATTGGGGTTGTTTCATCTGGATTGTTTCATCGGGTTTGTTTCATCGGTATTGTTAACCCGGTATTGTTTCATCGGTCCCGTTTCATCGGTTTTGTTTCGTCGAACCCCTTTCATCAGTTTGTTTCATCGAACCCGTTTTGACGTTCATCAGTTCTCTTGATTTGGATGTCTGAGAATCTCATATGGCCCGTGCACATAAACAAATCTAAATCTAAATCTAAATCAATATCAAAACGATCAAAATAAGATAATTGGCTTTCACCAATCAAATGAAAAAACTGCATTTTTGAAAAACAAAATCATGAAGTTTTAAAAAAAACAACCCGAAATCACATAATTGACGAACAAATCTATCAAAAAACAGCTTACACAACTTAATCGAGGCTTACCTTCAACGCGTCTAAAACGAAACCAAATACAGAGACCGAAGCGACATAAATCTCTTAATCCCGTCGTCATTTGAGCCTTTCCGAACTAGATCGAGGTGGCGATAGATACGGTGTCACGGGATATGAAGGCGACTGAGGCACGAAGCTTGAACCGACGGAGGCTTCGCAGCTCGGTTGTGGCTCTTCGACTCGATTGTTGCTTGACGGAGGCTCAGCCGTCGTCGTCGTCGCGTCACCGAGGCTATGCAGTGGTCATCATTGCCTAACGGAGCTTCTGCGGCTCGTTGCGTCACGGACGCTCTGCATCTCGTCGTTGTGGTCGTCATCACGCGACAGAAGCCCTGCGGCTCATCGCCATGTTCGTCGTCGCGTGACGGAGGCTTGCAGCTCGTCGCCGAGTGACGTTGTTGTATTCGTTTGGAGCGGCACCGTCGTCTAGACCTGTGGATGCTCAATGAAGCTCAAGCGGCGCATGATTATAAAACATGGGGAGAGGTGTAGGGTTTCAACGTATTTTATATATATATTATATGATTTTCCCTTTTGGTTTTTTTTCCATTTATTTCACCCACTAAATGGTGTCATTAATTAGAGCCGTTGAACAAAACTAATCTAATGACTATTAGGGATTCTAAGATTTGTAGCACGTATATGGTTTGTAGCCGATCTCTTCCCATAACTTTATATATCTCAAACTACATGAAGAATTTTTTTTATTTAGATATCTGAAATAATATAATAAAGTATCAATTATGATATATTTCTATAAGAATAACTTATTAATAAATATGAACGGTAAATATATTTGTTATCAATTGGCAAAAAAGTTATTTCTAGAAATGCAAAATACGACATTGATCACGTGGTATCAATTTTTGTGTCTCCCATTCATTTGTATATTGATTTTAAATCTTTGTATTTAAATAAAAAAATTATGATGTTTATTGTGATACAACGAGAAATGTCTACATAACTATCATTCAGACTGAATTGAGGTTTTGAAATAATTCATGTGTATAAAATTAAAACTTGAAATGATTTAATTAAGTCTTGACTCGTCCTCCACATCTTCGTCGACATTGACTATAATTAAGATTTAACACGATGTAACCCATGAACTAGCAATATACAATTGGACATGTGTAAAAACTAATTTAATTAAAATTATAACACGATATATTTTGCTACGTCCATTATATGAAATATTTTGTTACGTCCAATCATTGTGGCTGTGAAAGTCACACTTATCGGTCATTCTTTCCTCCATTTTCTCTTTACTCTTAACGATCACTGAAAAACCTTTCTCAGCATATCATCTTACTCATGCACCTACATTCTAAGTCTGATATGTTATGTTGCTCTTAATAATGACATTGACGACATCTTCGTGGTGAGCCCTTGTCGCCTACCTCTAGATTTTTTAAAAAAAATTCTACCTAAATTGACTAACAATAATATATAAATATATTATGAGATAAAGATATTTGTTTCTGTTCTTAAACCGCGATTATGTACATATGTTATAGTCATATGGTCAATTGCGATCAATTGCGAGTTAATTACAAAATAAAATTAGAGAGTCAGCCAAGGCTTAACTTCATTTACTCACTTATAATACAAGACTTTTTAATTTTTTTTCATCCAAAATATACTTAGTTATCGACATAAACTTACCGTTTCACATTTAATTTTTGTATATTATTCAAGTTCGTTTACGAAACCAGTAGAAATTGCAAATAAATCATTTGCATTTGATTTATTAAATATTCTTAAGTTTGAGGTAAACTAAAACTTGATGATGTAAGCAGCCTTGACGCAGTGGTACAAAACATTATTTCCAATTTTTGAATTTAGATATAGGTCATTCTTTTTTATATATATTCATATTGGTCTTTCTTAATTCGTTGTCTGCTAAAACATATTTAATGTGATTTTCAATTAAACTTTAAATATATTAATTAATTTTTTTTTAGAAAATATTAATTAATGACGGTTAGGTTATCAAGTTACAAGCCAAATAGAGAATGTCCAATATTAAAAAAATTAATTAATAGAGTAATTAGCGTTGATGAATTAAATGATTAATAAAATAAATTTCAAAACATAATGACTCAAATAACTCATTCAACATTCCTAGTCTAACATATCTCTTCTCTATTTTTTATAAAAAAATCCAATTCACTATGTTTTCTTTGTATCTTCCAGTTCCAAAAATATAAGTTTTCATCTTAAGAGAATACACAATGACATATTGAGGAGGAGAGGAGATCTCATTTGTTATCGAACTATAGTACAGTTCAATACCCTTCCTAACTGATATCCAGCAAACACAATCAAAAATCAAAATCAACCACCCATCAATCGATAAAACACCATAGACAAATGATGAAAATTAAACATTTTGAAGCAAAAGATCTATATCTCTTTTTTTTTTCCTTTCAAATTCTCCAATCGATGATTATAAACAAAACGTATAATTTAATTCTTATTTTTTTTCCTTTCAAATTATTCAAACAGATTATTATAAACAAAAGCAATTTCTTTAGGTGTATAATAAACATGAACATGAACAAACTATGAGAAAGTTGTAGATGGTGTAGAAATGAGCATGCACATTTTGCACACAACGATATCACCTCCGGTAACGAACTTGATAAACCTAGCCACGCTCATTGACTGGAGATGCATCATATCTCTTTTTCATGTTGATACCTTTAAATCCCCTTACCTAGACTGTTTAATTTTAAAGTTTTTTGCTATAAATCGAGATCAAAATTTTCTAATTCGGTCCACAATACAAGATAAATTAAATATGAAAAACCAACTGGTTCCAACCGGTAGAATCGAGAACCAAACCGAAGAATAGCAGTCGAAACCAAAACATTTCCTTACATAATGATTCCTAGCCGATCTAGTTCTGGAACCATGCACACCCCTGCCGCTAAGATGTGAATATCTCATGTCACTGGATTATAGAAGAACAAACTTTGAGTACCCTGATTGGAGTAGGTGAACGATACTATGGACTCTACCATTTTGTGTTGTTCAAAATATTCAAACATTCACATAAAATAACTTGATCTCCCAAGACATATGGCCCAAGAGACTGGGATATCCTCCTGATAAAATATTAAAGTCAATTCCCCTCACTTGTAGTTCATATAATATTATGAATGAGCTGTGTGATGTATATCATCAAGCTACATAAGGTAGAGATAAATTTCCAGTTAGTAATTATAAAGCTACTAAAATATTTGAAATAATACATTGTGATCTTTGGGAGAGATCATCCTCAATGACATTTGCACTCCTCTTCGTATAGACAGTGTCAGAACTAAAGTAAGTAGTGGCCTTTCTAGATGACATTTCCAACATCTTGCTTTTAATTTCACGAACCTTTTTCATTTTATTTGGTCCTAAAATTGCACGTAATGTTAAATAATCTCAATCGACGCAATTTGTTGCAAGAGAAGGGTAAACAACTTCTATTGTGTGAAATAGAATTTTAATTTCTCATTTAAACATAACTTAGAAGGATGTTATACTGTGTGAAATACTTTCTCGTAATATTTGTATGTTTTATATTTTACGAATAGGCCAGTTACTAACATGTAATTTTGAATTACCATAAATTAATTTGATACAATAATTAGTGTCTTAAATACTATTTTCAAATTTATGTGGTTAGTAATTTTAAAATATTTGCATACTATTTTACACAATTTCTTGAATGTCTGAAATGTGCTAAATGTCCTAAAATTACAGAATGTCTAAAAATGTCCCTAATATCCCAAAATGTTCATAATGTCCCGAAAAATTTATAATCTCATGAATGTCCCAAAAGCTCAATGTTTGGAGAGATCCCTTAAGTCTCAAATGTCCCTAAAGTCTCGAAATTCCCCGATGTTGTGAAAGTCCAAAGTGTCTCGAAAGTCCACATAATGGTTCGCTTTGGTTCTAATTTTGAGAGATCTATTGGTTTTAATTCGATTCTGGTTCTTACATAATATCGTTAATTGGGACACGTGTTGTTCTGCCAGCGTATCACTTGTTGCTACGTGCCTCACTTTTTATTTATATTATATTGTTATTTAATTTCCAAACTTTATATTATGATTGGTTGTAATAAGTAAATCTTAACATTCAGTTTTTGTTAGTATTTTTTGTAATTGCAATTTTAAAGTTTTTCTTGGCTTTAAATCGAGATCAAATTTGTCTAATATGTTCTGAAAGTCCCGATATGTCCCAAATATCCTAAAAATGACTCGAAATTTTAAAATGTCTCGAATACGCTTAAGGTATGAAATATTCCTAAAGTCTGTAATGTCCCAAAATATTCATAATATCCTTAAACTCCCGAATGTTTAGAATATCTCAAAATTTTAATAATTTCGGAAAATATCCCGAAAGTCCTAAATATCCCAAAATGTCACGAATGTTCCAAATATCTCTTAATGTCCCATAAAGTTCTTAATGTCATGATACGTCCCATATTGTCCCGAAAGTCACTTCCATTATATCCCGAAATATCCTTAGAGTCTTGAAAGTCCCTAAATGTCTCGAAAGCCTAACATCCCTAATATTTAAGAATGTCCCAAAATATTTCGAATCCCCCCCAAAATAGTTTGAATGTCTAGAAAACTGAATAATGTCTTGACTATCCCAAAATATTCTGAATATCGGAATATCTCAAAACGTCCCTAAAGTCCTAAATGTCTCAAATGTTCATATTATCCAAAATCTTCCCAAAATATCTTGAATGTCGAAATGTACGGAATGACCCGAAAGTCACGAAAAGTTCATAAAGTTCTTAATGTCCCAAATGTCGTGAAATATCCTATAATCCAGAATGTCGCAAATATCTCGAAAGTCGCAAATGCCCCAAAATGTGCCGAATGTTCCAAAATGTGCTAAATGACCCAAATATCTTGAAAGTCCTGAAAAGTCATGAAACCATAATGTATCAAAAGCTTAATCTCAAAATGTCCCAAATAAATGTGAGGATATTGTGCTCTACAATTAAAAATCTAATAAGAGATATATGAATATTAATAATTGTTAAGATATTAATATATGACTTGATATAGTTTTTATACAACTTAATGTACATATTGTTGATAGAAATAATAAATCCCTATACCTCTGATACCATGACAGAAATAAGAGAGAGATTTACTATTTATGTGTGTATTGTGAATTACAATAGACCTCTATTTATACAGGTAATAGGGATAGAATAGGAAACACTAATACATGTGAGAAAAGGAAATATAAATATAGGAAACTAAAGATAGGAATATAATCTAACAGCCCCCCCTCAAACTCAATGCGGTGAAACAAGAATTGAGTTTGAAGCTTGATAATATTGAGTTGTGGAGGATGCGCGCGAGGTGATGCGGCGAGGATTGAGGATGGAGGATGTGCGCCGATGTTTGATGTCTGACCTGATGCTTGATGATGTCTGATGCATGTTGGCTGATGGCGAGATGACAACGACTAATGGCATATAGATGATGCCTGATGCATGATGCCCGATGCATGCTGGATGATGGCGAGATGACGATGCTTGATGATGCCTGATGTTTGTTGGCTGATGGCGAGATGACAACGGCTGATGGCATATAGATGATGCCTGATGCCTGATGTCCGATGATGCCTGATGCCTACTGGCTGATGACGAGATGACAACGGCTGATGGCATATAGATGATGCCTGATGCCCAATGATGCCTGATGCCTGCTGGCTAATGGCGAGATGACAACAGCTGATGGCATATAGATGATGCCTGATGCCTAATGATGCCTGATGCCTGCTGGCTGATGGCGAGATGGCAGCTGCCCGATGATTGCCAGATGCCTGATGGCTGATGGCGAGATAGCAGCTGCCCGATGATTGCCAAATGCTTGATGCTTGATCAAGTGTGGGTTGATTCGAGCAAAAGGGTAGAGAAAGAGTAGGGATTGAGAGATTGAGATTGATTGAGTTACGACATCGAAGTGGTGGAATCAAGATCAATTGATGACGAAGAAACGAGATTGTGCGAGAAAAATTAATAAGGTAAAGAGTAAAAGAAGAATCGTTTGGTTTGAGAAAGAAATTAACATAATAAGGGAAAAGACAAAAAAAAAGGAGTAGAGATGGTGTTTGAACTTGGTAGAGGAGATTGTCGAGTTGTTGATGTGTGTATGGTGGTGCGAGAATGCGAGATTGGTTTTGAGATTGCGAGATTGATTGTGAAATTGTCGAGTTGATTGTTTACGGAAGCGAGAGGGTAGAGATTGAGATTGAATTGCCTCGCCCACCCGTCAGAATCACGAATCATCGACGAGTGGGCAAAGCGATAAATTCATAGAGATTTGACTAATGATCGATTATGGCTCTGATACCATGATAGAAATAATAAATCCCTATACCTCTGATACCATGACAGAAATAAGAGAGAGATTTATTATTTATGTGTGTATTGTGAATTACAATAGACCTCTGTTTATAGAGGTAATAGAGATAGAATAGGAAACACTAATAAATGTGAGAAAAGGAAATATAAATATAGGAAACTAAAGATAGGAATATAATCTAACAATTGTATTTATAATAAATTTAGTACGTTTTGATTGTTTAATTTAATATTATTTATTTTTAAGTGGACAACCCATAGTTAAGATGTGATAATTATTTTAGTTATTCATTCCTCTAAGTTGTGATAATTTTTGTCCAAAGAAATGATTACTAAAAATTATCATTACTAAATTGATAATTTATATATTAATTTATGATATTAATACATATTAATTTTTAATATTAAAAATTATTAATATTTATATATTAATTTCTAATATTAATATATATATATTAAATAGTAACAGGTATGGATCAGAATCGGGAAAGGTATAGGTTGACCGCACCCGCTCTACAAATCTGAGCCCAAGCCGAACTCAATTTTCTGCAAGTTTCACCCGTTTCAAACGGGGCGGGTTTACATGATACTCGTCGAGTTCAAATATTTTTGCCATCCGTAAGTATATGTCGGGTATGATGTTTTTGCAACCTCTAGTTTGAGTACCTAAGAAGTGAAAATTCTATGTCTGAATCTAAATGCGTGCCATTTATAATCATGTATAATTTATGTCAATATCAGAAGAAGTAAAAACACTTCAAAAATACCAGTTAACCAATCCAAATATACTTACAGTTTGCAAATCAAACATCAGAAATATTCCAAAACAAAACCATAACCACAAACACAAAAAGTCACCCATAAACTATTCAAACTTATTTTCCGGTTAAATTTCAGTGATAGCCCCCAGGTTCCAACTTTGGGAAGCCACTTCTCAGATTCTGCTAGAATATTAAGTCACTCATGTTGTCTGTTTCATCATTGGTGAGCTCCACACCACCATGCACGTCCTCGTCCTCATTAAGCTTACACAACTCCTCAATGTTCACATCGAGCAGCGTGGTCTCCTGTTAGATTATGTTAGGGTTAAGGCCCATTAGGGTTATCCCATTAGTTAGAGTTTCCTTATTCTATATGTATTAAGATTTTCTATTTAGTTTGGTTTGGATCCTATATAAAAGTTTCTCCCCTATTGTATTTGTGATCATCAAGAATAATAAGAATAATAATATCAAAGTTAACATGGTATCAGAGCAAGTTTAATTTTTGGTCAAGTCTTCCACTGAATTCGAGTTCTACCCACTTGTCAATGATCAGTGGGTATGGCAATCAAGAAAGATTCGATGTTCTTCGTCAAAGGTTCAATGTTCAAGATTCAATATTCGATGTTCTTCATGAAAGGCTCAATGTTCAAGAGGTAAGGTAGAAAAAAATCGAAATTACTGTTCACGTGCGGCGGTACTGTTCACGAACGGTATTGTTCACCCACAAAAAAAGAAGAAAGTTTAGTAAAATAGTAGTAAAGAAGAAAGAAAAAAAAAGAAGAAAAAAAGTAGAAAAAAAATTATACCGTAATTGTAGTCGAAAAAAAAAATTTAGTAGAAAAGAAGAAAGTTTAGTAGGATAATAGTAAAGAAGAAAGAAAAGAAGAATAATAATAATAATAAAAAAGTAGAAAAGAAGAAAAGAAGCTATATCGTAATTCAGAAACCGGCACGGGTACATCCTTGTAATCCGGAAGGTGATCCCGTAATTCGGAAATCGACACGTGAACATCCCCGTAATTCAGAAAAGCTAGTAAAGAAGAAAAGAAAAAAGAAAAAAAATATATA
Organism: Geranium rotundifolium; assembly: GCA_963920655.1. Classification (NCBI taxonomy): domain Eukaryota; kingdom Viridiplantae; phylum Streptophyta; class Magnoliopsida; order Geraniales; family Geraniaceae; genus Geranium; species Geranium rotundifolium. Next base: position 18,436,082 of record OY987321.1, read on the forward strand.
TATACACATATATTCCAGAGGTTATCAAAGTTCGTCTGCATCCACCAGTCCTAACCAGTGTGCCCTCACTCAAAGTTTAGAGAAATCAAAGAGTTCAATGCATTCAAAGCAATCAAATGTTAATGAGTTCAAAGCGATCAAATTGTTCAAGTTCATCAAAGTGTTCAAGATCAAACTCAATTCGATTTACACCGTATTGAGTTTGAGGGAGGCTGTTAGATTACATTAGGGTTAGCCCATTAGTTAGAGTTTCCTTATTCTATATGTATTAGGATTTCTTATTTAGTTTAGTTTGGATCCTGTATAAAGGGTCCTCCCCTATTGTATTTGAGATCATCAAGAATATTAAAAATAATATTATCAAAGTTAACACAAGCGGTGTGGCAAGCATGCGGGTCTAGCGCCCACAATCATCACCTTTACTTGATTTGTTGCTCTCTACATTTTCCCTTTAGTTCTTGGTAATGTGACTGTGAATATTGAACCCACACTCATTTCAACTATTACTCTTACCGGCTCCAAGAACCATTTCCTCTTATGGTCGGTCCACCTCATGCACTCTTTTTTTTCTTGGTTTTGAGCCACCGTCAGTATTAATTTTTACAAGGGTGGGAAACAAACCAGAAACAACAAGAGAAAGCAGTTCGGATTCCAAAAAACGTTGCTACCATACTATAAACAAAAAATGAAAAGGTGTAACTGAACAAACAAGTGATGTTTCTGACGTTAAAGTTAAAAGGGGTAATTACAGATCAGTACACCCGCTGAAACCTCATTTCAAGATCAGTTCCCCAAGTTTGAAATTTTTTTTCTCGGTCCTCCAAGTTTGAAACGTTAACATTTAAATCCATATTCTGTTAAATCTAACAGAAATACTGTTAATACTTTTTTTAATACCCGAAATGCCCCCAGGTATAATTTAGACAGTATAACTATTTTATAAATGTGATTTTACCATTTTACCCCTCCATGAAATATCATGTTTATTTTATGATTCACGGGTACACAAGTCTTTTTAAATAAATAAATTTTAAAATTGAAATAATATCATCTAAAAACCCTAAAATACCCTCTCATCTTCTTGAAAAAACCATTTTTTGATTCATTTTATTGTCTACCCATAATACAAAATATCCAAATTTCCTCACAAATTTTCATTTGGATTTTAATGCATTATCAATACATAATCAGTAAAACATTTATATCATAATGAATGATAAAAAAATAAAAGTTCAAGCTTGATTTCTGGAGCAAGAGAGAGGGGACGGAAATGGGGTAAATCAGAAGGAGTCGGAGGAGGAGGTGGCGGCGCGTGGGCGGCACTGCGGGAGAGGCGGCAGAGAGAGGGGCTGAATGATCATCAGAAGCGTGTCCACGGAAAGCAGGTGGCGGCAGGAGAGCTTGCTGCTCCAACCTCGTCGGAGCAGATCTGGGGCGAGAGAGCTCCAACCTCGCCGGTGAAGAGGCGGACAGAACCGCGGCGAGCAGGCGGCGACAGGATGACCGTCGTGGCTCTTCGTGGTCGCCGGAGCCGAGCCCAATGATCGAAACCCAGATCTGGACCATCAAGGGAGTTGCAGAGGATTAGGTTAGAGAAAGGGTAGGGTAGTGTGTGTGATTAAGGTTATAAGAGAGGGTAAAATTGGAATTTCATGAAGTTATTTAAGTAATTTAATTATTTTATTTGTTTACTTGCAAATACCATTTTGCCCTCAATCTGTTAGTTTAATTGATTATTCAATGAGGGGTAAAAGTGTAATTTCAAAATTATACCAAAGATTTTGTACGATTGAAAATTATATACTAGGGTATTTTAGACTTTTTACAAATTACATCAGTTAAATCTAACTGAATTGAACTTAAGTGTAACGTAATGAAACTTGAGGTATTGAGAAAAAAAAATTCAAACTTGAAGGACTGATCCTGAAATGAGGTTTCAGCGGGTATACTGATCTGTAATTACCCCAAGTTAAAATAACAAAATTTCAGCACATGTTTCTTAAATTTTCTAAACATATTAAGGGACCACAAACTATGTCCTGACTCACTAACACACCAATCCTATAATAACAAAAACATTAAAAATGCATGAGAAAAACACAACCCAAAATCCATTTATGATCAGACAATCGAGAAGGAAAATTAAACTAGAGGTAACATAAAAGGGAAGAAAAAATCTGTCGCACCAACAAACAAGTTCAACCTAATAAGTATACATCCATATGAAGAACAAAGGAAAGAAAAACAAAAACTCCAATCCATCAACAAAAGCCCCAAACAAAATCAACCGTAAACATAAGATCATAACACAAATAAAACAAAATAGCAAAAGTAGTGTTTACATATAAGCAAGCAACTCTGCTGAGAGAGAGCAAGTTTTCAAGTCCAGTTCACTTCTCTTCTCAAGAAAATTCAAGAAACCAACACGAAAAGACAAAGAGCCAAAGAAGATCATGGTTGAACATAAAGTTCAAATTCATAAGGACACCACCAATAAAACCATTCAACAAAACCAAACGTTGAATAAAAAATAAAATAAATAACACATCAGCCATACACAACGGAGCAGTTATTTCAAGAGAAACTGACGCACACAAATTTTCAAATTAATAAAGGATTGAAAAATAAGCATGCCATGACTACAACTTGCCCTCCTCCTTTTATATACACTATTGATTTAAGTTTATTATTTTTAACTTTCCACTCTCCTTTTCACCTTCTTATAACCCCTCTCTTACTCTTTCCCAATCTCATCTCCTGACCTCCTCATCATATATAGCCTAGCTCTTATTCATTCACGCCCATTTCAATATATATATTGCTCTTCTTTTTTGGTTCCTCCTTAGAAACAAATCATTATCGTCCTCTGGAGGTCGTTTGATTTGAAACAGAGTTGCTCAAGATGATACAGAGTGTTTTGAGAGGGAGCTTTTTGTTTTGAGGGGAATGTTGTTTGGCTCGAGGACACTATTCTTGTTCATATATAGCAACCTTGTTTTCTCCGATCTATGTTGGTGGATGTATAGTGTCTTCGGACCAGGCTTCATTCCCCCCAATTATTGCTCTACGTACGCTCCTGGATCGATAGGCTTGTATTATCAGATCAAGGTTTGATTTTGATTTGTTTTTTGGGTTTATATCCAAGTTTCTGATGTGGGTTTTTGTAGATTAGTATATGTATGTGCAGATTGGGGCAATGATTTGACTATTTTTATGTGATTTAAGAAGGTTTCATCATTACTCTGTTGATTTATTTGTTATTTGTGATTGTGTGTTATGATGATGTCTTTTTTATCTGTCAGTTTCTAAAGCTCTCTCTTTTATTTGGTTCATGATTAGGCTGTTTTTTCTCATGATGGCCTCACCTCAGATCCTCTCTTCTCTGACTGGCTTTTTTCAGATCTGGGAAAAAAGAAACTGACCTCACTCTCTCTTCCCCTTTTTGAATCTTCTCTCTCTTAGGGTTTTGAAAAAAGAGAGACCATTTGCTGGGCTCTAACCTCAACACAAATCCATCTAGAAAGCCATCCCCTTCTGTGTCAAAGATATATGTAGCCTTGGTACTTCTTTTAATTTCTTTTTTCGTTGGATGTGCTTGTGTCAAGATGATCTTCACCCTCTGCAATTAGAATGGAGATGATGTGAGCATGTTTTTTGTTTTCTTTATTTAAGTCCTGTGCTTTTTATGGTCAGCTTTATGCTTCCCAACCATTAAAAGCTAACACTAAATTTTTCTTTTTCATGTTATGGTTTTGTGGGTTAATTAAGCACATGCTGAACCAGCTGACTCATGACTGAGATGAGATGGATATATACTGAATTTAGGTTCTGTATTTTGGAACCAAGTAACAAGCAATTGCTTAATTCTCTCTCTCTCTCTCTTGATGATGACCCATAATGTGTGATGGGTCATCTCTCTTTTTCACTAGACTTCATGGAGTGTTGTTTGGTTATGGTGTTGAGGTGTGAAAAATGTTGTGTTGAAAGGTACAAACTCACATGTCTTGCTTTGAGGCCAATTTGAAAGGTTCATGTATGAGTAGTCATGTCTCTCCTTGAAATTTCTGAAGTTTTGAATATTGATGTCCATGACCTGCAATAAAAAAAGTCTTTTCTGGATACTGAATGTGGGCACAGAGGGAGTCAGGGTTTCTACAACTAATGCTCTCTTTGGCTTTTGGATTTGCTTCTGGTGTACATGAAAGCCAAAGTATTTAAATTAGGTTTCTTTTTTCATGCAATATATAGTGCATCAATTACTGTAACATCAATATAGCATGTCTTTTTCAATTCACTTTTCACACACAAACGCACCGATTAGGCTAAACAACTTATGTAAAATTGTCAACTATACTCATGAATACAAGTTATACATGTTTTAAAAAAACTACCATATATGTATGATTTTGTTAGTTCTATAGTAATTCGCAAGTCCTATAAAGATTTCGTACGTAATTATAAATTAAGATTTAATGTGAGTGAGCCTGGGATAAATTCCATTAAGTCACTGATTCCATTAATGGTTTAGTATATATATTCAACAAAAATAATAAAAATGAATACTAATTTGATAGATGTTCACAAATCTCATATAAATAATATTGTAAAAAGGAAAAAACAATTTAGTACAGCTAGTAAAAATTCATATTCTATGTTAATTAATACATGCCTATATACATAATAGGTGGTTTTCAACAGACATAATGTTTATGAACAAATAAATCATCACCTTTTAAGCTAGCTAGTTCAGGTTATGTTGGATCTCAGTTCCAAAATTTAATCTTCAACTAAATATCAGGATTTGATATATTTGATCCCCTGTTACAATATGTATTAAAGTCTTGGGAGCGTAAACAATCGTTAATAGATGTTAGGACATGAAAGTCTTATCAATGGGCAGGCTTTAAAGTAACTAGTATAGAGTTCTGCTATAACTGATAACAATTTCAGATATAGGGTACAGGAAAGTCATTTTTAAAATTTCACTTGTCATCTTTAAACAATATGGGCATGATGATATGATGTCACGTGACAGTCAAATGTTTTTTTTTATCGGCAAGAGTGTGACATATTATACGGTAAGAATGTTAAATTCAGAGATCATATAAGTTAAAAGAGAAAATTGTAAAAAGTCTTCATTCACTATGTTTTTTTCACACTCTCTCTTCACTGTATTTTGTAAGAACTCTTGGGCATGGGTCAAAGACCGGATCAAACCGAACTAGACTCAATGGTTCTCCATTTCAAGAACCGGAATCGTTACCCACGGTTCTTAGTTCTCTGGTCTCGGTTCCAGTTCCGCTGCCAAAGTGCCCACTCCTAAGCATGTTTGAGTTAACACTTAAGTGACACTTCAATTAATTTTTACGGATTTACATACACTGTGCAAAAATAAATATGAATAATGGAGAGTTTTTGCAAAAATGAACATGAGTGAAGAAGAGGTTTTGCAAAAATACAATGAAGGGAGAGTTTATGCAAAAAAACACAGTGATAGGAGACTTTTTTAGATTAAGATTACAATAAGATTTGGTAAACAAGCTTCTTCCGATATATTTGGTTTGTGACGTTTTGTTCCTGACACCCAAATACCCACTTGTGGCTTGTTAAGGCTTGATTGGTGCAGGTGAGTCTCGTTCCAATCGAGTTGCCGTAAAATTAAAATTACGTCTCAACGATGTTCACGACCTTTACTTGAACAGAAAGCGTGGAGAAAAGCCTATTTGTTGATATTGTTTTAATTTTGAAGGTAGTCTATTATTTACCAAATTATAACGGAATAAATAAAAAATTAATGATATTAGGCTAGCTAAAGTGTAACATTAAAATAGGGTCAGGCTTGGAAGACGAAATATCTAATTTTTATAGAGATCTCTTTACTGGGGAGAGGTGGAATGCAAGGAAGTGCTGGAACTCGTTCGCCCATCTATCTCGATTGATCAAAATGCGTCCCTTCTGATACAAGTAGACGAGGAGGAGGTAAAGGGGGCACTATTTGGGATGGATTCCTCGGAAGCCCCAGGTCCAGATGGGTTTAACCCGGGCTTTTACAAGGCGAACTGGGGAATTTTAAAGGCAACTTTAGTCGACACTATCCATAATTTTGTAGAGACAGGGTTACTGCCAGAGGGAGTAAATGAGACAAACATAGTCTTGATCCCAAAGAAACAGACTGCAGATGCCCTGGTGGATTATCGACCAATAGCACTATATAATGTCATCTACAAGATCATATCCAAAGTGCTGGTAAACAGATTTAAGGGACTGCAGATGCCCTGGTGGATTATCGACCAATAGCACTATATAATGTCATTTACAAGATCATATCCAAAGTGCTGGTAAACAGATTTAAGGAATCGCTGGACGGGATTATATCTAAATACCAAAGTGCTTTCGTTCCTGAAAGACTCATAACATATAACATTATAGTAGCGCTGAGGTACCAAACCATGTACGACGGAAGACTCAAGGAAATAGAGAGTTGATGGCGCTAAAACTCGACATGAGTAAAGCCTATGACAGGGTGGAGTCGGACGTAGTAAGACACGGGCCTTGGCATACATTAAAGAACGCATTGCCAAACGCATGACATCCTGGTCCACAAGGTTCCTGTCCTCAGCAAGAAGAGAGGTAATGATAAAATCTATACTACAGGCCCTCCCGACGTATGTCATGCATGTATTCCTGTTCCCCAAAAGCTTTTTAATGATATTGGGAAGATGTTTAATAAATTCTAGTGGAAGGGCAATGCGGGTAGGGGTGGTATTACATGGCGAAATTGGGCCGATCTATGCAAACATAAAGAACTGGGAGGGATGGACTTCCTCAACCTCAAAGAATTGAACCTGACACTCTTGGCAAAACAGACATGGATAATTCTAACAAATCCAGAATTCTTACCAAGTCAGTAACTAAAGGATAAATACTTTCCCAAGGGCACATTCTTTAAGGCTCCATTGGGGAATTCTCCGTGGAGAGGAATTTGTGAAGGCAGATCGGTTGTGTTACATAATGCACGCCGGAATATTGACCCTGAAAATTGTCGGGTTCTTGGGACCCCATGGTTACGAGGCGATAATACGCCAACTAATGGAGGGGTGGCCATCTCAAATGATATGTGTGTTTTGGAGCTGTACAGACAGAAGTGGCGAGCATGGAACGTAAGAAAGGTAAAGGCATGTTTTGATGAGTGTAGTGTGGTCGATCCTATATGGGGAGACATATTACTACAAGGAATCCAGAGCAAAATTGGTGCAGAGCCAATATTAAGTAACTTCGTAATCAGGTAGGAGGAGAAGAAGAGGCAAGCCTGTGTGCCATCACTATTTGGCGATTTGGGGGTGAGAAATCAAGCTGTTTGGAAAGAGAAAGGTTTCCATCCAGCAAGAGTAGCAGCTATGGGATTCGAAGGACCTGGGCGGCGGCAAAAGCTGGGGAAGAAGGTATTGGAGAAAAGGGTCCCGGTGGCGCATATAGACTTGTAGATGAATCCCGTAGGTATGAATCCCCTCGAATCCATGAAAACTAAAGATAAATGTGGATAGGGGAATAAATGCAGAAAGGGGGTTCTGGAGCATAAGAATGGTCTGCAAGGACTCAGAGGGACATATTGTGAGAGCAATCTCAAAGCGGTTTACGGGACATCTCCATAATGAAGAGGTGGAGGCCGTAGGCGTCAGAGCAGCGTTATTATGGGCAAAAGGAAATAACTTGAATGAAGCGATTCTCGAATCAGATTGTCTTCGTGTGGTGGATGGTATCATACAAGCAAACCACACGAGAAACATGTTCGGGGTATCATACACGACTGCATGCATATCCTTTATGGCCCAAGGGTTCATCTCACACTAACATTCGCTCGTAGGACCTGTAATAAAGTGACTCACGAATTGGCCAAATACGTTTTACCTAACAGTGGCTGGGATTATGGTGAGGGGTCTGTCCCACCAACTATAACTTCAGTTATCCGGCTAGATGCCGGGTTAGTTGTCACTTCTTAAATAAAATTCGTTTTACTTCAAAAAAAAATAGTGAGAGTGTCACACAACATTTATTTAGTCAGAAGGAGTATTAAATCCAAAATATGTGTATTTATGAAAATATATATATACATTGCTAGTGTATTTCACGATGATATGAATGCACATATATACATACATATATGTTATAGTTTTATATTTCCATGGGAAATTTTAATGATCTGATGTGAAAGTCAATGATTCTAATAACCAAAGCTAGTCTCCCAATAAGTCATTACTATTTTGCTCCAATGGGTTGGAATCTTGAAAACAAGTGTAGATTTTCTCTTTTGAACCTTCTTTAATAATTATCACAGAATGTAGCTACCGATGTTTGTAGCTTTAACACTTTAAAATCAACAGTCCATGAAAGTTTGCAATTGGCTTTTGGATCCATGGAATCAGAGAAGAAACAACTTTAATGCTGTGTTGATTATGATGAGCAATTGAATTTTGGTGGTAGTTTGGGAATTGATATGGGTATGAATGGCTTGCTGTAAAAGAAGACAGCTTTTGGGAAATTGGATCTTGTTTTTTTTACCTTTGCCAAAATGGAAAGTGGTGGAGGCCAAGACACACTTCGTTGAACCTTTTTGTCTACTTCTTTCCTTTAAATAATTGTTTCTTCCTTCCTCTCTTTCATATATATTTCTTGTTATTTATTTGTACATTGATTTTAGGAATAATCTGCTACTCTATTGCTGTTTTTCAGTTGCGTACACCTATAATCTTTATTTTTAACTGACTACGCTTAAGATGTACAAAATTTTTACTTTACACTTTCAGTCCAATTCTGTTAATTTTTAACAATTTTGACATGTGGAAAGACTAAAATGCCCTTAACTGCACATCTAATTTTCAAACATATGCCCTCTTCACACACACTTTCTCTCTTCCTCACAAGACTCGATTCTATTTTCTCCGGTCTTTCTTTGTTCTTTGTTTCTTATTAAACTCGTCTTCGTCCCAAATCACCGATAGCGACCTTTTCTATGTCGGATTTGGAGCTACCAACTTGACCCTCACCGGAGTTGTTGAGATCGAAGGCAATCCTCAACTTGCCGCTCAAAGCCGGATAGCCCGAGCCGCCGAGCGAAAAATCCATCTTTACATGACTAGTCTCATAAATTGAGCTTCACTGCTCTCTCTAAATTCTCATTCCTCATTTATTAAATATCATTTTTCTTGGAGCTCTCATTCAACAAGCTTACCGGGTCGATCCCGTCGGAACTCTCAGAGCTCCCGAACCTTACCAGCATGTACCTCGACCGAAACATACTCGCCGGGCTGATCCAAGAGTCGTTCGAGAGGTTCGCCGGAGCACATCTACCGTGGATCCACCTCTCCCGCAACCGGCTCACCGACCTCGCTCGGGAACATGAACTTCAGCGTCATCGAGATTGTTTTTCTTATTACTCCAATTTTGTTTATATTCATATATCGCATTGCATAAACGACACTAATTCAATGTATATAAGCAATATAGCCAACCTGGGACATAATAATAGGACCACCTTGAGACTCAAATAACCTTTCTATATTGATAATCTTTCTTGTAAATTTTTCCATTTGATACTGTAGTTTAGCAAATTAAGAAAAAAAATAAGCTAGTTAATAACTTTACAAAAGTGAAAAGAAAATGATGTATAAGAAATAAAAAAATGCCTACCTTGAAAGGTCCATTATCTGTTCTAAACTTGACACCAGGGATGAAGCCTCTGAAACAAAACAGATAACTTGTCTTAAAACGTATACACTTGGACAACAAATATGAAAATTCTCATGGTACATTTAGGAAACAATTAATCTTTTTCATCTCGCCCAAAGTTCCACTCCGCACGAACATAAGGACCAATTCTGAGATGAACATATAAAGTCCTGCTTGCTTCACCAGCTTAGTAAACTTCACCAGATCGTACCTTTCCTCAAAATAGTACTGCAATAAAAAAGAGTCAATTAGATAAATTGAGCAGTAAATTCATTTGGGAAAAAAAAGAAAACTGACCAAATAATTAAGACATAATTATTTCACTGACTTTTCCAGGAGAAGGCTCGTGCCCATTCTGGCTCTGAGTTACAAAAGCCCACACCCCCTGAAATCCCGCCAACGCTCACGCCGGAGCGGCAATCGAAACGGCGCTGGATCGGATAATCCCCATCGTCTCCGAACAACTCGAACAAGAACAGAAATTACAAACCCTAAAAAATTGAGGACAAAATTGAATCGGGTATCAAAAATCGGATCCTGTGATTAAGCTCAAATACAATAAGAATCGAGTCTTGTGGGGAAGAGATGGAAGAGAGAGAGTGTGAAGAGGGCATATATTTGAAAATTACATGTGTAGTTGAGGGCATTTTAGTCTTTTCACATGTCAAAAATTGTAAATGTTAACGGAGTTAGAAGGAAAGTGTAAAGTGGAAATTTTGCACATTTTAGGCGTAGTCTGCTGGAAAAAAAATTTTAAATGTACCAACCTAAAAAACAACAATATTTAGGTGTAGCCACCTAGAATCATCCATTGATTTTACTCTCTTTTTCTATGCCCTATTCTAATTTCTAACCCCACAAATCCCATCTCCCCATGAAAACGCTGCAGGCTGAAATGCCTCAAGCCGGAGAGATCTCACAAGTGCAGCTTCTCAACAAATTTTACTTGGGGTAATTATGCATAAGTATATCCAACTATCGATAATTCTCACATGATCAGTATCCCCAATGATAAAACCAAATTTTGTAGTCGCCAAATTACATTTCGTCTCACTTAATTAATTCCAACGGTTTGAATCTAACAAAGTTTTGAGGTAAAAGACCAAAATGCACTTAATATTAATAGTTCTTATTTGAAATTAGACTAGTTTAACCAATTCAATTTCGATCTGACTTATTCAAATTCAGCTTGATCGGTTCAAGTTAAAAATTTATTTATTTTAAGATAATCATTACAAGCAAAGAAAAGATTATGATTCCCTTGAGTATCCTTCCAATTTTCAAATGATGTCATTTGACTATTCGCTCACTCTTTCTTTACCCTCCTTCAACCTCTTTATTGTTACAAGATCTCTTCAACTCCACACTTGTATAAAACCTATTTTGCTTCATCCTCGGAATCCCGCATCCCCATGAATGTTTTATCGAGATTCGTCGATTCCACCCTCAAACTTTCTACACCCACAACTCTCTAATCGAGCAACCACTTGAAAACCCCAAATGTCCATCCCCAACAACCCAACAGGTCTAGGTGTACAAATTCGATCAAAATCTCCATCTATAACTAAAATCAATCACAAAAGTTCCAATTTTTTCACTTCCAAATCGATCTAGATCCGAACCCAACTGAAATCACCATTGGTGACGAACTTCGTCAATTTCATGCAAACTACGTCAAGAATCTGAATCCGTCCATTGCTGGTGAGATCTTCTTCGTCATCTCCCTGGATGACGATATCGCCGGTGATTACCTCGGGTTTGACCTCTAACTAGCGACTCGCCCAACGGGTCCCATCGAGTCTTGGCGAGTCCCTCTTTAATTATCTCATGATTTAATTACTTCTAAATTACTCAAGAGATGAGATGGGAGATGGGAAGGAGCAAACAAAACAGTGAATGTAGAACAAATCTAAGAGGAGAGAAAGAAAGATGTAATTTCACAATAAATCAATTTTTCCAAAATTTTACACAACTTCAATATTAATAATTTGTAAATTTTATAGTAATAATTGTAATTATATTTTTATTAATAATATATTTTGTAATTAATATTATTAGGATTATTTATTAAATAAATTAGTTTTAAATTTAAACGGTCAAACCAACCTGATTTCAAATCAAAACTAGTAAAGGCATTTTGGTATTCTTACCTCAAAATTTTGATAGATATAAATCCGTTGGAGTTAAGTAAGAAGAAGTTGAATTTGGATGACTTAAAAATCGAGTTTTATACTTAGAGATACTTATGTGAGAATAATATATCATATTCTTACACTCCTCACTCACCACTCAGCGTCCAAATTTCCCGAGTATTGAAAGTCAAAAGCGTTGACTAGAAGAATAGGCAGAGGCGGGGGTTGCCACTCGAGACCCGCCTGTTGGCACGTGCATGTCACTTCCTAGAGTGGAGGATGTCTAGTCCGCTCACCGACGCGCCTAGTTCACTACTCCTCGCTCGCCAATTTTGATTGTGTTTTCTCTCTCCCGATTTTGGCTCTCCTAATCTTCATTTTGGGTGGCTATAAATAAGAAAAATTGGGATTCAGCCTCTATGTGAGACTCCGTCACCGACGTCAGGCTCATCTCCGGTAAGCTTGTGCTTCGTCAAAACCATATATGGTTTTTCCCACATTTGGTTATTGCTCCTGTCTAGTCTTCTAATAAGACCATTTCGGTCAAAGCAAATCGGGCCAATCTAGCCCGGTCCAAACAAAAGAGCAGTAATATCTTATTTTCATAAAAAAATTATGCAAAAAGACTAATATGCCTCGTATTATTAACCCAATCATTTACTTAAAAGAAGAGGCAAAATCATCATTTAGCTACAAAAGTAACATAGTTTCTAACTTTTGTAACTTTTGGCATTTTAGTGTACTTACGTGATAATCGTATTTCCCCAGTTGTACTTACTTGATATTATCCTCACAATAAACTACCACATGACCATTTTCTATTAAAGTTAATTGATGGTGCAACCAAATCAAACATAATCGTTGTTTGTGATTGGACACACTTGAAATCATAAAAACATAGGTTATTAGTAATTTTCCCGTACAAAATTGAGTGAAACATCAATAATGCCCCTTTCGTGTTCCCCAAACACGGCAACCAATTTCATCATCAACAATATCAAATACCATTTAAATGTCCAAACACGAATATAATTTTCATCATTTACACTTTCCAACAATTCCATATCAGCTAACAAAGCATTATCACTGAAGATAAACAACATACTAGAAGTCGCAGGGAGAATCAACTGTAATCCCCCTCACCTTTTTCTTTTTCATTTTAGACAAATGTCGCCACAAGTTAACCTCAAACCAACGGGAATTTATGGTGTACAAAACTATGGGAAGAGCAGGGAGAAATTTTTCACTCCACATCAATACCTGGTTCCTTGACTTGCAAATCCATTTATAAAGAATTTCCTTTGCTCCAACCCAAAGGAGAAAAAAATGAAGAAAACAAATCTCTGAACGACATGAATTTTAAAGAAACTATATGCCAATGGTTAAATACTTAACGGTGTCTTGTATTTGCACTACGGAGCGTCACCCCATGCAAAAATTTTGTATATCCGAGTAGACTCAGTTTCCCATCTGTATTTCGGATCCAATCTCTGAGAATTGAATACGCTGAAGGGCCCAGATTCAGCTCCTGCGATGAAACAGTATCAAATTACTAGTGTAAGATTATCTCAGCATGGACAAGCGCACTAACACGGAAGAGAAGGGGAGCTTCCTCTACAGGAAATTCAAATTTTCTTACTTGTGCCAATTCTTCAACTGAAATGATCCTGTTACCCTCGAGTTCAAATTGGTCAAAAGCAGCAGAGGCAATCTGCTCCCAACCTTCAAGAGCCTCCAACTGATGTGCGCTGATTGCAGCTGCACAAAACTCTTCAAAATCCATCTTTCTATAAGCTAGTGGTTCCATCTACGTAAGAATGGATCACCAGAATAAGATATCAACCTTTATAATAAAGTGAACTAAAAGAGAACGAAAAATAAACATCCACATATGCCAGTGACATAAGTAACAAAGAAATTGACAAGCAATAGACACTTGCAACAGGTGATGTGAATGTACAGAATCATCCCTTGGAAAATGGCATGGTAACCTACCGCATTTAAAATTTCAAGAACCCTTGACTCTCTCATGGCATCGGTTGCATTTCGAACAAGAGCCTGCAAAATAATTTTGTTCCCAAGTTCATATTCCAACATTTATTCTCTAACTAGATTGCAGTGATAGTCCAATATTTAAACCCAAGGAAACAGAAATAAACCATTTTGAAATTGTCAAGAGAGACGCGCCCATCTTTATTTGGTTCCAACAACTGGAATTGAGCTCTAAGATACAAAAGCTCGTTGTCAGTCAAAGCTTTAGAGAGCGCCTGTAATGACAAGGCAATTGATAGGGTAAGAGTTTTATTCCATTAAGACCTGAGTACTGAATATAAATATACGTATCACTCACGTAAAATATGGCTGAGGATCCTACCAGATATTATCAGGATGTACAAAAGGTAAGGCTAAATGACTAAATTGGTCTCTCAATGACTGAAAAGCTGTCTTAAACTTTAAAGAAGCCAAACGGATGCCTAAATTATTTTTTCAAAAGGACAAAATGGTCCCTAGTCAATAATGGGTCAACAGTTAAAATAGCTGGCTTTTTTATATGAGCCCAGTGAGAAGTGTATGTCCAAATAAGTACAGCAAGGGAAAGCAAAAGACATGAAACCCAAAATTGAAAAATAAACTCAAAATAAAGAGAAAGCCATCAAAGGATGTTAACTAGAGAGCGGGGACAGAAGCTCCAAAGCTTGGGGAGCAGCTGACGTACGTGAGTGGGGCAATATCGACAATCTAATAATATGAAAACTAATTAGGATAACACTGTTTTATTTGTCAGCGCTGTTATGAAAATCAGAATATAATTTTTAGAATTTTAACTATTTGGTATACTGAGATAAAAAGTGTTGAGTAATGACTATCTTACAAAAAAAGTGTTGTAATGACTGGTACCATTTAACATGGTTTTAAATTATTCAACACAAAATCAGCTTATTTAAAATTCAAGACTAAATTGATGATTATTTGATAGCTGAGGTACCACTCTATACATTTAATAAAATAAGAAATTAACGGTCAGAAATCTTGTTTTTCTTTCATCTATTCTATCAACTTGAGCTTTCATACAAGGAGTACGATATGATACATATTTAAATTTCTAATAAAGAAGAGAATATCAACCTTGGAAATAAATGATAAGAATTTATTCCAATAATGATTAGTATTAAAATTTAATGTGAAAAATTCGGATATTGCCTTTCAGAAGTTAAAAGAAACGCAATTGTAATTGACGATGATGGAAAAAGGAAACAAAAGGATGTTTACCTTAAGTGCTGTGCGTTTGAACGGAGTTGCATGAAGGTAGGACTTCACTAACTTATAGATCAATATATCTAATGGGATAGGGCGACTATTGTTTCTCAACCAAGGGTGAGCTGCAACAAGATGTTTTTATTAGTAACTTTTATTCCCTCCAGTGAAATGAATTTGCTTATAGCAGGAAATTCGGCAAAAATTTACAAGGAAAATATGACTAACCACTTACCTAAAGCTTGGACTGCAGTCATTCGCTTTCTATAATCCTTATTCAGGAGCCTTTTGACAAAGTCCTTGGCCTCTGGAGAGACAGAAGGCCAAGGCAAATCTTCGAAGTTAGGATCAGCTCTTAATACAGATCGAAATATCCCTGATTCTGTCCTTGCCCAGAAAGGCCGACTTCCACATAACAAGATATATGTAATAACTCCTATACTCCATATATCTGCTTCCAGACTATAAGATCTATGTAGAACTTCAGGTGCAACATAGTATGCACTTCCAACAATGTCATTAAGCCTTTCATCTGCACCCGTACACAGAAGACCAAAAAGGGAAAAAGAAGTGAGGACTTTTTTGTGCTGGACCCAAAAACAAAGCAATGGATTAATACTGCCAATCTGGTGGTATTACAAATCTGCACATAATATCAAAAAACATTGCAATGTGCAGTGTCCTTTTTATCACACACACTGGCCATAAAACTCATTTCACAACAAACTTGTATCTACTTGAAAATAACTCAAAAGTGAGTTCCTTTCAATAAATATATGGATATGGAATGTCAGCAAATGATAATCTTAGCATATTCTTAAGACTTGTCAGGAAGAAGAAAAAATGTCATCGGTTTGTCTATTCTGCTGATTCGTGACCTACGGTGGGTCAACCAATTAATATAGGAGATGAGGGAAGAGTTCAGAACATCAATGGAAACTGTACAAGTTCATTACATTTCTAGCACAAAATTAAACCACAAAAAACCGCAGCAAATATGAGGAGACTTATGACAATCAGCAGAAAAGGAGGTGAAACAAGGTAATATTCATGGCTTACACATCAGCAATAAAAAGATATAATAGTAGGAGAAAAACAAAAGTTCATCAATTCATTGTCAGCAAATTGCATTCATAGTAATTGGATAATCTCTACTATTGCTGAGATAACAAAAGTGTTATTTGTAAGTTATAGACTAAGCTTTGAACTGTGAGGTTGTGAAACTTTTAGCTGTGTTCTAAATTCATATCTCTCGCCTTGCTAATCCATTCTCCGAAATGTAGTTTTACTCAACTAACTTTGTAATTGAACAGGGTTTCACCAGCTAACATTACCATCTAATTCTACCCAATCCCACCTAAGAGCTCAAGCTGATAGTTGGAGGCCACAAGATATTTTATAAGCTAGTGAATGGATCTCTATATCTTTCAGATGTGAGACATTAAGTTAACAGTTATCGAATGTGCATTCCTCTTGTTTTAATGCAATAGTTTCCAAAAAGAAATTAGGCACATATCCCTATCAGAGGGCTGCTGTTTTCTCAAATACTTGTATATTTATGATATGAAAATAGCATTATTAACAGATGGATGGACTGATAAATATGAGAGGAAATGTCTCAAATCATCACCTGGTCTGATAAAGTCAGAAAGGCCAAAATCAATAAGTTTCATATCAGCATCTTCATTTCTAGAAGTGAACAGGAAATTCTGTTCAGGAAATAAGAGAAATGTATCAGTTATAGTTGACCATCATAACTCAAAAGGTAAATCCTACAAAAAGGCATCAATCAAAACTGAAGAGCAAACACCTCCGGTTTTAAGTCTCGATGAACAACGCCTTGAAGATGGCAAAATGAAACTACACATAAAATTTGCATAACTATAACTTTTGCATCATCCTCTGTGTACTTTCCTCCTCTACAAATAGAAGAAAATGTTGCTCTTAATTTGTGATGACACATTTCTACAAACCAGATATTGTATGTGTATATATATATATATACAATGATATTACCTTGCCAAAATTCTGTCTAGAAGCTCACCACCTTCACACAATCTGGTAAGTAGTCATCAATTAAGAAAAGTCAGAACTTGATAATTCAGAAATATGGGACGATTTTTTTATGATACCAACAGAATTTAAATGCAATTCATCGTTCAACAAACACACATTCATGACAACCAGTCACAACATTTTCCTAGAAGAACAAGACATAAGTCAGATTAAATGCATTAACTACATCAAATTATTCACAAGAAGAGACGTACTCCATGACTATGTACACATTATTTGTATCTTCACACGCATCATGAAATTTGACTAGATGCTGATGCCCTGATAATGCTTTCAGTATTTTCACTTCTCTACGGACATCTTCTATTGATATTGCTGTCGTCATCTGAGAGATAAACATATGATAAGAAAAGGACATTGTCATTCTATATCAATAAATCATTTATGAAAACAACCATCATCATTCAAATTCAACTTTGCACACGTCTTTTTGGTCTTAGCCAGATACCATCACCTTATAGTAACAATATGAACTACCTGCCCGATTCGCATTTAAGAAAACAACTATTGAATTATCCATGATCATCAGAAAAGAAAATTATAAAGGTCAAATGCCAAGACTCAATAAGGTATGAGAAACAAGCTACTTCAACAATGTATGTGCCAAGTTACTCTCCCATTTTGAAACAGTGGAAACATATCGATTGGAAAAGTGAAACCATAAAGTATTCTAATTGCTGCACAAAGTTTTATAACTATTTCTCTTTTGAAAATCCAACGTTTATCAAAAGGCGAAGTTATACAGAATAGCATAGAGCTTTTCAGTGCACTAAAATATCACCAAGGAATACGTAGAGTTAAGTGTTAGAATAAACCATCCACAATAAGAATGCAGATATGTGAATGAACAAAATTGTTATATAGAGTTACATCAATCTTTGAGATATGGTTTTTCTAGCCAACAGCATAAACAAGAACAAAGTAATTTGTATGGTTCATCAGCCCAAATCCAGAATTATTTTATTTACTTTTTTAGAAGTCAGAAATACGCAAGATATATGATAACAAAAATTCCAAAGAGCATATTATTAACCAAAGTAAATTAAGAGTACTGGAATATGGTATTTACTCTACAAATAATTTATGTAGCAAGCTATTGTCCTTTTTCAACTAGAACACTGTATTTAAGGTACAGCACGAAAAAAGTAAAGTGATATAACCGGCAAGAGTTACTTCATTTTATCAGCCATGAGTTCAATAATTTGAGGTTTGATTGATCACAATCAGCTTTAATGAAGGGTCATTTATGTATACAGCATTTCCCCTTCTTTTGCAGAGGGTGTCATAGCAGTATTGTAAGTTCAACATTTTTCTTAGCATATCAAGGTATTAGTCATAAGTAGTTTATGCACAGAGTTCTAAGGTTTCCAAAGCCTTTAACTTCTAGACAGATTTTGTCTTTGAATCCTGATCCTGAAATCTGAAGGAAGGTCTTACAGCTCTTTCCTTTGTGGCAGAGTAACGAGTACAACCCAATTAATGGTCTGATAATTTAGATTCAAATAAAATAAAGAAAATCTAAGGTTCTTAGTACTGGAATCAAGCTGTCTAGTTTTCTTAGCCAACTATCTTTTGTTACTGTTGACACTAGGAAGAATACTAACATTCAATATGCTAAATTAAGCCTTTACTTCCATGGACAATAAGGGCAACTGAACTATAAGCCAATTGGTAGGGCAGGCCGTCCCCCGTCTATCTCAAGCCAAAAATGTGCGCCTCCCATTTCAAACT
Source organism: Geranium rotundifolium (assembly GCA_963920655.1). Classification (NCBI taxonomy): domain Eukaryota; kingdom Viridiplantae; phylum Streptophyta; class Magnoliopsida; order Geraniales; family Geraniaceae; genus Geranium; species Geranium rotundifolium. The sequence continues at coordinate 18,455,002 of OY987321.1, forward strand.
AGTACAAGCAGTTGTACACAGACTATTGTATTTATTGACTGATCAATATACCCATTAATCAACTCTTTTGTGCCATATGGATGAAAACCTACATTCGCGCAAATTTGAATATTTGACTGATTACAGATTGCATAAGTGTTACCAAATAAAATATAACATCGCAAACAAGATTGCAAGATAACAGAAGCAGCACACAAGAAATAATCTCCCTTGTTCTAATCAATAAAAGTGCACCAGTTATAAAAGACTTCAAAGTTTCCTAAGAAGAAGAATAGGGAAGAAGAGAGAAGTTAATCAATTTTTACTTCACAATTTCCGGGTGTACCGTCAAAATGCATTAATTTGAAGTAAGATAGTAAATAAACAGCAATCACCAGTACGCGCGTCACGTGTAAACCAATCTCAATTTCTTCTTGTGTAATAGTTACACAATAATTACTTGATATCTAATTAAAATGTCATATTAGCGAGAAGGAAATAAAGACACATATTCTGATCTTTAGTATTGAATAGATTAAATGCATGGCATTGACATTGTAAATAGGAATATATTAACAATTACAATTCAAATTGATATTAAGGGTTTCCATTCCTGTCAGGTATGTCCTCTTCTGGAGTGATTCTTCCTATAATTTTAATGCATGAATTGAATATCATCAAATTGGTAAACTCTATAGTCTCCTACATATATAGACAACCATATTTGCATCCTTTATTACTATGACAAAATGGTAAATGCTTATCATTCCCATGTATTCTTCCTTGTTAAAATAGAATAAAATGAAAACAAAAGGCTACATAGTGCCCTCATATATAGACTGATGAAGAATTTTATACATCTGATTTATCTCCAATCTTGAAGATAACAAAATGGTAAGTTTTTTCATGCTGCCCACATGTTTCTTACATAAAATACAAGTGAAGAGGATAAAAGGTTTTATAACATCCTAGTAACACAAAGAACCAATGACGACTTCAAAACATTCCTTATATCTACTATCTTTCAAATAATGCACAGGTTAACATATTCAATGGTTAATGGTCTGACACCAGCTGATACGAGAGAGGAGATAGCCATAGTGGATAGTCAAACAAGAATATGCATACAAAACCAAATAAAAATCTGCTAACTGGAATACATATGAATCACTAAAATGTGCCCTTTCTCAACACTATTTTGTTATTAGGTATAAGTCCAGGACTTTTACTTATCACCAGGTATTAAGCTATGTCTCATCAAAGCTGCCAAACTAGATTGGGCTTATAATCCCAAAAATTTTGAGGACAAAACAATCCGATTTTAGTTTAAATGCATAAGATATTTCTTCCAGAAAAGGGATATCTCACTAGAGCCAAAGTTAAAAATTCCATTAATAGTAAATATTCACTAACTTATCCGGTAATGAATTATATTTAGATCCTCAATAATAGGCAATCGGCAACACGATCAATTCAAACAATTTGTTAGTCTGATCATGTTCTTACAGAACTTCATTGGTCAAATTAAGGGCATGCATTGAACAGGATAGGCTAATCTAAAGCAGAGATTAAAAATGATAGCATTGTACCTTTGATTTAGAAATGATCTTGACAGCAAGAGGCTGGTCCTTGAGGTCACCCTTCTTCCCCCTGGCAGAGCAGGTATGCCCAAAATGCCCTCTCCCCACTTCCTTCCCCAATTCATACTTGGCACCAAAATTCTTGCCGTAGCCGAAGCTTTTGTCGAGCGACTGTTGCTCCTCCAGTCCCTGGGAACCCACTCCAGTCCCATCCTCGGGAATCGGGTTGGGCTTCTTGTTCCCGAGGCGCTTGGCGAGGAAGGAGGCGATGTGCTTGGCAGGCGACGGAGGCGGGAAGGGCCTCCTGAGGAAGCTCCTCCCGGGCGTTCTCGCCGGCGAGGGAGACACGCCTCCGGGGAGGGGGCTCGCCGACGAGCCCTGCGGGTAGGGGCTGGGCCACGGGCTAGTACGCGCCGGCGTGTTCTTGGCCGAGGAAGGGCCGTTCCTGGACGGAGTGTGGCGATCGGCGGCGGCGGAGGTGGTGATAGTGGTGGTGTTGAGGTCGTCACCGCCGTTGCCCACGGTGGACCCGACCTTGCCGTAGCACTGCCCCATCTGCAGCCGATCACAGCACTAGACAAGTCAAAGTCCGCGCATCGGACGGTCAGAATGAACGGATCAGGTGAGAGATCTGGGAGCGAAAACGATAAAAGGAGAGAATTAGAAGAAGGAATTGAGTCAGAGAGAGTATGCGAAACAGACAAAAAAGACACAAGCTCGCTCGCTCTCTCTCTCTCTCCGTCTGTTACTGTTATGTATGTTTATTATTAAAGGAAGGGAAGAGAAGAGAAGCAAAGCGAGTGACACAGTCGAGTCGTAAGTAATACAAAAACTGGAGATCAATTGCGCGGCTCTCAACCGTAGATGAGATTAATTCACGGAGTAGGTGGCTTTTGATGCGGGGATAGGTTAGTTGTTGGGTCGGGTGGGCCCGATCCAACCTTTCTTTTTGCCATAAATAGAAATGTGCCTTGCATTTCGCCTTTAAACATTAGTTTTTTTATGTAAGCAATTGTTTATTTAAAACTCTATTTACCCATCAAATTCTTATGCTTCTATTTTACAAGGATCGAAGTCTCATCACACATAGTGTGATACTCAATTGCTATTATTGTAAATTTTATTTCAAAATACATGAGTATCATTTGCTTTCATTCTTGTCTCTTCATCCTTCATCTAAGGCCCGTAAAATTGATAGAGAGTAGGTGGGAGGAAGGCAACGTTAGAACCACGATTGTAGGATATAAGTTGTGGATGAGGTAAATTTGTAATAAGTGGTTTGAGCCGTGGAGAATTGATTGGACTTGAATTCAATTGCATGATTAGAGTTTAAAGGGACTAAATTAGGGATCCTAATTACATAACCGCGTGCTCAACCTCCCGTGTAGGCATTGGTTGTGATTAAATCTAAAAAAAGATGTTCGTAGAGATATTGACCAAGGTATATTAGGGTAATTGAGATTCTGATATACATCTGTGATGTGTCTCGTCAGAACGGATAGATACGAGAGTGACGAGAGGAAATCTCGGCAAGCCGAAATCTACCCACTCCCAACGCACGGCAAGTGCAACGGTCCTTGAGTAATATAGGGCATTTTAAAGCCCCGAGCTATCGATCCTAAGAGGACCGTTAGCTGGTGAACATTGGAGTACAAATGTCTAATATGTCGAGTGTAAGCGGATAAAAAAGGATTTTAGTTTTGCAAAAAAAACTTAATTAAAAATCTCAACACGATACCAAACACACAAATTACTAAAACAACATGTCGGGGTTAAATATGTTTCCGGGGAAATGTCATGAAATGAACGTAAACACATGAATAACTTAAGAAATTTAAACGAGTCACCGGAGTATGTCAATAATAGTCTTACCCAAAATGCTCAATATTCGGCCATCAAGAGATCAATTACCTATTTGAGTCTAAGGTGATCAGGCTCATGTCCAAGTTCAAGGTGATCGATCTTATGATCCTATAATTCACATGCTTTTGGCGTTGGTATCTAAAGATATTATATAGAAAAGACTTGGACTAGGGCACTAGCTCTTACACATCTTTAGTGTGGGGTGTAGCGTTGCGGTGTATGCTAATTTTAGGAATCATTTGCTTGAGCTTGCCAATTGGCCGTCTGAAAGGCTTAAGTAGTTTATATGCCATTCAATTGCCCTTGAGATTTATTGTGTGCTGAAATTTCACAAAAATACCCTTTGGAGTGTGCTTGTTTGGTGGAAATATTTAATTAGTTGGTATTGAGGTAATGTTGACCAGTGGAAGTCAAGTATCATACTTTTAATTATTTTTCAAGGGGTCACAAAATTATATTCTAGAGATCATTTTTTTAACTTCGCACACACACACGTGAATCTAGAAGGGGTGTATCTGGGTTGGCGGTGCCAGAAAAGAAGAGATCGGAGTTTAGAAAAATTAAGAGCAAGGGAAGTGAGCGTGAGAAAAGCAGAGAGCGAGTGCATATCTCCATCCCTAAACTCGGAAAATTCTAGGGTAAAAGGCGAGACTTCAAGATAAGCGAATTTAATGTATGCGTGGGAAATCCTGAGTGAATTATGTAAACACCATCTCCAAAAAAAGTGTCAGAGGAACGCCAATAACACAAAGCAAATAAGAGTCTCCGAAGAAACACGAGTGAAATTAAATACAAATGAGCAAAATAAATTGAAGAAGAAACGCTTATGCAGCCACGGTGAAGGCCCAAACCTTGAAAAGGGGAGGGAAAATAAAGCAAAGTTGAGAGAAAAGCGATAAGGAAGCTCACTCCGAAAAAAGCGGTCTTGTGGCATCAAATCAGATATGCTACCCTGGGTTCACATCACTTTCTACACGAGCATCACAAAAACCTAATGTGTGACTAGTTTACCCCTTATTTAAGTTTTTGAAAATGTGAGAAAAAGACCATAATTGACATAACCGATATTCATATTAATTGGTTACACTTTGTTTGTGTTTGATTGGTGGAGGGGTATGTTTGTGATTTGTCAGCATTTGATGATTTTAGCTCAATTGTTAACTGATTGTTTGGCTATGAATAAAAGAGTTTGAAGACGGCCATGAGGGTAAGCATTTCATGGGATTGTGGGTTGGACCTTAGAACCCTCGGGAGATGTCGAACTTCCCCTATCGGGGTGAGCCTCAGGTTTTAAAACGACAGCTATTGTGTATTTGTATTTCTCGAGGGCAAGAAAATGCTTAGTGTGGGGTATTGGTGCGGTCACATCAATTATACGTTCATGATATCTATTACCCCCATTCTAAGTGTTATTTCACCCTCGACGTGTTAAATTATTGATCTTTGTGCCATATATCTCTTCGAAAGTGTTTGGAGTGGTTTATGTGCACATACCGACAATTTGGAGTAAAATGAGCTAAGTAGGCCAAGCTGGTGGGTGTTATGGCATGTGTCATGGGACATGACACTATCCATAACAAGGAGCAGCGAGGAGATCAATTGTAGTCGCCAGGGGACAGCTCTCGGGTTGATTTCACGGCCTGTGACACTACCCGTGACATGAGGCAGCAAACAAGCAACCTCTTCTTTGTTGATATCTTTGGCGCAGAGCTACGGGATGTTGTCACGGGCTATGTCACGGCATGTGACATGTCCCGTGACATTAGGCTGCCAACCACTTCTTTGTTGATATCTTTTGGACAGAGCTACTTGTCACGGGCTATGTCACGACCTGTGACATGTCACGTGGCTGCTGTGGGACAGACAATTAAAAGTCCGATTTTCGGCACTTTTTGGATGATCACTTCTCGTTTTATTATTCGACCTAGCCACCATGTTTCGGGAGAGCAGAGAGTAGATCATCATATCAACCAAGAAGAGGATTGGGGACTTCGAGAGGAGCTTGAATCCGATTAAAGGGAGATTCAAGTGCTAAGATCAAGCAAGCTACATATCAATAATCGAGAGGGTTTCAACGGTTTATGTTCTTCAACCTTTTGGGTTTTAGGGTTCTTCGTTCTTATTCCTTAAACTCGAATTGTTTATTTATCTTTATGGATTTTTGTTCTAGCACGTGATCATGGGCTAAATACCCATGATCATGGATGCTAGGTCGTAGTTTTTTATTATAATTAATTTATGATTATGGACTATATTATTTTGTGCACATGTGATTGATTTTGAGTGCTTAAGGCTTATAATATTTGTTGACGAATAAATATTATTTGTGAGAGTCGTGTGATCGTGTCTGAGAGGGCCGGTGGGTGACAGACGAACTTAGATTCAAAGGGGTTCAACTCTTTGGAACCCTTACCCCATTATTGCAGTGCTTATTGCAGACTCATGGTGGTTATCGACCCGAGAGGGATGATGAACACTTTGAGTCTAGGATAACACCAAAACGAGAGGAGGTGTTAAATGATTGTTGCTTAGGGTTCACATTAATTGCATAATTTATTAGAACTTATTAATTTATTTCATTATAATTTGAGTGACCTAGCATCTATGGTTTTCTCTACTGAGTAGTCTCTCCCACGCGTTTCTACTTTGCAATTCATCAAAGCACTGTACAAATTTCTTATTTTAATATACACTCGATAACATTAGTTAAATTGAACTAACCCCTATTGGTCCTTGTGGATTCGACCCTATGCTTACCATGATTTATTACTTGTAACGACCGCGTGCACTTGCGCTTTATCGGGTGCTTGTGGACAACGGTCTGTAGGCCCAACAACTACAGGCCCTGTTCCCTTCATGAACACCATTGCCAAAGAAATCTCCGGGGATATGGAGAAGGTCCGTCATTCTAAAGAAAAGATGGCCTCATCAGAGCTAACTGCCAAACATTCGGTGTTGTATCGGATTGACATTGCAAATTGGGCTCCTTCCTCTCATGGTTCCAGCATCACGTCAGAACTTGCTTGGTTGGTCCATCAAATAGGTACTCACTCATCCTTTGATTTTGGAGTTTTTGTTCTTGATCACTTGACAAAGCATGCCAAGTCCTTTGTAGTGAACCTACCAATTGGATTTCCCTCTCTTATTACTGGGATACTGCTCAATCAAAATCCCAACATCGCGCGCAACACGGATGTGGCAGGGTAACGGCCAAATGTTCTTCCCAACTGTCACAAGCTCTTCGAAGGGAAGCATGATGTGACCTTGTGAGGCCATCTTTTGTGACATCTGTCGCCTCTGCTAGCACGATGAACATGGGTTCAGTTTCTGAAAGGGTCCAAAAGAATGTGTTGAAAGAGCTCAGAGAGGAGATCAACATTCTTGAGAAGATCATCGAGACCCTCTCTAGCAGGAAGTCTATATGTGAAGGGCTTGTCCGTGATCTAACTTCTGCCCCAGGGATGATGCAGCTGCTTCTGTCCCTGATCAAGAAAATGAAGTTGGAAACTCTGAAGAGAATGAAGACAGTGCATGGGTTGACTTTGCTTCTTTCTAGGTTCTTTGACCATAGTCTGCAACCCTTGAACTTCTACTACCTACCTTTTTATTTCTGCTTGATGATACTGTGAAACTCTTGAACTCAAACTTAATGTTGCTCTGCTAATGAGCTAATATGCTTATTGAGATATTTCTGCATTTTGGTTACATATTGATACTTGCCTTAGGTATATTTTTGAGGTAATCAGTGGGAGAGGTGTCATGAGGACGCTTTCTTTGACACTTGTGTTGACATCTTTCTCTATTCATGATGTTCTAAGGAAATCTTTTGGAAGTGTTTGATTAAAAAATTGCCAAAAGAGGACATTGTTGTTACGTTTAGTGTTGGCTTTATTTTTTTAGTGAAACGAAAGATGCTGGGTTTCATGTCTCAGCTTTTGGTAAGACATCTTTCAGTATGTATTTTTGGAAAGTTCCAATGTTATATTTTTTATTTACAAAATCATGTCTGTAAGATAGTCTCTCGAGTATGGGTAAGGAAACCCACGATACGCCTTGAGGGTTACGAAACCTTAGAGACGTCTTTGAGAGTTTGTATTTTGCTATAAAAGCCAAGAGCTTCCCCCTTAGCAGTTCGGAAGTTCTTTTGTGCAAATACTCAGAGTTCCTTAACGTGCAAGACTGGCGTATTAGAAGGTTGTATGTTTTGATAAGAACAATGTCATTCACCAAACACCATTCAAGAAGATTGGGTGTTTGTGTGATTTGGGTTTTGCGTATACGTTATTGAAGACTCACGTGTTGTTGAAGACAAGGGTCATTCGAGTATAGGCGTTTGATCGAAGAGTGGAATTGAGGAGGATCTCAAATTCAGGGGGAGACCCTGGTCTAGGTATTCACTTATGGTAATAGTGTCTAGGGCGTTGATTTGTGTGATAATCATTTTAAGGCCTCGTTTGTACTACTGAGTACCATATAGTGAAATCCTTTTCACTGGCAGAGTGCCCCCATAAGTAAGTGATGTTGCACCGAACTAGGTAACCATATTGTGTGTCTTCTATTAATTGTTCAATTTGTTAGTTATCCATAATCTGTGATCAAGCAAGTTGTCAGACATATAGTCACAACGCTGTGTACGACATCTTGCCTCTATAACTAATCAGAATTTCACCTCTATAACAATGAATTTCAAATCCTACAATATCTAGCACCCATGGCCAAGGGTTTTTAGCAAGGTTTTGAAACTCGGTACTCAGGTAAAGCTACGAGCTGACAAATGAGAAGAACTCGGAACTCGAGCTAAACTCGGCAAAACTCGTTTTGTATTAAAAAATAATTTATTTTATATATATATATATATATATATATATATATATTCTTATGTAATATTTATTATAGATAAAATTATTTATAAATAATCATAACCAAACTTACAGCCATAATGTCTAATACTGCAAATATGCTAATTGTGTACAGTACTTCAGCAAATAAGGTTTAACACAATTCTTAGAGTTTATTTTATGTGTATCTTGGATGAGTAAACCATATCTCTCATCCATAAATATGCTAATAAATAATTAAATATAATATACAACACTTTTGCCACTAAAATACATCTATAATATAATAATATCCTCTTTACCTTTTATTGTTTAGTTGAGAGTTGAGAGGCCTCTTTGGACATTAAAAGAAAGACCAAAAAACATATACATTAGAAAAATAGACCAAAAAATAGAGACTGAAAAAAATATATTAGAGAAGAAAAAGTAACAAAAAAGACATGCGACAATGGTGACCAGAGCCGCGGCAGAGGCGGCAAACGGATGTTGCGATTGAACTGAACAGATTCACGAGAGAAGAGACGAAGACAATGGATGCCTAAATTTTGGATCGGGTTTAAATTAAATTTACTTCTAATTGAGCCGGATTTGACCAATTTAATCGGATTTGACGGGGTTGATCAAACTATAACCGGTTTCGGTCGAGTTTTGGCCAACTCGTCTCGGTGAGGTGGAAAATTTCGAGTTCTTGTGAAGTTCCTGGCGAGTACATGTGAATTTCATAACACTGGTTTTTAGCCTCAACCATGGTGCTAAGTCAATAAACATAGTCAAATACAAAGCAAAAGATGAAAAGACAAGCATAAAAGTGTTAGAGTTATGCCCTAGTCCAATACAAAAGTGATCTACAGATGTAATGTTTTATCATCTTTCCGAATGAATAAATCAGCATTAAAAAACTAATGTGTCGTAGTAATTTATTAGATGTAATTTGTTCTATATCATTATGTGTGTCACAACTCATAGTAGAACTACAGATCGGAAAAAAATTATATTTAATGCCTCCCTGATCAGTCAAGCTTCATTAAGAAGCGATCCGTACGAGGCTAACTTTTAGTGATCACGCTCTACTAATCATGGCAAAGTAGTGTCGGAGTTAGATTATATATATCATCATGGAGATGGTATTGGACGACCCGATGGTGAGTAAGCGGCATAGATACTGTCATGAGTATACATATAATAACTTGTCATTATATCCTAAGACCAAGGAGTCTTTGTGATCACTATGTGATGAATCTCTAAGTTTGGCCTAGTCTAACGTTACCTGTAAAAGGGTAGCCATAAGGGCTCTGATTGGCTTAGTTATGAATTGCATGAGTGAACTCGAAAGACGGTTGAGGGATTTATCACCCATACTCCGGTATGGGAATGATATCTGTTTATGCCACTTGATGAGTATGACTGAAGAAATAGCATGGCCATGCAGGAGATACTTAGTATCAGTTTTTCAGTCGTCTCAGATATGAAGAAACAGTGATTGGTAAATTAGGATGACGGTTCTATGCCTTTTGATCAATCTAGATATCGGTATGATAAAATGATAGTGACATGGACGATAAGAGGTTAAACCGAATCATCGATATTCATGAATATTGGGTAATCATAATGTCTTACTAGATGCCACTTCTGATGGAAAGGGCAAAATAGTAATTTTTCTAGTCTGCCAACGGGTCGTGAGTCTGAGGGTCACACGCTTTAAGAAAAGTATAGCAAAAGTGGACTTGAAAAAGTCAGTATATGAGAAATTTGCAATTTGATTTAATTGAATCATGTACTAATTATCTAAACCAGTAATCTGTTTAGAGTAATTGGGACGGTCTAACTAAACCATTTAATTATAACCCAATCTAAATTGGTTTAATTAATGGAGTTAGCTAAGTGGACTTTAAGCTCATTCTTATTTACAATTATAATTATAATTGAAATAAGAAGTTAATTTAGATTTGGAAAGTGGAAGATATTTGCATAAATCATATATTTGATTTAAGGAATAATCCTACACTAATTTTCAACCCTAGTTTACGTTAAGGTTTCCTTGTCTCAAGTTATCCGTTTTGAATGCGCGTGACCCTTCAAGCTCATGCCACCGTTGGCAGATCGGCGCAAAAGATCGCTCTTGCCCGATCCATCATAAGGGGCCTCTAGTAAGACGTTATGATTACCCAAGGTGCATGACGATCGATGATTTGACTTAACCTTGTGCGTACAAGTCACTATCCTATTATCTCTAGATATCCCGATTGATCACAAGGCATAGAGTCGTCACCCTTGTTTAATTAATCATTGTTACTTGATATGTGAGATGGTTGAGAACTGATAACCCGTATCACCGGCATGGCCATGCTCTTACTCTCAGTCAGTCTCAATCAAGAGGCCTTTAACTGATATCTTTCCCATACCGTAGTATGAGGGATAAATCCCCTAGCCGTCTTTCGTGTCACTCATGCAACCCGTTCCGCCACCCAATCATGTCCGTTATTGCAATCCCGTTACATAAAGCGTTAGGCGCAAGTTAAAGCCGCACGTACATTGCATAGTGATCACAAAGACTCCTCGGTCTAAGGATATCGTGACAAGCTATCGCATTTGAATATGTTCATGGCTTAATCTATGAAAACACTATTCAAAGCGGGTCGTCCGATATCAATCACCTCATGATATCTATGATATGATTCCGGGATCCCTCATCCCTATGACAAGTAGAACTAAATCATTAAGAACCATCCTCATACTAGTCGATTCTATCAAAGCATATTTTGACTAGGGACTCGTTAAGTGTGATCTGTACAGATTTATGGTTCTACTACTTTAGTGGTTATAAATCAGATCATGCTTAACATATTACTTCAACACATAAGTAATACAAAGCTGTTTTATATATATTACAAACGATGATAATGTACATAGACGTTTACAGGCTACTAGCAATTGGACTAGGGCACAAAATGCTATCACTTGGATGTGAGGTCCGAGGCTGCCATGGTGCCCTTGGTAGGTCACATTTTGCTTTTGTCTCCAGTAATCTCCTTGAGGACTTTGTTTAGGTCAGGTGGAGGTACAGAACGAACACACTTTCTCCCCAGGAAGGCATTAATGATGTCAGAGGAAATGTTGAAGCCTAGGCCTTTGACATATACCTTCTCACAATCCGGATCATCCGGAGTCTCAAATCCAGTAGGTAAGTTAGCAATGAATTCTTTGACCAAAAGGGGATAGTGGTTACCAATGTTAGTGACGGTCTTCATGAGTTCTGCCTGCTCCAAGAGTTGGACAATGGCTTCTAGTCCCAGTAACTCCAATGACAGGGTCTTCTCGGGATATGTCGTTCTTTGGAACACAAATTCCCATCGTTTCGCACCGTCCGCAGAATGAAACGACACATTGTCGTAAGGAACACTAGGGTTGGTCTTGACCGTCTTCAGGTTTTTTCCCTTCTTTGCAGTAACCTCCTCTACATCGTCATTAGTTTCTTCATCAACCAATCTCCTCTTGGAGACAACTTTCTTTCCTTTTTCTTTGACGGACATCTTCTTCTTCTTCTTGCTGGGGCCTCCAACATCTTTTACCTCCTTCCTCTTCTTGGTTTCTCTTAGTTTTCCGACCATCACTGCCAGACTTTCATTCTCTTCTAATACCTTCTTTTTCAGGGATGACAACACTGTGTGTGCTGTCTCAGTAGCATTTTCTGTAACATCTCCTCTGGCATCCAGAGGTGCTTCTTCTGTGTTATTTGCGGCGGCACTGTTATCCTTCTCTGCTTCTTCCAGATCGGTGTCCCCGTTTCTGGTCTCTTCTTTCTCATATTCTTCCTCGGCTTCTTCCGAGTCAGCAACTTCTTCTTCTCCTACCACAGCCTCCTTTGTGGCTTCGGGAATGACATCTTTTATACCTTCTTCTTCTCCTTCACCTTCAGCAATCCGTTCTAACCCATGACTGACCGGGGTCAAGTCATTCTTTTCCTCTTCAGGATTCATCAGTTCCTAAACCACACCTTTTTGAGGAGGGTCTTGATTTTCCAGTAGCGACTCCAACAAGTCACTATTTCTAGAGGTATCGGTGTTTGAAATAATGGAGGAGTCGATACTTGGGACATTTGCTGATACTGGAACAATCTGCATGGAAGCATCTCGACTTCCTTGGCCAAGATCAGTCTCTCGCTCTGGCCCTGTCAGATCCGTCATGGAGAATGCAGAGCTTCCGGTTCGGGTCCGTTTGGGCACTCGGGAAAAGACTGGGATCGGTGCTTCTTCTGGAGGGATTTCTCTGGAGGATCCCTCGGCATTCTTCTTTATCTTTGGTTCTTTGATTCGGATCCCATGTTTGTTGGTTCTTGGATTGCTGCTCTTGAAGCTTTTTGCCTCGACCTTCTTAGGTTTGGATTGTCGACTGTCAGTGGCTTTCTTCGGCGCTAGAGTGCTCCTAGTTTTCACCATGTTTGTGTGAGTAGTGAAGTTTTCGTCACAGGGTTTGAGAGGTGTGGGAGATGAGAGCGAAAACGAGAAGAGGCAGACTAGGTTTTGTTTTTGAAAACAAGTTAATTCAATCAAATCTGTTGGAGACAGAGCGTATCTCGCGACCTTTCCTCTCTTTATATGGGCTTTTGGTATGCTTGGCCCAATGGCATGTGTTGGGATTTTGGACCGGTTCATGAAGAGGTATCAACCAACTCCTCTCAATCGTTTTTGCAACTTCTATTGCTCGTTGATGGTGCACAGACCGAGTGATGTCCTGAGGTCCTCAAATCTGCTTGTATCTAATGCCTTCGTGAAAATGTCAGCAAGTTGCTTCTCTGTATGGATGTGCTCTAGGATGATCTTCTTGTCTTCGACCAGCTCGCGAATGAAGTGGTGTCTAATGTCAAGTTCCACCCATTCCGATCAGGGTGGGTCCATCAGGTACCAGTCGAGCTCGTATTTTTTTGTCATTCCTAACCGTACCTTCTGGATGTCATAATTCATAGCACATTTTTGTAATTTTATCTATATTCTAACGATAACAAAAGTTACGTGATTTTTGTGCATAGTTTAGAGAAGTAACAATGAAACCCTTCAAAAAATAAAGCTTACAGAAAAAACAAATGTTAGTCAGGAAGCTTGAGATTAATGTAACCACGCAAACCCTACATGAATGCAGTATAGTCTCAAGTAATAATTTGGTTTTTTCATAAACTACGAGGCTTCATTCATGAATAAGTTGATTTCAGTATTCCTTTTGGCCTTAGTTTCTGAAATAAACCTGATAAGACGACGACTAGTTTTTTTGTTTTGTTATTGAAGAGAGCTATTTGTTTATGATAAAATGGTTTCATTTTTGGGAGACACTACAATACAAGCATGGCCAAGAGAAGTCTCTTGTTCTTTTATACTTATCGATTTGGTGATACATGAGATTTTTGTAACCCCGTATTTTTTTATCAGCAGGTGTGGGAATTGGAATCATTACATGAACTTCATGCCCAATTGGTAAATTCTTTAATTAATTACTTTGCTTCATGTTGAGCAAGTCATGAGTTGCCTGAAGACATTGATTGTAAAGACCCTTGCATACATACTATTGAAGGAGCATTTAGATGAGCGTGGGTAGCAATAATAGGATAAGGAAATTAAAATAGGCTTCTCCAGATCAGTCCTATAAGGTCTCTATGCATGTGTGAAACATATTCCTGAGAACATAACACTAAATTAAGTATGGCATGCCCACTATAAAGTTGGTTTGTACGCGAGACTACCCTAAATTCCCTAAATAATTTAACTAAGCTCAACTCAAGGATTGTTACGCATATTATATATATAGCTTGAGTATACATTAGTTTCATTCCCACCTGTTATATATATATATATATAGTGTCACAAAATGACACATTCAGCCAATTAGATCGGATTCCCCATGGTTGCAAGCACATGGTCTCCCACTCTGGTCTGTGGAAACAAATATATGATAATGATTCGCATGGAACATGGATATTATTTTATTTAATAATTTAAAAGCAAGTCCTCATTGGTAGACTCAAGGACCACATTCCCACATTGTACCTAGATCTTGATAAACCACCGCACACAAAACAATATTACGTGAAAAATGGCAATGCTTGTGCAGTGTTTTGCAGCAGTAGTACTAGTCCGGCTGGTTTCAGTCGCCGGAGCATCTCTTGCAATGAGCGGCTGCAAACCCAAATGCGGAGGCGTTTCCATTCCATACCCATTTGGAATGGGAAATAGGAGATGCTTCTTGAATGACTGGTTCGAGATCAGCTGCAACAACAACAACTCAAGGCCTTTCCTCAAGAAGCTCCACCTCGAGGTTGTTGAGATTGGTTTAGACCCAACTACCATTCTCGTCAAGCATCCCATACTCATGTCCGGAGGCTGCAAAGCCGCTGATAGCTTGAGAGCCCCCAACCTGACTGGTAGCACCCTCTACTTGGACCCCGATGCAAATCAATTCGTTGGTGTCGGGTGCAACCATCGCTTTGAAATCACCAATGCCAAGTCATTCATCACCGGATGCGTAACGAGTTGCCGTGGCAGAGCCGATCATGGGGATGAGAGTTACTGCAAGAACTCCCTCCCTCCTATACAGATGAAGGCCCTTGATGTCACCTTCCAGCACACCGTTGCTGCTGGTGGCTGCGCGTACGCCTTCATTGCTGATAATTTGTGGTTGCAGAGCCGTTCCTCCTTCTCTTTGCAAGATCTGGATGATTATGTCCCTGTCAGTCTCAAGTGGGCGATATCGAATGAACCCATAGTTCGAATGCTGGACGGAGAGCATGCTTTCTCTTGCACACCGTATTCTTTCGATAAGCAATCACA
This sequence comes from Geranium rotundifolium, assembly GCA_963920655.1. NCBI lineage: Eukaryota > Viridiplantae > Streptophyta > Magnoliopsida > Geraniales > Geraniaceae > Geranium > Geranium rotundifolium. Next base: position 18,470,077 of record OY987321.1, read on the forward strand.
TGTTACATGCCTTTGTAACTATGGATATGGAGGAAACCCTTATCTTCCCAATGGATGCCAAGGTATATGTATAATCTTTAACCATGCCCATCAACTTCAATTTTTAACTTCAAGATTGATTCTTCATCACCAAGGGGCGTGAGTGTGATAATTACGAGCTCCCGATTCTAATCCTCACACCTACGGTTATTGCTGATAACAGAAAGATTGATTCCTTTTTGTAATGACTTGATGGATGGTTGTCTCTTGTCAGATATAAATGAATGCAAGCAAGCAGATCTAAATTATTGTTCAGAAACTTGCGTAAATACAATAGGGGGCTACACTTGCAGACAGTCTCCAGTTAAGTTAATAATTATAGGTAAGACATGTCATGTCAGGTTGGAATCAGTGATCTCATGCGATTGCCTATGTATGTTAAGTTGGAATAAAGTTTCTTGAATTGGCTGTAGGTATTGGCTCCAGCATTGGACTTATAATGTCGATGGCCTCTGCGTGGTTTTTATACAAACTAGTGAAGAAAAGAAAAGAAACAAAACGAAAGAAAAAGTTGTTCAGACAAAACGGTGGAATGTTGTTGGAGCAACAAGTGAAGTCGAGTGGCGGACATGTAGACACAACAAAAGTATTCACCTCGGAGGAGCTGGAAGTGGCCACAGACCATTTCAACCCAAACAGGATACTAGGACGGGGCGGGCAGGGGACAGTCTACAAGGGGATGTTACCTGATGGAAGGATTGTCGCGGTTAAGAAGTCCAAGATCCAAAACGAGGCTAAAATTGTCCAACAATTCATCAACGAGGTGGTGATCCTCTCCCGAATCGACCACAGGAATGTTGTCAAGTTGTTGGGATGTTGTTTGGAGACAGAAACTCCTCTCCTAGTTTATGAGTTTGTGGCCAACGGGACACTTTCAGCTTACATCCATGAACAAGATGAGATCAAAGTTTCATGGCAAATGAGATTGCAGATCGCCAGCGATGTAGCCGGAGCTCTTTCTTACTTGCACTCAGCGGCTTCCATTCCTATCTACCATCGAGACATAAAGTCTACAAATATCCTCTTGGGCAACAACAACATAGCAAAAGTGTCGGATTTTGGAACTTCGAGATCGGTTTCCATGGAGCAGACCCACTTGTCTACATTAGTACAAGGTACATTTGGCTACTTTGATCCCGAGTACTTCTTATCGAGCCAGTTCACGGACAAGAGCGACGTTTATAGTTTTGGCGTTGTGCTTGTTGAGCTTCTGACTGGACAAAAGGCTATATGTTGGACGAGGGCGGAAGAGCATAGGAGTTTGGTGGCGTATTTCGTCACGTGCATGGAGGAGAACCGTTTGATTGATGTGCTAGACGTTTCGGTTGCGGAGGACATGAAGAGAGAAGGGATCGAGGCGGTGGCGGACTTGGCAAGAAGATGCTTGAACTCGCAGGGGAGGAACCGTCCTACGATGAGACAAGTGTCCATGGAGCTCGAGAGGGTCATTGCGATGACTCGAAATGGCCAACAAGGTTACCAAGAGTTAGAGTATGTGATGGAAGCTAACACCCAAGGCCTGCACCCATGGAATGAAGTGGGCAGTTTCACATGTTATGAACCAGAGAATGCTTCGCCTCAACCCTTGTTAACAACTTCTCTAACTATTTAGATTCTACTCAATGCCTAATTTGTTTTCAATACAATTCTTCTCCAACACGCTCCTTCGACCTTTTGGTTATTATTTTAGCACTTCACACAGAATGGTGGCTTATTAATTGTTAGAGCAACAAATGGAGTAAGAAGAAGCCATCCTTATACACCCCAAACTGCCATGAAAATTAGGATGATGGGCCGAGAAGAAGCTTACCATCAGCACCACTACATGGGCCTCCAACAAACATGCATGGGCCCTAGAATTATTGGATCCTAAGCACGAGCTCATTGGTTGTTGATGTATGTCATGTTTATAAACTCAAATTTCTCGCCTTCTAAATATTGTTAAATACTTCACTTCAGCATAAAATAAGACACATCTTGTTCCAGAAGAAGGGAAAAGAACAATTTACTGCTTCTAATTATAGTGAATTTTTTACTTTACAATCACAATTATATACTTTTTTAGTACCCGATTTCTTTGTTCCTATTTTGACAGTGCTGTAAAATCCTACCGATGAAATAATATAAATTGACAAACTTACTAAAAAATTTAAAGGCCTTAACAAGAGAATTCTAAAGTACCTAATCAAGGAAACAAGAGAAATAACACATTAATACGATATATAAAGAGGGAGCTTTATTAGTGGTCTTTCCCTAGAAGATTTAGGGTTTCGTCTTGCCGTTTTGGTGAGTTACGCGACGTAGCCTGCAAGGTAGCTTCTCGGCGGTCGTTGTCGGTGGTTGGAAGGATTTTGGTGGTTCTCGTCTGCAGCCTGGGTTTTGGGAGTCTAGGATTTGAGTGAGGGGTCGCATATTTGGGTTTAGTGGCAGGTGGGTTTCGTCGCGATTAATGGCGACGGTTTCAGCGGAGGGCAGGGCGGGTGGAGCTTTCTGTGGAGGAAGGAGGCCAAATCGGAGTGGGTGAGGACAGTGGGTGAGAGACCGGACTTGGGGAGACGAGAAAATATTCGAGGAGTGGGTTTTCAAGGGGATATCTGGTATTCAAGGGATGGGATGGATGATTTTCTCACCGGAATTTGGGAGGGAAAAGTAGGATTCGTTCTGATGGTGGTCGACGGTGAGCAATTTTGGACAGCAGAATCTAATTCGGATCTAATCCAGCTCCATTGGTTTTTTTTGCTTGATGGCTCGACTCTTGGAGGGATCATGGGTTTTTTAGCATCAATGGACTGATCCTGGTAAGCACGAAGAGCTTGGAGGACTTGGATACCAAAGATTCGTGATTCCCACACATATGTCGATTGTCACCGTTGGAAGGAGGATATTGATCGCAGGATTGATCTAGGAAGCTTTTTCAAATCGTTATGCAGTGGGATCACGGGGTTTCTCCACCCAATCAAGGTGTTGGTTGTGGCTTTGGATAATGCTAACTGGTTTGAGTCAAATGGTCTCTAAGGTTATCTTAGAGTCGCGTTTAAAGCATTCCGCAGTGGGATCACGTGGTTTCTCCATCCAGTTGAGTTGGAGGTCATGGCTCTGCATGATGCAAAACATGTTGAGTCCGGGAGATGATAAAAAAGGGTAAAGTTTGGGACAAGTGTTTCTATTTCTTTTATTTGTCGCTCTTGTAATTCCATGACTCGTGAATTAGGCAAGTATGCTTTAACTAACAGTATTTGGGATTACGGTGCGGGGTCATTCCCACCATCTCTTGCTTCCGCTATCCGGCGTGATGCCGGGTTAGTTGCTTAATAATAATTCGCGTTTTCCCTATAAAAATACAATACAAAAAGAAAAAAAGAAAGAAAGAAAGAAAGAAAGAAAAAATTTGGATGAAGCACTCCGGAAAGACTTCTTATCCACGTCTATACTCACTCTCTCTGATTATTGTTAGTTTGTATTTTATTTTAAGATTATGGTTTTTCTTTTGGGTTTGAAATTTTTATGTTAATTTTTTTATTTTGGTTTGATTTTGGGCTTTAATTTTTTTATCGTGTTTGGCTTTGGGTTTGTGTTTGTGTTTGTGTTTGATTTTGGGGTTTAGTTTGTTTTTTATTTTCGAGAAACACACCAACAATAATCGTAGAGTGTGTGTGTGTGTGTGGTTGGAGCGATAGAGTATACCGAAGAAAAGAGTCTCACCATAGTACATCACCGAACATAATCCACTTGATCTAATGACATAAACTTACAAATTTAATGAAATTTTGGGTGTAAACTTGTCATTTTATATGATTTTAACGGTATGATTTAATGACACTAACGAAATGGAAAAAAAGAAGTTACGGGTCGGAAAAAGAAAAACTTAGTTAAAATAGTGGTTGTAGTAAATTGTCATTTTTAGTTTATGTAATTCCAGGTAGTGTGTGTTTGATGCATACGCTTACAATTAGAGGTTTCATTTTGGAGCTGTGCAGATGGATGTAGGGTTGGGCCGATTCAGGACCGAACCAGATTTACAATAGATGTTTATTTTTAAATAACCATCTATTAAAGCCCAGTTAAGTTATGTTCCCACAGTCTCTAATGTAACATCCATAGAAAACGAAGCAAACCTTCAATGGAGTGTGGTTCAGGGAATCAATGAGAACGGGAAGAGAACATATTGACAAGGAAGATGTACGCGAGCTGAGAGGCTAACAACGGGGATCATGAGAAAGGAGGAGGAGAGAGAAGGCTTTTGCATTGACCACATACTCTGGTGACGGAGGCGATCACAAGTGGTTCAATTCCGGCGATGGTTTCTCGGAGGCCGACGATTCAAATTTTTTTGTGCATCTGGATTCAGTATTGGGTTTGATCTATCATCCATGGCTTTCTTGATGGACTAAAAAATTGTTAAAAACAAAAGTGAAGAATAAACTAAGAATTTTGTGTTATTATTGTTTTATAAGATTTAAGTCAATGGGATGAACTAGAATACAAACGCCACATATTATACAAATCTTAGAACGAATATTAGTTGTCTGATGAAATAAAGCAACGACATGGATTACACGCGATGAAACAAATTGAATATGACATAAAATCAGTCAACGAGGTTATAATAGTCTTTATCAAAATGCATTAAATCAATCGGTTCCTAAAATTAAGGGATGATAATCACAAAAATGTGTATAAATAATCAATTCAATGATTCATTCAACGCTCGTTTCAAACTCAGAGCCATAATTAATCAGAAATAGGGGACCTTGAAAACAAGATGATGGCGGACATTAAATGTGAGTTTTATTTCATATTTAGTTCCTGATAATGATATGTCTATTATATCGTTCATGATTTCATATGTTTTGATCGATAGTGTATCTCATTACTATTGTACAGATTGCTAAGCAAGTCAAACATGAGTGTATTTGAAAATTTTCATTGTGCTATAGTTTGTAACGATGAACAAAATCGTTTTTAGATTCATATTACTAATTGAAATGTTTTGGTTCATTTGAATTGCTATTACCCAGATTCCTGAACCAGTTGCCCAACATGGTAATCGATCATTTTAATTATGTCAGTATTATATTGTTATAGAATTATCATTGAAGATTTGATTTTCAATTTACTAATTGACTCATTTGCAGATGTCACCACGGGATGGATTATCAATTAAAATTGTGATTACCTTCCGAAATGTCCCATCGGTGTTAAATGTGGATGAGATTTTCTGAGCTCTCTGTCAGTATCAATCACTGTTAATAGTATGGGAGATATTGTCGGTATCATGTACTGATACAGGTAGAGGAGGGTCAATAATCATGGGTACATGGTTGACAGTTAGAGAAATTAGGTCTTCGTGATATTTGTTTAAGATTTGAATCTTGCTGTAATGATAACTATTCCATAATTATGATTTTGGCAATGTACTTAAGGTTTAAATCCAATTGTTGAAGATTACTATGCATCATTAGTGAATTGTTTTCATCACTTGATGTTTTGTATTTGTTTAAGGTTTCATTCGAAAAAATCATTGTGTGTCAACATACATATATATGTTCCATTCAAACTATTGATCTTCGATATGTAAACAAATTAATAATTGACGTTTAATCACCGTAATATTATTGATGTTTCATCGGTATCCAATCTGTCATTTTGAAATAAAATTTTCATCATAAAAGATCGTCATTGCCATACAACTATTGATGTGTAATCAAGGTAAAATGTGTCACTATTTAGTAAAATTTTCATTATAAACCATAGTTTCATCATCAAAACAATTAGTACATGATGTCTCAACAGTCTCACTCCCAACTATTGATCTTTCATTGGTCTAGTATGCGTAATACTTGAATAAAAGTATCATTAAACCACAAGGATATACACCCACGCCAGGTTGCGAGGCCACACCAATATCTTGAAGCACATAAACTATGTAATTTGAAGTTAATTACATGGTGCGAGTAATATGACATGTACACTATGACACATGACGATTAAAGAATGAAAACATCAATGCAGTTCATCTGCATATACTACTTGTCATGGCACACATGGTATAGAGATGGTTTCAGATGACACTTTACATTACCAATTTCGGCTTGGCATGACACATAGGGTTGATTACAGATGACACTTTACATTCACATTAATAACAACCGTCAAAATAACGCATTAATGAAGTTAATCTACCATACAATTTAATCTACAATTACGGTTTAATTGATTTTTAAAATTTTGAAATTCGCGAAAATAGCGTGGTAATCATCTCTCTAGATCAATCAAGAAATAGAAAGTACAATAATGCCCTTTCGAACCTATTGAGATGACACTCTAGACATCCACTAGACACATTATTTACTTTGACTAGTCACCCCTTATGCTAGTGAATCTAGTGCGTTCGTCACGAAAATGTGTGGTGTGAGATCCGTTTGGATGTTTGTATGCCAACTACCTGTTTGTATTTTAGTGCGACCCTAAGTCAATTACTTTGTTTGTAAATTTGGGGCTTTTCTCTATATTGGGCTCAAGAATACTATTTTAGTTTAATTTATGAATCATAACTCATAAGGTAAACTCCACGAGTTGGTGGGAAAAACTAGACCACCTCCTCGACATTGAAGTAGCTAAAGGTCGAATCGCCACCTTGCAAGGACTCGTGGAAAAGGCCTCAGAGCGCCTTGACCAACAAGAAAAACACCTCCAAGACGTCAACCGCCGAATCTAGGAGTTGGGAAGCTCCCAAAACAATAGCAATAAAAGACTCAAGAAGAAGGACCCCATCCGAAGGACGCCAGTCCCCCAAAACATCCCTCGGAAGCGCCATGCACAACACGCTGCTGAGCCGCACCCTTCCAACCACGACCTAGCTCGCATCTTTTGATGAGACCCCTCCTTGCCCCCTTCGGACGAGCGCCCCTTTGGCCAGACCAAGACACAGCCCCACGTCAAACCTTGATATTGTTGCAACATCTATCGAGGGCCACACTACAAAAAGTTATGCCCTAACCACAAGCGCATTATGAAATATCCTACAAAAGCATGGTCCTGACCCCTGGGAGACGGACCCTCTCAGGTCATTGCCGAAGAAAACCACCCCGCCCGCAGAGACACCGCGTGCACGGGGAATCGTCTTTGCCACGAGGACGCTCCGCCTACCCTAACAACCACCTCTTCAAGAATATTTATTGCGGTGGGACGAATGTAGGGAAACATCATGGGAGGACGCGAGCCACCTCCCTATAGAATCACTCCGCATGTTCTACCCCAAACCTTGACGAGGACATTAAGGACTCCACCGGAGAGAATGTCACACCCTGGATATTTTTCACAAAACTTCCACGCTCGTGACCAACAAGTTTCGCCCATGCTCGTTTCCCCTCTCCCCCTCGACATGCGAGGCCTACACTCTTGTCACCCGGTCATTATGATCTCGTTCGACGCCCGAGCAAGAGACTTCGATAGCTGACGAACCCGGTCATTATGATATCGTCCGACGTCCAACGAACCCTAGTTATCGCGATCTTGTCTGATGCCCGACCAAGAGGCTCTGACGGCCGTTGGACCCCGCAGCCCCCCCCCCCCCCCCCCCCCCCCCAACACCGACGACACACTTATTTCTTCACCAGAATAGAATCATATCGACGTTTAAAGCCTGAAGAGCCAATGACGACGGGCCAACCTTACACCGCCGACCCAAGGAGCCAAGACCACACCCCAAAAAGAAGGCACGACCAAGGCACCACCTTGGGCAGACCCGCCACAAAGAGAGCAGGCAAGCCCACAATGATTGGGCGCGCAGCCACCTGTACGACGTGGCCAAGAAATGTCACGTCGTCACCCTCTACTGTAAGGAAACTTGTTTATTCAGCTGAACGCATTGGATCAAGATCAACGGATGGATTCGGCTACTTTAAGCACAATAGGGTTTCCTAGATCTTTTCCTTTATTTTAGCTAGATTTGTAATTATGGCCTCCTTTGTAAATTAGTATAATAGTGGTGTAGGGTGTTGTATTTCTAAACGTTTGGAGAGCAAGAAGTCTCGAAACTAGTCCAAGCCGGCCAAACGTGGTCACCCGAAACTTTTCCCAGCAAAATAAAAAATCGGCCAGTCCCTCGTCGTAGAGGGCCGATCGGCCCCCAAAACCTCGGTCCTTAAACAATTGCTCTCTCTCTCTCTCTCTCTCTCTCTCTCTCTCTCTCTCTCTCTCTCTCTCTCTCTCTCTCTCTCTCTCTCTCTCTCTCTCTCTCTCCTCCCTCTCCCTCCCTCCCTCTTCGTTTGTTTACTTATTCGATCTTGTTATTACTCTGACGTGCGAAATGTTCGCTCACTCTAATAGGCTTGTTTCACTGACGATAGGCTAGTTTGAGAGACCTAGTACCACGAGCATGACTTGCTCAAATGCCGCTCGCACCATGGAATCTTCGACAAGTTCTTCCAGGCCGTGACATTAGTCTAAAATTCCGACCATGAATTCTTTGTTTATTGTTTGATATCCTTGAGATCTTTCGGGTCTTAGGCTTGAGTATATTTAACAAGGTCATAGTTGTCGATTCTTTCATAGTTGACCTCCGAAGCTACTTTTAGTTTTATGTGATAAATTGAAATAGCATGAAAACAGCTTATGACCTGATGAAGAGGTATACTTAAATAGCTCATGAGCTTGAAAATCGAACGAGTGTAGCGTGAACTAGTTCTTTCGTTACGCAACAAGCATTCGGGCAGAAGCAAATGGGGAACACCTATCACAAAACTGTTGTTGAACGAAAAATTCGGAAGCTCTATTCCCCTAATTTGGTCATGAGAAAACGGGTATATTTTGTTGGTTGTCTTCTTACATCATAAGATGACGGGACACTACCTCGAGTAATATCAATAATTAAGTATTGATCGTATCCACCAAATAAATATTTAATTACAGTCACAATCTTTCGAAAGATTTTCTCACATATTTTATTATCATGATTGCATGTCCTTAATTTCATTAAATCCAAATAGAAGCGAAATCTTGTTATGGCTTCAACCTTACACATTTAAAAGTACATTATCTTCTCACCAATTATTGAGATAATAATATATAATTATAACTTTAGTTGCCTAAATATCGGGAGCACCGTTGGATACCATAATTAAGATTGCGACAGATCAGAAATTTCCACGTAAGGAACAATAAATTTATTAATTGAAAATGTCATGATCCATATAAGGCAATCAAGATCATGCACGTATTTGGCATAGGGCAGTAATAGTAAATGAAACTTTAGTTGTAACTTAATTCGTTAAATATTTGGTTTGAATTCGTTATAATTGAGTTTAGTCGAATTCGAACTCATGATTAGGCTCATTTAATAAAAAAGTAGAGTCCGAGACTTACTTTTTAAGATTCAATAGGCTTACGAGCCGAATTGTTTAATATTTATTTAATTATATATTTTTGAAAAAAAATTAAATATTTATAATGAAATTAGACAAGGCAAATCGAGTCGAGCCAATCTCAAACTGACTCATTTAGTATTTGATCATATATATATATATATATTATTTTATATTTAACAAATATTTTTATTTAAAATTAGGTGAACAAAATTGAGCCGAGTCAGGCTCAAGGTAATCTAGTTGTTTTCAAGCTGAACTCGAGTTTAGTTGTATAAGATCGTTCGAGACTGAACCGAGCTCGAGGTCGAACACTTATTTCACAAGGTGAGCCAATCTCTGCCAAATTAAAGCTCGATTCAGCACGTTTACACCCCTATTTAGTAGGGACAAAATGTGTAAGATACATTTGGTCATTATCTCTAAATAAACCATTAGTGTAGTCCTTGGATTCTAGAAACATACGAAGAGACGTAATAAAATTTAGAGTTATTTCCAGTTCACTATGCCCAATTATACACATTTCCAAGTTCACGACTATTTTATTGTTAGCGTATGGGTTAGTCCATATATTAAGTGTCATGCGATTATAATAAACGGGAAATGACGAAAGTTTTTTTTAAAAATAGTTCAAACCGTACAATTTACGTTCATATGGTATTGTTAGAGTCTCACATTGGAAAGATGTGAATATGTTCACCCGCTTATATAACAATATAGGCCTACACCTATCAGCTTGAACATTTAGGTGGGTTGGGCTTCTGATATGGTATCAGAGTTTGGTTCTGTGTTGGACGTGACCTTCATATTTCATCTAGTTCGAGGTTAAGCCCATGGTTTAGAGGGCGTCCATTCTGTACCCCCCCCCCCCCCCTTCTATTTTGAACCGGCTTGCACATGAGTGGGGGCATTACAGTTTCTTTAGATGTGGATATGTTCATCAGCTTATATAACAATATGGGCATAAACCTATCAATCTGATTTGAAGAAAATCATATTCATCGACAATTCTATAATTTGCAGGAAAACTTTTCGAACTTGATTCGGTTGGTTTCTATCGAGGTTCGAGACTGATCTCTTTAAGACTATTTACAAGTCGTATGAGTATAGTCTCCTAGGATACAACAATAGAAAAAATCGAACACAAAATCACGTAGAAAGAATCACCGAAACAAAATTTTCAAAACCCACGAGACACTTATTTTTCTTTGTTTTGTTCAAAACAAGACATGTCTGGTTTGTGTTTTGTTTCTTCAGATTGATTTATTTGGGGAAAATGACACTTTTGTGCGCCTAAATATACACTTTTCACACTTTCATACTTTACCTTTTCTTTTCTTTTTTTCAGTACCCTGAATTTCATTTTGGGACAATAATTCAAAAATACCTAAAATACCCATGAATTGAACCAAAATTCAGGGTGTTGGGTTTTGTGCCCTAGCACAATGTATTTTCAATCTAATCATGTAATAAAGATTATTAGTTGAATAAAATCGGCATTCATATTACTAAGTGTTGTAGTAATATATTAAGTATGATTTGATTTGTATCATTGATGTGTCAACACATAATAGTAGATCTACAGATCAGATAAAATCTTACTTAAGCAGTCCCAGATCAGAATAGCATCATAAGAAGCGATCGGTATGAGGCTAACTCTAAATGATCACGCTCTACTGATCATGGCTAGTAAGGGGCCAGAGTTAGGTCATAGTATCACCAGTCAGGGGTAATATAGGACGACCCGAATCATGAATATGTTACATAGACACAGTCATGAACATACTCATATGTCGGATCATGAAATCACATCCTCAGACCAAAGGACTATTGAGGTCAATATGTAATGAGTGACGAGTTTGACTCAGTCTAATGTCTCCTGTAAAAGGGTTACAATAACGGCTGTGATTGGCTCGATCACAAGTTACATAAGTTGACTCAATGGATCTCTGAAGGATTTATCCCTCATACGGACGTATGAGCAGATATCAGTTTAGGCCACTTGATGAGTACAACTGAAATACAATAGCATGACCATGCAGACGATACTTACTATCAGATATAATTCAGTTAACTCAGAATCAAGAAACAGGACAATAGAACGAGGATGACTTGTCTATGCCTCGTGGTTGTCAAAGATATCAAGAGGATAAAATGATGGATTCATGTACGACAAGGTTAAGTCGAAATCTCGATAATCACAAGCGTTGGGTAATCATGATGTCTTGCTAGAGGCTACTCATGATGGAAAGGGTAAAATGGTAATTTTACCAGTCCGCCGACGTGTCGTGAGCCTAGAGGGTCACACACTTTAGGTTGAGTAAAACGGATGGAATCATATGGAGGAATCATGAGAGAGACAAAATCCGGTTTTGGATTAAACCGGATTAGACCAATTTCGGTTTAGGATTAAACCGGAATCAAGAACGGTTTAGCATGACTGATTAATTATAATCTAATTAAATAGATTTAATTAAATTAGCTAAACTGGGCCTAGCCAGAATGGGCTTCTCTACACAATTAATTAAAAGCTTTGGGCTTTAAGCCCATTAAGGCCTTTAATTAATTAAAAGCCCAAATAAGGTCTATAAAAGGGAAATTTTCAAATCTGAAAATTAAGCAATTTATTTTACAAACCCTAGCTCCTGCCCCGTTCCGTCCGTTTTGCTTGCTTCGATCTTCTAGCAAGGTTCGTTGCAAGTATCCCTGGATTGCTCTTCATGTGTGGACGATCTTTAGAGGTTACTAAATCCTATTTAGTAACAAGGAGATTTTTGATTCAAGGTAATACTTAAATTTTAATCTAGTCTAGATCTCATGATCAATTCATGATCATGCAAGATCCGTATTAAACATGAAACTTTGAGGTTAATTTCTTGTATGAGCATGAAATTAATTGTCTGGAACCCTCAAATAATTCCTTCAATGGTATCAGAGGCTTGGTTATGAATGATTTTGTATTCGAGCATGATAGGCTAGATTTAATTTTTGCAGTTTAATTCGGTATTGTGAATTGGAAAATTGCAAACTTTATGATTTTGGTTAATGAATTAATTGCTGGAATTTTTTTTAATGTTGCTGAAAAATCAAATTGATCAAGTAAGATCAGGATCGAGACCCGTGGGAGATCGAGGCTAGCCGGGAGGCTAACCCCGGCCGCGCCACGGGCCGATCGGTCGGAACGAGGAAGCCGACCAGATCTGCCCGTGGTAGATCTGGCCGAGCCCCTTGGCTCCGGCCAGGGGATAGGCCACGGCCTGCCCGGCCAGGCGGCCCGCCTCGGCCAGCCCTCACGGGCTGGTCGGCCACGGCGCGACCAGCCCTGGCGGCTAGGGTTTCGGCCAAACAAGATGGATTTGGGTCAGATCCGACCCAGAAAAATCCAGAATTTTCCAGCAATAATTAATTAAAATTTCAGACCAGTTCAGTTTCGATAAACCAACGCGTGAACCGATTTAATTCAGAAATTAACCGGTTTAAGAAACGGTTAAAATAAACCGTATTTTATGATTCAAATCAAGATAAAATTGGAATTTATATGCTTGATTGATAACATGCTTGTTTGATAACATGATTGTTTGATAACACGGTGTTTGCAACATGATTGCTAAGTTAGCCCGAATTTAGGATTTAATTTCGGTGTGCAACTTGCGAGTTGCTTATGGGTTGTAATTTATTAGTGACCTGCGTGTCACATCATTTATTTTATTTAAATTAAATGTAATTACAAAGTCCCAAGACAAGAAGAACCAAAGAGAAGGACGGTGATCCTGAGGAGGCGTGGAGCCAGTGGGAGTCCAGGAGAATGAGGAAAGACGAGACCTATTATAGGTTCTAGTTTATTCCAGTAGGGTTAGCGGGCTAGCTAAAGCAAATCTACATTTATGAATGTATGGATGGATGTGTGATTTAATTTTCATAGGTTCATGTTAATTAGATCATCACCCACATGTGTAATGATTAATAATCAGTCAATCACGCACATGTAAACCGGAATTGAAATTATCTCTACATGGATTTGTAGAAGGTAAATTCATATTAAGATCAAATTATGATCAGTGATAATGAATATTTAAAGGCAAATAATTTCAAGTCAAGCTAGATACCGCCCACTTTTCATCACTTCGATTAGCTCTCGGACTCATGGGTAGATACGATTAACGTGGATCCATGAGAAAGGGTTCTAATAGAAGATGGACCAGTTTGCATGGGTGTGTGCGCATTAGCGTAGTAGTCATGCAGATTGGACCATGCGTTGAAAATTGGTTGACTTGTCTGCGATTTTCAGATGATCTGAGCCAGGGTATTAGATATAGGGCAATGCCGTATACACACAATGTATAAGCCCTAGCCAAGAATCACATGAAATTGTGAAAGGACTGGACTGTCCTACTCCAATGTCCAAAACTGGGGCGATGAGATTAACTCACTCTAGTTTTGGGTATGCGGAGATCTTGGTTTAGATTCAGACACAAGAATCAGAAATGTTCATAATCAAGTGCCTCTTACTTCAACTTAATTAAGAATCTGATCGAATTTGTTTTCATGTATAGATTAGATGGCAACTTCGCTACCCAAATCAACACGTTCTAGCAATAAAGCCTTAAAGTCTCTTCTGTCGAATAACAGGCTGACTGGGACTAACTTCCTGCAATGGGAGAGGAACCTGAAGCTTGCACTTCAGTATGACAGACCGTAGTATATCCTTACAGACAAGCCTTTAAAAGAGCCTGCTGATGATGCCAGCGATGCCGATAAGAACGCTTATGAAAAGTACAAAAGCGATCGACAAGATGTTGGCATCCTCATGGTCGGGTCCATGGAAAATGAAACCAAGGACCAGTTCATGCATCTTATGGGAGAACCCCAAGAGATGATGGAAGAAATTAAAATATACTACCAGAAGAATGCCCGTGTCGAAAGATACGACACTCTTAGGGAGGTATTTTATTGTAGACTCAATGCTGGTGAGGCAGTGAGCCCACGTGTCCTTAAGATGAAGCGGCTCTTTGATCGCTTGGCCAGTCTAGGTCATAAGTTCACAGAGCAGCTGAAATCAGACATAATCCTGATGTCGCTTCCAAAGGCTTATGGAGATGTGATCACAAATTACAATCTCCATAATATGGAAAAGACCATCAAGGAACTACATGGAATGTTGGTGACAGCAGAGAAAGACCTCAAAGGCAAAACCCCTGAGGTTCTCATGGTCAATAAGGCTGTCAGCTTCAAAAGAGCTGGCAAACCTGCTGGCAAGTCACCAGGACACTCCAACAAGGGCAAGGCACCAGCAGTGTCAGGTAAGGGTAAGGCGCCGATGCACCTAGCTGGGCAAATAAGGGCACCTAGAGGTCCGAGAATCCAAGCGGTTCCTAGAACCGAAGGGAGCACTTCGACCTCAGAGGTAGTCTGTTACTACTGCCAGCAGCCAGGTCATTGGAAGAAGGATTGCAGGCAGCACAAGGATTATGTGAGAAGCTTGCAGAAGGGAGGACACCCTTCAGGACCTGGATCAGGTATTTACGTTGTTGAGTACAATCTCAACACTACTTTCTCAGACACATGGGTAGTTGATACCGGAGCAGAATCTCACATTTGTGTTAATCTGCAGGTTCTGGAAAGTAAGAAGCTCCTTGGGAAAGGCGAGCGGGATCTGAGAGTCGGAGACAACAGTTCGGTGTCAACGACGGTTGTCGGTTCTGTTAGTCTTAGGATGCCTACAGGGCTTATATTAGTTTTGGACGATGTTTTATGTGTACCTACGTTTTGTAGGAATATTATTTCAGTGTCCAGTTTGGACAAACTTGGTTTTGTGTTTGCCATAGACAATGGCTTATTTACTTTATCAAGAAATAATATCGTTTATGGCACAGCATCTATGGTTGGTGGATTATATATTTTAAATATTGATAACACTAACTACAGTTCAAACTATAACGTAAATAAGAGGTTAAAGTCGGATGACTCAAACCAGATTGTGATGTGGCACTGTCGTCTAGGCCACATAGGCGAGAAACGCGTCTCGACACTTCATAAGTGTGAGCTCTTAAGCCCGTTTGAATTCACACCAATCGAGAGATGCAAATCTTGCATTATGGGCAAGATGACAAAAGCGCCTTTTGGCGGCTTAGGTGAAAGGGCAAGTGATCTCTTGGGCCTAATACATTCAGACGTATGTGGGCCCATGAGTACACAAGCCAGGAGAGGTTTCAGATACTTCATAACCTTTACCGACGATTTCAGTAGGTATGGGTATGTCTATTTAATAAGACATAAGTCGGAGTCCTTTGATAAATTCAAAGAATTCCAGAATGAAGTACAGAACCAGCTTGATAAAAGTATAAAGGCACTTCGTTCCGATCGAGGTGGCGAGTACTTAGATCAAGAGTTTCTCAGTCACCTAAAGGATAACGGTATACTCTCAGAATTAACCCCGCCAGGAACCCCTCAGATGAATGGTGTTTCCGAACGGAGGAACAGAACCCTGCTAGACATGGTTCGTTCCATGATGAGTCACGCCGACCTTCCAGTATATTTCTGGGGCCATGCCCTAGAAACAGCCGCATTCATATTGAATCGAGTACCTACAAAGGCAGTGGAGACCACTCCATTTGAGGCTTGGCAAGGGAAAGTTCCCAAGTTGTCTTTCCTCAAGATCTGGGGGTGCGACGTTTACGTCAAGCGGTTCCTGGTGCTGTATGTCGATGATATCCAGATGAACCTTGTATCTACAAGAAGAGCAGTGGGAGTAACATAGTGTTCCTGGTGCTGTATGTCGATGATATACTAATCATGGGAAATAACGTCCCAACCTTGCTTGAGACCAAAGCTTGGTTAGGGAAGTGTTTCTCCATGAAGGACTTAGGAGAGGCCGCTTACATTCTAGGGATCAGGATCTATAGAGATCGATCCAAGAGAATTTTAGGTTTAAGTCAGAGCACCTATATAGATAAAGTGTTGAGAGGATTCTCAATGCTTGAAACAAAGAAAGGGAACCTCCCGGTAAGACATGGCATCAAGCTCAGCAATAATCAGTGTCCTAAAACACCTGATGAGCTTAAGAAGATGGAGGGAATCCCATATGCTTCGGCAGTGGGATCCATCATGTATGCCATGATCTATACTAGGGCTGACATATCGTTTGTCCTCAGCTGTGCCAGCAGATTTCAGTCTAACTCAGGCCAAGATCACTGGATTGTCGTCAAGTGTATCCTCAAGTATCTGAGGAGAACAAAGGACGCCTTCTTAGTGTATGGCGGGATAGAACGATGTGGGTCAGGAGCTTCTTGAGTGGATTAGATGTACTGCCGCGAACGTCTGATCCCGGGAACTTATGTTGTGACAACACGGGGCCGTAGCACTTGCTAAAGATCCCATATTTCACAACAGGACCAAGCACGTCGAGAGAAAGTATCACATCATCAGAGAGATGATTGATAAAGGTGAAGTAGAGATAAGCTACGTTTCAATGCATGATAATCTAGCTAACCCCTTAAATAAGGCGCTACCGCAGCCTAAGCATGAGGAACATGTTAGGGGAATGGGTTTAGATTGGAATACCAATTGGGTCTAGGGCAAGTGGGAGAGTGTTGGGTTTTGTGCCCTAGCACAATGTATTTTCAATCTAATCATGTAATAAAGATTATTAGTTGAATAAAATCGGCATTCATATTACTAAGTGTTGTAGTAATATCTTAAGTATGATTTGATTTGTATCATTGATGTGTCAACACATAATAGTAGATCTACAGATCAGATAAAATCTTACTTAAGCAGTCCCCGATCAGAATAGCTTCATAAGAAGCGATCGGTATGAGGCTAACTCTAAATGATCACGCTCTACTGATCATGGCTAGTAAGGGGCCAGAGTTAGGTCATAGTATCACCAGTCAGGGGTGATATAGGACGACCCGAATCATGAGTATGTTACATAGACACAGTCATGAAAATACTCATATGTCGGATCATGAAATCACATCCTCAGACTGAAGGACTATTGAGGTCAATATGTAATGAGTGACGAGTTTGACTTAGTCTAACGTCTCCTGTAAAAGGGTTACAATAACGGCTGTGATTGGCTCGATCACAAGTTACATAAGTTGACTCAATGGATCTCTGAATGATTTATCCCTCATACGGACGTATGAGCAGATATCAGTTTAGGCCACTTGATGAGTACAACTGAAATACAATAGCGTGGCCATGCAGACGATACTTAGTATCAGATATAATTCAGTTAACTCAGAATCAAGAAACAGGCCAATAGAACGAGGATGACTTGTCTATGCCTCGTGGTTGTCAAAGATATCAAGAGGATAAAAGGATAGATTCATGTACGACAAGGTTAAGTCGAAATCTCGATAATCACAAGCGTTGGGTAATCATGATGTCTTGCTAGAGGCCACTCATGATGGAAAGGGTAAAATGGTAATTTTACCAGTCCGCCGACGTGTCGTGAGTCTAGAGGGTCACACACTTTAGGTTGAGTAAAACGGATGGAATCATATGGAGGAATCATGAGAGAGACAAAATCCGGTTTTGGATTAAACCGGATTAGACCGATTTCGGTTTAGGATTAAACCGGAATCAAGAACGGTTTAGCATGACTGATTAATTATAATATAATTAAATAGATTTAATTAAATTAGCTAAACTGGTCCTAGCCAGAATGAGCTTCTCTACACAATTAATTAAAAGCTTTGGGCTTTAAGCCCATTAAGGCCTTTAATTAATTAAAAGCCCAAATAAGGTCTATAAAAGGGAAATTTTCAGATCTGAAAATTAAGCAATTTATTTTACAAACCCTAGCCGTCACTCTCTCTCTCTCCCCTAGCCAGTTTCGGCCGACCCCCCTCCTGCCCCGTTCCGTCCGTTTTGCTAGCCCCGTTCCGTCCGTCGATCTTCTAGCAAGGTTCGTTGCAAGTATCCCTGGATTGCTCTTCCTGTGTGGACGATCTTTAGAGGTTACTAAATCCTATTTAGTAACAAGGAGATTTTGATTCAAGGTAATACTTAAATTTTAATCTAGTCTAGATCTCATGATCAATTTATGATAATGCAAGATCCGTATTAAACATGGAACTTTGAGGTTAATTTCTTGTATGAACATGAAATTAATTGTCTGGAACCCTCAAATAATTCCTTCACAGGGTACTTCCCAGACATTTTCCCAAAATACCCATGAATTGAACCAAAGTTTAAGGCCAGTTTTTGGTAAATAAATGACTTGTTGTCCCAAAATGAAATTCAGGGTACTGAGAAAAAGAAGAAAAAATGTAGGGTATTAAAGTGTCAAAAGTGTATATTTAGGTGCACAAAAGTATAATTTTCCCATTTATTTGTATAGGAAACCAACAAAGGGAAATTACACATGAACCAACAAAACAAATTAAAGAAATGATTGAAATGAGAAATTGACACATTAAAATGGAGAACGATTCAAAAACAGACATTTTAATTTTTTTTTCGTTTAATTTCATTTACACATAAGTTTTTCCAACAACCCTCGAACAAATGAAATTAGATGATGTCAAGACTCGACAAGACATGACATGATTATCATCTATACAGTCGATCTACATAAGATAGGTAGGCAACATCCTTGAACCGTTCATTGTAAAAATATATTTATGGTAATTACAGATCTATACACCCGTCAAAACCTCATTCCAAGATAGGTCCCCCAAATTTGAAAAAAAAAATTCTCGATACCCGATGTTTAAAACGTTAACATTTTAGTCAAAATTATGTTAAATCTAACACAAATATTTTGTAATGACCGAAATGCTCTCCCTACATAATTCTGAAAAAATATAATTATTTAATGAAATGTTGAATGACCATTTTACCCTTTATTAAATAAAAAAAGTAAACTCACACTTCAAGGGTACACTTATCTTTCCAACTAAACAAATAAAAATTAATCTCGTAAATTACATTTTTACCCCTAGACCTTATCTTCTTGTAACCAAGACTCTACTCATCTTCTTCAGCCTTCTATCTCTGTCTTCTCTAAATTGATTCACCGGCCAACCCCAATCTCCAAGCAATTGGTCGTCGTCTGATCTGGGTGGTGGAGATAAGAGGCGACCTCTTTCTCTCCATTTTCTCAGTCCACTTCGATGTCAGGCCGCCCAACTCGGAGGTCGTGGGAGATGGCGCTTTCTATCTCCACCGCCCAGATCCAGCGACGGCGAGACCAGACCAGATCTTTGGCGTCGTCTGGTGCGAGCTCGGGATGGTGGCACCTCACGTCAGCGTCGTCCGGTGCGAGGTCGGGATGGTGGCGCCTCTCGTCGGCGGCGTCCTTCTCTGCCCCTTCTGGCGAAACTAGATTGGAAAACAGAGCTCTAATCTGCTGCCAAATCCCTTCATGCCCTACCCTCCCCTTTACACAACATACGTCGTCGCCCTAATGCAAAGCTCAATCGTTTGAATCAATCGAGAACCAAGACAATTTTAGGTCAAACCCACCCAAATCAATTTTTGTTTTGTTTTTGTGAGAGATTTGGGGGTTTTGGGGTCGGAGACCGTAGAGGAACCTATTATGTGGAGGGAAGATCGCCGGCGCGAGGTAGGGCAGATAGAGTTCCCCAACGCCGATCTGTGGAGGTCTTCAATGAGGAAGACGAACATGACCGAGAACAATTTCTTTTGTAATTTAAAATTTTTTACTCTGTCACAAGATGTAATACAATATTGATTCCGTCAAATTGAATCATGTGTTGATTGATGAATTATGTGACGAGGAACAACCCATTGGGTTTTGTCAATTTTCAGATTGAATTCTTGTATTCATTGAGTGAGAAAAATAAATAGATAATAGTTGGGTGAGAGGAGGTCAAAGGGAGGACAAACTAGACATTTCACAAAATATTTTCAATTTATTTATTTAAAAAGACTAAAATACCCTAACACCATAAGCTTATATTACTAATCAAGCGAGGGTAAAATAGTAATTTCATATTTATCGATAATTACACATTCAAAACTTTCACAATACGGGCATTTTGGACTTTTTACAAACAACATCAGTTAAATCTAACAGAATTGGAACTAAGTGTAACGTAATGAAACTTGGGGTACCGAGAAAAAAAATTCAAACTTAGGGCACCTATCATAGAATGAGGTTTCGACGGGTGTACTGATCTGTAATCACCCCAATATATTTACTTTAATGATTGATTAGTAGATGTAATTTTCTTGAACTATTTGGTCATTTTGTATAAACGATGATATATTACACACAAAAACCACAAAACATGGCTTTTTTGTTCTCATGTTTATGTTCTTTATGGTCATGAACATCTTCTGGTTCTGCAAAAAAAAACTAAGAGAACTAAGCCTCCTTAGTTTCCCTTGAAGCGACCCCACTTCGTTCTCACATAGGTGTTTTTTTGCTCAACCTCGCGATGCACAAAGAATCATTAAAAACATATCGTAGCCTTAACTGTTTTATGTCACTGTTTACATTATAGGAATGGACATGAGAATGAAACGCCACAGTGACCTCACAAGATTTATGCAATTAGTGTTGGGGTATATAACAACGTGGAACAATTCTCTAGCAAAAGTAATCAAGAGAAATAAAAAATAATCACACAAGAACACAAGGATTTACGTGGTTCGGCAAATTGCCTACGTCCACAGCCACACTACTCTCTTATTATTTCTCTCAACTCATGAATAATTATGGGGTTACAAGTACATGTATTTATAATGAAAGACTAAGGTGAATTAAGAAAGACCTAGAATTACTAATTCTTTGCATATTAGGAATTCTTTTCTAATTCATTATCCTAATGCAATTAGGAAATTGTGGCTTCCCTAAATAAATAGGAAAGTCTCCACTAACCCAACAATCTCCCACTTGAAGACTGTTTACACACGTCTTCACCCTCAATCATGTATCTCCAGCAACACACCCAACGATCTCCGCAATAAGATCTAGAGTTAGTGTGACGCCTTCTCTTCACTAACCGTGAAGGCCGGCTGAAGCTATACATAGCTTCAGCTTCTCAGTTGTAACCACCTCAGTCAACTTATCTGCACGATTCTCTGACTCAAGAACTTTCTTATCAGTTGTAGCCACCTTGATCAATTCATCTTCACGATTCCTTGATCCAAGGACTTTCTTCAAGTACCACTCCCTTGGCGCTTGCTTCAGACCATCCAAGCTATTTCCCAGCTTGCAAACCATGTCTTTCTTCCCAACTGATTTCGTCAGACCACACAAGCTATTTCCTAGCTTGCACAATAGGTCTTTACACTCAACTAATTGTTTCAGACCATACAAATTATTTCCCAACTTGCATTCCAGGTCTCCATTCTCAAGAGATATGTTCATTTTGTTCTTGGTTGACTCCCACTTAAATGAATCATCTATCTGAACTGTCTTTGTGTGACAACGAGACTCGTTACTCTCTGCCAACGAAAAATAATCTGGTGATTGAGAGAACCGTTTGGGTGGTCTTGAACCTTTCTTCAATCTCCTTACTTCACCTCTTCTTGTCGAGTAAACCTTTTTAAGTTTATGCACATCTGGATGCACCATTTCTAGCTTTCCACCTTTTGAAGACTTCCATGACTCTGTGAAGCTCACCTGTTTCCATTTTCTAAACACACCTGGTTCACATAAATCAACTACCACACTCTTCAGTTTTTGAATCTTTTTCTTCCAAGCTAGCACCTTCATTCTTTTCTCCTTCTTATGCCCAAATCTTTGGTGCCATAGAGTTGAATGATCAGGCCCATCAGTAATTGCATTAAATCTCTCCACTGGCATCTCTGCCGTGTACAAAGTTCCTCTCTTCCAACCACGAGCAATAACTAAATTCCCCTTTGATACCTTCCATTGTCCGTCTCCAAAGGTTATCTTGTATCCCAAACTGTCTAACTGACTCACCGAGATCAACATTCTCTCTATGGTGGGGATATACCTGACATCCTTCAACGCCCAAATCGTACCCATGGGAATCTTGAGATTCACTTCTCCGATGCCCTCAATTTTCACTGTCTCATCATTCGCTAGATGAACTACTCCTTTCATAGATATGAAGTTCATCAACATGTCCTTGCAATGGGTAGTGTGAAGAGAAGCACATGAATCCATGGTCCATGATTCAACCGAACTCTCTACACAACAGATCAAAGCATCATCTTCGAATTCCTCTATTACATTCACTGAGTTTTCCTGCTTGCTTTCCTTCTTTGGGTTTGGGAACTGATACTTGAAGTGACCAGTTTTTTGGCAATTCCAACAAGTAGCGTCTGTTCCTCGCTGTCTAGACTTTGATCTCCCTCGCCCCTTACTCTTTCCCCTTTCAGACATCCTACCTCTCTCTTCCACGTTCAACATAGAGTCTGACGATTCTCCTCGATTCCTTCTCCGGATATCTTCCCCGAGAATCAAGTCCCTTACTCTTTCAAACGATAACTTAGTAGTTCCAGTTGAGCTACTAACTGCTGTAATGGTTCCTGACCAACTTTCAGGCAACGAAGATAGTAACAACAGAGCTTGTACCTCATCATCGAAATTAATATCCTAATTCTTTGCATATTAGATATTCATTTCTAATTCATTATCCTAATGCAATTAGAAAATTCTGCCCCCCCCCCCCCCCCCTAAATAAATAGGAAAGTCTCCACAAACCCAACAATTATGTTGCCCCATTTAATCTGAATGTTGGGATCTCCAAGCAACTAAGATGGGTTTTCGTTAATATAACACTTTAATATATGGGCTTTTGGTCCCGTTCCTTTCGGTGTTTCGTCATCTATGTTAGAATAAATATGAAATATGTTTAGATTTCCTATTTTAATTATAAAATGGGTCTTTAGTCACAAGATGGTTTTATAATATGGGCACAAGAAATGTCTGGTTTTCTTCTTGGAAGAAAACTATAGCCTTATGTGACTAGAGACATTAGCCCGCTGAAAGCGGGCAAAGAAAATACTACTCACTTTAATGATCATTATGTAGAATGGGATAGCAAGAATCCTTAAATTCTCACTTGGTTATGCGACACTTGCAATGTTTTAATAAAGGCTCTCTTTCGGCACTTCGACACCGCTAGAGAAGTTTGACCATTCCTTGAGAAACTCTATTCCACCACAGATATTGCTTATTAATATCAACTGTGTTGTGCCAACTTCATCAACTTAAATAAGAGTCGGGACAATCCATATCTGGTTTTCTTTCTCAAATGCAAACTAATGGGGATCATCTTATAGCCTCAAGGCCCAATGGGAGAGCCCTCACAACACCTATTACCGTTTTCTTTGAACAATGTTGGGCCGAAAAGTGATATTAACACGTCGCTCTCCGAAATCCACATGCAAAAGAAAACGGTCACGAGTAATAATATTTATAAACTAATAGGTACCGAGTCGATCCACAGGGACTAATGAGGGGCCTTCAATTAATAAGTGCTACTGGTCGGAACAAAGCTAAACTAATAATTTTGGTGTTTTATGTGTTTTACGTGATCGAACGGAATGTGATATTGATATTAAATTATAAAACCGCCTAGGGTGCTAGACATGTATAGATGTGAGCTATGTTGCGAGAATTAGTTCTATGGGTCGAATTTATTGCCAAGCCTATATCTTAATTGTCAATCTCGCCTCTCAGCATGAAGATTGCCCTAATTCTGAGTCACCTCTTGCTCCCTCGAGTTTGAAGTAAACTCAAAACTGCATTTACTCGACAATTCTAAGTTAAGGGTTGATCTGAGGTGCCAAAACCCGGCCTTGAGCCTCCAACCCCCGATAGTTGCTAGATCCGAGGCTATCCGTCTCTCTCGAGCATAGCCTAATCTCTAAAACATACATTATAGATGGCCAATCACACAATATATGCATGGAAACAAGCAAACCACACAACAACTTCTTCAATCTCAGAACTAATATGTTAAATAAATACTCACATAATACAATTTCTAGAACCCATTGCTGAGGGTTTTAGCCCTCAACCATGGTGCTCAATCAAAAATTCATATTCAAGTACCTAGCAAAATGAAACAAGAACAATAACATAAATGAGAAGTAGAGTTAAAAATATGCTCTAGTTTTTCTTGATGAAAGACACTTGTGCTTGGTTGAATGTTGCTCTCTTGAAGATTGTGTGGTGAAAAACCTTCGATTCCCTTTCCTCCAAATTAAAGATGGAAGACAATGGTGGAAAATAAATCTTCTTCTTGAAGGTTGAGAATGTGTATGGTAGGTTTTGGCAAAAGGAATGAGAGATGGGGATAAGGTGACTACTGAGGAGAGTTTTTGTTAGGTAAAAAGGTCGTCCTCAATCCCTAGGTCAAACCCATTTTAAACTTTTCATAAATTAGGGAGGTCATGATCGTGCCTTTTGGAAGTCATGATCGTGACTTAGAGATAGTCACGATTGACCCTAGGCTTGTCACGATCGTGGCTCAAGCATGGGGGGGGGGGGGGGGGGGGGGGGGGCACTCCGTGCTAGTCAGCGCCACAATCTTCTTCTCTACGCCACGATCGTATCTTCAATTTGAATTTGAGTCACAATCGGGACCTTTGAGTCACGATCGTGACTCGTTCTAGGTCCCGATCGTGCCTTTGTCGTTACTGAAATCGTTGGAGCGTTCTGTCTTCGAAAGAAAAATTTGCCAAATAATAATCTTCCAGACACGATCGTGCCTATGGGCATCACAATCGTGATCCTCATTAGTCACGATCGTGCTTAAAGAGATGCACAATCCTGACTAAAGCATTCTGCGACCTTTTATGAATTCTTGCTCTCCAAATCTCGACCCTCGAATCTCGACCTTTTCTACCACTTCGTGCATATGCTCGTGAATACATCGCCACGCATAAATTGTCCTATTTGGCTCTAATTAGCCACTATGAGGAAAATAAGTATTCAATTGTGAGGTTGAGCGGGATCAAACAGAAACCGTTTGACCCCACAACAAACACTCTATACTCTTTGAACGCTTTGAATACTTTGAACACCTTGGCTACTTTTTTTTACCAAACGAGCGATTTTAAGGAGAATCACTAAACCTTTTGAACACGTTGGTCGTTGCTTTTAGCAAACGCGTGATTTTAAGGACATCAACTAACCCCTTTGAGAGAGTTTAGTTATTTTAAGGAAAATCACTCAACTCCATGAACTTTTGTAATCCTGAACTAAAAAACTTGAACCATTGATCTTGAATCTTTGAACCTCGAATCATGAACTATAAACCTTGAATTTTCTATGCATGAAAAAAACTTGTGTTGTCTTCCCTACCAGTCAATGACAAGTGGGTAGAACTCGAAATTAGCAGAAACCTTAACCAAGAACTAAACATGACTCTAATATTATGATAGAAATAATGTAAAAAATATTATTAACAATAATGTTTTTGTTAATTACATGGGAGACAACCACATATATATAGGCTATATATATAGGCTATGATGAAACTAAACAGAAAAATCTAGATATTTAATAATAAATCTTGATTAAATTAGGAAACCTAAACTCATTGTATTTATTCCAACAATATTGATCTCTTTTAATCTTATGGTTAGTGGATTCATTTTTTTATCTATTGATATCAGGGAAAACTGTTGATAACTACTCATTATTATGCAACTTTTGATGTCACTACTCTCTACTTGTTTTAGTTGCACGTCACCACTGTAAGGTTTCATTTAGTTGCACCGTCCATCACATGATTAAATTTGATGTAAAATGTCTATAATACCCCTTTATTAAAAAAGTCAAGAATTAAAAAAGATTAAACAATTTTTTCAAAAAATATTTTTTATCACATAAATAATAAAAGGGGTAATTTCATGTCAGTACCCCAACTTTGCCTCATTTTCAAATCAGTATCTCAAGTTTGAAAAGTTTTTTGCCGGTACCCCAAGTTTAATTGGTTGCAGATAAATACATAATCTGTTAAATCTAACAGAATTGAGATGTGAAAAGACCAAAATACCCCTAATGCTTATAATAATTAATATTATATTGAAACTTTTGAATGGAATAACTCCCTCATACGACCTCCGTTTCAGGCTCATAAAATATCAAATCGAAGAGAATCGGAAGATAAACAACTTTAAAGAATAATAATAATAATTAAATTAAAATAATATTTAATATTATATCATTATTAATTAAAAATATTATTCAATTATTAATAATTAATAAATTTTTATTTAATTATTAATATTATTCAAAATTGTTTATCTTCCGATTTCTTTGATTTGATATACTATGAGCCCGAAACGGAGGTCGTATGAGATAGTTATTAATTTTGAAAGTTTCATTGTAATATTAATTATTATAAGACGAAAATGTCCTCACCTATTTATCTAATTTTCTAACTAATGTCACTCCCTCTCTCCTCTCTTTTGTCTCTGATGGGCGTGGCCGGAGGGGCGGATGAGGAGGGCTGGTCGGAGGGGAGGGGAAGGAGGCAAGGAGGGTTGGTCGGAGGTGGAGGTCGGGCTGGGCTGGAGGAGGGGAGGGAGGAGGGGGTCGGGCTGGGCTGGTCGGGGCGGAGTCGGAAGGTCGGGGTCGAAGGAGCTCCGGCGATTGAGGGGAGGGGCTGGAGGAGGGTCGGAGCTCGGTCGGAGGAGGGAGGAAGGGCAGTCGGAAGAGAGGAGGGAGCTTGGCTCGGAGAAGGGTCGGAGCAGATCTGCTAGAGCTCGACTCTGGGCGGAGGCTCTGGCTGAAGCAGATCGGCTCCGACCCGAGCTCCCTCCCCTCCTCCAACCACCCCTCCTCCCTCCTCCGACCCTTCCCTCCTCTGACCGCCCCTCCTCCGAGCCGAGCTCCCTCCCCTCTTCCGACCGCCCCTTCTCCCTCCTCCGACCCTCCGCCTCTCTCCTCTCCTTTAGCCCAGCCTCCGCCTTCGACCCTGACCCCGACCCTCACCCTCCGATCCTTCTCGTGCCCACTGGTTCGAGCTCTGGCGGCTGGAGCTGGTGAGTTCCTTCGACCCCGACCCTCCGACTCCGCCTTCCATCCTCCTCCTCCTTCCCCTCCCCTACGACCAGCCCTCCTCCGCCTCCGGCCACGCCCATCAGAGACAAAAGACAGAAGAGAGAGGGAGTGGCATTAGTTAGAAAATTAGATGAATAGGTGAGGGTATTTTCATCTTTTCAGTCCAATTATAATAATTCAAAATACCCTCAGGGGTATTTTAGTCATTTCACATGTAAGAAAATGTTAAAAACTAACGGAGTTGGACGGAATGAGTAAAGTGAGACAAATGAAATTCTTGGGTACTCACCCTGATACGAAAAATTCTAGGGTATGTCATCTGGAATTATCACTTATTATAAGCATTAGTGGCATTTTGTTCTTTCACATCTCAATTCTGTTTGATTTAACAGATTAGGTTATTATCTGCAATTAATTAAACTTAGGGTACCGGCAAAAAACTTTTCAAATTTGGGGTACGGATTTGAAAATGAGGCAAAGTTGGGGTACTAACATAAAATTACTCCATCATAAAACACTGATTCCAAAATTATATTTTTAACAAAATGATTTTCTCAAAAAAATATTAAAAATAAAAAACCACTTTTAACAACGTTTTTTTATTTTTAATATATTTTTGAAAAAAACCATTTTGTTAAAAGAATTTATTTCTTCAGGTTTTTGATCAAGCAGGTGGAGGATGGGATATTCATATTTCAAAGTAAGTATACTAGAAATATAGTAAAGAAATTTGGTCTAGAGAAGACATCCCACAAAAGAACTCCCATTACCACACACACCAAACTTACCAAGGATGAGCAAGGAGAATCAGTGGATCAAAGCCTCTATAGAAGCATAATTGGAAGCTTGTTATATCTCACAGGAAGTCGGCCCGACATAACCTTCTTAGTTGGAGTGTGTGCCAGACATCAGTCCAATCCCAAGGTAAGTCACCTTACTCAAGCCAATCGGATATTAAGGTACATTTCAGGAACTACCAACCTTAGACTTTTATATTCTTTTGACACATCATCTACACTAGTTGGATATTGTTATGCTGGTTAGGCTGGAAGCACAACTGATAAAAGAAGCACCTCGGAAGGTTGTTTTTATCTACAGAATAATCTAATTTCATGGTTCAGCAAAAAAAAAAATTGCTTGTCTAAAAAAATAGCCAAAGGGGGAGATTGTTGTTACGTGTAGATTGACTATATTTTTAGTTGACAGAAAGATGTTTGTTCACATGTTTGTTGACTACAGTATTAGCAAAAAGAAAGGTGTTTGTTCACATGTTGCAACATCTTAGCAAGACATCTTCCGAGACGATAATTTTGGTAAGTTTTCGGGTTTAAGAGATATTCTATATTGAGCGTGATTTTGTACAATTCACACGTGTAGTTTTATAAGAAAACTTCATATTCGTTGAGGATATGTTCTAATGGGTTAAGGAAACCCTAGAGATCATGTAGAAACGAAGCAGCTGTTATAAAAGCCGGAGAGCGTTCCTTTCGTAGTCGGTTCTTCCCCTTTTGTTATTGCAGTTCATCTTTGTGCTGAATATTCAGAGCTCCTAAGTGTGTAGGACAATCGTGTTGGGAGGCTGAATGTTTTGACAAAGATCGACATTGTGTGATCAATTACTATTCGAGAAGAATGAGTGTTTGACTGATTTGGGTTGTGTTCGCGCGATTGAAGTCTCGTGCATCCGTTGAAGAACATAAACTAATCTGAGTAGAGGCGCTGCTCGGAGGGTTGAATTGGGAAAGGATCTCAGATTCAGGGGACTAACCCTGAGATAGGTTATCGCTTGTAACAATAGCATAAAGTTAATGATTTGTGTGATGATCATAAAAACTTGTATGTTCTGATTGGTTATGATATAGTGAAACCTTTCCACTGGCAGAGTGCCCCAGACGTAGGTGACGTTGTACCAAACTGGGTAACCATATCTCGTGTCATTTACATTTATGTTCTGTGTGTTAATTTAATATGTGCATCCGCAAGTGTCTATTACTAAGTGTTAACATTGTGAGCGACATCTTGCGACTAACCAGAATTTCACATGTGTTGTTCAAAAAGAGCTATCAGTTATACCGAGATTTGTGAGTGTCCAAGCGAAAGAAGATTAAGAAAAGAATAAATCACACATCTTTTAAACTGGCTGTCATGTTCAGAACATGGTACACAACTTTATTGTTAAAAGGGAATGTTTCACTATTGTTGGTAATATTTCTCTCGTTGACAAATTGGAGCTGGCAACAAATAAACACCTTGAGACATATATATTACAAGAGCTCGGTGATGGAATTGCAACAAAAATAAGGGAGCATGTGTTGGGTTTGTCAAGTATTCATAATTATGAAGATCCGTTTTTATGTGACATAAATCCAAAGCGAGATTGACAATTGTGGCAATTCGATCAAGAAGATAAACATGATGAAGTATTCAACAAATACTCTCTTGTGCACAATGAAGAGAATTATATTCTCTTTCCCATGTCACCGAAGAAAGCTTACGATGATCATATGCGAATGCGAAAAGATGGTGAGAAATCGAAAGAAAAGAAACTTGTGAAATACGTCAACTTCTATGTATATAAATTAGTTATTTTTAATGGAGCTGATTGGCGTCCGTTTGATGCTGAAGATCAATTGATGACAACATTTAATATAACTGATTTACACCCTTTCGACGCTGGTGGAGACTTGAGAATTTTTTTCGAGAAGAGGAGGGAATGCCTAGGAATTCAACTACCAAGTGACTATGAAGTGTCTCGTACCTGCAATTATAAAGATCTACGCCTTTACGATGGCAAAAATTTGAGGTCAAGTCTTTTTTCGCAACTTTGGGGGTTTTGTATGCAGGGGGCATAAAGAAATTAAGCACATGGTTTGATATATTGGTTTGTAGCCCAAGTAATTTATTTTTCAAGTTGTTATTTCCTAGTTTTTAATTTTTAGTTTCTAGTTTGTTATTTCCTTTTTTAATTCCTAGTTGTTATTTTCTAACCAATTTTAGGGTTTTGGCTCTTAGAAAAAGGATTGAAGAGAATAAAAATTATAGCTTTGTACTTGAGATTTTGTCTTATTATATTTATCACCTTAGGCCAAGGATCCTAGGTGTGGCGTAAAAACCTTATCTTAGCCTATACTCGGTTAAGTGGTGGTTAAATCTTATCTTATCTTAGCTTACACCCGGTTAAGTGGCGTTCTATTCCTCAAAACCCTACCCAATTATCTACCTCTACCCTATTTTCTCATTAATTCCTACACTTTCTTCGATCAAAATATGCAATCCCTAGAAACCAACAAAATAAATTCAATCTTCATAGCCATCCCCGTATCAGGTGAGAACCAAACCCTTTTGTAATAACATGAGAACCGACTTTTGGCAATTGAAAATAAGTGAATGTTTAAAGGAAATAAGTGAATGTCCAATGAAATTAAGTGAAAATGAATTTCCAATAAAAGTGAATGTCAAACGAGAATAAGTGAATGTTCAATGTAAATAAGTGAATGTCCAGTGTTCTCATGTTCTCACAGCACATTTGGTTCTTAGCCAAACACTTCCCAAGATTGTGGGGTCGGATGCAATGATAAGGGTGCAGTCAAAGGACACAAATCACCCGACGGCCAGGCTAATGAGAGCCCTATGGGAGCTAGAGCTCCATGTCCGTCACGCCAGCATGTCAAGCTTCAACGATTTAGTGATGCAAGATGCGGTGGTCAGGGTTCCGAAGAGGCTGAGAAATGAGGATGGCCTGAAATTCGCCATCCTTGCTCGACTTAACCACTAATTTCATTTCCTTTCATGTAGTTTTTGTGTTTTCCTTAAGTTACCTATCTCATGTGCCTGCATCTATGATCATCTTATCTCTTGTCTAAAATAAGGGTGAAGAAGAAAATAGATGGAGAAAACTGAGAAATAATTTTTTATGTTGAAAATATATATTAGCGTTACTGGTAATTTTAAAAATAGGGTTTCACGTGACAGCACATAGCTTGACCAAACTCAAATTTTCATGCCGATTTGTTTTTTACTATTTAACATATGTAATCTCGTAACTAACCCTTATTGATATATTATAGCAAAATGGTTCGAAAATGTCTTTAAAAGAAAGCTTAAGAATATGTGATGAGGGCAAATACTTTCACAAATCAGTGAAAATTATTTCTAGAAATAATGTGTTTAATTTTCTAGATAGTTTTTCCAAAAATATGTGCACTATACTTGTTGAATAAAGAATCATGTTTAAAGTGCAAACTATATAATATTTTAATAAACAAATTATGACCGAGTGGATTATTATAATAAACTTTCCTTGAAAGTAAACTCGATGCCTACTTACAATTCTTTTGGGTATCTTTTGACTGTCATATTTTTCAATATGCATGGTTTAATTTATGTTTTAATTGGACGAATTAGCGGTTGTGTTTCACATGTATAGTAATGGCATTGCTGTTCCTTATGTGGCTGTATTAAACAATTTGTTAAGGTTACGTACGCCCATCACTCATATGATTAACGTCCATAAAGTAGGATTTAAAATTAAAATCGGGAGAAAATTAACATTCACAATTTATAATCTTAAATTTTAAATCGCAACATTTCACATTAACTATTACATAAATTAGAAAAAATTGCGAAAAATCTTGGTATAATAATTTTTTTTTTGCACAAATTTTTCATTCGTTAGATTTATTTTTCAAGAACTCTCCATAACTCATATTCAAATTTGTACCGTCTGTGTAAATCTGTGAAAATTAACGAAAATGTTACTTAAGTGTTGGGCGTTTAAGTTAGCACGTTTTAGGGGTGGGCATGGGTTTAAAACAGGACCGAACCGGTCAAGAATCGGACCAGACCGAACTCTCCGGTTCTCCATTTTAAGAACCAGAACTGGCATCGTTACCCACAGTTTTCGGTTCTCCGATCTGTTAGGTCCCAAGGAATCAATCTAGAAAGGGTGAATAGATTGAATCAAAATTATAGCAAATAATTATTGATCTCGAAAAATAAATAGCAACAAAATAAGAGAAGAGATAACAAACACAACAATATAACGTGGTTCACAACCAGGGTCGACCCTATGGTTGTGGAGGCCTCAAGCGCAAATTTAAACCAGACTTTTTTCATTTACTTTCACAGCATAATATTCTTAAATGACTATATTCTATTGTATCATTGATTTAACAAATAAAAATACAGAAACTACTAATATAACCTATAAACCGGTTCATATGTATGGGATCAGTATATTATTACATTTGTGAGACATAATAAATCACTATACCCACACTCTTAATAAATATATTTATTTTATTAAAAATAAGTGAAATTCAATAGTCTTAAAATTTATTTTACCATTTCAAAAACCGGTTGTAGATAGGATTGGTTATTTCTTTTTGAAAAGATAAAATTGGTTATCTTTTTGAAAGGATAAAATTGGTTATTGTTTGAAAGGATTGATTGCATTTAAACGGATAAAAATGTAATCAATTTGTAATTTTTATTAATATTCTTCATAATTAATTTATAAAAACTATATCTTAGGGTCTAAATTTGGTTGGGGCCTTAAACAGTTGTTTTTTTGGTTACATAATAGGACCGGCCCGGTTCACAACTCTCCTTAGAGTTCCTACGACTATCCCTAAGAACCCACTAATTTAATAAAAATTACAAGAACAAATTTTGTAAATTAGAACACTAAGCAAGGACAAATCTTGCAACCAAACAACAATACTAAGCAAGAACTAATCTCGCAACAACAAGATAAAGTTATTGAGGTCAACTCACAAAAAGTAAAAAAGTGCAAAGTGTTTAATCTTGTATTATATAAACACAATATCTCAATCACAATAATATAAAAATTAAGTACAATCAAACTATATATAATTTTAAGATATGTAAAGCTTAACTCAATATGACGTTAAGTTTCAAAGTGAGCATAACATGTTTAAGAAATATTTTGACAATAAAATGCATATTTTTCAAGAATTAAAATATATTAAAATTTTAGAACATGATTTTGAAAAACAGTTTCAAGAACAAAAATACACAAGAGCTTTCAAAATGACTTTTCTCTTGTGTTAGAACTTTTTTATGATAAGAAATGACTTCAACACATATTTCAAAATGAAATACTTACTTGCTCTCTTAAAAACATAGTAGTAAAGATGGAATGTAGAGCTAACTAAAACATATTTTAAAATTATAGTTACAAGAGTCTTTATAATATAAAAAAGGTTTTTATATTGAAAATAGACTCTTCAATATTTTCATAACATTAAAAAAATCTCAATTTGATGAAAAATGATTTTTATATGATTTTTCAAAGTTAGCTCAAATACTAAAAACGTTACTGTTTTGCACAAATCCGAAAAATTAATTTATTAACCTTGAAGTAACTTTGAAAAGTTTATATCCTACAACATAATCTTGAATAATAATAAAGATTTTTTTATCATCAAAACACTAAGATTAAAATGTTCACAATGCGATCCCGGTTCTGATTTGGTTTGGATTAGGCCTCCGGTTCCATTGTCAAAGTGCCCAACCCTAAGCACGTTTGAGCTAACACTTAAGTGACACTTCCATTAATTTTCACGAATTTACATAGACGGTGTAAAAATAAGCATGAGTAATGAAGATTTTATTGCAAAAATACATGAGTTTGTGCGAAAAACATAATTATAAGAAGACTTTTTGCAACTCTTCCAATAAATTAAATGGTTTGTGAATGCTAACTTTATTAACCAACAACTCTTATTAGTTTAACCACAATTAAGTTAAGTGTAACAAAAATATATTGTTGGGGTATATGTATATAAGAATTTAAAGTTCGGGATAGTGATGTTAAAATGAGAGATAGGTGGGGATAGTGTCGTAATTATCTCTAAAACTAATATTCAGGAATTAAAAATTCATCCACTATTGTCATGAATGACAGTTTTATCCATAAGAGTAAAGAAATAAAAAAAATAATGATGAGTGACGAATACGAATACATGTATACGAGTTTTGTGGCAGTTTAGAGTCATGATGGTCTTGTACATATACCATCGCCTTGTATGGAGAACCGGCCGAGCTTGATTTGGTTTTTAATACATGGGAACCAAACCTGAAACGACTCTATGAGAAATGCTTTAGTTTCAGATCTGGGTTTGGCCGATTCGGTTCCTATCTGATCAAGTTGGAAACGATTAGTTTTTTTATTCAGAATTCGTACTCGATTTATATGAAATTTGAGCCCAATTGATAGCCAAAAATAATAACTTAAGAAATGTAAAAAAAAAAATACCGAATCCCGAATGTAAATGTTAAATTATTACAACACAATCAAAATATGAAGTTTGTAACTAAAATAAAATTTGAAGATAAATAATAAATGTTAATGGTCGAGAGGCGAACAATTCGCGACGCAAATCAGTCCGATTTTTTATCAGTTAACTAACCATTTTGAGTTTTGCGAACCATAATCGAACCGAAATTGAATGGTTCACCAAAATTGAACTCTTAACCACAATTACGATGTTTTGGTTCCAAAATTATATACCGGTTTTAAGTCTAAATAGTTAATACCTATCATCAAGGAATTGAATATCCATAATACAGTGCAAAGCTCCGACCTTGTTAACACATTATAGAAAGATAAATATAATAAGTATGAAGAAAATAAAAAAAAATTCTTGATATAATTTTACTAACTCAATTTTATTTTTATTCTGATTATTTCTTTACTTATAGATATATATTTCGGTTTTATTCTGATTATTTCTTTACTTATAGTATACCTTTCCAAGCACGACGTCCTTAAGTCATAAGGACAGCATACCAAGCCAAGTATATGAGTTCCGACTTTTTTTGTTTGATTGTGTGTGCTGAATTCTGAGAGTGATTTGTGTGATAATGGATAGAGCGAGATATTTTGGGAAAAAAATCTCATATTGCATTTGAGTTCATCAAGGTGTGAAATTCACCGATTATAAGATATGTTTAATAATTTTTGTAATATCTTATTTATGACATATTGTCGTAATTACATTTATTTGTTGTATAAAAGAAATGGATCGGAAATAGATAAGAAAAAAGATAATGAGTGTGGCGTACATGTTAGGAATGATTACTTTCATCAATTTTGCGTGGAAAAATAGCTCCACAACGTTAAGTTTTATTGTCAAAAAACTAAAATGCACTTATTTTGTTCTTAAGTTTTCAAACTTGTGCCACTTACTTTTTCCCTCTCCTACATCTCTTCTCCAATGAACACTTCATTAGTAGAAACTTCTATGTGGAACGTCACTAGCAATCTATTATAAACCATCGACCTTGGATCTAAGGTCTTCGATGAGTCATGTTGCAAATTGTAGACTCGTGTCCCAAACTTCCTCTCGAAAGCGTCGTTTTAAAACTCAAATTTAGAATAGGACTGGGCGACTTGAGACCCACAATGGTGGTAATATGGGTTTCTTCCTCTTCCTGGAGAGCCATCTTCGTCATTGAAAGTCATTATAGGACTAGAAATAACTAACAACTCATGAAACTTATAATAAAAAGTGATAGAGAAAAGACACAAAATACTTGTGATTCCTAACAAAAGTAAGGATTGTTATCATCTTAAAGTCAATTTTGGTGTGAACTCAAGTTTTTTTACTTATTTCTAGTGAGAGTTCATATGGTTTTTTTTTGTTGGTTTTTTTCCTCTACTGAAAAATTATTTAGAGGACAGAAATTAGTTCGTGAAATTGCAATGAATTCTTGAATCTTTTGTCTAATTTCAGCTAATTTTGTGAAAATTTCATGAGAATCTAAGGAGAGAGGTTCATTAATGAACATCAGACTGAGCAAGTATAATCCAACAATTACAAACTCAAAAAACTTATTTGAGTCCAAAAAGCCAGTACTTCTGAATTTGAAAGAATAAAAATAGGCTAAGTGCCCAAATTGTTGGGACAAATCACATGGAGTTATTACCTCTAAAGAGGTTTGAGATTTTCCGGCGAGACGGTGAAAGAAAGCTGAGGATTGAGTTTTTATGTGTAATTGATTATATGGGATTTGAGACCATATTTGATCTTATTATCCTTCAAAATTTCTTCTTTCTTCAAATTACCTTTTTTGCATTAGCATTTTGCGTAATTGAATTTTGAATGCAATAGGAGTAACTAGCTGAAATTTGATTGTTCATTGTTCATTGTTCAATTATCTCTGATTTTTTGGTTGGCCATAAGAATTTTTTGGGCGTAATTGTAACCTGTTGGGCCTTGTCGAATAAGAGGTAAGAGAAGGAAGGTCGTCGCCAGAAAATATATACGCCAGAGAAAAGGTAGGAGAAGAAAGGGATATGTGGCATGAGTTTGAAAATTTAAAAACCAAATTGAGGCATTTTTGTCTTTTATAATTATTTAATAATAAAATAAATTTAAAGCTTACGGAGTTGTGTAATGTAAGATGAAATGAAAGTTGAGGGATCCTGAAGGAATTCCATGAGTTCCATAGATTAAATATTATGCAGCGGACAATAAATTAACCATGAAATTTGAAACAAGATCTTTCATGTGATAAAAGAACAGCATATGAACATGAACAATATATCTGAAAATTACCTCTTTGAATCACATAAACACAAAATTATGTGTTCTCTAGATTGTCCACACAAGTAAGGCACCTAAACCTTCAGATTCTACACTCAATTGCACTAGTTTTGAGAGCAGAAGAAAAGCAAAACCTAGCTTTGGTGGAGAGAGGGGAGGGACGGCAAGAGAGAGGGAAGGAGATGAAATAGGGGGAGGAATTAATTGGATTGATTTCGTCAAAAGTCAGATAATATTATTTTGATTTTTGACAAATCAATTCCTAAAATAACTCTCCCTAATTATCTTAATAATAATTATTATTATAATTATTAATTAAGATTAAGATTGGGCTTAAAGCCCATTTAGCTAAAGTTCAATTAAACCCATTTAAATTTGGTTCTAATTACGGTTTAGCTAAACCGATCCAATTCCTTTAATTTGATTTCCTCAATCGTCTGGTTATAAACCTAGGCCAGAAATCAACCGGTTCGTTTTTAATTTGACTAAATGGAAAAGCAAATTCTTTCAATTTTCCATCCAAGTCTGTTTTGCTATTTACCATGCTTAAAGTGTGTGACCCTCTAGGCTCACGACCCGTTGACAGACTGGCAAAATTACTATTTTACCATTTCCATCATAAGTGGCCTCTAGCAAGACATTATGATTACCCAACGTCTGTGATTATCGATGATTCGATTTAACCTCTTATCGTACATGTCACTATCCTATTATCATACTGATATCTAGATTGATCAAAAGGTATAGAACCGTCATCCTAACTTATCAATCACTGTTTTTTGATATCTGAGATGACTGAAAACTAATACTAAGTATCTCCTGCATGGCCATGCTATTTCTTCAGTCATACTCATCAAGTGGCCTAAACATATATCTTTCCCATACCGGAGTATGGGTGATAAATCTCTCAGCCGTCTTTCGAGTTCGCTCATGTAATTCATAACCAAGCCAATCATAGTCCTTATGGCTACCCTTTTACAGGTAACGTTAGACTAGGTCAAACATAGTGATCACAAAGACTCCTTGGTCTTAGAATATAATGACAAGCTACGATCTGTGAGTGTGCTCATGGCAGTATCTATGCTGCATACTCATCATCGGGTCGTCCAATACCATCTCCCTGATGATAACTATGATCTAACTATGGCACTTCCTTGCCATGATCAGTAGAGCGTGATCATAAAGAGTTAGCCTCATACTGATCGCTTCTTAATGAAGCTTGATTGATCAGCGACTCATTAAATGTAATTCTTTATAATCTATAGTTCTACTATTAGTGATGACACACATAATGATATATATATCAAATTACATCTAATATATTACTACAACACATTAGTAATATGATGTTGTTTTATTAGTTCAAAAAATGATAAAACATTACAATGTAGATTAACTTATTACACTGGACTATGGCACAATCCTAACAGATCCAAACAAAATATATGTGAGTGCACTTATTTAATATTAGAGTGTAACTCGATGTACTTTCTTTTTTAATGTAAAAACGAATTTTATTAATTAAATAACAACTATCCTGACATGAAGTCGGGCAGCTGTAGCTATAGATGATGAGACATACCCCTCACCATAATCTCAACTACTGTTAGTTAAAGCAAACATGCCCAATTCGCGAGCCATTTGATTATGAGCAGAACAAGTTGATAGTACACAACACCATTCGCTAATAATTCCTCCATGGGTGTTCACCTTGACCCGTTCAACATCATGTAGAGTCGTGGCCTCCAGCTCTTACGGATGGAGAAACCCCGTGATCTTGCTGCAGAATTCTTTACAAAGGCATCCATGATAACCCCGGAGCCCAATCGACTCGAACCAGTTAGCATCATGTAGAGCACCGGCCTCCAAATCATACAGATGGAGAAACCCCGTGATCTTGCTGCAGACTGCCTTAAACCAGCTTCCTCGATCAACCCTGCGATCAATATGAGCGTCGCGAAATTCAAATCCTTCCCGCTCATTGGGTTTAACCGGATTCCAATACCGAACTCAATAGGGCACCCAAGTGACGTATTGAATCTTGAGCAAGCCGAGTCCCGCTAGTTCGGTGTGCTTGCATGAGTCTGCCCACCGGCACCAGATAACTCCGGTTCCCTCCCAGTACCGGCCTACCAACCAATCAAAACTGCTGGTTCCCGGTTCCCGGATCTCAAGTCCTCACCGCTCCTCAGTCCTCTCTCGGCCTCCGTCCCTCCCTCCCTTTCTCCTCCATCCCTCCCTCCCTTGTCGTCCACCATCGTCCCTCCCTTAGCTTGCACCTGCCAAGACCCTCCCCTTCTGCTCACCGCCTCCTCTCCCCCGGCCTCCGGTCGTGTTCCACCGTCCATGCCCACTGTCTCCAGCCCCCCACCAATCTAGCTCGAACCTTCTCTCCCCTCCATCCTGCCTGTGCCCCATCCCAACTCCTCTCCCCGGCGACCGCCCATCGCCCTCCAGTCACCCTTCGTCCACCGTCCTCGCAAACCCAGCCTCCCCTCGACCTGCTCCGCCCATCCCATCCTTCCTAAACACCATCCTGCCTCCCACAACTCCCGCCCTCCTCCGACCTGCCCCTTCGTCAGCCCCGTCCCCGCAAAACCCATCCCTCGAACCCAGCCCATCGCCAGCCCCCATCCCTGCAACACCCAACCTCCTGGCCATCACCTTTGAACTCCGCCTCCACACTCGACCCCTGTCGACCTCCTCGACAGAGACCCGACTCCCGCTTTCTTCCATATCTCAGATTTGTACCGACGCATGACCCGACTACCAGCGCCGGACACTACACCCACAGACGCTCCACCCACGGACATCGCCACCGACGCCGCCGTGCGCTTCCGCCGCAAGAGTTGCCACAAGAAAGCGAAACCCTTATCGCTCCGAAGAGAAAAGGTACAGTCCACGATTTTTCCCTTTTTGAATATGAACTTTAGTGTACTTTCTTATAGATGAACTCCTCCTTGATTTATAAATCTAATACTATTATAATAAATTCTTAATATATACATAAATATATAATTTTCTTTTAAATAATCCTATTAATATAACTAACCGTTGTCTAGTTGGGTCCTGATTGTAAGCTCTTTTTAGCGACGTTACCGGTTGAACTTTTTAATATCCTATCAATTAATTTTCTTTTATAAAATGGCTCTTTTTTTAAAAGAAAATATTTAGTGTTATGTTGGTCGGAATAATAAGCCTAAATAACACATCTATGATATTACAAATTTAGCTGGATAAACTAAGAACAGAAGAATAAAAGGAAATTGAGAAGACACGTTACAACACAATCGATTATTACAGAATGATAACTTCAATCTTAAAACTGTTACGT
Source organism: Geranium rotundifolium (assembly GCA_963920655.1). NCBI lineage: Eukaryota > Viridiplantae > Streptophyta > Magnoliopsida > Geraniales > Geraniaceae > Geranium > Geranium rotundifolium. The sequence continues at coordinate 18,510,355 of OY987321.1, forward strand.
TAATGAACACCTGCGTCTTGTTGACATATGGGCAACATAATAATTATCAATTCGACCAGTTACAGGTTATGTTTAATACTATAATAATTCTCACCCACTGTACCTTTTACGGCGACATTAAAGTAATTGAGGTGATGATAATTACCGATGATATATTTGGTTTTCCTCTTTTGTATTAACTAATTATTATATATTGCTGACCTCTTGTAAACAACTTGGGGCTGGAACTAATAGTTTACTACCAAATATATAATTTAATGAGTGGCTATTAGGAAGGAACTACTTGCAGTTGCATCACCACCTGAGCCTTTCTTTCTCAATCAGAAGAAATACAAATAATTATATAAGAAAGGGATTAGGTAAAAACCATGTCTCAGAAAAAAAAAATCTTTCATATTTATAAGATAGATGTGATCAATGATTATTATAATTCAACCAAATTATAATAAAATTAAATATATTAATTACGAAAAATGTACAATTGACAAATCAAACATTTTAAATTTTAAATTCTAGAAGGACATTAAATATTGATGGAAGTTAATATACACTAGCTCATTTCATTCAAACGTCTCAATCCAAATTATTCCATAAAAACATATTCAAAGCTCAGAGTCGTACCAACCTCGATAACAATGGCATTTGGATCACCGATTATGAATGAATATACGTCCAAATGCAGTTTTTCTTACAAAAAAATATTAGCAAAGATGATTTCATAAGTTTGCACTCATACTTAGCTACATAAGATTGTCGTTTAAGTTGCATAATATTGTTTTACAAATCCATTTATATTTCAGGTGACAATCTAGGGTTCGTCGATGAGGAAGATGATGTTCCTGGTGATACATGTGTGACATGCTTTCCTAGTTAGATTTGTAGTTTTTTCAAAATGAATTCATCCTCACTGTAATTATTATTTTTGGGTAGAAATGTCTATTTTTTTGATGAAAATGAAGTTTGTGTATTCACTACTCACAATGTGTTTTGCATGGAAATGAGAGATGTAAAACAATTGATGAAATTTAAAATTTTGGAGCACGTGAGGGAAATGATTTAACTAGAAATGAGCTACCTGATATACATGAATACATAATTAGTACATTCATGAAACAAGTGAAGTGTTGAATATATGTTGATTAAAATGCATATCATTGAAACAAACTTTGATGAAAGTGAAACTTCATTAGCATGAAACGAGCTAATTTCGAAAAGTTGTGCCATAAATGAAAAGAATCGTGATATTTAATGTGAGAATGAAAATCCTTTCCATGAAAATTATATGTTTTAAGAATATATTTTATATTATGCCTCTGATCAGATTATGGAATATCGTAAATGTTGTGAATCAATTTAGAGTTTTATAGTCAGCACAAATCAATAATATCAAAATTCCAAAATTTTGTGCGATTGATTTCATGTTCGGACTCATCATTAATTCACGACACAATAACCACATTGCCCCTATCATGGTGCAAAATGACAAAATTAAATTCTCAAGATATGAAAATTACGTTAAATTGTCACCGAAATTAGTTGATTAATCTGATCTATATATATTACAATCCGGCGACTGGTAAGGGTTTTTATTTTCTCGTTCAAGGTAGGGGTTCTCACTTCAATCATATTATTTTTCACATTATCATTAGACTATTTTTTATTTTACTATACCTCGGTATGTACTATTTTAAAGATTTTATGGAAGACAAGGGAAGAAGTGAAGTTGAAAAAGGGTAGAATGGATATTTTGATGGTTTATCTAATTCTTTTTATGGCTGATAAAAAATACTTCAAAATAAAATAAAAATTATAGATACTGAAATTAGTTTTAGGTTCCTTTATGTTAAATTTGACGGAATTAATTTGAAAAAAAGTAAAAAGTCGTTATCCATATATAATTTTTAAATAATAAAATTATTTGTTTGATGTAAAATAATTGTTTTACCCTTAATTTAATACAAAGTAACTTAGATTTAAAAAATAGCATGTTAGTGTTTCATATGAACAAAATAAAAAATAATAATTAAACCATCAAAATACCAATTCTACCCTTTTTCAACCTCACTCCCTCCCTCATCTTCCATAAAATCTTGGGAAAATGACTCTTTTGTGCACTTAAATATACACTTTTGACACTTACATACCCTAACTTTTTTTTTCTCTTTTTTCCATACCTGAATATTATTTTGGACAATTTACCCCTAAAATTTTAAAAATACCGAAATTACCCCTGAGTTGAACCAAAATTAAATCTGGTCTGATGGAGAGAACCGGTCCAACTTTTAAAGAGGGTAAAAAGACGAAATTACCCTCACATATTCATCAAATTTTCAATTGAATGCCCCTCTCTACCTTCAGCCCCCCGCCCTTCCCGTCCCCGCCTCCATCAACGGCCACCAGGAAGAATCGCCTCGTCGTCGCCCCAGGCCACCGGCATCTCCTCTATCAAGCAGAACCACCTCGTCGTCGCCTTCAAGGTTCGTGACTCCCTCAGCGAATCCTCCATCGACCTCGACGTCGTCGCCTCCTTTGACACCGGCGGCGCCGAGCTCCTCTACGAGATCTGCCTCCTCTCCGCCCAACATCGAGCGCCACCACCAAATTAGCCCTAAACCATCAAGAATTGAGCTTGTGAAGTTGGCGGCGGAGCCTAGGGTTCAGGAGGCGAGGTCCTCGAGAAGGGGGCGAGGGATGGAGGAGGAGAAGTTGAGGTGGAGGTGGTCGTAGATCGAGAGGGATGCGTCGGAGACGATGCGGCGGAGGGCTGGACGAAGTAGACAGCGGGGACATCGTGGACGGAGGCGGACGGTAGACGCGGAGATGGGTGGTTGGGCTGCCGGAGAAGATGATGAACAGTGAGGAGAGAGGGGCAAAAATGTAATTTAATAATTTACTTTTCAATTTTTAATTTGTTATTTGAAAAGACCAATATACCCTTAAATTGTGTGATAATTTCGTTATTCAATGGAGGGTAAAAATTTAATTTCATATTAATTGAAATATGGTTGGATTTGGTTGAAATTGAACCGGCTCAATTCAGGGGTAGTTTCGGTATTTTGAAATGTCTGAAGAATATTGTCCCAAAATGAAATTAAAGTATGGAAAAAAGAGAAAAACAATATTAGGGTATGTAAGTGTCAAAAGTGTATATTTAGGTGCACAAAAGTGTCATTTTCTCTAAAATCTTTGACCAAATCTTCCACGGTTCACCAAACCATTTGTGCACAAGTTCTGCGGTTGCTACCCATACATTTGCTAGCAATTTATTGAATACCATAAAAAGACCGGCAACACTTTAAATCTACTAATTCATGAAATCAGGCATCTCAACTCAAAATTTGATTTTCTGCATTTTCAAGATTTATTGGTTGATCCAAAAATGGTGGTGGATGTGTTGGGTATTTATTTAATAAGTGGGGTTTAAAGTTCATGTGATTATTATTTTACGTGGAGAAGGAACCCTAATTGCTTTCCCATAAATAGGATGCAATAGAGAGAATAAAAGTATGTCAATTCAAGAGAGGTATAGAGAGAAACTTGGCCAGAAATTTCGGTTATTCTCAAAAGCGACCAGCAAGGTTCTTTAGTTCGATCAGAGGTTGATCTACTGTTGGATCGTGCTGATTTTTTGGAAAGGGTGTTTGAGAGACGTGGTACTACGTTCTGATCGTTGGAATTTGTGTTTGGAGATCCCAATAATTTGATACAATTTTCTGAACATGTGCAACCAATTCGGTGAAGTTTCTCTACTTTTTTTTAGAAATTGTGGCTTGATCAAAGATTATTTAATCTTGAGATATTGTGATCCTCTATTTGTAATTAGAGAGAATTCGTTGTACCCTTTATATTGATAGTAAATATTGAAGGAATTTTATGGGGTCCAACCAATTAATTTCATGCAGCGGAAATATAATTAAACCATGGATTCTTGTAATTTAAGATCTTCATGCAGATTGATTCGGCATAAGATCATACAGGAATTAAATAGTACCTTGGTGTTTTCGAATCCTAACAAAGCGAAACCAAAAGGATGCGCTCTCTATCAAGTCCACACAAGCGATGCGATGATCTCGAGATCAAGACCTTCAAGCAAGACTTACTAATTCTTACTTGAAGGAGGTAAGAGAGAAGAAGAAGAGAGAGATGAGGGGGGTTAGGCCGGTAGGGTTCGAGTGGGTAGAGGAGAGTGGTTTAGGATATATTTATAATATACTCCCTAATCCAATAATTTCCCTTTTAGGTTTTGTTTTAATTATAATTATAATCAAAACCCATAAAAGGCCTCAAGCTCAATCATTTAAGCCCATTTAATTAAATCTTGTAAAGCCGAATAAGACTTAGGATTATAATTAAATTACTTAATTTGGATCAACCCATAATTCACTTAGACAAATTTTCTTAACCGTCTAGTTTATCACCTAGACCGAAAATTGTCTAATCCGTTCCGGTTTAGTCTAGACTATTCCGGTCTAACTAAAACAAGAAATTGAATATTTCCTATTTCTCATATTTTCCATACTTATAGTTTTAAGTATGTGACCCTCTAGGCTCACGACACGTTGGCAGATCGACGCAAATTACTAGTTTGCCCTTTCTATCATAAGTGACCTCTAGTCAAACATTATGATTACCCAACGTTCATGATAATCATTGATTCGATTTAACCTCATATCGTCTATGTCACTATCCCTTTATCACACGATATCCAGATTGATCACAAGGCATAAAGTCATCATCCTTGTTTATCAATCACCGTTTCTTGATCTGTGAGATGACTGAAAACCTTCATACTACGTATTTCCTTGCATGGTCATGCGTTTTCTTTCAGCCATACTCATAAAGTGACCCAAACAGATATCATACTCATGTCGGAGCATGAGGGATAAATCTATTAGCCGTCTTACTCGTTCACTCATGTAATCCGTTACTGAGTCAATAAGAACACTTATGATTACCCTTTTACATGTAACGTTAGGTAATGTCAAACTCAGCTACCAACTACATAGTAACTACAAAGACTCCTTGGTCTAAGAATCTCACACCGCGTGTGCCTCTTGAGTTTGATGTCTCCTACAATCACCTAAAAGTATTTGGATGCAAGACATTTGTGCATGTTCCAAAGGATGAAAAATATAAGCTTGATATGAAGACTAGACCGTGCATATTCATCGGTTATGGCGAGGATGAGTTTGGGTACATATTTTATGATCCGGTGCAGAAAAAACTTATCAGCAGCTGCGATGTGGTATTTATGGAGAATCACGATATCAAAGATATTGCGAAGTTTGAAGAAGTGCTTTGCAATTTATAACTGACTGGATTGACTTTGATATAGTTCCTCCTACAGTTGTGCCAAGTCAAGTTGAAGATGAGGTTCGTGATGACCAACAAAGTCCATGTGATATTGATGCTCCTATAGTGGTCGAGATGGATAATGAAGTCTATGAGCAGTTTCCAGTACCATATGTTCCACAAATTGTTCCACTCAGGAGATCTACTAGAGATTGACAACTGTTATCAAGTTACTCAGCTGATGAGTATGTGTTAGTATCTGACGGGGGAGAACCTGAAAGCTACAGTGAAGCTCTTGAAGATGAGAATAAGAATGAGTGGTTTGAAGCCATGCGAGATGAGATGAAATCATTGCGTGAGAACCACACTTTTGAATTGATGAAGTTGTCGTAAGGCGAAAGAGCTTTTAACATCAATTGGGTTTACTGAGTGAAGCAAGAAGAAAATATTTCACGTCCATGATATAAAGCTGGATAGGTCGTCAAGGATTTCAGCCGGAGGAAAGGTATTGACTTTGATGAAATATTTTATCCTGTTGTTGAGATGTCATCTATTCGGGTGGTTCTTGGTTTAGCAGCTAGTCTTGATTTAGGGATTGAGCAGATGGATATGAAAACTGCATTTCTCCATGGTGACTTCGATTAGAAGATTTATAGGGAGAAACCAGAGGGTTTCAAAGCAAAGGGAAAAAGATGAATATGTGTGCAAGCTTCAGAAAAGCATGTATGATTTGAAGTAAGCACTAAGGAAGTGGTATAAGAAGTTTGAGCAGTTATGGGTGAGTCAGGCTACCATAACTCATGTGATTATTATCCCACATGAAGAAGGAACCCTAATTGTTTTCCTATAAATATGAGGAAATAGAAAGAAGGAAAGTAGGTCAATTCAAGAGAGGAATAGAGTGAAATTCGTGCAGAAATTTCTGTTGTTTTCAAGGGTGACCATCAAGGTTCTCTAGTTCAATCGGAGGTCAATTCATCGTTGGATCGTGCTGATTTTTGGACAGGGTGTTCGGAAGACGTGGTACTACGTTCGGACCGTTGAAATTTGCATTTGGAGATATCAATGATTGGATATGATTTTCTGATCGTGTGTCACCAATTCGGTAAAGTTTCCCTACTCTTTCTGGAAATTGTGGCTAGAGCCAAGATTATTTAATCTTGAGATATTGTGATCCTCTAATTGTATTTAGGGAGAACTCGTTGTATCCATTATATTGATAGTGAAGATTAAGCGGTCTCGAGGGTTATGTGGTTTTTCATTTCTCACCTTGAAGAAATTTTTCACGATAAAATTCTGCGTGTATATTATGTTCTTGTTTGCTATATTTTATTAGTTTATTTGATTTGCTCTGCTTAGTAGATTCTTACACGATTTTTACGAGTAGAATAATAAAGTAAAGCTTAAATATACCATGAGTAGAAGCACAAAGTTTTGGTGTCATTTCCCCGGTAATTATCCATGAAATAGAATAAAACGTAATATATGACGATCACTCCTCGGCAATCATGGCAAGTAACAAACTTTATTTATTGTGAGTGTGTATGGATGGCGAGACAGAGAGACCCCACCAAAATAAACCACACGGTTCTAAAAATGAAAAAGGTGGAGAGAAAAAAGACACAGGTCGCTTTAGTATCACGTGCCCGTAGTGAATTAAGCGATAACATGGGACAACTAGCGGGCCCCACCACCCCTCACCTCATTATTTAATTTCATGATTTCCTTGTAAACACATATATACAGATATATATATTTGGTTTCCTCCCCCAATTTCCAAGAAACACACACAAACAATATTGATGATCTAAATCCAAGTGGTATATAAGATATGGATGAATTCATAGTCTCTCCCACCTCATCCTCCTCTCTCGCTTCCTTCTCCGGCGACGCCCTCCAGCACCGCCTCCAGCTTATCGTCCAGAGCCAGCCCCAGCCCTGGTCCTACGCCATTTTCTGGCAGTCCTCCACCGACGACAATGGCCGCCTCCTCCTCTCCTGGGGCGACGGCCACTTCCAGCCCAGCATCTCCGACCAGAAGGCGCACGTGGCCGACGGCGGCGAGGTGGCCGACGCCGAGTGGTTCTACGTGATGTCCCTGACCCGCTCCTTCTCCGCCGGTGACGGCGTCCCCGGCAAGGCCCTCACCACGGGGTCGCTGGTGTGGCTGAGCGGGTCCCACAAGCTCCGCTTCTACAACTGCGAGCGCGCCAAGGAGGCCCATCTGCACGGCATCAACACCCTCGTCTGCGTCCCCACCTCCAACGGCGTCCTCGAGCTGGGCTCCCCCGACGTCATCGCCGAGAGCTGGGGTCTGGTCCAGCAGGTCAACGCCCTCTTCGGCTCCGACCACAACCCCAGCAACAACGGTATCGCCTCCTTCGCCGACATCGGCATAACCGCCAAGAGGCGGGGCGGGTACTTGGACTCCGAGCTGTCGGATTCCGACAGCCCGGTTGCTGTCCCCCCGGCGAAGAAGAGGGGGCGGAAGCCGGGGGTGGGGCGGGACGCGCCGGTGAACCACGTGGAGGCGGAGAGGCAGCGGCGGGAGAAGCTCAACCACCGCTTCTACGCGCTGCGCTCCGTCGTCCCCAACGTCTCCAAGATGGACAAGGCCTCCCTCCTCTCCGACGCCGTCTCCTACATCAACGACCTCAAGGCAAAGCTCACCCACCTGGAGTCCCAGCTCCAGGTCATGGATCACGATGATTCAAAAGTCAAGCACGAGGCCACCGACAACCACAGCACCGTGGTCGACCAGGCCGCCAGCCCCAAGCAGGACCTCGAGATAGAGATCAGGATCGTCGGGACCGATGCCATGATAAGGGTTCAATCCGAGGACGCCAACTACCCCGCCGCCAGGCTAATGAGCGCGTTGCGTGACCTACAGCTCACTGTTCATCACGCCAGCATGTCCAGCGTCAACGACCTCATGCTGCAAGACGCTGTCGTCAGGGTCCCCGAGGGCCTCCGATGCCAAGACGCCCTCAAGTCAGCCATACTCCAACGGCTCATCCACTAATTTAATTAATTGATCCATCAAGATCAAGGGGTTGTGCGGTGGTTTATGAATGTTAATTAATATTGCTATCAATGTGATATAGACTATTTCGTTCGTACGCTATTGGTAGGAATTGATATGAAATAATGTCATGTTTAAAATGGGTATTCTATGTGTGGTTCGTGAAATCAGAATATGTGTCTGGTGAAGAAGTTATTGGCCAAAAATATCAAGTCATGTCTCCTGCTTTCGGTGTGTGGACGAAAAAGAAGCAAGTGGTTTTGTCACATGGGAATCTCCTACAACGTAGGCAACAGCTAGCATGCGACAGTAGAGGAACGGTACATTTTAGTAAAGTGTATATACTACGTTGTGTACAAATTCTACTTATTTCACTCAAAAACCTAATACTATTGATATTTACACCAATTACAAGCAAACTCTTACGTAACACGCACAACCTCTCTTTTTGAAGGTGATATTGATTTTCCTTTTGTGGAGCCACGTTAACTTTGCCTCTGGTGGTTAGTCCTTATTAATTACAGACCAAATCATATTTTTTTGATGGATTCGGCAGGTAATTAATGGTCGAGTAAAGAGTCCATACGGTTAGGGGTGATGAAGGTTGAGTATTATCTGGGTCACCTAGCTACCGTCAACATTGATCGTGCGGAGTGATAACAAGAAAATTTAAGATCAAAGCCGATGAGGATGAAGGATAGGCCCAATTGAACTGTTAGAGAATATGTAAAATGTAATGTTGAAGTGTTGATTTTCATTTATCATTGATATTTAGGGATAATCTCACCTAACTACAACTGGTTTGACACGTTTCTCACACAATTACAACTAACATATTTTTTCTTTTGTGAGGTGCGTTGAGTTTTATTATTCTCACTCAGCTACAATCCGTTAACTTTTCAGTTAATTTTAGACGTGAAATGACTAAAATACACTTAATAGTCAATCAAAATTTAAAAATGATGTCATTGAATGATTTCATTACTTTCCCCCTTCTCCCTCCTCTGTTCATGGACAAAGCTTAGTTATCTAAGCATAAATGGCCAAATTGCTTAGGAAAGAGGCGTTGGATTGCCTCCTTGGAGAAGGACGATCGTCACGATGCGCCCCACGACACTCCCACCGTCATCCCAACTTTGCAGTTGTCGTCAAGGCTCAAATTCAACAACAAGCTCAAGACTTCCTCCTGAACTGACAGTGCAATCGAGACTGGATCGACGCATCTGAGAAATGCCAAGATGGCACCGAACTTCACAACCCTCCAGCAGAATGCAGGGTCATGCTCCACAAGCTAGGGGAGCAAATCGAGATTTGAGTCCGGAGGAGACGAAGCGCAGGCGAGGGTTGAGATGGGCGAGAGCGAAATTACAGATTTATTTATGGCAAATTTGATTTTATTTTGGACTTGGATATGATTTTTTATTCTTGAATCTGATTTTGTTTATTGCAAATTTAATGTTTCCCAACAACCCTGGTCAATTGTTATTTCAAATGCAATTTTTTTATTTTGTGATTTTTCAATTGCATTTGTGTAGTATATGGTGCATTATGGATTCATTGTGAATGAGATGTTGCAACTAATAGAGGCAATCCAACGCCTCTTTCCCAATCAATTTGACCATTCGTGAATAGAGGAGAGAGAAAAGGATAAAGAAACAAAATCATTCAATGGCATCATTTTGAAAATTCGATTGACTATTAAGGGTATTTTAGTCATTTCACGCAAAAAATTAACTGAAAAGTTAATGGATTGTAGCTGAGTGAGAATAACCAAACTCAACGCACCTCACGGATTAAAAAATATGTTAGCTGTAGTTATGTGAGAAACGTGTCAAACTAGGTGTAGCTAGGTGAGATTATCCCTTGATATTATATTTATACATAACATACACTTCTTCACCAATTGTCACATCATTGATGATTATATATACAACTCTTCATCACACACTTTCATATAGGATACATCTAATTACAATAATAATATACATCAAACACTCCCCTGCAGTCGGGCAACAAAGAAGCTCTGACAAGTTCTAATGTCAGTAGCGCATCGGGCAATAAAGAAGCTGAAAGTGAGGCTATTGCTAAGGAAACTCAACCTGAGTCAAATCAAGGTGCAACGAGTAAAGGTAACATTCAATCTCTTATGCCTTCTGAACATGTGGATACAAATCCTAGAGACACGGATGTGGTAGAAACCCCTGATGTTGGTCAAGAAATTCCTTCTGAGGATAACATTGGAGAAACCCTAGGTCATGGACCAAACGTGGAGAAAGATGTTCCAACATCTTCAACTCCGACTAATCTAAGCCAGTCTCTTTCTGAGGCTCAAGAATCTCCTCTCAAAAAGGTAGATGATGAAATTCAGAGCCCAAATCAGGATGTGGTGAAGGATATTCCAATCCCCTCGACTCAAGCAAATCTGAGCGAAGTTGATGAGCAGGGAAGATGTTACAACTTCCTTTGTTCAAGAAAACCCTGATGATAATGAGAAAAAGAAAGTTGTTGATGATGATGATCTTCAGAGCGATGAATATGTGTGTATTGCTAGTATTCGTTCTGAGAAGAGGAAGAAGAAAAAGAAAAGAATCACTGAGGATAATAATATTGTTGCTCCTGGAAAGGAGAAGAAAAGGAAGAAAAAAATTGTTGAAGCAATAGACACTGTGGCTCCTGTTAAGGAGAAGAAAAAGAAGAGGAATGTAGTTATGAAAGGGGAAGCTTCTGTACCCATTAGAGAAAAGAAGAAATTGAAATCGAATGCAAGAACGAAGAGGAAGATGAGGCCTACTATTCATGTTGTTGATGAGCCAGTTTCGGCCGAAGAAGAAGCAGAAGAACTTATAGAAGGACATGTGGCATCTTTAGGTCTTGGATCAAAGAAGTCTGTAGGAGGCCAAAAGCTCCCAAAAAATGTGCATGCTGCATCATTGGATAACATTTCGTTCCATAAGGAGGATGTGGTGCTTAAATGGTGTTACATGTTTCACCGTGTCATTTACGCTGAAAGGGAACTCTCCGATGAAGCCCAGAAGATAGAAGCTGGTCTGATCAAGACATACACCAATATACGTATATATTATCCTTCTCTGGTGAAAGAATTTATAGTTAAGTTGTCAACCTCATTCGATGATCCTGAGGATCCGGAGTACCGAAAACTTTTTGTGAGAGGACATTGCTTTGATTTCTCTGCTAATGCAATCAACACATACCTTAAGAGGAGCACGACAACTTCTACAGATGATGTTCCCTCAATGAACATAATTGCTGAAGAGATCTCAGGGGAGAGGGAGAAAGTGCAGACGTCGAAAGGTTCTATGGCATCTTCTTAATTGACTGCCAAATACTCAATACCGTATCACATTGGAGTGGCAAATTGGGCACCCTCTGTAAGGAAGAACATTTGTGAGGGGATGGTTCGTGATCTCTCCACAGCCTCGGCAAATTTAGATACTGCTCCCGTCCAAGAACAAGACATTGCACTTAGATCCTCTGCGGGAGTTAACAAAGATGCTGACAACAATAATGACTTTGTTGTTGAAAGTGAATCTGCCTTTATGTAGGTTTTGTTTTTTAATGACTCTTATTACTACCTGCCTCTTGGTACTTTGAATTTTCTGGGTGATGTACGAGCTAGATATGTGGGTTTGTTATAATGTTGCTCGATTTCTGCTCATTAGTTTCAAAGTTTATGATTTATGCTCTTGCATGTCCCTTGCCTTTTGGCATATTTTAAGGCAATCAGGGGGAGAATAATGATATTAATGATATTTTTGCCCTGGTGGATCTTGTCTTGCAAAATGGTGGGACTTAATGGTGATACTTGTTGTCTTGCATGACATGATGTCGTTGGAACTTGCCTCAACATTCGTATTGACATCATTTTTCTTTTTGTTTTTCTTTTGAAAAGATGGTTTGACTTCTGGAGTGCTTGCCTAAAAGATAGCCAAAGGGTGAAATTGTTGTTACGTTTAAGTTGGCTTTATTTTTTAGTACGAAGAAAGATGTCGGTACGTTCCAACTTTTGCTGAGACATCATTCGGCATATGTTTTCGGCAAGTTTCCGTTTTCAAGTTTCCTTGTTTTAAGCTTCTGTCTTATATTGAATATTTTTGAAAGTTGACTACATAACTATATTCTCGAACTATATGAGTTAGAAAACTCAATATACATCTAGATTCGTCTTGGTATGACAAGATTCCTCGAGAGGCAAAAGAAAACCCTAGTGGTGTCTCCAGATTTTGTGTATGCTACTATAAAAGTTGAGGGCGTCCCCTTAGCAGTTTGGGTGTTCTTCTGTGCTAAATATTCACAGCTCCTAAGTGTGTTAGACTAGCATGTTGTGAGGTTGTACCGAACTAGATAAAGATATTGTGTATCCTCTGTTTTCAGTTTTACTTGTGAATTATCTATAATATATGATTGAGCAAGTTGTCGGAAATAAAGTCATAATATCGTGTAAGACATCTTGTTTTTGTTACTAACTAGAGTTTCATGTATAATTAATTGTGTTGACTTACATATAATATATCGATCGCATATAATTTTGAAATATATAATAAAAAAGAGAAATTGTAACTAAGTATTATTTAAAAAGTTTATTTTCTTTCTGCTGTAATTATGTTATTAATTTATGCAAAATCTTATTAGCTGTACTCATGCAGAAACAAATATAAATAATAATTTTGAGTAATTTGAGAAGCTAAGAAAAAAATTACAACGGGCACTCAAAAACAAAGAAACATGGGCCAGGGAGAAACTGACATGTGCGTAGTGTATTTATGAGTGGCCATGTGATGTCAAAGGTACAAGAATTGCCATTTCAGAACCAAACAATTTTCACAGGCACGTGTTGTCATCTTCATGATAGGATTGTATGTATACATACACAATGAATTCAACCCATAAGTAAAATATCCACATCTTTCTCATATTTTAATCAGAAAATGTCGTATACTTCCTTCTGTTTATACGTATTTTTTGTCAGTATTAAAAATAAAAAATACTTTTTAAACATCATTTCTTATCTATATAATTTTTTATAAAAAAATCTAATATTAAAATATTTTTAGTCTTTGATTCTATAAAAAATTAAGGAAAAAGCTTAAAATAAAATTTTATTCATGTAAAAATTTTAATATCACTAAGAAAAATAAAATGAAACTTAAAACCTTCACAAATTGTTTTTAAAATTAAGAGCTAAGGGAAATGAGTGGAATTTTCTCTTTTTATTTATTTTCAAATTGAACGCTCTGTTTACTAAGATTGTGCTTGTGTTAGAGATGAATGCATAGAAACAAGAAAAATACATTGGTCTTGTGTGGTATTCTCATGCACCATATATGGAGTAGTGTTGAGGCTGAAACCAAGTCCACAATTGTGCAGTGCCAGACAACTTATTCGTACTGGTTTCTTGTAATAATAGGCAATCCTCAATCTATTATATTTGACGTCAAAGGAAATAGTTACTAAATAGAGAAAAACTGGAATTATGAGATGAAGTAAAATGCAATTCACATGTGCTAATTGGTTAGGGCCCAAATACACTGAATGTTAGTTAATTTCTCTTCTTGTGTTGTTTCCATGCTTCCAAAGTCTTTTCAATAGCAGTTACATGTTTATTTCGTGTGGTTGGACTTTTAACTCAATTTTTTTCTAATGGAATTCTAGACATATTCTATAGAATTTAATTGGACAAAGCAGGCAACAGCTTATATAACACGTGCCCAATTCCGATTTCACACGTGACTCGTCTAAACGAAAAAAGTGAATAATATGAATATAAAGTCAAGAGGAATAGACTATTCATATTTCATACTGCTGCTACGCACTCACTTTGGAAGTATGTTGGAAACAAGCTGACAAAAAGGAATGTCATTATTGGTATCCTAAATTATTATTTACCAATAATAAAAGGAAGAGAACTACTAAGGTTAAAAATATCTTTAGGTAAAATTTGGTAATTCATCTTCGTCGTTAAGTTAACAAAAAATTAGATGTACAAGATTAAACATATCTCTTGAAATTAACAAAAAAATAGATGTACAGGATTTAACATGTTTGCTCTATCCATCTCCGTCCCTGCTGAAAACGATGTGAGAACTCTCAAACATGAAAGAGAATTCCGATTCCTACTCTGAACTAAAATAGTGTTAAAAATACATTTTCATAAAGTTTATATTATATAATATTATTTCATATATAATTTACATTTTAACAAATATATTATATTTAATATATTGGGGCGGAGATATGTCACCTCGCCGCCGCTCTGTCCTCGTTCAGATACGGGGATTCCCCTTACTCGATATGAAAGACGAGGCATTGGGCTTTCTTCGAGAAAGAGACATTTTGTCATCCGACTTAAAATGATATGTAGTTTATGTAATGAATTTAATTTAATATATTTATCGTTAATGACATGTTTTGATCTCATTCATATATTTATCAATCCACTGATGACTAAAAATAGTTTTCAATTTACATAAATTTTACCTGAATAACCCAAAAAGGTAAAGCTCTACTATCCCATTCAACTCCCGTCAAAATCTCCAAAAATAAATGTCTTAAATGCAACGTCAAATTAGCTATTTAACTTTCTTTATGTATGTATGTAGTACAATAAATAAAAATTTTAAAAATAAAAAATAAATTATAATTCATTGTGAAGAAATTCAACAAGAAGGAACTAAAAAATAGGAAAAATATGAAGTCAAGGGATCTCAAAATCACATGAAAAAATTCAGTCATTATTATAACCTTCTTGTTTAGATTATTAAATATTACGTTAGTCACTATTGAAAATTTCCTTTTTCCCGACGAGAAATTGACAAGTCTCGCCGTTTTGGTAAAATCATACATGGCGATATATTCAATATCTCCCAGGGTTGGTTTCACCAGTCAGCGGGCGGATTATAACCACCACGATCATATCCTTTCCCGGCGAGATATTGCACAATATCTCGACGGGAAAGGTAAAACCCTACCCGACGGGAAATTTAACATATCGTCAGGTTGCTCTCATGACTCATTCCTATAGAGCAAAGGGGGATATGGATATCCTAAAACTTAGGATGGCTCGCTTAAACAGCAGTAGACCTTATTATCATGGTCCCAGATCCATGTTCCCCTCCATCCCACCTCCAAGAGTCGTCCCCCAACAGCTCATTCTTGTGGTCTGTAACTCCAAGATGTTGGGGATTCACGGGTTTTAGGCACAGCGGAAATACAATAATCTAACCGTGAATCCCTACCGTGGATTTATTGCATGTTCTAGAAGAATCATAAGGAGAGGTGGATCGAATTATCTACCTCTTGAAGACGTGTCATCGGACCCGTCCTCAACGAGCACACACACGCGGGAGCTTGAAGACGAAATTGAATCCTCTCGGTAGCTACTTGACCGCCGAAGAACCCTTCATCTCTCTCGATTTCTCTAGCACTCAATGCAAGAACTAGAGAGAATATGGTGAATAGCTAATGTTGCTTAAAGGCTTGGGTGGCTCTCCACAAAATGCCTCTATTTATAGGCTTTGGATGAGGCCTTGGGCATTGAGCCCGTCAGACACAGGTGTCAATCGACACCGCCCAGATGTTGATCGCCACCTAGGTGTCGATCGACACCACCAAGGTGCCGATCGACACCACACGTGTCTCCATGTCGATCGCCACCACCAAGGTGACGATCGACACCCCACATGTGACGTGTGTCGATTAACACCCTTTAGGTATCGATCGATACCCCCACACGTGGACAAAATTCCCATTCCATCCATATCCGTTGGACCTCTTGAGTCCCATCAAATTTCTTCGGTTCTCGCTCATTGCGTGTGACCCCGTAGGCCCGTGACCCATTGGCAAATCGGCATGAAACGTCATTTCACCCTATCCATCACAAGTGGTCTCTAGTAAGACATAGTGATTACCCAATGTCCACGAGATATCGATTCGATATCTCCTCTCTGTCATCTGTATCACTAGCATCTGGCATGCGCTCTGGGCTCCTAAGCATGTGCTATGACCCCAGTGTTGTCGCAGTACAAGTTCACCCTAGATCAAGAAGGCATCCTTAGTGCTCTTTAGGTGCTTTCGGATCGTCTTCACTGTTGTCTAGTGGTCCTCACCAGAGTTTGACTGGAATCTACTGACGTAAGATATGGCGTAAGAGACATCAGGTCTCATGCAGATCATGGAATACATGATGGATCCTACTGCAGATGCATATGGGATTCCACTCATGCGCTTCAGCTCATCAGGTGTTGTGGGACACTGAATGTTTCTTAGCTTTATTCCATGTCTCATGGGGAGGAAACACTTCTTGGCCTCGTGCAACGAAAATCTCTTCAAGATCTTGTCGATTTAAGTGTTTTGTCTTAACCCAATGATCCTCCTCGGGGGATCTTGATAAATTTTAATCCCTAGGATATACGCGGCTTCGCCCAAATTCTTCATCTCGAAACACTTTTCTAACCAAACTTTTGTGGCTTGCATGGTAGGGATGTCGTTTCCGATAAGGAGTATGGCATCGACATATAGCACTAAAAACACGACTGCACTCCTATTTGCTCTCTTATACATGCAAGGCTCGTCTTCATTTTGCATGAAACCAAATTCTTTTATGGCTTCATCAAAGCGATGATTCCAACTCTCAGAAGCCTGTTTCAATCCATAAATGGACCTCTGCAGCTTACAAATATTTTTGGCATTCTCTGGATCGACAAAACCCTGAGGTTGACCATGGCCTCTGGCGAGAAAGTTTCATCATAATCTACTCCATGGATTTGCCTAACACCTTTCGCAACCAATCGGGCTTTATAGGTCTGAGGAACTCCATCCATGTCGTGTTTGATCTTAAAGATCTATTTGCAACCGATGGTCTTAACACCATGTGTTGGATCCACCAAGTTCCACACTTGGTTGTCATGCATGGATTTCATCTTCTCCTTCATGGCTCTTAACCATTTCTCGGAATCCGAACTCCCCATGACTTCTTGAAAGGTTGTCGGATCGCCAGATTCCATAATCTCCAAGTCACCACCCTCAGTTACCTTAAATCCGTATCTGACGGGTGCCTGACGAGGCCTTTCAGAACGCCGTGGGGCATCATGAACTATGTTGGGCACTGTATGTGCCTCTTGTTCCAGCTCATGCTCTACCTCTACATTTTCTAAGTGGGGATCCCAAACTTCTTCAGTATTCTCAGTACTCCTGTCATCTCGGATTTTTTCTAGTTGCACAGTCTTCCCACTGGCTATTTTGGAGAGGAATTCCGTCTCTAAAAAGACACATTTCCGAGCAACAAATATTTTTTTCTCGTCGGGTTTGTAGAAGTAGTACCCAAAAGTCTCTTTCGGGTACCCTACAAAGATACACTTGTCAGATCGTGGTTCGAGCTTGTCCGCCATATGGCGTTTGACGTAAGCCATGCAACCCCAAATCTTGACGAACGACAACTTAGGACGTTTCCCACTCCACACCTCATATGGTGTTGTCTCCACCGCCTTCGTAGGTGTCTGGTTTATAATGAACGCATATGTCTTAAGAGCGTATCCCCAAAAGGATACGGGGAGATCTGTTTGACTCATCATAGAGCGAACCATGTCTAGTAGGGTTCGGTTCCTCCTTTTGGACACACCATTCAATTGAGGTGTTCCAGGCTGAGTTTACTCATACAATATCCTACACTCTCCTAGGTGGTCAATGAAATCATGGGTCAAGTATTCACCACCTCGGTCTGAGCGAAGTGTTTTAACTTTCTTCCCAAGTTGATTCTCAAATTCAGCCTTAAACTCTCTGAACTTGTCAAATGATTGAATTTACAAGCAAAAGGTTTTTCATCTCTATAGAATTCAATCCCGAGTTATTTTGAAGTTAAAAAAGAAAGGATGAGATTATGGAAGTCAATATTCTTATGCCTCGTAAGATAGACATAATCATATCTATTGTAATCGTCAGTAAATGTGATAAAGTATCTTAATCCTTTTCTGGCCTGTGTACTCATGGGCCCACATACGTTAGTGTGTATTAGACCCAACAAGTCACCCGCCCTCTCACCCCTACCGGTGAAGGGCAACTTCGTCATCTTGCCCATCAAGCAAGATTTTCACCTATCAATTTGTTCGAATTCACACGGACTTAACAGTCCACACTTGTGAAGTGCTGATAGTCGTCTCTCGCTTATGTGGCCCAGACGAAAATGCCATAATCGAGTCTCACTCGATTCATCAACCTTGAGTCATTTGGTATTCACATTGTATACCTCATTCTCGTCGATGTCACTAGTTTTCAAAACATAGAGACCATTAACAAGCAATGACTTCCCATAACAAACATTCTTTCTATAAATTTTGAAAAGACCATTGTCAATAACAAAATTGAAACCTTAAATGTCTAAAACATAAATAGAAATAATGTCTTTGCGGAAAGAGGGTACACAATAAATATTGTTCAAAACCAAAAGAAGTCCCGGCGGGAGACTGAGACACAATAAACACTCTTGCCATCCCCAACTCGTATGTCTGCTTCATCCCCAGCCAAATCTTGTCTACTTTCTAGCACCTGCACATCAACACAAATGTGAGATTGAGATCCGGAATCTAGCACTCAGCCAGAGTTAGTAGACAGATTTACTTCAATGTAGTAAATACCTGAAGCGACAGCAATGCCAACCTTCTTCTGCTCCTCCAGGAACTTCTTGTAGTCCCTCCTCTAGTGACCACACACGCTTGCAGAAGAAGTAAACGGCGTCCTTCACGTCCAACTTGGCTTTGCCTTTTCCCTTGAGCTTAGGCTTGACCACCTTGATCACGGGACCCTTTCCTCTTCCCTCAGTCGGTGTAAGGGACTTGATCGAGCTCCCACTAGCTTTCTTGAAGCTAATGCCCCCTTTAATCACCATCATTATCTCCTTGGTCTTACCCTTAAGGTTCACCTCGGCAGATATGAGCATCACATGGAGCTCAGCAATAGTCTTGTTCATGTCATGCATGTTGTAGTTCACGATGAACCCATCATACATGGAATGGAGAGTTGACAAGATCATGTCGACCTTCAACTCATTAGTAAATTCAACACCAATTCGGGCAAGGTGTTCGAATTGTCCCATCATCTTTAGAACATAATGGTTGACCGACTCTCTAAATGGCATTTTAGTGAACATCAAACCCTTAATGGACTTGAACCTTTTGGTCCTAGCCCGCTCCCTGAACATCTTCTTGAGCTGTCCCATGATGGCGAATGAGTCCGAACTAATATCCATTAGTTGTTTTGAAGATCAGCCTCCATCGTGCTCAGCATGAAGCATCCCACATCGAGCGAGTCGTTAAGACGCTTTTGGTGAGCATCTCTAACACTCCTCGTGGAACCAGCATCTGTCACAGGGGGAATGGGCTCGTCAAGCACATATTCCTTCCTCTCTTGTTTGAGGACAATCCTCAAATTACGCTCCCAGTCAAGGAAGTTCGCGCCACTAAGCTTCTCCTTCTCTAAGATCGACCTTAGTGACGCGGCGTGTGTTTGGCTCGCTGCCGTTATCTTCACAGATTAATAAATTCAAGTTAGACTCTAAATTTATCTATGAATATTTATTGCAAAATCTTGACCATTTTGATCCTTCTTAAGAATTAAGAACCAAGACCCCTGATTCACCCCCTTGAAATGAACTAATGCATCAACGCTTCAATTAGGCTATGTAGGTAGGAGTACTTTCCAATCACACCGTGCGTGACTCTTGGCCAGAACATATGTACAAAGTACATCGACATTGTTCTGTCTGATGCTCTAAGTCGGCACAATCATAGATATGTGGACCAGATCTTGATTGGAGAGAGTTAATGCATCTATGCTCCAACCAAATCTCTCCGCATCCTCTATCATTGCTTCCATGAACGCTCTGCAAATGCACACGACGTTTATGACCTACTTGAGTCAACCAATTAACGACTTGTGGACCAGAACTTGAACTAGAGAGAGCTAATGCATCTACGCCCAAAAAAAAACTGTCCACCTCTACTAGTTTTGTTTCCAGGAACGCTCTGCTAATGCACATGACCTTCGTGGTCGCACAGTTTTGTTGAGTGTCAAAATTGGATAGCATCATCGCATGACTCAATTTCATTACGATATGGTCAAGTTTTGCGAGACATGCATCGAGTTCATTCTCTACATGACAACTCTTTATCTGTACCGGGTACGATGATATGTTTCATGCTTCACTTAGTTCTGTATGTCAAAGTTTACATTATTTAACAAATTTCGGACATGCAAAACATATGTACGTTTAAACTTATCATGCGCATACGCATATAAAATAAACATACATTGCTACTCATGCAATTCTAAAAGCATAATTTAAACATGTATAGCTTAAGCCCATATTTAGGTTTGATCTTTATGAGGCCAGTTCATAAAGATCGGGGTCACATCATAAGGGTGAAGATTACAATTACAAAAGTCTTCTTCATCTGTGGCGACACTCCCACTAGCTTCTTGACGTCTCCATGACTCAATGCCAACTCCACGACTCCCAACGTGCTATCTCCGGGAAGTGCGTTTACAAAATATATCAACGGCTCGCAGGTCGGGTATAAATATAATACATGTAAACTACGACGCATCTCGTCGCAAAATATATACAACCCAAATCTTAAGATGACACAAACCGCCATTTTATATTTACAATTCAAATGCAATATAAACAGTTTTGTCTTGATGGGCTAGACTATACATCACGTGATCTAATTTACGCATGTTGCAAGCATATAATGTTATCAAACATATATGTTGTCACACAATGCATGTTATCAATCACATTAAATCATATTTTAACCTTTATGATTTTAGTGTATCGATCTCTCTCGGCACTCGAAAGTCCCGACCTCAAAATCCTAAATCGAGACTCTCCAGTTTTGAGCGAAAATTGAGAATCGGTCCGTCGAAAAATTTCGCAAGGACCCGACCCCGCCGCCGGTCGATGTAATCACTTCATCAACCGATATGTTGAAACTCTAGTGTATCGAGAAAAACCCTAATAGGTCGTTAGGCGATACAAAAAGTTCAACATAATGTGCCAACAATGTATCGAGTACATTGAATGACACAACAATGCGGTCCTCCGGTTTCTTAGGTCATCAATCCCGTGGAAACTTGAGAACATACTTTATCTCGACGGAAAAATAGTTTTCGATATCGTTATATACTCAATCAAAACCATTTACTCCATATCGAAGATCGAGTATATTCATGGCATCAATACAAAAATTAAACAATCCCATTCAACCACCCGATTTGGCTCAAGGTCAAAATTTCGACTTAAACCGAACCCCTCTGTGCATAGGCGTCGATCGCCACCCTTCATGGTCGAGAGGTGTCGATCAAAACCCCTTGACTCGGGCGGAGAAACCAAGGAGAGGTGTCGATTGCCACCCCATGGGTGTCGATCGACACCCTCCTCGACCTGATCCAAAATTAGTCTTTCCCGAGCCCGATTCTCGATATGATTTCACTCGGGTCGATTCCCGAGGCCTGGAAATGATTGCATACATTGAGTGCATCAATATCAAGCCGAAACAACAACCGAAAACACATAAAAATCCCGCCTTTATCCGAAGAACGATCTAGAACGTATTTTTACATTGTCATGAAACCAAATCCAAAGTAGAAGTAGAGATTCATACATAAAGCAAGCATGGCAATAATCATATATCATCAAACATGCATTTTTATCATGACATCATGCAAGATGATTCATTTAGAGAGCAACCTGCCTCCGATATCACAGTTGGGGATTCTCGGGTTCTAGGCGCAACGGAAATACAATAATCTAACCGTGAATCCCTTCCGAGGATCTATTGCATGCTCTAGATGAATCATATGGAGAGGTGGATCGGATTATCTACCTCTTGAAGTGTGAATCGATCCGAATCGAAGACGTGTCCTCGGACTCGTCCTCTACGAGCACACACACGTGGGAGCTAGAAGATGAAGCTTGAATCCTCTCGGTGGCTACTAGACCGCCGAAGAACCCTTCCTCTCTCCCGATTTCTCTAGTCCTCAATGCAAGAACTAGAGAGAATATGGTGAATAGCTATTGTTGCTCAAAGACTTTGGTGGCTCTCCCCCAAATGCTTCTATTTATATGATTTGGGTGAGGCCTAAGGCATTGAGCATGTTAGACACATGTGTCGATCGACAACCCACATGTAACGTATGTCGATCGACACCCTATAGGTATCGATCGATACCCCACACGTGGAAAAAATTCTCATTCCATTCATATCCCTCGGACCTCTTGAGTCCCATCGACTTGCTTCGGTTCTCGCTAATGGTGTGTGACCCTGTAGGTCCGTGACCCATTGGCAGATCGCCGTGAAACGTCATTTCACCCTATCCATCACAAGTGGTCTCTAGTAAGACATAAGGAACCCAATGTCCACGAGGTATCGATTCGATATCTCCTCTCTGTTATCTGTATCACTAAGCATTTGTTTGCTTTAAGGCGTATGAGATCGAATGAGGCATAAAGCTGTCATCCTCATGTATTCGATCTAGTTCCTTGAATTCCAAGATGACTGATACGTATTGGTGCGGCCACACACTTCATCAGTCATGTTCATCAAGGGGCCCAGAACCATACCTTCACCACGTCTCACTATGGGGAAACAAATCCCTTCGGACGCAATGTGTGCTCCCACTACAGTCCGTCCAATAACCAACGATACCCGTTATGACGTGCATGTGAGCCACTCACTCCAAGGTCTTAAGCCAGTGATCACACGACGACAGAGTATGCGTTGGTGACTTAATCTATGCGCCATACTCCAAGTCGGGTCATCCAATATCATCTCCCAGATGATATTCGTGATATGACTTTGGTAATCCCATTACCTAGATCAGCAGAACTTGATCATAAGTCATCCCCACGTTAGTCACTTATGGATAAGTATTCGACTAGGGACTCGTCAAGCATAATTTCATTGTATCTAAAGGTTTACTATTAGTGATGACACACTCAATGACTTTGGATGAAATTATTGCTTGACTCATTATTAAAACACAATAATAATGAAAATGTCTTTCATTACTAAACAGAAGATTACATAGAAAAGACTTGAACTAGGGCACAAGCTCTTACACAGCAACTCGATAACTAGTCTCTGACCATAGAGCCTACTCTGCTCCTAACTTCTCAAACTTGCCTTACCCGTTTCCACAAAATGGCTACAAGCCATAGTTAAGAATGGTCGCTGAAGCACTTAGCCGGTGGGCGGCAACTCCGTCGATGACCGAGGAGAACCCAAGATCTTAGAAAATTTAGAGAGGAGATCTAGTTTTAGGGATAATTCCACCTGGGTACCTCTAAAAAGTTTTGATTCTCACATAAGCTACTTAATTTTGTTTTCAACTTCGCAAGTCACGTAAATTTTTTTGTCTCACTATTACTAACTACGTTAGTTTTTTATTTTAATTTTTTTCAAAACTTTGAAAATGAACAAAATACCCTCTTAATGAATCTTGGTCCACCCAAGATTCGAACCGGTTTGGATGAAGTGGTCTTGGTCTACAAGTTCTTCTTCTCCGATGTGTCTCGTCCGAGCTGTGACCGAGTTGGAGATCCTTGAAACTCCTCCGGATTCGCTGTCAGAGTCTCGAATCTCATCCTCCATTCCTTCATTCCAGGACCTGCGAGCTAGACTCTTCTCCCCATCATTGACTCCACTCCACTCATTTTCCATGAAACCTTCTCGAACCATAACAGATCTGGAAAACTCATATCTAGTTTAAGACCCGTAGATCTGCCATGGATAGACGCAGTGGCGGATCCAAGGGGGGGGGATCCGCCCCCTTGGCCCGGGAATTCGAAAAAAAGTTCATATAAATTTTTTTCGAAAATTGAATATGCCCCTCCTTAAATTTTGACATGTATACAAAAACTATACCACTTAACAATAAAAGTTGTTTAGTTTACTGGTGAAGGAGAAGTAATTTATTAATGAGGTCATAGGTACAAATCTTGGAATTGACAAATATTTTAATACTTGTGTTCTTTTTAATGATTTATGGCCTAAACTTACTTTTATAGTTGTGCCTTTTAAAATGGAGTATATTTTATTCTCTTTTTATTTGTGGTTCATAGTTACAATTATATTTTACTAATTATTGACTATTTTTTTAATTGTTTTTTCATTTTCATTAAACTTTTTGTTTGGTCTAATATATTTACTAATTATTAAAAATTTTCAATTTTCTAAGCAAATTTATGCATATATTAAGTACAATAGTAAATCGTTTGATAACGAATCGAACTCGAGACCAAATTATTATAGTTGAAAAGGCTCGCGAATCGTCTCACTTTGTATTTATATATACATGAAAGTTAAATTCAAACTCAAATAAAATATAAATAATCAAGCTCGAATTAATTTTTGTTATATGCAGTTAGTAATTATTTTATTAATAAAATTATTATTTTTAATGAAATATATTATTTATTTATGAATTAAATTTTTAGTGTAAAATTTTGCCCCCCTTGAAAAAATTTATGGATCCGCCATTGGATAGACGAAGCAAGCTCTACCTCAGCCCATCCTCGAGAAGCCGCCGCCCAAACAAAACCCACCCTATTTCGTTTGCAACTTTGCAACAAGAAATTCGAACGCAAAAAGGGGAAGTGCGACGGTGGTCCTTAGGAGAAATTGAGACCGATTTAAAGGTTGGAGTTTGCAAGCATTGAGAAGCAACGAGTCGGGTGCGTTTTGGCCGGAATATTTGACACCGACGTCAATCGCCCAAGGGGGAAAGTCAGCGCGACAACGGGGACGAAGCCCAAACAAGAAATAAGCCAGACCGAAAATTTAAGCCGGAACTAGAAATTGAGTCAAAGCGGAAATTCAAGAGAGTATTTAGGTCATTTAAGGAGTTCTAAAGATAAAATAATAAAAAGATAACAGACCTTAGTAGTTTTAGTAACAGTGAGATGAAAAAAGTTTTAGGTGACCGTCATAGTTTAAAAAAGTTATGTGACATATGTGAGAATCAAAATTTCTTAGGGGTACTAGGGTGGCATTATCCCTAGTTTTTATTTTTAAAATAATATAATTTATTTTAAGAATAATTGCATAAAGACACTAATAACTATTTGACTTTTGCACGTGACCCCATTAACTTTCAAGCGTGTTAGTAATCTCCTATTGTGGCGCTAATGTGGAACATAGGTAATTACCAATTCAATTATTACTATTAATTCAATAACTACCATAATTACACGCGAATAAAAATAACTATCATAAATACATATTAACAATTCAGTAAATACTTAATAAGAAATGAAATTAATTAACCGCATTGATTAAAATGATAATTACCAAAACACACAAAAACACTCGAATCCTTATACTAAAACAAAAAATATTATACCAACACAATGGAAGAGATTTCCCTTAGTAAAAAGAGTCGAGACATTTCCAAAACACTAGCAACCATCGCATCGGCAAGATCTGGTCGCCGGAAGATGCTCGGCGCCACCTATTGTCTTCTATGTCTCCGGATTCATTAACCCCCGGACTTCTCAACTCAGGTGCAACATCTTGTTGCCGATGAATCCGGAGACATAGTTGCATATAGGTGGGGCTGAGCAACTTCCGGTGACCAGATCTGGCTAGTTGGGCTAATTGATTTTTTAATTTTTTATTGTGTATACATCCGACAATGTGTCATCGCAAACTCATCATTTCCATTTAATTTCGTAGTCCAGATAAATAACAGCTTATGTTACAGCATTCACTTCATAAAATTTGTTCCTTGCAACATAGCTCCTCTCAAAAATTTATATTTTGGAATTAAGATAAGCGATTTGGATATCAGCAACAGCAAAACATCATCAAATACAAGCTACACTGTCATGAACTACAATCAGAGAACATATGGTCTCCAGCTGGTCATTTTCTTCTTACCAAAAGTAGTAACTTCTATAACTATTTAGGACGACAGACGACACGGATCTCCCAGATGGGACAGAGAGCCATCAGCATTCACTTTTCCTCTACCATCTCCCAAATAGATCTAGCCATTCTTGCTTACTCTTCAGCCGAGATGAGAGCCAAACAGTAATTAGCACACAATGGAAGAGAATAGATAACTCTTACAACATAGAACCTACCTATTGTTGTTAAAACTGTGGCAACAATACATAAACTAAGCTATGAAAGCATAACCTACTGTGTCACTTCCCTTCCTCCGAGTTCCCTTGACCATCGCCCCCATTTGCCCCACTGCCAGGGGCATCCTGTTTGTTTCCTCCTCGTCCGTTTCCTTGGATGTTCTCGGGTCTCATTCCCATTTGTCCTTGGAAGATGTGATGCTGTTGGTGTTGAGGATCCTGCATTTGATGAGGGTTGTTGAACTGCAGCGGCACCTTCTGAGGGAACATACCCGATTGCTGTTGAGCCATTGCAGCAGCTGCTGCTTGAGGATGTGGCATAAAGTACGCTACTTGTTGCATTGCAGGATGTGGGGCCATCTGCACATTATGGAACATATACAATCAGGAAGGTCACAAATGATGACTCACAACTGAAACACCAGTTATGTATGCCACACCTGAGGAGGCACTGTCGGTGTTGGTGTCGGTGGCTGGGCATCAGCAATTGCAGCTAGATACATTAAATTCTTCTGGAGCAGAGCCTGGTACCTGAACCACAGGAAAATTATAAGGCCACAACACGACAATTTCACATAGCACAACCAAAAGGTTAAATCGGTAAATTCTGCATTCATGCATTTGAATAGCTCCCATTGTCTTCATTTAAAATAGCTCCCAACAATCCTTCTCAAATATTTTGGTCTTCCAAATTTGTCTTGTTTTATTCTAATTCTTTTATTTGATTTTGTTATAGTTATTTTGGTTTCAATTTGATTTTAAGCCACTGTCATTTCAAAAAAAATGAAGTTTAAAATTTTCCATGAAAAATAGGGACAGTTTATCTTTTCAATGCGAATATTTACACCACCAATAGTACAAATAATTTGAAGTTGGGTGAGTCAGTTGCAACTAAATTGCCTACAAAATGCAGAATTTTAGGCTAGTCTTCGCTATTTTCCCCAAAAAAATTGAGCACCAAACTGCATCATATCAATGCTGTCTCAAAGATGACGAAAAATAATAAGATACCTCCAGAGCCTCGTTGTACTTAACTTACATGTTCCAAAATAAGTGTCCACTTTCCACTAGAGAAAGTGAACTATGTATGAACTACCACTAATCGTGCGACTGTACAAGGATTTTGGAATAGGAATGGGATCATTTTAATTTATGTGTAACTTAGCTGCATTTTAAGTCCCATTCGCATTTTATAAATAAGACAATAGGCCATGATTACAACACGGTTCACATTCTAGCACCTACAATGTCTTATTCAAATTTTACCAGACTGCAACTGTACAACAATAGTAGTTGCCTGAAGTTTATATCTTTCTCTTTTGTTTTTGACAGACAACACACCGTTGCCACGGAACGACTAAGAGATTTCCCAAAAATGACATCCTTCCTTGAGTTCTCAACCCATGATGAATACCGACACAAACCAGGGCCTTAGTTTTAAATCTATAATAGTACAACACTAAAAGCTAACATATAAAAAATCAATATAATATCTACCATTCTAAAACACACATAAACACAAATGCATGCATGCATGCATAATCAATAAGTCACTTACTGGGCACACTCGGCAAGTTTTCCCATGTTTTGATTATCAAGTATGGCCATGATCAACTTTCTGTTCTCATCAAGGTACTGCATATCATCAATAGAAATGGATAGTTGCGTCAGGAGATGAAAATCTTAATTTCCCACATTACCATATTACTGACAAAAAGGTAGAAGTGAGATTAACACTAACAATCAATTAAGCAATAAGAAAAATTATGCACATGACAAACACGAACTGGAGAGGTTATTAGTCATTTGAAAATTTAAAAAAAAACATTTACGACAAAATTATGCACATACTATTTTAAGGTATTATTTGATGCCTAATATCCATAGTAACTTGTTTTTACATATAGTAGCAGATTCTTGACCCCCGCCCTATACTACTTATGAACCCTCTCTCCTTCAAGGCCTTGCCTAATACAAATCCATTCAAACACAAGTGTAAACTCCAAACCTCTAACAGTTTCTCTTGTAGCATGGATAAGAACACTTAATACATATGATATAAGTTTTTTTTGTAACATATAGTATAAGTTTGGCATTGTAAAAATGCCTACAACATTAAGACAAAATAGCTCATTCAATGAATACATATATCCAAAATCCAGGCGTTAAAAAAATAAAATAGTTCTTGATAGTTTACTTTATCATCATTTTACATTGTCTTTTTGGCAGCCGCCCTACTGATTTAGATGGAAAACAACATTGTTTAAGTTATCCCCCCTTTTACCAATAAAAGATGTGGTTTCACATGTCACGCACAGATGATAAAACACGCACCATAAATAATGTACAGACAAATAGAAGGAACCTCATACCATTGAGAGACTACTCAGCGCTGAATATCCTAAGGAATATCTAACTCCTTCATAAGCAGAGCAGACTAGGGATGGCAAAAAAATCCGTACCCGCAGGGATCCGATGGCCCCGACCCATTTGGGTTTGGGGTGGGGCAACAATTTCGGGGAACGGGGTAACAAACTGGGGATTTGATCAGGTCGGGGTCGGGAATGGGGTGAACAGTCCCCGGCCCGATCCGACCCAATATGTATTTTAAAATATTAAATATTGTTATAAAAATATCATATTAAAATACATTATAGAAAATATAAACCATGTATACTTGTTTGTTGGAATTTTTTTTATCAACTTGTTTGTTGGATTTGTTTTCACTTATGAATATTAGCACCTTATTGGTTGGAGTTGTTTTCACATATTTTTCATGATTATTAATCCTTAACATTTTGTCATTTTTAGCGGCTTTACTTTCTTTTAACTATAAGATTTTGTAATCATGGTTTAGATTATTTTGATTTGGATTTATTTTTCTATAAGTAATTTTTTACAATTTTGAGTCATGCTCTTATGCTAAAAATTACAATTGATTCGGGAAAATTTTGGGGTTTTGGGATTCCCCGTCCCCGTCGGGGCGGGGGAAATGGGTAAAAATCGAGGAATGGGGCGGGGATGGGGCAAGGTGCTTGAAATCTGGATGGAAATGGAATCACGAAATCCGCCCTGAACCCGTCCCATTGCCATCCCTAGAGCAGACTAATAAGCTTCTAAAGTTCAAAAAATATTTTTTACAAAGTCACATCATATAAAAGGGAAAAGGATTACATACAGGAAAATTTATAGAAGGAATGAAGTAAACATAAGAGAATTACACTTTTAATACTAGAACATTTATAGCAGAGAAGTAGTAAACCAGCTTGGGAAAGTAGATCTGACAAAGTATAGAGACATGCACAGACATTAATGACAATAACCAGAATAATACGAATACAAGAATCCACAAACTCAATTACCAAAATCCATAACTGCGATTAACATGGTGGGCAGAGAATAAAGATTGTATTGCAGAGCATACATCACAAACCTTTCATTCCGCCTAAATTATAAAAGCAAGTATACAAAATGCTTCATACTTGGAGACACAAAAACCTACTTATGACTTTTGCCAACTACTCAAAAGTATACCGACAAAGAAGGGTTGGTAAAACGAACAAGTTCAAATCCATGTAAACACTCATTTCTATACTTGGGATTGGCTGCTTTATTGAAAAATCTTACTAGCAAGTTTTATTGCATCCACCACGCAAGACCACTTACACTGAATGCAAGTAAATGGTATTTACTCCCGTATGTGCAATTCTTTAAAAAACCCCCAATTAATCACAAATTTATTAGAATGATTTGAAAATATGGATATAAAAGCTTGGGAGGATGGCTTAACAAGACAGAAAAAAGAGAGATAATTTCCAAGCAAGTTTTAGTACCAATCAATCTCATTTGACATTAAGCTCTCATATTTCCACATTAAAGGTCAATAAGAGGCAACAAACAAAAAGGGTCGAAAATCAAAACAGAGGCATGAAACAGGAAGAGCGAGAAAAGGGACCTTTTGAATCTGATCGGTGGTGATGTTAGTGGGTGGAACTGAAGTCTGCATCATTTGCATCATCTGGGGTTGCTGCTGCTGCATCTTCTTCTTCTCTGACTGCCCTAAATAACAAATACCCAAACCCTAATCTCAAAAAAAATTACCCAGAAGCAACAAACTGATGCAAGATAGATACAAAGATTTTGAAGCGAAAAGCGATGTACCTCAGAAAAATGGTGTGATGGTTTAAGGTTTGTTTAGATTGGTCACCAGCGGAAAATCT
The DNA here is from genome assembly GCA_963920655.1 of Geranium rotundifolium. NCBI lineage: Eukaryota > Viridiplantae > Streptophyta > Magnoliopsida > Geraniales > Geraniaceae > Geranium > Geranium rotundifolium. Next base: position 18,541,043 of record OY987321.1, read on the forward strand.
TTGAAGTGTGTTTGGGTGCAGACGAGGTTTCTGGGATTTATTACTTTCTTTAATCAACTTAATGCACTCGAACCAACCAACTGTTTTTCTATTTCTATTTTATTATTCATTTTCAACCGTGATGATTGATGAGTACTACCGAATTTGTCAGAACCGGCCGGTGGTGTGAACCGGTCTGTTAGCATTAACTTCATTAGTTTGAGTCAGGCTATAAACGAGCCCATCCTTGAACGAGTCACTCGAGGTCGGTTCGATAAATATTTGATCCAGACTTGTTATTATCAAGCTCGAACCGAATAAGCTCGTTTAATAAACGAGTCGAACTTAAACCTAATCTTTTAAGACTCAATAGGCTCGCGAGCCAGCTCGTTTAATATTTAATTAATTAATATGCATTTATATTAATATAATTTTAATAAATATTTATAATAGTTATAAGAGCCGAATCAAGTCGAGCCATTCTCAAGTTGGCTCATCTATTAATTAATGAATTATTTAACTTTTAATAAATATTTGTATTGAAATTTAAGCGAACCGAATCGAGCCGGGCTCAAACTCAAGCTTGCCTATTTTATTTCAAACCGAACTCGAGCTTAGATGCATAAGCTCGTTCGATCCCGAGCTCGAGCCGAACACTTTTTTCACGATCCGAGCTGAGCCCTGTAAAAATAAGGCTCCATTCGGCTCGTTTACACCTCTAGTTAGAGCAATTTCAACCCACTTCGTTAAATCCAAAAGTTGAGGTTACATTTAATTATAACTCAAATCTTCAAATGTGTTCCAAATATTACTACATTAATACAATTCTTTTAAAAATTTAATGACAAAATGATTTCAAATATTTTAATATTAAATTTAGAGATAATTCAAATTTACTATACTCAAGTATACACGATTTCGAGTTCAACGCGAAATTTTGAAAAAAAAAACATTTACGGATGCCTAAACTATTTTCAAGTTGCTCTTAAGATACTTTTCGTTAAATCAAATAGGATTGGTTTGTAAAAAGTCGAAAATGCCCTCACTAACTAATTTTCAAATTAGGAAACTAGCTGATAATACATTAAAGGGTAAAGTACACCTACTAGCCACGGTGAAGTTTGACGAAAAGACACTTAACCATAGGGGTGGGCACTTTTTACCCAAAACCGAAACCGAACTGGGATCCAAACCGAAACCGAACTAAAGAACCGAGAACCATGGGTATCAGACCGGATTTGGGTCTAAAAATTAAGAACTGAATCAATTTGGTTCATTCTGGTTCTGAGAGTATAAAACCACTAATTAACCGGTTCAGAACCGAATCGGTTTTGGGGGTTTTAATTAGTATTTTTTGTATTTCAATTTTATGTCTTTGCTTAAAAAAGAGTTTAATTGTGTATAATTTTCACTATAATTTGAACAATATATGAATATCACATTAATTGGGTCTAATTAGGCAAAACTATACAACTATACCAAAGAACAATAGCCTTAATCTCACAAGTAATCATTCAACTGGCTCTAATTGGGTAGAACCGAAAACTAGACCATAGAACCGCGCCCAGAACCGGACCGATACCCACTTATCGGGTCCAGATTTGGGTCTCCAAAATGGAGAACCGATTGATCCCGTTCGGTCCGGTTCCGGAACCATGCCCATCCCTACTTAGCCACCCCATAAATAAAAGTGGACATCTAATCCCCGAAATATTAAAAATGGACAAATAGCAAACACAGTTAACTATTTAGATGGAAAATCTTAATTTTTGAAGTTAAAAGACAAAAATGCCCTTGGTTTGCATTTAAATTTTCAGACACATGCCTTTGGTCTCTCTCTCTCTCTCTATATGTTCTTTGTCTCTGCAACACTGAGCAATCCAACACCGACCCTCTGACCGACTTCGCCGGCCGACCTCTCCCTCCTCACCGATGCCCGACGCTTTTCGGAAGCTTGCCGAATACTCATATATTATATTTAATTTGAATTTAAAATTTATAAACTTACAGAGTCCATTAATTGAATTTAAAATCTATAAACTTGGGCTCTATAGGTTTATATTTAAATAAAATTGTATTTATAGATTTCGGAGACACACACCAAACAAGTATAGTGCACTAAAAACATAGAGTATAAAGCAGTTTCAATTTGGATTTTGTTCGATTTCAATTTCTAATGACTGAATTGAAGAAAAAAAATGATTCCATGGTGTTTTCAATTTGTAAGAGATCGACTGTCCTATTTGCAGGTCTTATCGAAATAGCTGGTCGCCGACGGGATCGTCCAGGCCAACAACCGGCAGGTGCCGGTATCCGGCACCGTCAAGGTGATCAAACCCGACGGGACCGTCGAGATCTACAACCTGCAGGTGCCAGTCGCCGACCTGATGTTTGAGTTCCCAAAGCACTTGCTCTATGGTTCTGATTCATTCTACATTGGACAGAAGGTCAACGCCTTGTCCGAGACTGGCCATTTATTGGTCGGAAAAACGTACTTCCTCCTCCCGCGGCGGCCGACCATTTAAATTTAATCTGAATTTAAATTTTATAAACATACAAAGCCCAATTTTATATATTTTAAATTCAAATTAAATATAATATATGAGTATTCGGCAATCTTCCGACGAGCATTAGACAACGGCGAGGAGGGAGAGGTCGGCCGGCAAAATCGATCAGAAGGTCGGTGTTGCAGAGACAAAGAACAGAGAGAGAAAGAGACCAAGGGCATCTGTTTGAAAATTTGAATTCAAACCAAGGGCATTTTCTTCTTCCAAATTCAAAAATTAACATTTTTCATCCAAATAGTTAATGGTGTTTGCTGATATGGTCCGATATTATGTATCCAACCTAGTCAAATCTCCTCATTTTTACCCTCATTTAGTCCTAAATTATTATTTTTATGTGAATAAAATGCTACTTTACCTCACGAATGGCCCGAGAAGTGTTTTTTTGGTGAAAACATGTTAGAAAAGAGCGAAAAGGAGCCAAAAATGCAAAAACGAGAAGAAGGAGCGAGGTTGCCGGGTCAACCTGCCGGATCCCACCTGGTACGTTGGGCTTAACCCGGCAACCCAGGGGGAAATGAAGAAGAGGGAGAGGAGCTCACCTGGTCAAGCTCGGAGAAGCCTGCCGGGTTGACCTGTCGGGTGTCATCCGGCAGGTTTCGCGTAACCCGGCAACCCGAAGGCATGAGGAGGAGCCTGCCGGGTTAACCTGTTGGATGCAACTTGGCAGGTTTGCCTTACCCTGGCAGGCCATGGCCTGCATAATGGAGCTTGTTGGGTTGACCTGTCGGGTCTCACCCGGCAGGTTGGTTAAAACGGCTCTAAAATCATGGGATTTTTATTTTTGAAAAGATTTCATTCCCTTCTATATATACCCACGTCTCCTACTTGCAAAAGGAGGACCCAAAAATCATATTTAGAGTTAGGTTAGAGGTAGAGAGGTGTGGGTGATCAAGTGGAGACGACTTGGAGGCGGTTTCGAGGAGCGTTCGAGAAACGATTGTGAGGTTAGTAGTAGTGTTATCTAGGGTTCTTATTTTCAGATTGTGTTGGGTTTAGTTTAGGGATTCGTATTTTTGGGATTGTAATTGGGAATTGGGAATTAATTGAGGTATTTTTTATGATATTTATGTTGGATTGTATGATTGAAATGATGATGAATGTTATGGGTTTGTTGATTTGTTCTTTTAAGATCATGAGTATCTAAATATTTAGGTCGGGGAAAGGCATGAACGTGGATATTAATTTAATTATTTAAGGGATTAGAGGTTAAATTAATGGGTTTGTGAAATGAATTAAGACCTTAAATGTGAACTTAATGCTAGCTCTCCCCGGTAGGCCTGAGTTTAGATCAAATCTAGGAAGAGATGCGATAGCAATTGACCTAGGTGGAACGTAGCATTTAGGGGCCACACTTACACGGTGTATCTTACGATTGTAATTTGTGACGACTTCCTAATTGCATGCCTGTGACGGGATACAGATGTCGCGAGTACGGTTTACTTCCATAGGGTACCAACCTGAAGGGATGGATATTCCTACACGACCTTTAAGGCGAACCTAATTGGATATTTTAGTTAATGGCCTGACTAATGTATTCTGGTTAGACGAAACTCTTGTTGATGACTGGTGAAACTCCTATGTTGTTTGGGGAAGGTTTGGAACGTCTCAACACTTAATTCCATTTCTTAATATACTTTCCCGTAATTAATAATCAAATCCGCTAAAATGACATATCCCCGAAAATCCCGACTCCCCGATCGCCTTTATATATTTGGTTACTCTCGTGTTAATTGCATATTATTTTGAGGTTGCATTGTGTGATTTGTGACGATCTCGTACTTTGCTTATTCGTGTTTGGTTTTTACTCTCACCGCCAACTTTCCAAAACCGACCAGACCCGCATAGTGGTCCTAAGCTCCCAGTGTTCACAATATGTAGACACACACTCTCCCTGTGGGATCGATGACTCCGGGACGTAATACTCCTGATATTACTTGGAACGATCGGTGCACTTGTCGGGCGCGTTATTTGCTATCTGTCCGTTTTTTATATTTCGGATGACTAGATGTCCACTTTTATTTATGAGGTGGGTAACTGTCTTTCCTTCAAACTTCGGTATGGCTAGGTGTACTTTACCCTATATTAAATTATCCTTTTACCCTAGTTGAATAAAAAATTGTATACATGGTTTAAGGGAAAAAGGTATTTTTAGATAATTTTTTTTATAAAACTATAAGAAATAGGGAAACTACGGGATAACCCTCCCTCCTTAACATCTCTCCCCTCTCACTCCCTCTCTCTTCGTCCCAAAACCCTTCTTCAACCTCGATTCGCTCTAGTTCCGATCACCGGCTAATTTAGAAAAGTTCTATAGGTTCGTCGTCCAAACCCTCGACCACCACGAACCCTATGCCGGCGAAATTCGCCACCCTCAGTTTTGTCTGATCGACCCACTTTTAGGAGTTGAGTTTCTGCTTCGTCGCCACCCTGATATCCCTCTACCTTCTTCAAGAAATTCTCCTCTCTCTAGATACAAACATTATAGTCGAGTTATCATTTAAATGTCATTTTATTACATTTAATCAATGTTCTTATTTAATTAATTTCATGTATGGTCTCTCCTAATTTTTCTTGACTTTCACTAATTAGTCGAAGAATTCGTTGAGTTTATTCTTTATCCGCCTGATTTATGAGCCCGAGTGCAATATTTCCAACTATGTTCCTGATACCATGAGTAGTTTCAGGAGAGCCAAGCTTACATTCGACATTTCACAATTTTAGGATTTGGCGCGTCGGTAAGATCTTAAGAACTTTTGCAGATGATTTTAGATGCGTTTTCGAAATAGTAATTCTCCAAGAGCAAGAGATCGCGTTGTATAGTCGAGATGATAAAGCAGTCGTCGATTAACATGATCTCGACAAGTTTGTAGTAGTCGTAGTCGAAGGAGGCAATTTTCGTGTAATTAGTGAAAGCCAACCACAGATTCATATGGAAGAATGGGTGGGGACTTATCGTTGGAGGGTTTCGAGGATAATTTTTGGGCCTAGAATGGTATTTGGGAAATTTCGGCGTGGCTGGTTCTTAGTAAACTCTTATCAACAGTTCGAAAATTACCTAAAAACCCATAAATTAGTCGATTGCAAATTTGAAAACAAACTCACGGACCAAGGTGGAGGCTTCGATAGATTTCCCTCAAATTATCGTCGTCCAGGTTGTTATGGTTCCACGGGTTGTCGATCGCTCCATGTTGCCGACGAATTTGAAGAGGAATTGCATGAATGGTAGGAGTTGCGTAGGCTATGCTCTAGAAGACTCTGTGCCAACATGACACCACCACCAACAATATTTTGCAAATCTTATCCAACCTCGACGGCAAGGTCTCATGCGAGAAATTGTCCAGCAACGACAAGGATGAGTTCGAGTCTCTCATGGAGCGAGGTGGCGGGTCTTGATTTGAGGCATCAACTACCCTATTATTTTATGTCTGGTTTTTTGAAAAGAATAAGAAAGATGGGGGAAGATAGAGGTTGATGAAGGGTAAAAAGGACTAGGTTTATTTCTAATTTTTCAAAATTTAAATTTTATTAGAAAAGACTAATATGCCGTCAAATCGTCAAATATAAGTTAAATTTGTATTCAATGGGGGATCAAATGATTATTTCACATTTATCAAATAATTGTATCATTTGAAAATTATACTGAGGGTATTTTTTAACTTTTTGCAAAACAATTATGTTAGATTTATCGAAAGTTAACTTAATTGTAACTTAGTTGGGGTATCTGTAAAAAATCAAAGTTTGGGTACTGAATTCAAAATCGTGCACACTTAGGCAGTGAATTGGAATTATCCTCAAATTTATGCATACTTACCAAACTATATTTATGGTGCAAACTTACAAAAATATTGTAACCGTTAAATGTAAATGATTCATATATGTTGTAAATCAAGCAACGTATGGAGGAGAAATCATTAAAATTCAATCAAATGTGAAATTTTGACGATAATAACATAATAAATGTAACAAATTTTGCGCTATTGAATTCCATCCAAAAGAAAAAAATCGCAAATGTATCACCAAAGGAAATTGCAAACCCTATACAATCATAACAATCAGTTCGATAATCAATTGAGATATCCTTAACATTTATCAAGGCGGAGATTGATAAACAAACATGTACACTTATCCTAGGCTTCATTGTGTTATATAATCGTCAATACATATTAATTGCAGTACAATTCAAGATTTGAACTATAGATGATTGTAGGTTCGTTCAGAGATCATTGAACTTATCAATGGTAGCCAGATTGAGCGATTAAAACAATGGTCGAAAATCAATTTAGTGAGATTATTCAATTTTCCAATGATCCATTCGGACATCATTAGCTTTTGATGCCCTTTCACTCTCACCCGCGCAAACATTGTGCCTATTGCGTCTACAACAAATTATCCTAACATGAACAACTGGTAAAATGAACAAAAAGTTATGAAACTAAACTGATTTTGAGCTAGGCTCACACCTTTGAAAGTTTAAACACAGCTCAAACTGGAACAATTGAGCATCAACTACAATATTGCAAAAAAATCTCAATCCATAATATCATGTCCAATTCCATAAAATTAAAACACCACATCAAAAAACAACTATTCAACCCAGATAAACAATAAACTAATCAACAAATTTAAGCAAATCGGTAGAGACACATAAGAAATTAGCAGAAGTCTAAGCATACGAGAATTTGCTACCGATAAGACAAGTAAATCATCACAAATCTTAGAATAACCCTGAGCAGACTCCCATATCGACAACACCAAGTGGAAAAGTCGAAACTCCTGACTAAGGAAAGTTTTCGCTGCATCTAGAGGACCAGTTTCCAGTTCATCCTCACCCTGTGAATCGCCGTGAAATTAGACCCGTACTTCAATCTGGGCTCTTTTGTAGTGGATTGGGTGGATGCGTTTATGCCCTGGGTGTAGGGGTTGAAGCCATGGCGACGGTGGAGACGAATCGACGGTGGCAGCGGCGGTCCATGATTTGACATTGCTGATATGGTTGTTGCGGCATCGTTAAGAGCTGTTGTGGCATCGTTGAGGCGGAGGCCAGTGAGCTTGGATATGTGGTTTGTGTTAGTAGATCAGGAGGCAACCTCGACAGAGATGAAACTCCTCAACAATCTCGGCTTCGCGTTGCGATTAATGTGGCCCTTCGACGAGCACTTCATTATGGCGTGGAAATGGATTTTGGTGGAGAGCATTATGTGGATAGGGTTGTGTTGTGTGTGTGTGTGATATGTTGCGAACCAGCTGGATGGCAACACATGCGCACGTGTTTCCATTATTTTACTATGTATTTCCATGAAACAGTTAGTTGGTGTTTTCATTATTATGAAATATATTTTCATAACCCATTATAACCATTCGTTACCCAGGAACCTCTTGTTACACCCGGTGACCCCTCATTATACCGTTCCCCCGACGGGGTACATTGATTTTCTATAGAAAAATACTCGTCTCCCTCGTTACACCCGAGACCGCTCGTTACACCACTCCCCAATAGGGTTCACTGATTTCCTATAGAAATATACTCGTCCCCCTCGTTATACCCAGGGACTCCTCGTCACACCATCCACATTCATGGTTCAGTGATTTCCTAGAGAAAAATATATGTCCCCCTCGTTACACCAAAGGACCCCTCGTTACACCATTCCCACGATGAACACTTTTGGGGGGTAGGTCTAACAAGGGGGGTGGGAACCCGACCCTCTCGTTACGGTCGGGACCCTATTCACTTGTAGGGTACATATTCACCCAATAGGGGTGAGCATTAACCCAAATTTGGATGTTACAGAAATACAAGTCATAATAATGAAAACATCGGCTGATTATTTCATGAAAGTACAAAGCATAATAATGAAAACACGTGTGCGTGTGACGTGTGTCGCCACCCAGCTGGGTTGCATGACGTGTTCTGGTTCACACCAGATCACGCCTATATGTGTGTGTGTGAAGGGACCAAATAACCATATTATATATTTTTCTATTCATTTGAGCTATTAAACTAGATCATTAATTGGAACCGTTGATTATAAACCATCCAATGGATACTAGGCGTTTTAATATTTTTACACTAATAGTAGTTTGTACTGGAGTTTATCCCTAAGGAAAGTTATGTTGAGATTGAGCCAAATGGTAAGTCGTTTGATAAACGAATCAAAATCGAGCCCAACCTACTAGAGTTTGGAAGCCTCGTGAACCGACTCATTTTGTATTTATATATACATTGGCAGTTAAATTTAAACTTAACTAAATATAAATAATCAAACTCGAATTAGTTTTTGTTATATGCATTTAGTAATTATCTTATTATTAAAAATATTTTTTAATTAATTATATTATTATTGAAATTAAAATTTGAGTATGAAGGTTGTGGTCTGTACCCTTCGCCCGTGGCGATTTGGGTTGTTAGTCGAAAATTGACGATGTCTCACGGCAGCACGGCTCTGCCTGTGAGGGTTTCTAGTACGACAACGGTGTCGGGTCTTGCGGTGGTAGCTGCGACGACGGTTGACGATGAAGGAAGCAGACCTGAGGGGAGGGCAGGAACGGGGTCGAGGACAGTGGGGTTGAGGACGGAATTGCAGGTGGGGCGAGCTTAAGTTGTAACGACAGATCGATACTGGGAGGGAACTGGGGTTATCTGGCATCAGTGGGCAGACTCATGCAAGCATAGCCAATTAGGGGGTCTCGGCTTGCTTAAACTTCAATACGTGGGAATTGGCGGTTTTGGTTGGTCGGTACTGGAAGGGAACCGGAGTTATCTGGCGTCGGTGGGTAGACTCATGCAAGCATACCGAACTAGGGGTCCTCAACTTGCTTAAGATTCAATACGTCACTTGGGTGTCCTATTGGGATTGGTACTGGAAGGAAACGGGGGGTCCCTAGTGTCGATGGGTTGATCCGGTTAAACCCAATGAGCTGAGAGAATTTGAATATCGCGATGCCCATATTGATCGCACGGTTGATCGAGGAAGCTGGTTTAAGGCGGTCTGCAGCAAGATCACGGGGTTTCTCCATCCGTATGAGTTGGAGGCCGCGGCTCTGCATGAAGCTAATTGGTTCGAGTCGATTTGTCTCCGGGGTTATCATGCATGCATGTGTAAAGCACTATGCAGCAAGATCACGGGGTTTCTCCATCCATATGAGTTGGAGGGCGTGGCTCTACATGATGCTAAACGGGTCGAGCTAAACAATTTTGGAGTAATCATTAGCGAACGGTGTTGCGTACTACCCACTATCGGAACATGTGTTCTTTGTTTTTCTTATAATCAAATGACTCACAAATTGACCAGGTTTGTTTCAACTAACAGTAGTTGGGATTATGGTGAGGAGTCTATCCCACCAACTGTAGCTTCAGTTGTTCGGCTTGATGTCAGGTTAGTTGCCATTTAATTAATAAAATTCGCTTTTATCTTAAAAAAAATTTTGAGTATGAAATCTTGCTCCCCTTAAAAATTTCTAAAATTGTCATGGATTACAAGTGAAGTCTTAAATCATAATACCACAAGATCGCACAATATAAACTTTATTGCAAACATAGTAATACATGCACACAATTTTTACCAAGGTACATTATCCAAATCATAAAACAAAGCCAATTGTAATGTTGATAACGTTCGTTTCATCTATATCCACATAAAGAGCTCATAATTCATCCCTATGATTGTGCTTAGAAGTAGCTAACGGAGCACACACCCTAGCCTCCTTATACACTCTGCCCGGTCTACAATAATATCCTTTGTTCGGAGCACAATGTATGTCCTCCGAGCAAATGCACAAACCTTCAAGAGCACAGCCTTCCTTCACCACCATCACTCCATCCTGATTCAACCCAAGAACTCGGTCCGTCCACTCGCTCGAGAACAGCCCCGACGGATCATACCTCTCCTTCACCTTCAAGAACTCTCCGCCATTCTTGTACTTTCCCATCACTCCATCAAACGCTACGTTCCGATTCTTGCCCCAATGCGGAAGAGCCCCGTATTTGAAAATACCCATTTGCTCAATCTCTTCGAGAATGTCCTCGTAGAGCCTCGGGGTCAACGGGTCCTTGCTCCGGTAGTAAGTGATGTCGAAGTCCACAGCATCCTCTTCCTTGCCTAAATAAGCGTCCGAAGCCTTAACGTAGCGCAATAGGATCCCATTGTATGTCTCCGCGCCGCACAATGACTTAGGCTCAAGTTGGACTAATCTTTGAACGTCTTCGATGAAGCTCTTGACAACGGACATCCTGACGCTGAATGTGGTTTGGTGATAGTATTGGCCTTTCGCTCTCGGGTCCCATGCGCATGCCGTTATTACTGCGTTCTCGGCGCTGTCAAGGCAAGTCCCCGATGCTTGAATTCGGTTTTGGTATCCGATCACCGGGTACCCCGTAAACAAAATACCTATAATCAATCGTCCAAGAAGGCGAGTAGACACGTAAGGAAAAGTGTTGAAATATTAAATCAACATCAAGAGAATATGAAAAGGGGAGATATCACAAAATGAGAACATACATACCATTGTTTGTTAATCCAAATGCAGTGAGCTTGAGAGTACCAACAATCAACTTTGCAGTCACGCACTTTCCTTCAACATCTTTAGTTAATTCCTGAAATTCCTCTGTTTGAAAAGGCAAAAAAAATCTAGCAGATTAAGTGTAAATTTATAATAACGAATCACTACTAAAAGTTTCCCCTTGAAATCTTGAGTAAGATACTTAATAAATTGTTACAAGATTCAAAATTATTTGATGCTACACGTACGTTAATACTCAATCTCACGTGTCTCCCCAATTGAAATTCACATTTACAACATAGATTCTTAAAATTGTGAAATGTTGACAATAAATTTGAAGTTAGTATAAAATATGATATTAATGAGAAGTATAATCTATTTAAACCCATGGTTTTCAACCAAATATTTCTTGATATGCCGACCTGTTAAAATAAAGGTGGGTAGATCCAATATCAAAAGTTGTTTTATTTCTAGAATTAGTGGGAAGACGTGAAAATGAGTTAAACCATGTATGTGGTATGTATATATATATATAAATTAAATTAGGTAATGAGTATACGTCCGTACCTGTGGTGCGTAGTGCTAACAAGGCAAGTGAGAGCGTGGAGCGGAATCCAGTGGCTTCGTACAAACCATTACCAGAAGTGTTTAAGGAAACACGATTGTCGATTCTGTATATCACCTTTTCCTGACTCGGATACCATGATATATCTCCAAATTCGTTTTCATGCCCAAAACTCTCCACTTTGTCGCCCAAACTCCTATCCGACTCCTCTTTGTATGTCACAGATCGCTTAAACATGGGTTCTAATTTGAATGTCACCTGCAAACATTATTATATTTGTCAAAGATATTGACACAATTTGTTATTTAAACTGATGAACAGACCCAAACTAATTTAAAATGTACGTTGAAACAAATGAGCAAGAGCATACACATGATGAACGCATTCTGATACATGAGGAAGCCAAAACAGATGGAATATATGGTCACACGTCTTTTAGACTTGTATCTATAATAATATTTTAACAAATATAATATATAAGTATGGTTAAAGTTATAGCAGTTGTTTTGCAAATGGGTTGAAAAATGGAATATTTGTGGGTCACGGCTTGTGATGATATAAATAGTAAATAAACACACTAAAGAAAGGGTTATAATGAAAGTTTACTTTGTCATTTCGTGTTAGGTGATCTCATTTAATTAAGTAGCTGCCAAACTTTGTCATCCACATTAAGACAATTCAGATGTCAAGTATTCGACCTGTTCATTTGTAATATACATATTGACTATATATATATATTGATTACTAAAAGTCAATTGTGGGGGCACATTTTCTGATCTAGATTAATTATATCACCTATCAATTAGGAGATTTTTTTACTCTCTATTTTAGAATGATGTGTTTCTTTGTATGTCTAATAAAGTTATTGTATTATTTCATAAAAATTATGTTTTCTGAAAAATGTCATACAAAATATTAAATTTTAATATGTATAATTAATATGAATTTTTTATATACTCTTCTTAATTATGACCGAGCTTATTTATTCTCTTAATCTCAAAATCAATTTGTAAAGTCTTTTAACTTGAAAAAATTTCACTTTGCTCTTTCTAATAACCACTTTTAATTTTGAAATTTTTTTATAATATTTTTATTATATAAGATAAAGAATATAATTATGTAAGTATTAAAATAAATTAATATCATATATTTTCACATACCCCTCTTAATTATGACCGAGTTCACTTAATCCCTTAATTTCAAAATCAAGTTGTAAAATATTTTAGTTTGAAAAAATTTCACTTTACTCTTCCTAATAACTACTTTTAAAAATTTTGTTAACTTTATTGCGAAATTATGAAAATATTCTTGTATTAAAAAATTAAAATAAAAATGATTTTGAAATTTTTTTTCTATAATATTTTTATTATATAAAATAAAGAATATAATTATGTAAGTAGTAAAAGAAATTAATACTAAATTTTATTTGTACAAAAATATATAGTTGTAATAAACTTTGATTTTTGTACATATATATATATATATATATATATATATATATATATATATATATATATATATATATATATTTCTACAAAATGAGGAAATTGTCTTTACAACGAGAGTCATATTTTTATAAAATAAATATTTATAAAACACCACTTTGAATAGTATATAACATCTTTTTCTATTTCCAGCAAAATTTTAACAGTACACAACACCCTTTTTTTCTATTTTTCTCAAAAGACATTTCTACATGCATCAGAAATTTAAGATTTTGTAGGATAATTAGTTTGGTTGATCTTGAGTCCAAACCTAAGATGATACAAAATTAGATATATAGTTGCAACATTAATAAATAATAAGAGTTTCTTTACCTGTGAAATAACTCCAAGAACACCAAGCGAGACCTCAGCTGCTCTGAAGTCTTGATCACTCTGGTCCAGCCGCCGGACCTTGGCGTAACCCTCGCCGGCTGCGGCTGGACTAACAATCCTAATCTCGGAAACATAGTCATGGACGCCGGTCCCCTTCCCCAGCAACGTGCTCCCATGCGCTCCGGTCCCCAGCATGCCGCCCACGGTGAGCCCCCACCAATACGGCGACTGCGGCAGCGCCAGCCCCGCGTCCGCCGCCTCCTCCATGAGCCGCTGGAGAGTGACCCCACTCTCCACCGTCATCGTCCCCTCCTCCGGGTCTATCTTCAACGTCCGGTTTAGATAGTTGGTGCTTATCAGCAGCCCGTCCGAGCCGCCGACGCAAACGAGCTTGGGGATGCTGTGGGAGTAGCGCGTGGCCACTCTCATCTTCCTGTTGGCTCTGGTGGCCTCCGCCACCACCGCAACGAGCTCCTGCTCGGTCGCGGGGAACGCGGCTGAGGCCGCCTTGCACGTGCTCCGGTCAGGGAACACGCCGTAGGCGTTGGTAACGGTACAGGCGGCGTTATGTGACGCACATTTGATGGGGTCCTCCGGAGGGCTACACTCAACCACTGAGACAAACAGGAATAATAGGGCCCGGAAATGTGGCCGCCGGCGAGTACTGGAAGACTCGGTCATTTTTGGTTGCCGGACGCTGGAGAGATATAATTATACTGATGTTGCTGTACGTACTTTGAGAGTTTAATTAATATACTACGTACGTATATGTAGAATTCATGATTGTTGTTCTTTTGATTACGCTATCGGGGTGTGACGTATTTTTATTTTGTAGTATTTAATTTCGTGGTAGGTACAAAATATGAGATCTCTATTCAATCTTATGCCGATTAAAATATTACTACCAATACCTCTCAAGAGTTTTCCAAATTTTGAAGGATTCTTGGATAGAGATCATTCAACAATTAAGTGCATGCAACTTGTTTACAAATTAAGTATTGATAGGATTTTCTTATTCAAATCTTGGCAAAAGTCTGTTTTCTATATATATATATTTAATTTGTGGGACGGATTCAATTTTTGCTTTGGATTTTGGACGAATTTGCTTGCGGTAGGGGGTGTCTGTACTGAAAGCATGTGAACGTGGATATTTCTACTTTTGATTATATTCAAGTGTTGTGACAAAATGGATGACAAAAATAATTAATTATGGGAGTAATTTTTGTTTACTACGAATATCTTTTATAAAGAATCATAGGAAGATTCAACGATTTTTTTTAGGAAATTCCCAATGACAAATACACACTATTTCTTTTTTTTATTTTATCGAATTGATCATACTCATTGTCTACATTCCATAAAATTGTGCACCACGAATAAGAGGTAATAAAGAGACCTGCAACTCTATAAAAAGCCATCACAACCCTTCGGAGGAAAAAAAAATTTCTGAGACGAACAAAAAGATATCAAATTTCTGCCAAAATAACTGGAAGCTCCAAACCAATAATAATTTTAATTGGAGATATATGTAGAATTTGTGGTTAGTTGTTGTGGTGACTGTATTTTATTTTTGTAGTATTTAATCTTGTGGAAATATGTTTTATACTAGTGGGTAAAAAATATGAGATCTCTATTCAATCATATGTCAATTAATTATTATGACCAATACCTCTCAAAAGCTTTCCAAAGTTTGAAGGATTCTTGGATAGAGATCATTCAAAAGTGTAAGTTGTATAGAAAGTGAGTATTGATATGATTCTTTATTCAAATAATAGCAAAAAGTCTGTTTTCTATACATGTTTTGTGCGACGTAAGAATTCAAATGTTGTTTTGGATTTTTAACGAATTTGATTGTTGCAGGCTTTTATGGATAAAATTTGATAGTACCTATGAAAAGTGGATATATCTTATCTTCTGATTATATTAACTATAACTAGTGTGCAGCGCTGCACGTGGAGCAGCGCTTTTCGTAAAACATAACGATAAAATGAAATTTAAATTATGTACAATTTAATCTAGTAGCTCTGTAATGGATTTGTCATGTTTTAACGATAAGTGTGATGTGGATAACAAACTCCATATTCCTTTCAAAACTCATCAATCAAAACACCGAGTATCTATTAGTGTACTACTGAACTCATTACTACACCTATATATAAATATTTAATCTAAGGTCATTATTAATATTTATTAAGATCATTATTGATAAATTAAATTAGAAAAGACACTACTAACAATTGAGTTTTTTTTCTTTGGTCAACAAAAATTGTATAGATAATTTATCAAATACCACAATAGGGTAGAAGCTGGAAAAGATACAATACAAGAATGAAATGAATGCATTGAGAGATTGAAAAAAAAATAAAGATAAACAAATACAAATTCTAAACTAAATCATATGTTAGTGATGGTACATTGAAGATGGTGAAATGAACGAAAACAGATTGAGTAAGACTTTATTGCAGAATGAGAGCTTGAGTTAGGTATGGGCAGGAGGCATTGAGATGAAGAGACCAGTAATCGCATGAATCGGCCTATGATTCCATGCCAGGTGAGTCACTTGGAGATGAACATAATTGCATGAATCGGCCCATGATTCCACCTTAAACCCCATTGATCTTTGACTTATAAATATTACACAAACTCACTTAAAGATTATACACAACCAAGGTGAGACACGATGAACTCTCAAAATTGAAAAATGTCCACCAGTATCATGATTTTTTTTAGGATAAGAACTATTCATTTGGCTTGAGATTTTTAATACAATTAATAATATCCAACCCTTCTACAACATATAGAAAATAAACTATATCAAAGCACAACCACATAAAATGAATAAGAATACAGTAAAATTCAAAGAAACGATAAAAAAAATACCAAAACATGAATTAAAAGCACAGAGGAAATTGTGTGACCAATTTCAAAGGTTTAAATAGATTGAGAGATATTTATTTCTTCTCTTCATAACCATGAAATGAAAGTAAGTGGCATTTAAGAACATGCACACATATGATATTGTATACAAATCATTATTTTAGTGTTTGCTCAATCTTATTTTCAATAGCAAATATTCATTATTTCCTCAACCAGTAATATGTTATTCTTAAGTTTTTTCTTCCTTACTCCAATGTTGGGAAAAACAAATAAATATCCTTGCTTCTTATCGTCTAGTAGCACAGTACCAAGCTCACCATATCAGCAACAGTGAAATCAAGTTCACATCTTGCTTCAGTTCCTTAAGTCTCGACATAAGCAACTACTAAATCAAGTTCACATTTTGCTCCACATTCAATTCTGTGAGTAGTTCACTACAAGTCAATTATCCTAGAATTTCAAGAGTAAATATAGTTTCCACTTCTCAATTTCAAGGACATATCAATTAAGCATAATAGTTTAACATTCACCAAGCTATCTTTTAAGTAATGTAGTCATGTAGTCATGTGTAGTCATATAAAAATACACAAACCTTTGCCTGCAGTGGCATAAAGTCTTGCATGGGATCACCATTCCGTCGCTGCAACATGATAACTTTTGTCGATATGCCAGCTCCCTCTGGATTGCAAGCTCCACGCCCATAATATCTTCCTTCATCCTACCATTCATATTCCTTTCAGATACCGATTTAAGCATTTGACACACAAATCTATGGTTAATTAATTAACTAAATTAACAAATACACTAGTATAGGGGATTTGTTTTAGTTACTTTGGAAGGAGTAATATATAAACTGGCAGACCCTGAGCATAATCTTACAGACATGGAGAAAATCATGCCACTTCTTTTCTGTCAACTTTTAACTTATACAAACAATTAATGTAAATTAGGCAAACCAAACTATCAGTAGAATACTAATTTCTAACAACAATATACCAAAACTAAATAATAGATACCTTGAAATTTGAGTTACTTATAAACCAGACACACTCAGCACTCAAGATGAAACTGAGCATGAAATCAAACTTTTACATGTTTCCCAATTCTCCCACTAACGATTCCATCTTTTATTGTAGCTATTAGCTCAGCCAATTTTTCAGGAACAAGTTTAACTTCATTTGTAAACAATTGTTCCTTTTCCAAAAGAAATGATTAACTATATGAAGAAAAAAATGTGCATTCATATGTCAAATAACTTTAGTTCTGGACGATTCTTTTTTTAAATACTAATATTAATAACTGAAAAAAAAAACTTCTATTTCCTGGTTGATAAAAAATGCAAACATTTGTGGCCTTACAGGTTAAAACACTCATCTCTTTGAAGAATAAGTACAGAGGTTCATCAAAATATGTAAGTTTCTGAGGTGCATTGCAACTTGTGCATTGTTAGATTATATTAGGTTTCTTATATTTAGTTTCCTATATTTTTGTTTTCTTTTCTCACATGTATTAGGGTTTCCCTATCCTTTTATAAATAGAGGTCTCTTGTCCATCACAAGACACAGATCAATAATATATTCCTCATATTTTTATCATGGTATCAGAGCCATCAACGATCCTTGGTTAGATCTTTAAGAATTTCTTGTTTTGCCCACTCAACGATGATTTGTGATTTTGACAAGTGGGCAAGGCAATAGATCTTGCTCTTCATCAATATCTAACCTCTCGCTTCCGCAAACAATTCTCGAGCAATCTCGCTCTTCATCATCGATTGATCTTTCTTCCAAAATCTTAAGCTTTCTTCAACTATTTTTTACCCACCCATGGCCCCACCACCAAGCCGAAAATCCTGATCTGATTTTAGGATTCGCGGAAACAGCCTGTGGTGGTCTCTGTTTTTGCTTTTGTCTTTCAACTTTTTTTTTTATGTCTGTGAGCCTGGTGCACTATTCACGCATGAATGAACAGTACCGCATGGTACTGTTCATCGGGCACTATTCATTCGAAGAAAAAAAAATTCTTCACTTTCAATTGTTTTGCAAATTTATTTTGCATGCGCCTTCATCTCGCTTTATCCTCTTTTCTAAATCCCGAATGTCGGACATCCCGTAATTCGAACATCCCGTAAGTCGGACATCCCGTAATTGGGACATTCCGTAAGTCGGACATCCCGTAATTTGGAATCCCGTAATTCGTACACCGCACGTGAGAGGCATTATCGGGCATCAAGCATCAGGAATCTCGCCATAAGCTATCAGGCATCTGGCAATTATTGGGCAGCTGCTATCTCGCTATCAGCCATCTGACATCTGGCAATCATTGGGCATATGATATCTCGCCATCAGACATCTGGCATCATCGGGCAGCTGCTATCTCGCCATCTGCCATCATGCATCAAACATCAGACATCATCAGGTATCAGCAGGCATCATCAGACATCATGCATCATTCAGCACATACGGGCATCAGGCATCCGCCATCAGCCGTGAACGACGCGCATCCTCCATCCTCAATCCTCGTCGCATCACCTCGACATCATCCTCGGCAGCCGCAACCCTCGTCACAACTCAATATTATCAAGCTTCAAACTTAATTCTTGTTTCACTACATTGAGTTTGAGGGGGGCTGTTAGATTATATTCTAGTTTTCTTTTCCCATATGTATTAGGGTTACCTTTTCCATCTCTTTCCCTTTCTCTCTATATTGAACTCTATAAATAGAGATCTCCTGTAATTCACAAAAAACACACCAATAAGGCATTTGCTATCTCGCCATCAGCCATCAAGTATATGGCAATCATTGGGCATCTACTATCTCGCCATCAGCCATCAAGCATCTGGCAATCATTAGACATATGTTATCTCGCCATCAGGCATCTGGCAATCATTGGGCATATGCTATCTCGCCATCAGCCATCAGGAATCTGGCAATCATTGGGCATTTGCTATCTCGCCATCAGCCATCAAGCATCTGGCAGTCATTAGGCATATGCTATCTCACCATCAGCCATCAGACATCTGGCAATCATTGGGCATTTGCTATCTCGCCATCAGCCATCAAGCATCTGGCAATCATTGGGCAGCTGCTATCTTGCCATCGGCATCTTCGGGCATCAGGCATCCGCCATCGGCCGTGAGCGGCGAGCATCCTTCATCCTCAATCCTCGTCACATCACTTCGACAACATTCTCGACAACCTCAACCCTCGCCACAACTCAATACTATCAAACTTCAAACTCAATTCTTGTTTCACCGCATTGAGTTTGAGTGGGGTTGTTAGATTATATTAGGTTTCCTATATTTAATTTCTTATATTTATGTTTCATTTTCTCACATGTATTAGGGTATCCCTATCACTCTATAAATAGAGGTCTCTTGTCCATCACAAGACACATATCAATAATATATTCTCATTATTTCTATCATGCATGCATATAATCTAATGCCTAAAATGCTACTATGATGCAAGATAAGACAAAACCCATCATTTAATTTTAAAATTAGCCTATTTAAAATATGCATATGTCAAACATGTACAAATTGGGGTATTCAATTACATTGATGAGCCACACAAAAAAAAATTCTAGGAGCATTAATTGACAGCTGATCTTATTTTAAATTTTAAAAAATACAATATGTTTTTTTATCAATGGGTATCCTTGGTTTGTGTATCTAAGTTCTCACAAGAACAATTAATAAAACTTTGGATCGATAAAAGGTGACAACTACCATGAAGCGACACTCACATTCATGTTATTTGCAAGGAAGAGAACATCTGACATGCTTAGACCGATTCTCGCATACCTTCGACACTTCAATTCTGGGAGTTTGAACAACGAATTACAAATATTATCAACATATTCTTGACCGATGATAACTTCTGGAAGGTTTGGTTCAAGAAAGTATCGATAATCAGCTCATTGCAACTATTTATTGAACGTTATAACAAATGTAACAAAACAGTCAACATTTAATAAAGATAATTAAATATCTTATATAATTAATAAAAGGGAAAAGGACACTTTTGTGCACCTAACTATACACTTTTGACACTTAGGTACCCTACCTTTTTTTTTTCTCTTTTTCCCATACCTGAATTATTTTTTGGGACAAACGTTAGTGTTCTGTTAATATTAACGGAGAAAAGACTGTCACGTGATCTCACGTGAGTGCACTATTTCTAATATTGCCGAAAATACCCTCTGGTCTTAATAGCTGATCAAGTATGTATGTTTGAGTAGTTGACTGTCGAAGAACAAAATTGGAGAGGAAGAGTTGACGATAATCTGGAAAGGAAGAGCGAGAGAAGATGTTGTTGCCGGCGCATGGTATGGTGTGTGAGTGTGGAATTTATTATCCTGTGAAGACATCGAGGACTAGCCGAAATCCAGGTCGAAGATTCATGGGCTGCGGGAAGGATTCGGTAAGTTGTTGTATAAAACTCAATTTCTTCATCAATTTCTTTGGTAAGGTGGTATATTGAAGGTGTTGTATGAATTTGAAGCATGTATTAGGGATATTGGGTTAAGATTTTGGGGTATTTGAGAAATTAGGTTGATTAGGTTACGGAATTGGGATTTATTGATAAACTAGGGTATATGGAGAATTAGGGTGATTAGATTACAAAAAAGTTAGGCTACATAGGTTCAGAAATTGATGAAATTAGGTAATTTAGGAAATTTAGATGATGAAATTGGGGAAATTAGGTTAAGATTTTGGGGGAATTAGGTTAAGATTTTGTGAAAATTGAGGAATTTAGGTTACACAATTGGGGAAATTGAAATAATATGGTTAACAAATTGGTAAGTTAATGAAGTAGGGAAGATGTTAACAAAATCAAAATTTACAGCATTCTTCAAAATGCAAGTTTTTTCACTGGATCGATTTGGAGACATGTGAATTTGGGAAGAGATTGTTATCGGGTCTATATGAAAGGATAAGGTTAGGAGAAAGTAAACAAAAAAACAGCGATGAAGAGGTTGTATGGTTGAATTCGAAGCTTGGACAGTGTAAGATGGAATTGGAGGAAAAAGATGAAGTCATTGCTGAGTTGATTGCAAAATTAAATGGAGTGAAGAAGAAGAACAAGATCATGGAGAAGATGTTTATTATGGTTCTATTTTGTGTAATTGTATATTGGTTTGGCATGTCTTGATGTAAGTGTATTGTAATGAGATAATTGAAGTTCATTTGAGTTCAATGACTTTGCATTTGAGTTGAATTTACTTCATTTAAGTTCATTTGAGTTCAATGTCTTCCATTTAAGTTGAATTTACTTGATTTAAGTTCATTTCAGTTAAATGTACTTGATTGGGGTTTATTGTAGTGAATTTGTGTGTGAGTAGATAATGTTTGTTCATTTAAGTTGAAAAGAAGCAAAAAAAAAAATTGGCCATGACTTAGCTGTTTTGGTTTGTAAACCAGCACCTGTAAACCACAAGAAATCCATTACTGTAATACAAGCACAACCTGTAAATCCATCACTGTAATACAAGCAGAATAAAATACAAGCACAACCTGTAAAGAAATCCCAACAACCATCATTGTAATTGACAATTTCAAAGTTCACAATCACCAAAATTGTGCATCCACATACACAAAAAATAGATAATGTCCATAACTTGACACAAGTTGTCATCTTTTACATATTAAAGTGAAAGCAAAAAACGATAAAATTATTCCAAGATTCCAAAAGACAAGCAGATGCACATGTGAAATGAGATGGGACCACACAAGGGCCACAAATCATGGCTGACTGCTAGTGGACACATTAAAGGGAGTGGTTGGAGGATGGGTTGATGGTTGGCTGCTGCTCAATTTCTTGGTGGTAGATCTGGTTGATACCCTCTCCATTGTCCCACCTTTCTTCCCTCCTCGATTCTCAACTTTCTTGAATCTTGCCTCTTGAACAAATCTGGAGCCAGATGCATCCACACGAGGCTTCCCTAATTGCTTCTCGCCTCCAGATTCTCTATAGTAGAGAGGTGTGAACTGCCACTAAACATCTCACAAAATTCAATCTGTCAAGGTAATTCTCGAAAATCTCAAGACAAACATAAATTTCCTAAGGCATATTTTCTATGAAATATACTGTCGAAAGACATATGATATCATAAAGGCATCTTTTCTATCAGATATTTTCATAAATTTTAAAGCTTCTGTGAAGTTATTCTAATTCTTAAATTTGTATGTTCTAACATTCAAAGCAAGTAAACAAAATAATGGAAGGCATATGTAAAGCAAGTACCTCATGATTGTTGAGTTTGTTTACTTCAGTTTGAGCAAGACCATGATTAGAAGCTGATGTTGGAATAGTTGGAGGAAGTGATGATCCAGCAGATTGAGAAAGTGATGACCCAACAGATGCGGGCCTTATCACTTGGAGTTTCTCGCTGAGCACTCCTCTCTAAAGCTACCTGCTGTTTTTCTGCAATTTCCGCATCTGTGCACTCAGGTTTCTTCTTTGCAATTTTACATTGTTGCTCCTCTGACTATTGTAATCCATTAAAGCATCAAATTCTTCATCAGTTGTAAATTTCTGTGAATTTCACCACTGTTCACGCCTCTCTAGAGCTGCCTGCAGCTTTTCTGCAATTTCTGCATCCGTGCATTGCCGAGGTTGCTGCTGTGAAGTTTCCCCTTGTGTAGGATGCTTCTATGAAGTTTCCTCTTGTGAAGGCTCCTTTTGTATTTTAGCATTCTTCCTCCTCTTAGTCCTGTTAGCCATTACCTCATCATGTTCTTCATCATTTTTGTAAAATCCAGATTTCTTCCCTTTCTCCAAACTTTTTTTCCTTGCAGCTTTCTCGGATGTAGTCTCACCATGGTCTTTAGTCGAGCATGTCTTCTTATTATGACATGGTTGCTTACAATTACTACACTTCATGACTATACCTGTCCTCGGAGCTTTGTATTGACTTCCAAAAGACTTCTCGAGTTTTTCCGCAGCATTCTTCGTTCTTCTTGTTCGAGGCCTTCCTGGTGGCTTCTGTACTATTGGGACCTCAACCTTAGGACATTTCACATAGGACGCCCACTTATCCTGGCTGGGGACAGGTTCAATGAAATAAGAGTACATTTTCCTCTAACACTCTGCCGAATAAAAATTGTGGACATAATCTAGAGGGTTCTCCCTAAGGAACACAATCACAGCAACTGCATGCTTGCACGGGATGCCTGTGAGTTGCCACTCCAAGTATTGACACTCCTTTGCATTCATCCTAACCACATTGGCACTTCTTCCCTCGCGCACTTCATACACTCCATCTCCAGCAAAAATAACTATGCTCGTGCTACTTTCTTTTCTGTTTTTTCCACGATCTTCTGTATCTTCTCACATATCTGCCCTCTTTCGTTCATAGCTTTTCCATGTCTCTCGGCCAACATCTCCATAATCTTTATTCTTATGAACTCGCACAAGTCATATATCGGCAAGTCTCTCCCGTCTTTGATCCAATTGTTGAAGCACTCATTCAAAAAATTAACTTGAATGCTTGTTCTAGCTACAGGTGAATAGAAGGCCTTTACCCACTCTTCTTTACGTCGTAGTCTTAACCAATAAAAAGCCCTCTCATCAACCATCATGACCTTCTCCATTTCTTCTTAAAATTCCTGCTCTGAAATGGCTTGAGCACAAGACCACACTATTGGTTTGAGTTCTGGATTCTTGTGCTTGATGTACATATTCTCATACATGTGTCGAACACAATAATGATGCTCAATACCATCATATTTGTTGTTGAATAGTTCAACCAATCCTTAAAGTGATCACATATAATTATAATGAAGTAAATATTCAAACAAGTAAATAATGACTTACATAATTAAGCATAACAAAATAAGTAATATTATGAATTTCAATGATTAAACAAGTAAGTAATTAAGTATAAACAACTAAGTATTTAAGCATACACAAATAAGTAAAATTCAGAATTTAAATGATTAAACATGTAAATAATCAAGTAAATAATAGCAAACTAATGCAATTTAGTAAGTAATAACTAACCTTTTGTTTATCTGACATAAACACCCATTTACGAACCACATCGGGACCATAGTCAGCGAAGAATGAATCTAAAAACCATTTCCAAGACGACTTAGTTTCTTGCTCTACCACATCGAAGGCTAATGGGAACATACCATCGTTCGCATCCCATCCCACTTCAGCCAACAAGTGTCCTCCATATCGCCCTTTCAAATGACAGCCATCAATTCCAATAAATGGCCTACCAGCTTCTAGAAAACCTTTCCTTTGTGCTTCATAACGTATATATATATACGCCGAAATATTCTTGTGGTATATGTCTCCTCCCCCACTTGATAGCTTTCAAAGTCTATTTTGGCGGTGCTCCCTTTGTTTGAGTTTCTGATCTCGTCACAATACATGAGCAATGTCTCGTATTGTTTATCCACATCCCCAGCTAGCAATTCCCTTGCCTTACCCAAAGCTCGATACAATTTTTCCCTATGAACATCCACCAAATATTTTTTTTGACAAGTGCAGCCAACGTTTTAACTTTCATTTCAGGACATACACGTATCTTCTCTAGGAACCTGCATTCACAAAAACATATTGGAGAGTTAAAAATAAAAATGTATCCTCTCATTTTGGAATTCTATTAAAGCAATGGCTAGTGACTGAAACACATACCTAGTTGCGATGAACGTTGAAGTCATCTTGTTGAAATTCGTAGGCCGACCACACGAGTGCTCATCCCTCCAAACCCGAATTTGTACCATGTCATTCTGACCAACACCGCTGGCCCAACACCAAAACCGACAATTCTCTCCAAGGCATTTCACTAAAATCTTATTCTTCTAATTGCGCCTATAGTCGTAATCGAAACCCTTTTTCAACGCATAGAACTTGAAAACCTTTCGCAATACTTTAGGGTTTCGGAATGTCGAATACAAACCCAATTTTATGTTCTTCATACATGCGTCTATCTCCCAAATCCTTCCTCTTGTTCTAATATTGTATTCGTTGTTATCATCACTTGTATCATATCCTCCTTCATCGATCTCATCATCAGAATCTACCAAATTTTCGGGAATATCACCCTCAGTTCCTTCTTTTCCAGTTTTCTTCCCACGTTTCCCATCCACCAATCTCTCCCCGTTGGAGTCAAATTGTATATCCTCAAACCAATTCGAGTCACACCAATCATCTTCACTATCCTCATTCTCAGGTTCAGTTTCCTCTCCACTAGATTCTTCTCCATCATCGTTACAACCCCCTGATTCCTCACTACTGCAACTTTCTTCTCCACTAGTATCCTCTGCCACTGCAACTTTCTTTCCCTTGTAGGAAACTTCAGATAAATCATATTGAGCTTGCATTATATCCTTTGCCATTTGACGAGTTATGACATGTACATTTGAAGTCTCCGCTTCAACAGATTTCCTCTTACCCTGTCAACAAAATAATACCCAATAAATCCCATAGCTAAAATTTCCAAAAACCCTAGATTTGTACAAAAACCCTAAACTAATGAAAAACTGTACTGAATAAAAATTGAAGACTGAACAAATTGTAAACCAACAAGAACATGGAGGATAGAAGATATAACATGCATCGGAGTTTATGGCCAAACAAATATACCTTTTGCATTCTTCCTGAACTGTTCTTCCTTGACGCTGGCGCCGACCTCTTCTTCCCCATCTCCGACGAGTCCTGGTCGCCGGACACTCGCAAGTCTCTTCGTCTCCACCCACATGCGCGCTCGTCTCTTCCTCTCCACTGACTCTCCACTGACCTACTTCTCTCTCTGTTGAGTTGAATGTTTGAAAATAAAGTCATAATGATAATTAGTATTAGGAGTTGACTTAGTTAACTAAGCTGGGTTTAATTAAAGGAGGGGTAAATATATCATTTCAGACTCCCTGTTAACTCAGTTAACTCCATGTCCCAAAAAATAATTCAGGTATGGGAAAAAGAGAAAAAAAAAGGTAGGGTACCTAAGTGTCAAAAGTGTATAGTTAGGTGCACAAAAGTGTCCTTTTCCCTTAATAAAATACAGAAACAAAGAGAAGAAACAAATAATAATTAGCAATAACCTGTCTAAGCTGAGGACCGCTCCGTCCAAGTACATAATTCACTATTACTCTCTCGCCGAGCATTACAGTGGCTCCGGCTCACTGGAGTGTTTCATCGTGGAAACCTTTTGCAATTCTCCCTTAAAACTGTAAATATGAAAATATTATTATAATCACAATTCCCATAAAAAAATTTAGCAAAACAAGCTCAAACCCACACTAACACAAGTTGTCACGAAACAAAAGATTCCTCTATGTTATATATTATATGATCCAAAAAAATCATATAAAACAATAAGACACCAAAGCTCCCATCATAATGGAAACATGAGGACGACGGTGACTGGTTGTAGGGCAAGTTTTATTCGCCGGTGTTTCTTGTTGACTGTGAGGTCCAAAAAGACTGTCGCGATTGCTGGTGCGTTTTGGTGGCTCATGGGTCGACTGTGGAGGTCTCGAGCCTCCGCTTTCCTAGGTATTTCCTCGATCATTGGTCGGGGCAGACCATCAAACATCCTTCATCTTCTCGGTTAAGGTGAGGGTCATGGAGATGTACTCTAATTCTTGGGCGTCGAGCGCTCACCCGACCTAGGTTTTAAGGTTCTCCATGAAATTTAACAGGAGGTCGGTCTCGCTCATGTCCATCGTTTAGAGCATGAAGGAGGAGAACTCGTTCACGTAGTCGCCTTTTTATCAATCGTGTTTCAGCTCCTTCATGCGCCTCCAGACGTCTATCAGGGTGTCTTTCAGGTAGAACTGATCTTTGAGGGTGTCTAGCAACGTCTCCAAGAAATCAATGTTGCTCATTCCTTGGAGGGTTTTGGGGTGTTTCCTTCTCCACCATACGACCGCGGTTTCTTCCATGAGGAACGAGGTGACGCAGAGTCGGGAATGATTGTCAGTGGGGTATTACGAGTCGATGTATTGCTCCATCTGAAAAATGAAGTTTTTGATAGCCTCAATGTTAGTATAGGTTCGGGGCTTTGGCGCCTCAATACAGGGTGTCGGTCCCTGAGATAGGGCCACCTTAGTTCGGGCTGCGAGCGAAGCCTTCAAATTTTTTAGCTTTGATGATGGGCATCGTCTAGCTGGCGTTCGACCGCGTTGGTTAGCGCGCTTTCGTGGTTGAGGAATTCAGTTTGTTGGGCTTCGACAATCAGTATTGGGAGCTCGGGAGGGACGGAGGTCGATGTTTGGGCGCCTCAGACCGGGTGATGCGATCAAGAGCAGTATCGAGTAACTCGATCTGTTCGCGGATCACTTCAAGGGCCTCACGGAGATGATCGCTCGTTCTAACCGCGTGAACAATGACCTGCTATAGTTGGGTCTCGAGGAGAGTAATAAGTTCTCCTATCTGATCGAGTTGTCCTTCGATGGTCCCTATTCAATCTAATCGAGATTCGCCTCAAGCCATGGTTTTCTATTTGGCGGTAGTCGCACGGGTGTAAGGGCGTCTACGAGAGTTAATTTAGGACTCATAGACAGGGATGTAGAAATCATCAGGTAGATCGGTTGTCGTCCTTGGCGGGTGGAGCTCGGAGTGGTAGCGTCTGGAGTTGGAGCCTAGAGGGTGGCAGATTAGCCATATGGTCCTCGTTACAATGGGTTCGCGGAAACGATTTAGACGTAGTAGCGGAGCCACTTTCGAGCATTAAGTTAGAACGACCTGTTTTGAACCTGACTCTGATACCACTTGTCACGCCCTAAGAAATTTGACTCTAGATTTGTGGTTCAAATTGACCTAAAATAGCCTAGTGGGGACGAACTTCCAGGGTCTCACTATGTCCGCGGGGATAGAAGGCCGACTATACCTTATCGGAGAGATATAACCAGACCGAGTTTATACGATCGGTGCGAGGGTAGGTCGGCCTGATCGACGAGAGGGAAGAGAGAAGAGAGTGCTCGACCAATTAAGAAAAACACGTTCGCAACAGTCGACAACTCAATAAATCGAGCATGAAAAGGAAATTAATTCTCTACAAGATCGTATAATTCAGAAGGGTTACTTAGATTGAGATTACCTCAAACAAAATTAATGATAACAAATTATTAGATTTTAAAATACGAGGTAGAGTAGGGCTGTTCATTTTACCCGGAAACCCGACGACCCGACCGACACCCGACCCGACTTACCCGGTACGCAACTGACCCAATACTCGATATACCCGAACCCGACTAACCCGACAAGCTAATCGAGTTGAGTAGTGGGTCGATTTGTCATACCCACCGAATACCCGACAGTATATATAAAAACATTAATCTTAATTATATTAACTATCAAATAGCCAGCCCAACCCAACAGCAGAGAAGACAACCAGGACGAGAAGCCCATCCCACACTCTTTAGATGCCCAAATGAATCTAAAAAACTCTTATATACAGTCATTGAGTCCCAAACATTTTCGATGTGGGACTCAATGAGAGTTGTTTACTCTCTTCTCCTTCAGTGTCACGAGTCGGCGACGTGGCAAACAGCTGTCCGTTGATCCAATTCGACGAACTCATCTAAACCGTTGATTTTGACTCACGTGGCACGACCTACTCCGCACATGTCGCTCACTCTCTCACGACTCACACACTCAGTCTCTCACACGTTGAATCGCATTCAATACGATTCAACTACTCGTTTCTTCTCCACCTCTCATTTCTCTCTGTCTGAAACCCTACACGACCGTCGCCGTCCTTGCCTCACCTCTATCTTCATACGTCTCTCTCTTTCTCACACACGTCTCACATCACAACCCAACGGATCGATTTGGTAGCTAGTTACCATTCGAATCGATCCGTTGGAGAACTCTTTCTTCCACTATAAATCGTCGATGGTGGAGAGAGGATTCTCCAACGGGTCGATTGGACGGTGGAGTGGACTGTGAAGAGTTCTCGGCGACGATGTCTGGGGCTCCAACTCCAATGATGGTAAGAATTCCCAAACTTGTTGCTTCTTTCAAATTTTGTTATGGGTTTTCATCTCAACTTCTACTCTTTCCTTGCATGTCCTAATTTCTGGGTTTGCATGTTTAATTTATGTTTTTGCATGTGTTATTCTAGGTTCGAGTTAGGGATTTGTGTTTCAATTGTAATTGGGGTTTACTGATTTGGATTTAAAATTTGGGGATTTCGGTTTTAAAATGAAATTGGGGGTTAGGTTTTAGGAATTCTATTTTGAATTGACAAATTGGGGTTAGGGTTTTCAAATTTCGAATTCAATTTGGGGTTTTTAGATTTCAATTTCATAATTTAGGGTTTTCTGATTTCTAATTAAAATTGGGGTTAGAAGTATAAATTGAGGCTTAAGGTTTTCTAATTTCAAGTAACAAATTGAGGATTTAGGAATTCTGTTTTCAATTAACACATTGGGATTAAGGTTTTCAAATTTCGAATTCAATTTGGGGTTTTCAGATTTCAATTTCATAATTTAGGGTTTTGTTATTTTTAATTCAAATTGGGATTTTGATTTCAATTTGAAATTAGGGTTTTCTGATTTTCATATAAAATTGAGGATTTCGATTTTAAAATCAAATTGGGGGTTAGGGTTTCTGACAGAGTTGGACAATTTAGGGTTTGAATGTTAGGATTTCTTATTTGAATTGAAATTGAGGTATTTTATTAGGGTTTCTGTTTTCAATGTACAAATTGGGTTTGAATGTTAGGGTTTCTGATTTCAATTGGAATTGGGGGTTTTTAATTAGGGTTTCTGTTTTCACTTTACAAATTGGGTTTGTGATTTTGAATTAAAATTGGGGATTTAAATTTGGGGGTTTAGGGTTTGATGATTTTGAATTAAAATTGGGGATTTAAATTTGAAATTGGGGTTTAGGGTTTCTGATTTCAATTGAAAATGTGGGGATTTGAATTTCAATTTCAATTGAAAAATTGGCGTTTTTTTTAATTAGGGTTTACGTTTAAACTGTGTACTGTGTAGTAGTAGTTGAAAACTTGAAATGGTTATGTACTTATATAATGTACATTACATGTATTTGGGGATTTAAATTAGAGTTTATGTATCTGATTGAAATGCGGGTTTAGGTTTAGGGTTTCTCATTTCAATTTATATTTATTTGATTGATCACCTGTATCTAATACCTGTTTATTCTTGATTCAGAGATGCTAATACCTGTTTATTCTTGATTACACGGAAATAGGATGCTGCTGCTCGGGAAGCTGCTGCTTGGGAATCAAGATCTGCTCGGGAAGCTGCTGCTCGGGAATCAAGAGCTGCTTAGGCTGCTGCTACTGCTCATACTGTTGAGCAAGGTGCGGCAGCCCTAGGTACTTTCGAACCTCCATTGAAAAAAACTAGAAAGTATAGTCATGTATGGAATGATTTTCACCTACCTGCCCCTAATGAACATGGTGTTTTGTATGCGTATTGTAAATATTGTGTAGCTAAGTATAAGGCTGATGATAAAGATTGTGGCACAACAAATTTGAATAAGCATATTAACATTTGTAAGGGTCACCCGGATAACAATCCCACAAATAGGGGGTGACCCGTTATCTAAATTTGAAGGGGTTGGCATTTTGGTTCCGACCCGTTTAAGAATCATAACATCTTATCCATGAAAATGCAATCCTGACCATAACACGAACACTGCTACTGGTAGCATTTGCGGACGCCATGACTGCTCCATGCCTGACCCCGCCGGCGCTGTCTCTTCTCCAGATAAGAACCGCTCTAATTCCACCAGCCGGAAGGAGAATCTCCCTCTCCCTCTCCACTCCCAACTCCTTCTCTCTCCTTCTCAGGAAACCCAGGCTCACCGCTTTGTTGGCCGTCACCGACGAGGAACAGCTGGCCACGGAGGAACTTATAATCACCGAGGAAAGCGGCGGAGGATTAGTTTCTTCCGACATGCCCAGACCATCTGAGCTCTACGTTTGTAACATTCCCAGAAGCTCCGACGTTAAAGACCTCACCGCCATGTTTCAGCCTTTTGGCACTGTCAAATCTGTTGAGGTATATACCGCCTGATTTACCTTGCGTAGAAATTTAAATTCCATTTATGAAGATTTAGTGTGACGGACATTTTGTATGCTTTTGTTGTTTGTTTGGAAATCTGCCCATATAGATATAGTGTGAGATTGCAATTGCTATTTTGGTGTCAGGTTTCAAGGAACCCAGATACAGGGGAGGGTCGAGGATGTGCCTATGTTACAATGGCTTCTGCGAAGGAAGCAAAAGACGCCATAGATGCCCTGGATGAATCTGTAAGTTTGAGAGTGGCTAACCCTTGTTCACCTCTTTCCTTCTTCTTTTAGCGATTTAATGGGGTTGTTAATTGTTTGGTCACTCGAGGATATTGCCGGGCGCCAAATGAGGGTTAAGTTTTCAGTTTACATGAATCCAAACAGGAAGAATCGCCAGACGTTGAATACAACCCCTAAGAGGGTTATGCTATACGAAAGTCCTTATAAATTGTACGTTGGCAATCTTGCCTGGGCTGTTAAACCTGAGGACATATATAATCAATTTAGCAAGTACGGGGTCATGGTTAGCACTAGACTGATCCAAGACCGTAAAGATGGGAAGAGCCGTTCTTATGCGTTTCTTTCCTTCAGTACACTTGCAGAACGTGACGCTGCAATGCTCGGAAATGGAACGGTTGAGTCCTCTCAAACACAATTTGAACTTCTTTCTTCGTCAACTTATTTCATCTTGTGCGG
The DNA here is from genome assembly GCA_963920655.1 of Geranium rotundifolium. Taxonomy (NCBI): domain Eukaryota; kingdom Viridiplantae; phylum Streptophyta; class Magnoliopsida; order Geraniales; family Geraniaceae; genus Geranium; species Geranium rotundifolium. The sequence continues at coordinate 18,573,041 of OY987321.1, forward strand.
TTGCATTCTGATTTTCCAATTCTACTAGCAGGAAATTCACGGTCGAAAACTGGTAACGAGAGTGATTACCGATAAAGCCAATGCACTAAAGTTTGCAATGGTAAAATCTTAAGACGACTCTTGGTATTGACTGGCTCAAAAAGTCATCCTCGTCTGAAATGAGTTGGTGGAGGAACAGGTATCAATTTTCACGCCCAAAGATTTTTTTTGTAAGATGCATAGGTATCAATATTTGACTTTTCACAGATTGCATTGGTTGTGTCTCATCATATCATGAACTTCAGCCTTCAGTACTTGTGCTAGCTTCAAAAAATGTATTTGGATATTCTTATGTCATTGTCATTTGAGGATCTTTCAACTATTGTCTTGTTTGTATTGATGATAGCTCTATAGTAACTGCAAGTTAGCAAGCACATTATCACTGAATGTTCCTTCAATAGGTGGTACAAAGTGGTCGACAAATTTCCAAAATAGGGAAAATGTCACCCAACTATACATGAATCTCATTCAAATGCATCAAGTATGAAAATGTTTGTGGCAGTCCTCAACTTCACTTTTTTCTCAGACACCGCAGCAGATAATATTATATTTTAATAATAAATATTTTTAAGTTGGGGATGCTAGTAAACATTTTAAGATTGGGTATGTTTAAATGATGATACTGAGATAGCTAGGTGACCCTGTTATGTAAGATAGGGAAACGTCACCGGGCTATACTTAAAATTAGTTTGTTGTTTTGCCGATAACTACACATCAATATATTTTTTGCTTGAGGATACTCAAGAATTGCAAAAAAATTACAGTTACTCATTTTTGTTAAATTTAAATGTTAAAAAGATTAAAATACCTCTAAGTGTGTTCTAAATTTTCAAAAAGATACTCCTCTTTTCTATGTGAAGTCAACAGTCGTCCCTCTCTTCAAATGTTCCCTCATTGGTCAGATCCGTGTCGCACCTACAGGAGTTCTACCTCGACAAGAAAAACTTGGAAGGTGCGATTTTGGCGGGTTTCAATAGTCAGTGTCGGCCTCGAATCCTAGACTTATTTGATTGAGCTGTTGTCAATTAGATTCTTCTGTAAGATTTTAGAATACAAAAAATTATCTCTCGCATGTAAAATCATATGTTCAAATCATGCTCACTATCCTGGAAACAAAATATATCTCAAATCGAGAAAATATGTATAAAATAAATAGTTAAAGCTCACAAAAAAGATTGAGAAAATAAACTCCCGCAAAGTAAATAATAAGAGGGTCCAAATTCGAAGATTCCATTGACCTAGAGTTAAATAAAGTGGTGCTCACCGAAGTGCATTGAGAATTATTTTCAAGGGAAAAAGAATTGGGAATTGAGAATTATTTTGAAAATTAGATGAACATTTGAAGAAAGAGGGATTGGCGATTTCACACAAAAAGGAGATGGAGGGTATCTTTTGAAAATTTAACACACATTAAGTATTTTAGTCTTTTTAACATTAAAATTTATCATGCACTAACATAATGACTAATGATGAAAATTTTGCAATTCTTAAGTATCTCTCGAGCAAAAAAAAATATTTAGGTGTAGATATGTCTAAAACTACTGGTTCTAGTCAAGTGTCGTTTTCCCTATAATATGTATGATATTTGCTTTCATTTTGAAGACACATATTGCTTTCATTTTGTACACAAGATCTATGAGAAAGACTCGACACAACATTATTATAGAATAATAGATGATAGGAGTAATGACAGTTGACTACACCCAACTATGTCACGTTTCAAATTTAATACTCCAACTTTCAAAGTTTCATTTGGGGTACCCAAAGATCAACTATTAAACTTAACTGAATTGGTGTGTTAAAATGTCTAAAATGTTCTCAATGGTTTTGATTTGAAATCAGATTAGTTTAATAGATTCAAACTCGGTCTAACTGGTTTAAATTTGATATAACCTGTACAAATAAAAATTTGATTTTCTATATATATATATATATATATATATATATATATATATATAATAAAAAAATTGTATAAATTTACAAAATAACAAGTTTATAATTATGAATTTATAATTATAAAATAATAAAAATTATATAAAAAAAGAACACTCTTCTTCTTCCTCATGCTCAATCTCACTCACTTGTCTCCGCCGCCGACCTTCAAATTTTTTTGACGGACCTCCAGCCCTGCCAAGGATATGGAGCTCACAGTCGCCCTATCCGACTTGTCCAAGTTCCTCTTCCCTTCTCCCACTCTTCTGCCATACAATGGTTGACTTGAATTGGTGAACGATGATGATGACTCGCCCGAGGTCCAGAACCTCGATCCTATCCGGCCACTACCGTCGCCTTCGACCACAACCATCGCGTTTTGAAAATTCTCGAGTTCCAGATCTGAGTTGTCGGGACTTGATTTGTTTTGTCGGTCACCAATTGGTTCCAGATATGAGTCGCAGGAGCCCATCCCGCCGAAGCGAACCCCAAACCGTCGGAGACCAACCCGATTCTCTTGCCAGACGATGGTGGTAATGGTTCGATTTTTTGGTGAATAGAAATTTCTGGTGTTGGTGTCATAAGAGTCAAGGTAGAAAACCAGACCGATGCTCCGATTCGACAACGCCAAACCTCATAGATGGCGGTAAGCTCCTCGGCGAGCTCCAATCCAGATCTGAAGCCTACTCGCCCCTACGGTTTTTCGGAACCACAATCGTCGAGCTCTGCACTTGTGGCTTCCTTGTCTACGAATTCAAAGCCCATCCTCATTTGTGAAGGGACAACGAGAGCCATCGGCGGTGCGCACTCTAGTATAGATCGATAGAGCAGATGTGGTGCCATCGAGGTCGTCGCCAGAGCTGACGTCCTCTCGGTCAACGATTGTTCGTCGGATCTAAGATTACTTCCATGCCCCTTTTGATTGTTCAATGTTCATGTTTTTGAAGAAGAGAGTTGAGAGAAGAGTTTGAGGGAAAACAATATATTCATCGTTAGTTTTAATTCAATATGATAATATATTTGAAAAGACTATTTTGCCCTGGAATCAAAAGTTAAAATTGTTGTGCAAACGAGGGTAAAATGGTCATTTTAGTTTATCAGATAATTGTGCCATTTCCAAATAAACATCGAGGGTATTTAGACATTTCACAATTTAATAAAATTATTATTTATTAAATAAAGTAATAAAAGTTTAATTTGAACTGGTTAAATCAAATTTAAACCATTTAGACCAAATTTGAATCTATTAAACCAATTTGATTTCAAATCAAAACCATTGAGGGCATTTTAGACATTGTAACACACAAGTTTAGTTAGATTTAACAGAAGTTGGGTTAAGTGTCACTTATTTGATTTGAGCACCCCAAGTGAAAATTTTAAAGTTGGGGTATTAAATTTGAAAGTGACATATTTGGGTGTAGTCAACTGTCATCACTCCTAGTGATAAGTTGAATGGGTTCTCAGAATGGATTAATCTCTTTTGAAAATGGCCCATAGAGTTAGGCTCCGAAAAACAATGAAAGCATCTGTTATAAATGTGATGAAGGAAGGCATAGTCGCATACATGTCGTATGTCAAAATATCTGGTTGATTTATACTAAGCATTCGTTAAAGGCAAATGCAAAGAACAAATGCTAGAGACAGACTATAATGATAAAATATATCATGAAAATATGAGTAAACTTAATGTCTCTAATTTTTTTTTGAAGATGATGGAGAGCAAACGCGCAATTTCTATTGATCTCATGCTCTGCTTAATTAGTAAGAAATGACTAAAATTTTGCTTAGCGAAGAAACTAATTTTTAGGTTAAGCAAGAAGTAATCTTAAATAGTTGGGTTCATTATTATCTACGTCAAACGTGGTTAAGATGCCTCGTTATCTGAATGAGGGAAAAGAGTAAAATATCTTGGCGATCATCAAAGCAGAATTTAGTTACAACATTCTCAAATAATTTAGAAATAAAGTTACAATTGCAATTAGGTTGGTATTCAAGACCGCGTATATTTTCATCTATTAATACTCATATGCTCGATTTGCATGCCAAGACATTATTTGAGTTTTCTTAAATCTTTTATCTCAAATTCTTTCTTCAAATATTATGTAGTCTTAAGGATCTCTTTGTGATTCTTTCGTCAAATATTTTACGGCTTTTAAAATCTCATCAAAAGTTCTAATTAAGTTCATATTATCAACATGTCCTATAAATTCATAACTTGATTTCTTGATAAATACACATTAACATATGATATTATTCTTATACCCTCTTTTAGTAAGATAATTTACTGAGACGATTCTACCACATTCTTACTGATCGTTAGTCAACACAACGATGTCTATAATCTCATTGAATGCAAGTCTTTTGGATTATTTCTCGTTGCTTAAGGATGGCACAAAGTACAAGACCGTGAATTTACTTACACTAGTCTTTTAGATCCTTGAGCGTGCCTACAACTTGGTTATGCATCACCATTCACCAGCATAAATATGTCTACCATAGTGTGATATTATTTTGTGATATTATTTTTTTACTTGTCATTTACAATTTATGAGTATACTTGTAATGCAATTATTTTTATTGCATGGATTTATTTGTAATTATTATTTACACCCCCATAAGTATATTTACGATTTGGTTATACCTCCACCGATATACTCAAAATGAGATTATTATATATATTTTTAGTTATATGCAATTTAAATGTTATTTATGTTCAATACTATCATCTAATTAAAATATGATATTTTCAATGTAAAGTTCTCAAATTTCCTACAAAGAAATATACCACGTTTGTTAATTACAATAATATTTTTTTCTTATGATTTTTGCAATATATATGATCGAAAGTTTCATATAAATATGTCATTTTGATAGACCTTTTCCCAATGTCAAACTAATTAAAGTCAAAGTATGAAGCACTCATCTTGAATGGAAAACACTCTTCGTTTAAGATCTAAGAATCCTGAATGAAGAAGGTATTGGTGGGTATCTATCTGCCATACGTTAACTCAAACTTACTTGCATAAACTCGTTCGAGCCTAAGTCAAATATTTTTTCACGTGTCGAGACGCGCCAAACTAAATCAATCCTCAATTCGACTAGTTTACATTTCACTGGATATTATAAATATCAGGTTATAAACTAGTGTCAGACAAAAGTGTCTAGAAATGGTAAAGTTAAAATATGTTTTAACTTATGACATGGTCAACATGAGCTGTGATTTTGAAACGCTAAAACTCGATCTAGATTAATGTGAAACACATACCCATAATCTAGGATAAGAGATCTTCTCAAGGTATATCACATGCACTAAATGGACAAGAGGTGAATGAGAAATTGAACCTCAACGATGACCACTTGAAGTGGTGTTGTTGAGAAAAATGAGTTATATAGGAAATTTGGGGGCCAAAAGCCCACCACATTTTTTCTAAGGCCCAAAAACAAATTCTCAAAAAAGCTCTCATATTGTGATTGCAAAATATTTAATTTCGAATACATTTGTGATTTGAAATAAATATTTCCAAATCACAAACGTTTGGAAAATATATTTTCAAAATAATTGGTTTCATGAAAAATATATTTCTATATTAAATTCATAAGTCTAAGTCAAACAATATTATTAATTAGAAAATTCTCTTACTTTAACAACATAAGAAATTTTACTTATTCTCCAAAAATAGAAAATTGGTAAGTCTTTCAATCTATTCCATTAAGATTTCAGATTCCTTGAGCCTATAAATGCGTAACTATGATAGAGTCAAAAACATATTGAACACATCGAGCACTAACAATTTTTTTCCACACTGACGGCGTATGAGGAACCCATTGTAGAGCCACTTTGTAACGGCGTATGGGCCAAAATACGTCGTTACAAAGTATGGTAACGGCATATGGTATGAATACGTCGTTACATCGGGCCTAACGACGTATGTTCAACCATACACAGTTAGTAACGATAATTTGTAATGGCGCACATTATTAAATACGTTGTTACAAAATAGTTGATTGTTGACCAAAAACTTATTGTTACAAGCAAACGGTCTGATATCGAGTCATTGATATTACTGTTAAATTGTAACGACATATGTTGCAATGTGCGACGTTACAAAGTACTTTGTAACGGCACACATATTAAAATACGACGTTAGAATATAGTGAACAATCTTGACCATTCCCCTAGTCATGATTGTTGACTTTCGCATGACTTCGAGTTTTTCGTTTGCTTTTCATTTATCAATTGCAGACGCAAATGACCATAATCATGTACACGACATAAATATCATGTACGTCAATCCAAAATTATAATCAGTATATCATGTCATAAAAACAAGTCTCCAACGAGTGTTTGACCGTTACTTTGGAAGTAATCACAGGTGATTGGTTTGGATCGAGGTTTATACACTCTCGAAATTGACTAAAATTTTGGCACATCGAGTACCAAACCATTGCGCTCCAATCTGTACGGTCAAATTAAAAAATGATCTTGAACATAAACAATTTTCGTTGAAAGCATGAGTTCAGGGTTTAGGAAGGTAAATCCTAAACCCTAAACACATTACTCATCCAACGTTCGATAGATGAAAATATTTTTTTATAAAATCCAATCTGTTGTAAATAACATAGACGTGGTATAGTAAGAGTTTCATGAAAATCAAACCACGAGAACACGTCTAATCGTTCACGATCAGACCGACATGAATAAAATAATAATTCAGAGTTTGGATTGTAATGGCGCATTTAGAGTGGTACGCCGTTAAAATTTGTAACATTATATCTTCCTATATACGTCGTTACAAAATGTAACGACCCATCTCCCTATATACGTTGTTAGAAAATAGTCAACAATCTTGACCATCCCTCTAGTCAAGATTGTTGACTCTCGCTTGACTTCGATTTTTTTGTTCGCTTTTCATTTTTCAACTGTAGATGTGATGACCATAATCATGTACCTGACATAAATATCATGTATGTCATCCAAAATTAAAATCGATGTATCATGTCATGAGAAAAAGTCTTCAATGGGTGTTTAATTGTTACTTTCGAAGGTAAACATGGGTGACTGAAAATTAAATCTTCCACAAAATTTTCGTTGTAACGGTACATGATACATATTCGCCGAACATTTGTAACGACAATTATCCCAATGCGCCGTTAAAAAATCAAATTGTAACGATGCATTTTCCAAAGTACGATGTTACAATCAGATTTGTGACGGCATGTCCTCATAACATACGCCTTCACAATCAAATTTATATAATTCCCAAAACCCTGTTTTCTTTTTCTTCTTCTGCTATCTTCTTCTTCTTCAGAGTCTTTTGTCTCCGTCTCCTCACGCCCTCGCCTCACTTCACGCCACGCCATCGATGAGTTTATTAGTCTCAATTTTTGTATGCATGCATATTTCTTAGATGAGTTTTGACTTTTTAAAATTTCACTTTGTTCAACATATATGTAGATTTATTTTTGGTTTTTATCAGATTTGATTTGCCCTCTGAATTTGCAAATGTGAATTGGGATTTTAGAATTTTGATTATGATATGGGATTTTGGAATTGTGATTTGGGATTTTCGAATATTGTATGAATAATATTGTTTACTTAAAATAAATATGTGTGAGTCGGTCAAAATAATGTTTTTTTTGAAAGGGATCACCACAGGTTCCAAACGATGAATATCATGCAGCGGACTTTATGTAACCGTGGTGATCGAAACTAGCTAGGATCTTAATGCCATTTGAACATGTTATAAACATAAATATAAATCTGATATTTACCTCTTGTAATCGACAAAAACACAAGTGTAGTGTTCTCTCTATCAAGTCCACACAAGCACCACAACCGAAAATGATTTTTCACTCACAAATTTGCTAGAATTTTGAGAGAAAACAAGACAACAATGGAGAAAGAGAGAGGGAGAGTTTTCGGCAATGAGGGAGAGAGAAAGGAGGGGGAAGTTGCTCAAAAAATCAAGGATAAATGAGTAGATATTATGTGATTTTAATTTGAAATTAAATTGAATTTCAAAATTAAAATTGCATTATCTATCCCTTTATTCTTTCTTATTTGCATTTGTTCCCTCTCTTGTCTTAAATCCCTAAATGAACTTTAAGCCCGTTTAACTAAAACCCAAATTAAACCCATTAACTTGAGTTCTAATTTCGGTTTAGTCAAAACGGCTCAATTTCCTCGAATTGATTTCTTCAACCGTCTGGTTAAAACCTTAGGTCAGAAAACTACTGAATTGTTCTCAATTCTTATCCATAATTGTTGTCATGTATCGTGCTTAATGCGTGTGACCCTCTAGGCTCACGAATAATTGGCAGACTGGTAAAATTACTATTTTACCCTTTCCATCATAAGTGGCCTCTAGCAAGACATTATGATTATCCAATATTCGTGATTATCGATTATTCGACTTAACCTGTTATCGTACATGTCACTGTCCTTTTATCAAACCGATATCCAAATTGATCAATAGGCATAGAATGGTCATCCTAATTTATCAATCACTGTTTCTTGATATCTGAGATGACTGAAAACTGATACTAAGGTATCACCTGCATGGCCATGCTCTTTCTTCAGTCATACTCATCAAGTGGCCTAAACGGATATCTTTCTCATACCGAAGTACGAGTGATAAATCCCTCGGACGCCTTTCGAGTTCACTAGTGCAATAAATGCCAAAGTCAATCGAAGCCGTTATAGTTACCCTTTTACAGATAACGTTAGACTAGGTCAAACTTTGGTATTTGTTACATAGTTTACACAAAGACTCCTTGGTCTTAGGATATAATGACAAGTTACGATATGTGAGTATCTCATGACTGGATCTTTGCAGCATACTCACAATCGGGTTGTCCGATATCATCGACCTGATGATATCTATGATATAACTCCGGCACATACTTTGCCATGATCAGTAGAGCGTGATCACAAGGAGTTAGTCTCATACTGATCGCTTCAGAAGAAGCTTAGCTGATCAGGGACATTATCGAATGCAATTCTTTCTGATCTATAGTTCTACTATGAGTGGTTACACACATTATGACATAGATCAAATCACATTAGATATATTACTACAACACATTAGTAATATTATGCCTTTTATTATGTAGAATAATGATGTCTGTTACAATATAGATTGAGGAATTATTTTGGACTAGGGCACAAAACTAACATTTTTTTATAATTTCTATGAATATTTTTTTATAAATATTTTTTTATAGTTTTTATAAATATTGTATGGATCTGTATGAATACTGTTTGCCCAAATTATTTCTAGTTTATAGAATTAAGTTAAAATGAATTTTGAAAAAAAATACCCGAAAGGGTATTTTCATAATGAAGTAAAAATACCAAAAAGGGTATTTTTCGAATTATGAAAAGATGCACAAAAGGGTATTTTTGGAATTTATTTTAAGATACCCGGAAGGGTATTTTCGAAATCAAGTAAAAATACATCGTTACAATTCTAATGGCGCATGTATCATAATACGCCGTCAAAATTCTAACGGCGTATTATGATATATATGTTGGGTTTTGTGCCCTAGCACAATGTATTTTCAATCTAATCTTGTAATAAAGATTATTAGTTGAATAAAAATCGGCATTCATATTACTAAGTGTTGTAATAATATCTTAAGTATGATTTGATTTATATCATTAATGTGTCAACACATAATAGTAGATCTACAGATTAGATAAAATCTTACTTAAGCAGTCCCCGATCAGAACAACTCATAAGAAGCGATCGGTATGAGGCTAACTCTAAATGATCACGCTCTACTGATCATGGCCAGTAAGGGGCCAGAGTTAGGTCATAGTATCACCAGTCAGGGGTGATATAGGACGACCCGAATCATGAGTATGTTACATAGACACAGTCATGAACATACTCATAAGTCGGCGCATGAAATCACATCCTCAGACCGAAGGACCATTGAGGTCAATATGTAATGAGTGACGAGTTTGACTCAGTCTAACGTCTCCTGTAAAAGGGTTACAATAACGGTTGTGATTGGCTCGATCACAAGTTACATAAGTTGACTCAATGGATCGCTGAAGGATTTATCCCTCATACGGACGTGTGAGCAGATATCAGTTTAGGCCACTTGATGAGTACAACTGAAATACAAAAGTATGGCCATGCAGACGATACGTAGTATCAGTTATAATTCAGTTAACTCAGAATCAAGAAACAGGACAATAGAACGAGGATGACTTGTCTATCCCTCGTGGTTGTCAAAGATATCAAGAGGATAAAAGGATAGATTCATGTACGACAAGGTTAAGTCGAAATCTCGATAATCACAAGCGTTAGGTAATCATGACGTCTTGCTAGAGGCCACTCATGATGGAAAGGGTAAAATGGTAATTTTACCAGTCCGTCGACGTGTCGTGAGCCTAGAGGGTCACACACTATAGGTAGAGTAAAACGGATGGAATCATATGGAGGAATAATGAGAGAGACAAAATCCGATTTTGGATTAAACCGGATTAGACCGATTTCGGTTTAGGATTAAACCGGAATCAAGAACGGTTTAGCAGAACTAATTAATTATAATCTAATTAAATAGATTTAATTAAATTAGCTAAACTGGGCTTAACCAGAATGGGCTAAGCCAGAATGAGCTTCTCTACACAATTAATTAAAAGCTTTGGGCTTTAAGCCCATTAAGGCCTTTAATTAATTAAAGTCCAAAAAGGGTTATAAAAGGGAAATTTTCAGATCTGAAAATTAAGCAATTTATTTTACAAACCCTAGCCGTCTTCCTCTCTCTCTCCTTGCCAGATTCGGCCGGCCCCCCTCCATCCCTGCTCCGTCCGTTTTGCTTGCTTCGATCTTCTAGTAAGGATCGTTGTGAGTATCCCCGGATTGCTCTTCCTGTGTGGACGATCTTTAGAGGTTACTAAATCCTATTTAGTAACAAGAAGATTTTGATTCAAGGTAATACTTAATTTTAATCTAGTCTAGATCTCATGATCAATTCATGATCATGCAAGATCCATATTAAAACATGAAACTTTGAGGTTAATTTCTTGTATGGGCATGAAATTAATTGTCTGGAACCCTCAAATAATTCCTTCAATATATGCAGTCAGGAAAGAAGTTGACGTTGTTTGCATATTAATGGCACTGTCACATTGTGACGACGTACGGTCTATTGTACGTCGTTACAATGCTAACGGCGTAGGGTATATTATGCCATATTAGTATTGTAACGAGGCATGCAGGTGTGTACGTTGTTATAATTCTAATGGTGTATCATGTACGCCGTTATAATTTGTAACGACGCCACTGTAACGACGAATGGTAAATTTGCCAGGCACCCCCATTACAACTATAAGGATGCTTTTTTTGCTCTCTAACGGCGCACTCTGTGCGCCGTTGCAACGGGAAAAATGATAGTGGAGACACACAACGAAAAACCCCAGCCGACCTCGTCTCTCTCTCTCTCTCTCTCTCTCTCTCTCTCTCTCTCTCTCTCTCTCTCGTTCGCTTCTCCTCGATTACTCTCTACAGTCAGTTAGAGTTTGATCTCGTTCGATGTTGTATCCTAGGAGCGAGTTTCCCATACAGAGCAATATTCGTCTTAAGGAAAGCGGACTATCGTGCCTCGACAAAATTCTGATACTAAAGTTCTACCGCCAAATACTAGAGTTTTACCGCATGATACCGAATATTAGGTCAACTTAATTTTAGGGTTAATTACTGTAGTGGCGCATTTTACATTTTACCCCAGCTATAATAAAAAGTTCAAAATGAGGTCAGCTAATTGCGTGTTTTACACTTTGGCCTAACACTGTTAGAATTTGGACATAAAACCTGATTCTTTAAGAAAAAGACGAAAATACCCCTGAATTGATTCGAAATCAATTCAACTTGTTTGACTTGGACTAAAAACAAACTAGAATTGATTTATGGTCTAAGAAATTGAACCGGTTCTATATTAAATTATATAATAATAATAATAATAATATAAATGATTAATTAAAATAATATTAATAATATATTGAAACTTTCGAATGTCATAACTCTCTCATACGAGCCCCGTTTCGGGCTCGTAGTATAACAAATCGAAGGGAATCGAAAAATCAACAACTTAAAAAAACGTTTTTGTCTATCTATTGTTAATAATTAATTATATAATTTTTTAATAATCATATATGGATGACATTAATAACTATATATTCGAAATAAAAAACAATACAATAATAATATTAATGATTAATTAAAATAATATTAATAATATAATGAAACTTATGTAGTAAAACGTGCCACTACGGTAAAGGTAAATTGTAATTAACCCTTATTTTTATGATAATTATACTGTGATATCAAATAAATAAACTTATCTATTCAACCTGTTTGTCTTGTTCGATTCTTATTATTGCATGAATAAATGTATTTTGCTTTAATTATCGGATTTATGTTTATGGACTAACTCACAACTAACAACTACGTGAGTGAGTTCATATTCCAGTGGGAGCCACGAGATGCGTGAGAATTAACGTGGAGTGACTAATTGAAAACACGGCCGCACGTGCCTCACATGTTTTTTTATCGACAATAAACATAGATTAACATAAAGCGGTAAAAAAATACAAACGGTGCTCGAGGTAAAAGAAAAAACACCCAAAGGGAAAGTGATCTGATCCCAAAAGGAGAAGATCGACCCAACCGACGAAACTGGCTCAGAAAGAACCAATTGAGCTGGCTCGAATTGGTCAAAACTTGGTCGAACCCGATCCAATCAAAATTGGATTGGACCAGGTGCCAGCACGTCAAAGAGACGCAATAGCCAGCAAAGCTAACGAGGAGCCAACATCGGCGTCAAACGCCACAAATCCCAGGCACGAAAAAAGGGTCCTCCTATGGAGACGCCGCCGAAGAAGTCAATCGACGCTGGAAAAGGGAGAAGCCCCTACCTCCGCCTCCACGCCTCGGAAACAGAAGCCAAGCTCGGTCTCGTCGATCTAGTCTAACAACTGCCACGCCACCAAGGTCTCGAGCAGGTTTCACCTCCCTCAAGCTGAGACGTCTTCCATCAAGAAACCCAGAAAAGTCGAGCCAACCCACCAGAGAACGAGACCGGAGTTCCATGTCAACTTTCGCTCTGTTTCCTCGTTCACGGATCCCCGAAATCATCTCCGGCAACAGCGCCAGAGACCAAAACCCTTTAAATTGAGACCACACCTCCTCAAAACACGCGGTTGCTAGCACCAACCAAACCCCTCGACACTGTCGAGCTCTTCCGCAAGAGAGAGTTAGAGGAGCTCGAATAAGATCTGGGGAACCAAGATATGGTTGAGCTCAACTCATCTAACACCATCCTCAGTGAGCCTTCGACGGCACGACCTAAAGCACCTCCATTCGTTTCTCACACCGGGAAGGGGGATGTGACAAAGACACTCGCACCTCCGTTCAGGATCTTCACCAGAGTATAGACATCGACGGAGCGCCCACCACCACTAATCTTGTTCTCCGTTTCTGCTTAGAATTGATTCTTCCCCTATCCAAAACGACACCCAGCAAAGGAAAGAGTTATAGGATGTCGCCAGAGCAGTTGGCCGGAAAGGCCAACTCCTCCGGCGACGAGGAAAAGCACGCAGAAGATGAGGGTTTGACTATAAAAGTTGAGAGAAAAAAGGTTTTTGAGATTTTGTGGGTATTTTCGCGCACGTGTTTCCATTATTATAATATGTAGTTCGAATCAACTCCAATCTACCCGTTTTCAACTACTGTTACATGATATAAAAATGAAACTATATAATATAATAATGAAAACACGTGTGAGGAATGCGGAGTGCACTACGTGACACCCGAATATTAGTTCTCACGCGTGGGAGTGTAGGACCTTATAATCTTCTTCATTTTGCTTTATACCTTGTTAGGCGCTTCCTTTTGAAGTTAAGATATGTATATATATTTTTGTCATGACCAGTTGAGGAAATAATAAGCACTTGACCAAAAAAAAGGACATGGATAGAGAACCTTCACTTTCCAAACTTGTTCACTAAAATAAACATTTAATACGCGCATTTCCTTTAATTTTATTCCTCTTTCTTGTTCCATCTCTCTTTCTTTCTTTGTTAGACACTTGCCTTGATATATTTCAGGTCTCCCTCTTCCTCGTGAACTTAATCTGTCTCTGTGAAGCAGCCAATATCATCACTCATCCATGGCATCTGAAGAGCACGACACCGCGGTCACAGTCCCTCATGACCCAAACTACACATACCAACCCAAGAATATCATCACCACCCATGATAAACACCCCGTGGTCGACGGCGGCGGATCTCCGCGCCGCCCTCTCTGCGCCTTGATAGCTATCTTCCTCCTCCTCGCCGGAGCCACCGCTCTCGTGGTGTGGCTGGTCTACCGGCCCCACAGGCCGAGGTTCGCGGTGGTGGGCGCCGCCGTGTACGAGATGAACACGACGTCCTCGCCGCCTATGATCTCCTCCGCGATGCAGTTCACCGTCCTGGTGAGGAACCCGAACAGGAGGGTGACGCTGCGCTACGACAGGCTGGCGGCGTACGTGGCGTACCGAGACGAGGCCATAACGGCGCGGGTGCCGCTGCCGGCGTTGCACCAGGGGAAGAAGAGCACGGCGGCGGTGTCGCCCGTGCTCGGGGGAGAGGCGGTGGCCGTGTCGGAGGATGTGGCCAGCGGCTTGGCGGTGGACCAGAACTATGGGGTGGTGGGGCTGAGGCTGGTGCTCACGGGGAGGCTCAGGTGGAAGGCCGGAGCCATCAAGACGGTGCACTATGGGCTTAACGTGAAATGCGATGTAATGGTGGGCCTCAGAAAAGGTGTTGTGGGACAAGTCCCTCTTCTTACCCGTTCCCACTGTAAAGTTGATGTCTGATCGATATGATAATAATTAGAGACATTTTGAATATGTTGATTGATAAGAGGTTATTTTTTTCGAAGAAAAAACGAATTTTATTAATTAAATAGCAACTAACCCGACATTAAGCCGGACAACTGAAGTTACAGATGGTGGGATAGACCTCTCACCATAATTCTAGCAACTGTTAGTTAAAACAAACATGACCAATTCGTGAGCTATTTGATTACGAGGGAAACAAAGAACAAAAGTTATGATAATGGATAGTATGCAACCCCGTTCGCCAATGGTTTCTCCAAAGTTGTTCAGCTCGACCCGTTTAGCATCATGTAGAGCCACGGCCTCCAACTCATACGGATAGAGAAACTCCGTGATCTTGTTGTGGAATGCTTTATCTAGGCTTCTCTGATAACCGCAAAAACCAATCGACTCTAACCGATTAGCATCATGCAGAGCCACGACCTCCAACTCATACAGATGGAGAAACCCCGTGATCTTGCTGCAAATCGAATTAAACCAGCTTCCTCGATCAACCCTGCGAAAAATATGGGCATCACGAAATTTAAATCCTCCCAGTTCATTGGGTTTAACCGGATCAACCCATCGACATCAAAGATTCCCCGTTTTCTTCCAGTATCAATCCCAATAAGATACATATTGAATTTTGAGCAAGCCGAGACTCCCTAGTTCGGTATGCTTGCATGAGTCTGCCCACCGACGCCAGATAACTCCGGTTCCGTCCCAGTATCAGCCTACCAACCAACCAAAAACAAAATCCCCCAGCTCTCCAAGCTTCGTCGTCGCAACCCAGGCGCGACCCATCTGCAACTCCAGTCTCATCCGTCTCAGCTCATCCACAAACCACCTCCATCAAAACCCGATCTACCATCCGACCATGCCTCCATCAGACCACAGATCTACCTTCACTCCACATGAGCTCTGCTCCTACCGCTGCACCACGCTGACGTCACCGCCAGTACCACGCAGACGTCGACACCCGTAAGAGATTGGCGCCGCGAGACTTCGCTCAATTATAGAAAACAAACCCTAAAAGTAGGGTACAGGCCGCCGCTTCCGCAGTAGGTTATTTATTATTGCTTCAACAGTAATAAGTATACGTACTTTTATCTCGTGTCTAATTCATAATAACTTTAAAACACAATTATCGTCTTATAATTTACTAACCGGGGGCTAAAAACAAGGAATTTCTTGCCATATGGGAGCAAACAATTTCATATTCAATCAAATAATATAAAACAAAAACAACTATATAAACCCATTTTATTAAATAAGCCAGAATAATAATTTGGAATGAGAATATAATCAAATAAAGAACTTTAAAATCGATGACATGAATAAACTAATACACTTTTTTTTTTCTTCTTTTTTTTTCATAGAAGAACTTTTTTTTCTTTTGTTGTTGTAGGAAACTGTAACTATTAAAGAAAACAAAAGGTGTGTGTAGGTGGGCATCGAATCACTAAATTTGTATGCTAAAGCTGGGCTGAATGGTTTGTGTTTTCGAGTGGATATGTTTTTAATAAGGAATCGGATTCATTTCTAGCTTAGATATAGTTAACCACATAATTTGCACTTATATTTATAAAAGCATTATTTTTGTTTTGACTGTGGAAAACGAGGAATTCGTTTCTTGGTTTATGGAAGTACAAGACATATATATACAAGTTGGTGTGAGCCAAAAATATAAGGTTGGGGTTGGGCTTGTACACGGGTAAATATGATTTCAATAAAAAAACTACTTACCACTCTTATTTTACAAATGTAGAAACATATATCATTCATTAAATGATTTCAAATCAATAGTCCACATGAATGAACTGATTTAATAGTTAAAATAATTAGGAAAAATGGAATAGGCACCACTGAAAATGAGCTCTAAGCTGACGAGACTTTGCTCTCGTTGGGAAGGAAATCCGGTCTCGCCGGCTTGGCCAAGCCGGCGAGATTTTCGCCCGAAACTCGCCAGCTTGGTTCTCGCCAGGAATGGTCATAGCCGGCGAGATATTGCATCAATATCTCGCCGGGCTAGTAAAGTTTTCCCCGCGAGATATTGCCAAAATCTTGCTGGATATATTGTAAAACCTAGCCGGAAAGATTTTGCCAAAAGTCTCACCGGGTAGGTTGTAAAACCTAGTCGGCGAGATTTTGACCAAAGTCTCGTCAGCTAGGTTAAATGTGTATTTTTTTTTAAAATACGAGTTTTGAAATTATATAATTCCAAGACCAATAATTTAAATATTAATAAACATCAAATTTCTATAATGAAAAGTAAACAGATATTCAAATAAAAACTCAGGGCATCTCGCGCCCAAAGCAAAAATCATACCACTAAACCAAATGCTCTCAACTACTTAAAGATAAATACTTACTGAACTTGCACTTGCTCAAAAGCTTTTGGGTAATCTGAATCGGGATATAAAGAAAATAAATCCTAATAATTTAGTAAAACTCAAATACTGAAATTAGGGATACAAATTAATGTCTAATTTTCTTGTCCTACTTATTTTGATTCCCCTACAATTGCAATTCTTGGTGTGTGGTGACTGTCCGGAGAAACTCCACAATTCTACTTGACAACACATTAAATAAGCTTTTACTATGCATTAAATAAGTTTAGGACAAGTATACAACAAACGTGGAACTAAGGAATTCAAAACCAACAAGTGTGTACCTCTACTTTCTTAATGATCCATTGGGGACCATTACGAATGAATGGCTAATTGGGCGAAAGGGGAAATCGTATTATAGTTATTAATGTGTTACCGTTACCGATTAGAATAGGAAGGGGATAGAGAAAATTATGAACGGGAGACAAAATATACAAGAAATCAACACCTACCATTATATACTAATTCAAACTTAGTTTTTATTAATATACCCTTATTCAATCTAACCAGGACAAGAAACTCTCTTTTATACTTTACATTGTGATCTTTAGGATATGTTCAGCTTCGGCCTTATACCCAATAACACAAGCAAACAAAAAAACACTCTTGCCGATTATGCTCCATATTGTGACATGTAGGACATGTTCTGCTCCAGACCCAATAGGTCATAACCAAGCTACTAAAACGAAACCCCCTTCAATTCAACTTCATACACGACGATTATAATACTCTACATTGTGTCCTTTAGGGCATGATGTTCCGCATCCGACCCAATAGTAAAAATCTCGCTCTTAGAAAAATTTAACAGTTTCGACAACTACAATGTGTGTGAGAAAAAGATTAATAGATTATAGAACCAATTTTAAGTTCCAACATCATCTGTACAAAAAAGCATCAGGCAGGATGTGGATGAACCCACAATCATTCAATCCAAAATCATCTCAAATCTACAATCATTTCAAAAATGTCACAAATCCAAAAACATTTCAAATTTTTTTAATTCATGTACAAACTATTCAATAATAACGATACTAACATGTGATCAATTTAATAATTACTGAATTCCTACATGTGTAGCAGTTACCTACATATTTATCAAAACAATTCAAGAATCAAGCAATTCATATAACCTACATATGTATCAGAATAATTCAAGCATCAAGTAATGTAGTATTGCATTACCCTAAACCCCATTTAACCTAAAATCAGTGAATCAAACCCTAAATCCAACAGATCAAACCCTAAATTTCAAAATAAGTGAATCAAACCTTAAATCCTGAAATCAAACGTCCATAAACTCAAAAAATATGAGCACTTACCGGTGAGTCGAGGTGTTCCGGTGAGAAGGCGAGGACTGGAGCTGAGGCAGATTCGGAGATGGGGACGAGGAGGCGGAGCTGAGTTGTGACAAATCCGACCGGAGATGGAGACGGGGAGGCTGCAAATGAGACAATAAGGCAGCATAAGGAGACGGGGAGGCGGCGGAGACGTCTAGAATCGTGAGAGGGAAGAAAACGCGAGAGAGAAAGTGAGGAAAACTCGTCTAAGTGTTGGATTAGATACTCTAAACATACGATGTTCACATCCCGAATGTAAGAAAATTGAATTTTAAAAATCCAAATCGTTGAATATGTAGATTATGATGGTTTATCTATAAAAACTATATTTTAGCCAAATCGAAAGGATCAGAGCCGATAAGTCGACTGAGTATTTAGTCAACCATAAAAGTCAAAGTTTTGACTTTAATCTATATCTTTCCCGGCGAGACTTTGACCAATATTGTCAAGAAAGAGTTTACATTTTTAAAATGAAAATTAAAAATTTTAGATCGAGGTAGATTTGAAAATAAAACTATTCGAAATTTTACCCAACATAGAGAAATATATCTTCGGTTTCATCCGTAAGGTTGGATTAAAAAAAATATTTTGACAATATTGAATCATCTTGAACGTAGAGGTTTAGGGTTATGGGAAGTAAGAGTTTGCATACGCTAAACATACAATGTTCACATCCCGAATGTAAGAAAATTGAATTATAAAAATCGAAACTGTTGGATATGTAGATTATGATGGTTTACCTATGTAAATTAAATTTTAGCCAAATCGAACCACGTGATCATAGCCGATAAGTCGACGGAGTATTTACTCAACTATAAAAGTCAAAATTTTATAAAAGTATCTCACCTAACCGGCGAGATATTGGTCAAAGTCTCGCCGGAAAATAGTTTATGTTTAAAAATATTTCTATCATTAAATTTTATAATTCTAGATATAAATTTATAATTAAATTATACAATTGTGGTTTAGGGATTGCTTGCAATATAAATTTAGAATTAAATTCTAATTTTATAATTAGGGGTTAGGGTCAGAAATTTGTGATCTGGGGTTTAGGGTTTAGGAATTTATGGTTAGGGGTTGAGATTTGTGGTTTAGGATTTGGAAAATAAATTTATGTTATAAACGATATTGTTTTAGGATTGAAGGTTGTGGTTTACGGTTTATAACATGAATTTAATTATATAATTTTTAAATTTGTAAAAATATCTCACCTAGCCGGCGAGATATTGGTTAAAGTCTCGCCGGGAAATAGTTTATATTTACAAATATTTTTATCATTAAATTTTATAATTCTAGAAATTCGAAATTGTAAATTCCTAACCGGCGAGACTTTGATCAATATCTCGCCGGGAAAAAATATGTATTCAAACGTTGACCATTGACCATCCTAACCTAGCCGGCGAGATATATAAAGTTTCGCCGGTTAGGTTATACCAGGCAAGCGAGATATTCAAAATTTTGTCGGGAAAAAATATGTACTAAAACGTTAACCATTGACCATCCTAACCAACCCGGCGAGATATTCAAAATCTCGCCGGTTAGGTTATACCAAGCCAACGAGATATTCAATATCTCGCCGGGCTGAAATTTCCCAAGCCGGCGAGATATAAGTCTCATCGGCTTGGTGTAATCAACCCGGCGAGACCTATCAATATCTTGCCGGGAAAACCCATATTTCCAGTAGTGAGGGTTGTCATGTATAGTCATTTCACAGAAAAATTGAAACTTTAAAACCCACAACATCTTCTTTCCCAAACCATTTTCGTAGCCTCCCTCTCCTTTGTGGTGTCATGCTTCGACTGTTCTCGTGCCGCTCTCTGACGACCAGCTCCTCTCTGCAGATCGACACTTATGACTCGCCATCGTGATGTCACGCCTTTTCGCTCACCCAATACTGGACCGGTCTAAATTAATAACGAATAATAATGATTACAACCCGAAGTATCAAACTCAAGTAACAACAAGGACCTTAAGCACTCAAGTGGAATTTTGTGACTATTCTAAAAAATTCGATGGTTGAAACGGGATAAAAATCATTTAAAATGTACCAATAATAACCTCTACCAACACGAGACGAACAATCAGTTAAGATTAAATAATTCAAGGTAGTAAACTCGTACAACAATTTTGGGACAAATAAAAACACAATCATGCATAGCAATATAATCCTTTCTCGGGGTGACAACAAGAGCTCCAAAACAACCTTAAGAACAACACAAACTATCCCTAGTCTAGATTTAACTTAACTCAAAAGCATTGAGTTCATTTAATTCTCTTAGCTCTCGGTTTGAGGAACCTATCATTTTTATAAACATGTTAATTCAACTATCCCCGGATTGAATTTAAAGTCATCATCTATCAAACACACCCGTTTACAAGTTAACTACACAACTCTCGAATAAATAGAATAAACATCAACAATTCCACAGATGTATCATTAAGAAATGAATGGCAGAGACACCCCGTACGGAGTTATGTGCACGATTAAAACAGTAAATCCTACACCGTTATAATCATCCAATCCCTAAATCCGAGATCAACTCGTTCAACACGGCAACGATGAAATTCGTTCTAATTGAAATTTAAAAAAATGTGTGCACAACTTGAATTCCATTGAAACAAAATGCAATTTTATTTTCACCGTAAATCAAAATATTCATCAAATTCGTTCATCAAAATATAAAGAGAATCCTCCTCTTCCTCCTCTACTTCTTCTTCGCCCACGGTGTGAGCCAAAGGGATTCGCAGACATCATTTTTCCTCAGAATCGTCCTCAGATTCCGACGAGAAGCCTTTGTGCCGCAAAATCTAGTGTTCTTGTGTCTGTTGATTTGTGTGTTTTGCTGATTTCCCTTTGTTTTATGCGATTTTATTATCTAGAAATGGGAACCAATGTGTGTTTGGAGTGTCTCTTTCAATAATTTGTAGGTTTGTGAGTTTGTTAATCGAAGCGAACATGGGTTTGCTTGTAATTTATGATTTGGGTCTTTGACGTGAAATTAAAAATTTTGAGTATAGTTCATTAATTTTTGGGAAAAGAACACTTTTGTGCACCTAAATATACATTTTTGAGACTTTCATACCCTAACTTTTTTTTCTTCTCTTTTTTTCATACCTAAATTTCATTTTGGGACAATAATTCTAAAATACCCATGAATTGAACCAAAATTCAGGGTCATTTTTGGTAAGTAAATGACCAGTTGTCCCAAAATGAAATTCGGGTATGAAAAAAAGAGAAAAAAAAAGTTAGGGTATGAAAGTGTCAAAAGTGTATATTTATGTGCACAAAAGTGTCATTTTCCCTTAATATTTTATCAAAATCAAAGATTATCACTGTAGTAGATGGAGAATGAGGATGCGGGGAGAGAGAGAGAGAGAGAGAGAGAGGTGAATGAAAAAAAAAATTATGAGTAACAATTAAGGGTAATTTAGTCATTTTGCAATAAAACTGACTGTGTTAACTTCGTAGTATCAAAATATGTAGTTATCGGTACAAAGAGTTGATTAGCTACGTGAAATTATCCATTTTCTTTTGATATTGACATTTGACCTCTCTTCTACTGCTGCATTGTAAATTATTTATTCACAAAGACATCAACAAACCGTTGACTTGTTTCAAATCACACCAGAGATTAACCAAAAAGCTCCAACAAGTAACATCTCTTCAGATCCTATGTGCAAGCTTGCTTCCTCGTATTGTCCGTACTTAAACGTGGCCGATTTCGGAGGCGGTGATGAAATTGGGGGAGATGGGCCCGGCCCATCCATAAGGCTTGCTTTATGCCTGATGAAAAATGAGCCCAGTTGCATGTAAAAAAAGGCCCAAACATTGACTCCACCTAACTAACCTATCGTTCCCAATGCCCTTTTGCGCCGATTTGGTTCCTTCTTCGTTCTCCAACCTTCAACTTGAATCGCCTTACGGATATCTTCGTCCAAACACCGGAAGAGCTATTGTATTCAATCCGGAAGAGCTTTTGTATTCAATCGAATCCAATCTGCTACTACGATGATTGAGGTAAATTTTGTAATTTTATAATTAGTTTTAAGTTATTATTATTTTGAATAATATTTTTAGTTTCTCTTTTAAATTGTTCACAAAGAAATCTCACTAGTATGATGTATTATATTACTTGTTTCTGTGATTGTAAGGTTTCATTGTTGTTGATTCTACATGGTTTCATTGCAAGATTGTAAGGTTATACCTTATTTTATGATTAGGTTTAGGTTTAAAATTATATTCTTATTTTGATCAAGTTTGTTAGTTCTAGGTTCTAATCAAGTTTAATTTGTTCATGGTTTAGTTCTCTCTTCTTTATTCTTATTTTACAGTAGCCTACCCATTGCTAGTTCTATGTAAAACTGGCGTTGTAATTCTATACCTGTTATGATGTATAATATGAATAATAATATCTCTTAAAAGTGTTTGAGCTTTAACAATTTCCTTGATTATTTCTCTTGGATTTGTGGCTTGTAACTTAACTTTAATTCCATCTCACTCTCTCTTGAATTTAACTTTGATGCTAAATCAAAAAAATAAATTAATTTCACAGGTTTTGTATGGAGTGAAAGACCAACATGTAGCTAGCTGTACAAGGAAGATTGGTTACAAACAAATAAAGACTTTGTACTGATTATGTAGTTTGTATTGTATCGGTAGTTGCAATATTATTATACATAATGTATGTAGTTTACTTAGATTAAATGTGTAAGTTTCTTCTTTGATTTCTACAAATTAATAAAACATTGTATTGTGTCATTTTTTGTAAGAAATAAAAGGCGTTATTTGTAAATTTTGCTTTAGGCCTCAAAAAAGCTTGAGCCGGCCCTGCATGAAGCAGTCAGTCCTGAACCAATTGACATCAACTCAATCGACGACCCTGGTCCGCTTGATCGTTCCGTTCTGTATGATCAGGACAATCATATTTCATCAGCAATTTGGGAAGGGAAGGTATAGTGCTCTTCCATCACTATACTTGTTTCTGTAGATTAAATTTAATATTGTTTCATCGGCACGTGTAGGAGCGTGGCGTACTAAGGTGTCACGAACATACTACTAAGCTAGACGAGTGGAAGCTCACCAAAAAACAGATTGTATTGGTAGAGAAGGCTGGGTTTAAGTACTTCAGAATGGTTCCTTCAATTAGTCTAGACAAGGCACTCATTGCAGCGCTTGTTGAGAGGTGGAGGAGCGAAACAAACACATTCCACTTGAGCGTTGGTGAAATGACAATAACCTTGAAAGATGTTGCTCTCTTGCTTGGGCTCGCAATAGATGGAGAAGCCGTCATTGGTGAAATAGGTCACTCCCGCTTGATTTGTGAACGGCTTTTAGGGAAGGCCCCGCATGAACTAGATCACAAGGGGATGGTAAAACTTAGTTGGTTGAAGGAGATTTTTTCCCAATGCCCTGAGGATGCACCTGCTGAAGTGATTGAGCGCCATACTCGAGCTTATCTTCTATATCTTGTTGGGAGTACAATATTTGCTACAACTAGCGGCAACAAAGTGCCTCTAAAATACCTACCTTTGTTTGAGGACTTTGAAAAGGCGGGAGAGTATGCATGGGGTGCGGCAACTTTGGCATATTTGTATAAAGCAATGGGCAAAGCCTCCTTAAGATCTCAGAAAAGTACCACCAGTGGCAGTTTGACATTACTCCAAACTTGGAGCTACTATCACCTCAATATTGGGAGGCCAAAGCTCAACCAAAGCCCAAATGCTTTTCCTTTTGTACTTCAATGGAAAGGAAAGCCAAATTTTCCAAGAGAGAAAAATGACGCTGTATCCTATCGCAAGGCTTTGGACACATTACAATCATCTCATGTTGAGTGGCTTCCGTACAATGGTATGGAGGACAGCTCCCTTATTCCGAAAGATATAAGAAATAGTTTGACGTTAGGGACCTCAAAGACAATGTTAATATGTTTTGAAAAGGCAGAAAGGCACCTCCCAGATCGTTGCTTAAGGCAGTTTGGAATGCCTCAACCAATCCCAGAGGATGTGTTGCACTGGGAGAGAAAGATCCCTGTGGAAAAAGAGTTTTCAAATGGGAGGAGAAATGTAGGCGGGATAGACTTGTCTGGGAAAATGAAAACACTGCTCAAGGAATGGTTGGACCGCCATGAACATATTGTGAAAGGTGTGGATGGTGTAGATGAGACTAACTACATGCAGTGGTACCTGAATATTACTCGTAAGTTTGTAGGAAGGCCAACATCTCTTCCCTCTGAGTATCAAAACAAAATCGCTGCAATGAGGGAAATTGCAAGCATAGCAGATAAAATATGTACGCTTGGAATGGATAAACAAGATGAGATATTCCTTGGACAAATTCAAGAAATTGCTCATAAAAGTTTAATTCACCAAATTGAAGGCAACTTGAGGAAGACTACTGGGAAACGTAAGAGGAAGGATGCATCTTGATATTCTGAGGCAGTTGTCGAGGTTGATTACAGATTTATTGTCTTGGATTTTAAATTTTTACTGTGGCAGGGGTGCGATATTTAATGGACATAGGTGAGTAGAAATTGGAAACCTGATCTTCTTGCCAGAAAGAGGGACAAGAAGACACTTCCTTAGATAACCAGAGCCATAAGGTTATAGTTTGTACATGAATATTCTCCTTTTGTTATTATTTATACTATTTTATCTGTACCATCACGAAGTAGTTTTGGAAGGGATGTAATGTAACAGGTTATATTTGATGTGATAATTTTGACTGCCTTTATTTCATGGCTATTTGAATTTATGCTCACTGGAATTTAATGTTGGTTATGTGTCAAGTCTATTGTTTCAAAATTCAAAACTATGGTAAGAGATTGCATCGAAAAAGTTTGTGATTCTGCCAAAGGGCATGATTGGATCAGAAAATAGCACTGTTCACTACGGTGATGACTGAGTTGTATCCTTGAGCATTGGAGACAAAAGAATTACATGTTGGCATGTGTCCGCTCCTTATACAGAGAGACCTAACAAAATATATGTACATGACTATTACGAGACAAATACACCAGACCTCTAGTCTTTAAACGATTGATGCCACAACTAGGCAGTTGGAGAGGAAGAGAACAACGAGCCACAACGGAGAAGAAGACTAGAAAGATCGTCGGCAAACAAGACTGGAAGGCTCCCCTGAGAAAGACAGAGGCGCTCCATTCAAAAAGGTATTTTAAAATTTTTGCATTTCAATAATTTTTGAATGAAGGGTGATTTTTTTATGGGAAAATTGCAGAAACTCTCCGTATGTTATTTCAGTTTTGCAGTCCGTCTGATGTACTTTTTGCAAAAACTCGCGTTCCACCTTGTATTTTTTTGCAACGTTAGTATAATTTCGTTAAAATATATGGAAATCTTGAAATATTTTCGTAATTCAAAAATATTCCCACCACTTAGTATATAAAATTGTAAAAACTCTATATATTATTGCATTTTTGCATAGAGTCTCGTATACAATGCATTTTTTGCACAATCAAAATAATAGAAATAATACACATAAAATCAAAATATTAATTCTTATAAAAAAATAAATATGAAAATATATATTTTGGAAATATTCCACTTAACTCCCCTTAACTACAACGCAGACTCACTTAACTCCCCTTAAATTCAAAAATGTTTTGTGAAGTCCCCTATAAGTTTCAAAAAGTTTCACTTTACCTCTCTCTAAACTAGATCATTCTTTCTTTAAACTTCCAAGTTTTTGAAAATTGTTTTACATGCAACTGAGCTCATTTTTCATCAGGCATAAAGCAAGCCTTATGGACGGGCTGGGCCCATCTCCCCCAGTGTCATCACCGCCTCCGAAAATATTATAACGATTGCTAGTAATGTGATGTTGTTTTTTCAGTTAAGAACACTGAGAGGTGGTCACCGACTGCCAAGAAGTCTGCGGGCTTAAATCGTCACCCTCTGGGCGACAATTGGCCCAACTTAGTGGCTCCACCGACTTGAGGAAGACATTAAGTTGCCCATTCCAGGGTAACTTGCTACCCTCTGGCGGGGGTGGTAGTGATCGTGCATTAAGTTCTGGAACAGCCATACTGGTACGTGCTCAACGCAGTCACAATTAGTTCTTATGTTTAAGGCATCAGGTTACATGAATCTTTTGTAACTGTCATCGGAGGTTATGTGATTTAGCTGGTTAAACTTATGTATTAAATTCTACTTTTAGATGACGCCAGCAAATATTCGTTAATTTTCAATTGATCTTTGAATTCATGAGTTGTTCCACTTGTTCGTGATTTGATGAGCAACCAAGAAGAAATGTTTAGATTTTCCATCATTGATGCTGCAATCCAATTACACCTAATTACCACCTACAAAAATGGATATATATAGGCCCGTAGTCAAGTGAGAACTCACTCTATACGTGAGAAAATAAGAACTAATTGTGACTGTCAAATGAAATTTGATGACTTAAATTTTTGTTGACTCATTAATGGTAGCTGAACGTAATTATTCTCAACATACTATTTATTTTAGTCTTTTAATACAAATATAAAAGCATATTCATATTTTTATATGATTAAATCATTTAAGTATTTTTTTTATAAGTTATGACATCTAATCAAATTAATTATGCATTAATTTATTTCTTATTTCCTTATTGATGACTTCATTGTTTTTTTTCAAAACAAAAAGATTTCATTGTTTTTTTAGAAAGAAACGATTGCATTTTTAGGTTACTACAATTGCACAATTTTTTTTCTCTTTCATGATTTTTTATTTCGATTTCATAAATTTAATTTTATAATTACACGATTTACACACAAAAATTATTATTTCATGATTTATTTTATATGTTTTATTTCATGATATTATTTGTATGATTACATGATTTGCACAATTTCATGACTTTTTTTAAGAACACAATTTCATTATTTATTATTTCATTTTTTACAATTTCACAAAAAGTTTTGCTATATCATGATTTATTATTTCATTTTCTTACAATTTCATTTTTACGGTTGAACAATTTTACAATAATTTTTCATGATGTGGGGCTCATTGTTATGAACTTACTTTTCATTTATTCAATTACACGTTTCATTTCATCGATCATGTTTTCCTTTTTGCACATGAAACCGATGTCATGAAAATGAGAAAACACATGAAACCGATGAAATCAATCTAAAGATAATTAGGTTGTAGATTGAAATGGATACGCTGATTTTATAAAATAGGAGAGAATGAGTTAGAGTTTTATTTTTGGAATGAATTACATTAACATGTATACCCTTTTTATTTTTATTTCATTTATTTATCAATAAAATAACTGAAATAATCAAAATCATTGATTATTATCATCCTATAGATGGGAATAGTTCTTTTATTCTAGATGGTTTTTATTGGATCTCTTCCCCTATATATAGGGGAAGAGATCCAATAAAAAACATCTATATATATATATATATATATAGAGAGAGAGAGAGAGAGGTGCAATCCGGTGAGAACCTCTAGAGGTGCGACATGTAGCGCACACTAGCAGTGGAAGACGCGTGGTGCAGCCGCCGGAAAGATTTTTGGTCACTTTGGGTACTCAACGCTGGTTCCATCAGCTTCAGACGCCGCCGATAAGTCAGAATTCAGAAACTTGTCGCAAGAATCTCGCCCACGCGCCGCCTCCGCTGCCAACGTAAATCTGCGACTTTTCGGTCACTTTGGACTCTCACCACCGGTTCCATCATCTTTAGACGTCATCGATCTGACAGAACCTGGAAGCTCGTCGCGGGAATGTCTCCCACGCACCGCCACTCGCTGCCTCCGGACTCCGCCCGGCCCTCGTTACACCACTCCCCTGACAAGATAACACTTTTCCCTCTATATTATAGTATAGAATCCATCTTTCTTGCCACATGGCGCCCTCATATTGGTTCTCATAGTTCTCATACACGTTCTCGAATCACCGTATTAACATGTATGATTTTTTTTATTCAATTTATCTATCCAATGGTTTTGTTTTTAATTTAAAAGCTAATCTATTTTATTTTTAGTATAATTTGATATACCAAGCATTTTGTGTGTATAACGATACAAATTCCAAATTCCCATTCCCACGTTAAAACCAAGATTCAATAAAATAGTTTTTTTTGGGATCCAAATATTTATACTAGCTAACTTGAATAGCATGCTATTTGATCCCATGCTATTCGATGACAATTACGGGGTATGGGCGGTCAAAATGGAGATCTTAATGAAAGCCTTAGGCTATCCACAACAGAGTGCCTCCGTGGGAGTCTTCATGTCAGCTTTTGAGCTGCCACATCAGCACACCCACTCTCTGCAGGCACTCACTCTTTGGAGGCCACAACAGAGTGCCTCATGTTTATATTATTTAATTCAATTAATATTATTATTATATAATTAAATATTTCAACATTATTATTCATTTATAATTATAAAAAACAAACTACTTTATTATAACACGCATATGAAAATATTCTTTCGATTCGGTTGAAAATTCTTCAGGCTCCCGCAACACGACCTCTTCGTATTTCGGTTCTCCTTTCGTGTGCAAATATGAAAACATGAGAGATATATATAGAGACAATAAATATTAAATATACTCCATGAATATTTTTTATTTTTTTATTATTTTTTTATTAATAAACACATTGTATATTTATCAAAAATGGAAATATATATGGATACAATAAATATTTATTATATTTTAATTAATTATATAATTAGTTATAAAATTATACAACAAATATAATTAATTATATTAATTATAAAATTTGTATTTTTCTTCAAAGAAATCAATATTAATTATATTTTATGAATATATTTTATTATATATTTATAGACATATTATATATTTGGTAATATATATTTATAATTTAAAAAAAATTGCACATTACCTATTTAATACATTATTATATATTAAATTAGGGAGTCCCTCATTTCTCTCTCCTACCCTCTCTACCCACTCCTTCTCTTTCCATCCCTCCCTCTACATCACCCACTTTTGAAGAGACTCTCCATTGTGGCTGCCACATGGCAACATTGAGAGTCCCCACTTCTTGCCCACTCTCTTGTTGTGGATAGCCTTAGGGGTGTGGACTGCGATCGAAGCAAGAATCACCAAACACTCCATCTTCTTACTAGTTGATGATTGTTCACGTTTCATGTGGGGTGTTCTTGTTCCTTGAACTAAAGACTTTGACTGATGAGATATCTCAGAGCTCCCCAATCCACACAGCAAAATGGCAATGACGAGGAGTGAAGGGCAAGACACCATATGAAGCTTGGCATGGGAAGAAGCCAAAACTACACCACTTGCAGATGTTTGGCTATGAAGCATGATCAGAGGCGTATCGTTTTTACAATCTATGAACCAGGAAACTAATGATTAGTCGAGATGAAATTTTTGAAGAAACAAAATCTCTAAAGAAGAAGGGACGAATGGATCTCATCAATTTTCTGACAATTTGACTCATAACAATCTTGAAAACAGGGGATATTTGTATTGTGACTTTTGAATGGAGGCACGCTTCTATGGTTGAGAAAATTGATCAAAGCCTTTCGAAAATTATTCGGAAAACAAGAAACTCTCATCCAACTCACCTCAAGGAAAGACATTCCGAACATCCATGTGACAGATGGAAACACGAAACTCAAACTCCTATAAAGAATCTTGAGGTAGTTAATAAATATGAGGTATCAAGTTTTTCTTGCTATGAAAAGTTAACTCTATCTTCATGTGTTCTTGATAATTTGAATCAAGTGGATACAGAAAATAAGGGTGAAGCCCCTAAGGAGCTATCTAACCTCGTGTTATCTATAAAGTTGGCTGACAAGAATTTTAGACATCCAAGAGGTATTATGGGAGATGTTCTCAAGAGAAGGGTAACCTTTAAATTACTGATTTATTTTAATATGATTGATATCTTGCAGGATGCTAAAATTTCGCTCAATATGGTAATTCAATTCTAAATATTAGTAAAACATTACGGTATGTTCAACCGAGGATTTTAATGCCTAAAATTGATTATGATCATATTTCTGATAATGTTTTCACTGGTCCATATTTTTCTAGGAACCTTGGTTACTATAATATGGATGCTTGTGATTATTACTATCATAAGTATATTCAGATTCACGTGAATTCTAGCTCATTCGTTGTACTTTGTCTTGACTGTTCACGATTGCACATAAAGAGGAGGATACAACTGAAATTCAAGGTGCTTAGGCGGCCTCCTGATTAACATCTAAATCGTCGAGCTAACGACGTCAAACAAATGCAACTTTATCCTTGTACATTATTTTAAAAATTTTTGTTCTTTGAATTAAATAATAATGAAGGTATTATGTTATTTCTTTGTGGGGTTTGATTACTATCTCTTTATGTTTACCTTTATGTCTTTAGTTTTTGAAGTCCCGCACTGCCGCAGTCCGTGCTCTACCACGTCCTATGTCGGGGTTCGAGCCCGAGCTTCGTGGGGTGCTGTTGGTGTGGGAGTAGTTCTAGGGGGTGGGCAGGATTCAGGTTGGGCCGGGCCGTGTATGGCTCCTTTATGTTTGGATTTGTGTTGGATAATTTTATTTTCATGTATGCTTTTGAGTAATTTATTGTTTGCTTGCTTGCATGACTTGATTTATTTTATTTTAAAGCTATGTTTGGATATTTATTATTTAGTGCATGCCTTATTTTAATTTTAAATTGATGATAGAAATTTCTTAGAAAATTTTTCGTGAATTGGAATGAATGGCGCTTATGAGACAGTTTTCTTTGATGAAAAAATATTATTTATTGTAATTGATTGTATGATTTCATTTATTTGTTGTTCAAGCAGTTGTATGCCTAATAAGAAAAATTAAATTTTATATCTGATTGTGAAGTGCAAACAAGCTTGCAACTTTATCTAAGCATTTACATGTTTTTTGATTTCTTGAGATATCGAAAAATACCCATCTTTTTAATTTAAGTTACAGATAGCAAACCTCTATCTAATAGTATCCATTCTATTCCTTTGCTTTGCTTTGCATTCTAAAATATGGAGTTTTAAATCAACATTATTGAATGATTTACAGAAGCTCGGGGGTAGCCAGGTCACATCAATTCTAGAGTTGATTGCAATCGTTGAACGAACTATGTAATAGAGGTTCTCGTGCTGCTTTATGGAATAAACTGAGTCTAGAATTAGTTACAAATTTCTTTCGTGTCGAAATAAAATTGGAGATAAATGAATTGAGAGAAGAATATGTATACCTTCTTTGCTACTTTGAGCCAAATATTTTGCCTACTTGTGCTGACTTTTCCATGGTCATATATCAAGCCAAATAGCCTGCTTTTAATTAACCCACGTCATATTAGCCAATGTGCATTTTTCTGATCGTACTCCATTCTTTCTGCCATTGCATCATGACATGCTTGCTGTGAGAGTTTGAAGAAAATTTTGTATTGAGAAGCTCATACACTTTGGTAGAGTTTGTAAGGTTTCAAGAATATTTCTGTAATGCTCATTTTTTTATTTTAGGCGCTCGGGGCTGTTTTTGAAAAATAAATTGAAGGGAATAAAAGGATATATGACGTTTTGACATTTTTTAGGGTTTGTAGCTGAGTTTATCCTTGTATATATACACTCGGCTACAAACCCTAGAAAATGTCAAAACGTCAAAGCTCATGTAGAACCGTCGGATCTGAGACGCGTGTCCTTTTCTCCAACTCAATCTAGGTTCTTTAGCAACCGTGCGACACGTGGCAAGGTACAGGATGTTCTACAACATTGCACTTTATGTTTTTCTTCATGGCTTCAATTTTGTACAAGTCCAGCATGTTTTACGTCATCGCACTACATGTTCTACATGGTTCTACAACATTGCACTACATGTTTTACAATTTTGACATTTCTATTTGTTTGTAGCTGATATATATATTCCAAAACAAATTTAAAGCAGAAATTCCGAGTACAAAGAGAGCATTGTTGGTACTTGCAGTTGTTGTGAAACTCGAGGAAAAAGGCTAAGTCTAATAGACCAAAAATCGGGTTTGTGAGTTGTGAAATTTCACATGAGTTGATTCTAAATTCTAGTGGAATACTCGTCCTTGAGTATTTGGGAAAAGTAAGGAGAGACAATCGGTGATGATGCACTATTACGAGTTTCTTTTGATTACCCTTTCACACATTTAACCCGAGTCAACATTACAAGCCACTAAATTCATACAAATAGATTCACTCGATCCATTTGGTCTCCTACGATTAGTGGAGAAGGTGTTTCAAAGTTAGCATATGAATCTCTAACAATGTTATAAAGTAGGGGTAGTGGCCAAAGCAAACGTCGTTTATAGCTGAAATTAAAGGTATTTTATTTAAAATTTCTTATCATGCATGCACCTATTTGAGCTTTGCATATTTCAGTCTCTGCTACCATTTATTCTATTTAATATTCTTGAGGAACTTATACTATCTTGAAGGTTGTTTCATTTTTTTCAACTAATTTTCGGAACACTATTCCCTTGTCTGTATCTCTTTTGCTCATGTAGCGAATTTGTGAGTAGTCTGTTCTGAAAACTCTCAGGAGATACTAAACTTCTCTTTTGCTCTTGTTTATTTATGTTTCTCGTTGTTTTTCTCTGGGAGAGAAAAGTTCTATTGTGAGGTGTTGATCAGGATATTTTAGACCACCTTTTCAATACCCAATTCTCACACTTTTACATTATTTTCGACCCATTTGGGTACTATTCACCCTCAGTTTGTCTATTTTGTGCTTTATGGGTACTCTAAGTGGTTTAGGCAAATTTCGGGCAAATTTTGGTACTTTTTCGTGCTTACCCTGTGAGCAAGGGCCATAGCCCCGTGGCTCCCATGGGTCATCCCGTGGCCAGTGATCATGACCTCAAAGACCAAATTTCGCAGCCCTACCAGGGTCTCCACCGTGGCCGAGGGCCACAATTCATGTCCCTCCCGTGGCGAAGCGAGGGGACACTCCCCGTGATGAAGACACGCCCTATGGCCACTCCCCCACTTCGGAACGTACAGTGTCGTGACCGGAGTTTGGGCATGAGGATTCTGACCATGGCCAAGTGTCACGGTCTGTGGCAACCCCATGGCCAACGCATCACTGAACGCACGAGCCTTGTGGACGAATTGTGGAGCAAGGAAAAGGAGGCACTAAGTAGCCACAGTCCGTGGCCCTCGAAAATCTCCACTTATAAAAGGCCTCGACACATTTGAGAAAAAGATCACTTTTTTACTTAATTTAAGAAGTAGATTAAATCTCATTTTGCGTTCGAAAGTTCCCAAAAGAGTTAGAAGCAATTTGAAGAAGGATCAGAAAGCTACAATCCTCCCTCATGTATTGAGTTCTCAATTGGGTTTTACCTTTCTATTCATTCTCTATTGTATCAATTTTTCCCAAATATTTATTTTGTGTTTACGTAATTACTTTGAAATTGAATTAAGGGATAATTCATGTTCACTACGATGAACTATAACACATTTGCATGTCACTACGGTGTACTTATTAACGTGTCACTTCAATACGGGGAACTATTTTTATGTATCATTTTACCCTAACGCTGTTAAGAACAGATGGAAAATGTATTATTTAACTTTCAAATTTTATTAAATGTCTAAAATACCCATGTATTTAAAAAACTAAAAATTAAAAAATTATTATTTTTTAAACTTTTTTTGAAATTTTTTTTTGTGGAATAACTAATATAAACTTATTTGAATATTTTTTTATTATTTAAAAAATATTAAAAATAAAAAAAACGTTGTTCAAATTCGTTTTTTTGTTTTAATGTTTTTTCCGAATTTTTTTTATAAAAAATAATAATATTGAAATTAGTTTTAATTATTTATTTCATGAAAATATTTTTTTGAAAAAGCTAAAAAATATAATTTTTAATTCATTTTAAAATTCGAATACAAGGGCAATATGGATATTTCATATCAAAATTAAATTTGTTAGAATCAGTGACAGTTAAATAAAGTTTCTCGTATTGAAGTGACACGTTAATAACTACCGTAGTGACGTGTATATGTGTCATAGTGAACACGAATTATCCCTTGAATTAATTATACCATATGGTTTATTTTAGCTTGTGAATTTATCATATATTGAATTGTTGCAACCAGTTTATATATGTATGAATTAATATATTTCCAGTATGTTAATTAATTTTACACTTTTGAACATGTTTCGCTAGTTCATTTAGGGATTGAGTTTTCGAATCAAGAATGATAATTAAGAGATTTTAGTTAAATAATTTATATGCTTGCAACGCCGAGTATGGCATTTTCATTTGAATTTGCACTTAATGTTTCGTTCCCTTAATTGCGAATAGATTGATTAAGTTTACTATTATCACTAGGGAGGGGAGTTAGTAAATGAAAATGATTAATGAAAGTCGGGTTTAAATCCTTACTAGGGGTAGGTGGGTTAACACGGTAGTAATAGCCATTGGTTCTCAAAACCGAAAGTTAGAAGAACTCACAGAACTTAATGCTTTTCGATCGGTTAAATCATGACTAGAACTTTTTATTCACCCGGGAGGGGGTTCTAGACGGGTTAGGAGTTCTCATTACCGCCCTATGGTAGAAACACAATCAATCATGTTTATTAATTAGTTTTTCTTTCTTTAATTTATTACTCAGGATTTGTTGCCTCAACCTGTTTACTCAATTATAGATTTATAAATTTATTTTTATAATTTTATGTGTTTCCATTACCGTCCCGATCTACACCAAAACTTCGATCAACCGAGATTAGTTATAAAATTAAATTCGAGTGATTAAAATTGAATAATTAATTGTCTTTTAATTTGGGTCGATAAACTCGAGTCGTTATCTTACTTATTTATATTACTTGTGACTGGTACACCGAGAGTCCGATATTCAGTACACTTTTAGTGAGTTGAATTTTGGGCGCATCATAATAGTGTCAAACCACAAGGCCCGACTAGTTGCTATAAGATATGCCCATAGAAATGGGATAGACTACGATGAAGTATTCACTCTTGAGTCTCTGATGGAAACAATCATATTTGTCCTCGCAATTGCAGCACAAAAGGGATGGGAAGCAAACCACATGGACGTAATATATATATATATATGTGTGTGTGTGTGTGTTCCTAAATGGAGAACTAGAAGAAGTGTATGTAAAGCAACCAGCAGGCTTTGAAGACAACCAAGCTCTAGCATATCTTGAAACTCAAAAGGTAATTGTATAGGCTGAAGCAGTCTCCTAGGGCATGAAATTTAAAGCTAGATGAAAGTCTAAAGGCACCTAGTTTTCAGAAAAGTGTACTTGAGCATGATTTCTATGTCAAGCGTCCACAACTCATAGTCAGCGTGTATGTAGATGATTGTATTATAACTGACGCAGATCTAAGGAAGATGACAAAGTTCAAAACGCAAATGAAGGAGATGTTCAAGAAGAGTGACCTCGGACGTCTCACCTAATATCTAGGGATCGAAGTGTTGGGCCTATATTAAATAAGTAGAGGCCCAAAACCCATGTAGTTAGTATCCTACATGGAAAAGGAAACCCGAATTGCTTGCCTATAAATAGGAGGCAATAGAGAGAAGGAAATAAGAACAATTCAAGAGAGAAATAGAGTGAAATTCGTGCAGAATTTTTTGCTACTTTCTGGGCCGACCAGCAAGGTTCTTGAGTCCGATCGGAGGTCGATCCACCGTTGGATCGTGCTGATTTTTGGACAGGGTGTTCAGAAGACGTGGTACTACGTTCTAACCGTTGGAATTTGCGTTTGGAGGTCCGAGTGATTTGACACAATTTTCTGATCGTGCACCATCGATTCGGTAAAGTTTCTCTTCTCTTTCTTGTAATTGTGGTTTGAGCCAAGATTGGTTAATGTTGAGATATTGTGATCCTCTAATTGTATTTAGAGAGAACTCGTTGTACCCATTATATTGATAGTGGAGATTAAGCGGCCTCGAGGGTCCCGTGGTTTTTCCTCTCTCGCCTTGAGGAGGTTTTCCACGCTAAAATTGTGCGTGCCTATTGTGTTCTTGTTTGTTATATTTTATTAGCTTGCTTGATTTGCTCTGCTTGATAGATTCCTACGAGATTTGCACAGGTGGGGAGAATTATTTAATTCCGCTGCATCTAATTATTCTATTAGATTCGTTTTTCTCCCAACAAAGTGGTATCAGAGGCTGGTTATTTAATCGGTATCCTGTGTTAAATAATGGAAGCTAATACAAGCAGAATGGTTAGTCTGAATGGTTCAAATTATCATGTCTGGAAAGGGAAGATGGAAGATCTTCTTTATGTGAAGGATTATTATCTGCCGGTTTTCAGTGAAGTCAAGCCTGAAACCAAATCTGATGGTGAATGGAATTTATTGCATCGTCAAGTATGTGGCTATATTAGATAGTGGGTGGATGATAATGTTTTGAATCATGTCAGTGGAGAGACACATGCACGCAGTTTATGGAGCAAGCTTGAGCAGTTATATGCTCGAAAGACTGGTAATAATAAGTTGTTCTTGATAAAGCAGATGATGAGTTTGAAGTATCATGATGGGGCTCCGTTGACAGATCATCTTAATGTTTTTCAAGGAATTATTAATCAACTTGTAGGAATGGGTATCAAGTTCGATGATAAGGTGCAGGGTTTGTGGCTTCTAGGTACATTACCGGACTCGTGGGAGACGTTCAAGACGTCTTTATCTAACTCAGCTCCAGATGGTGTTATCACCATGGATTTGGCTAAGGGGAGTGCTCTGAATGAAGAGATGAGGAGAAAGTCACAAGGTTCCTCTTTGCACTCAGAAGTCTTAGTGACAGAACAAAGAGGAAGGAGTAAGAGCAGAGGTCCAAAGGGTAGAGACAGAAGCAAGAGTAAGAACAGGTATACCAATGCAGAGTGCTATCACTGTGGTCTAAAGGGGCATATTAAAAAGTATTGCCGAAAGCTCAAGAGAGACAACCAACATGACAAAGAGAAAGAAAAGAAGGCAAGTCATGACGATGATGTTGCTACTATTACTGAAGAGTTTCTTCTCTTGTGTGATGAAGAAGATGTTAACTTGGCTTGTGATGAGACCAGTTGGGTAGTAGATAGCGGTGCCTCCATTCATGCTACAAGTCGAAAAGATCTCTTTTCATCTTATACATCTGGTGATTATGGCAATGTTAAGATGGGAAATCGAGGCATGTCAAAAGCTATTGGCAAAGGAGACGTGCGTTTGGAGACGAAAAATGGTACAACTCTTATTATGAAAAATGTTAAGCATATTCCTAACATTCGTTTGAGTTTGATATCAGTAGGCAAGCTAGATGATGAAGGTTTTCATCATACCTTTGGTGGTGGTTCATGGAAGCTCACTAAAGGTGTTATGGTCGTGGCTAGAGGTGAAAAGTGTGCTTCGTTGTACGTGACACAAGCTAGAGTTTGTGGTGGCATTATTAATGCAGTCGAGAAAGAGAGTACAACTGAATTGTGGCATAAGAGACTTAGTCACATGAGCGAGAAGGGAATGATGGTTTTGGGAAAGAAGAACCTCTTACCGGGAATGAAAGGTGAACCGTTAGAGAAGTGTGAGCATTGCTTGGCCGACAAGCAAACTAGAGTATCTTTCAAATCATCCCCTCTCTCGAGAAAGCCAGAGATGCTTGATTTAGTATACTCTGATGTTTGTGGTCCTATGAAATCCAAGACGCTTGGAGGTGGTCTCTATTTTATGACTTTTATAGATGATCATTCAAGGAAAGTGTGGGCCTATATCTTGAAGACTAAAGATCAAGTGTGTGGTGTCTTCAAGCAGTTTCATGCCCTAGTTGAGAGACAAACTGGGAAGAAGTTAAAGTGCATGCGAACCGATAATGGAGGTGAGTATTGTGGTTCTTTTGATGATTATTGCAAGGATCAAGGCATTCGACATCAATGGACGCCTCCAAAGACGCCTCAGCTAAATGGGTTAGCTGAGAGGATGAATAGAACGCTTATTGAAAGGACGAGATGTTTACTTTCACAAGCACGGTTACCAAGATGCTTTTGGGGTGAGGCGTTAAATACAGTGGTTCATGTATTGAATCTCACACCGTGTGTGCCTCTTGAGTTTGATGTTCCAAATGGAGTTTGGACAGGTAAAGATGTCTCCTACAATCACTTAAAGGTATTTGGATGCAAGGTATTTGTGCATATTCCAAAGGATGAAAGATCTAAGCTTGATATGAAGACTAGACCGTGCATATTCATCGGTTATGGCGAGGATGAGTTTGGGTACAGATTTTATGATCCGGTGCAGAAGAAACTTATCAGAAGCCGCGATGTGGTATTTATGGAGAATCATGACATCAAAGATATTGCGAAGTTTGAAGAAAGTGCTCCGCAATTTATAACTGACTTGATTGATTTTGATATAGTTCCTTCTACAGTTGTGCCAAGTCAAGTTGAAGATGAAGTTCGTGATGACCAACAGGGTGCAGGTGATGTTGATGCTCCTACAGATGTAGAGATGGATAATGAAGTTCATGAGCAGTTGCCAGTACCAGATGTTCCACCAGTTGTTCCACTCAGAAGATCTTCTAGAGATCGACAACCGTCTACAAGGTACTCGGCTGATGAATATGTGTTAGTATCTGACGGGGGGGAACCCGAAAGTTACAATGAAGCCCTTGATGATGAGAACAAGAAGGAGTGGGTTGAAGCCATGCAAGATGAGATGAAATCATTGCATGAGAATCATACTTATGAGTTGGTGAAGTTGCCGAAAGGCAAAAGAGCTTTGAAGAACAAGTGGGTTTACAGAGTGAAGCAAGAAGAAAATAATTCACGTCCCCGATACAAAGCTAGATTGGTTGTCAAGGGTTTCAGCCAGAGGAAAGGTATTGACTTTGATGAAATATTTTCTCCTGTTGTTAAGATGTCATCCATTCGGGTGGTTCTTGGTTTAGCAGCTAGCCTTGATTTGGAGGTTGAGCATATGGATGTGAAGATTGCATTTCTCCATGGTGACTTAGATAAGGAGATATATATGGAGTAGCCAGAGGGTTTCAAAGTAAAGGGAAAATAGGACTATGTGTACAAGCTTCAGAAAAGCTTGTATGGTTTGAAGCAAGCACCAAAGCAGTGGTACAAGAAGTTTGAGTCAGGCATGGGTGAGCAAGGCTACCAAAAGACGAAATCTGACCACTATGTTTTTGTGCAGAAATTCTCTGATGATGATTTTATCATACTATTGCTATATGTTGATGATATGCTGATTGTTGGCAAGAATGTCTCTAGAGTTGAGAGATTGAAGAAACAGTTGAGTCAGGTTTTTTCAATGAAGGACTTAGGTCCTGCGAAGACTATTCTTGGCATCCGAATTACTCGCGATAGAGTTGCGAAGAAGTTGCATATGTCACAAAAGCGATATATTGAAAAGGTGTTGCAAAGGTTCAATATGGACAAGGCTAAAGTGGTGAGCTCTCCTCTTGCTACTCACTTTAAGCTAAACACACGACATAGCCCTTCTACGGAGAAGGAGATGGACGACATGGATAGAGTTCCGTATGCCTCAGCAGTAGGAAGTTTGATGTACGCAATGGTGTGTACAAGGCCTGACATAGCTCATGCAGTTGGTGTTGTGAGCCGTTTTCTGTCAAATCCGGGTAGAGAGCATTGGGATGCAGTCAAATGGATTATGAGATATCTCCGAGGTACCTCTAATTACAGACTTACTTTTGGAAGTGGAGAACCAGTGTTGGTTAGCTACTCTGATTCAGATATGGCAGGAGATGTTGACAGCAGAAAATCCACCTCAGGCTATTTAATGACATTTGCAGGTGGAGCAGTTTCTTGGCAGTCAAGGCTACAAAAGTGTGTTGCACTTTCTTCTACAGAAGCTGAATATATCGCAACAACTGAAGCATGTAAAGAGTTGTTGTGGATGAAGAGATTCATAGGGGAGCTCGGTTTCAAGCAGCAGCGCTATGTGGTATACTGTGATAACCAAAGCGCGATTCACTTGAGTAAGAATTCTACGTTTCATGCAAAGTCGAAACATATTGATGTGAGATACCATTGGCTTAGAGATGCACTTGAAGACAAGTTGTTTGAGATTGAGAAAATTCACACAGATGATAATGGTTCCGATATGTTCACGAAGGCCTTACCAAGGGAGAAGCTTGATGTTTGTCGTAAGATCGCCGGGATGGCGATGCCCTCCACTTAGTTGAATAAGGGGGAGATTTGTTGGGCCTATATTAAATAAGTGGAGGCCCAAAACCCATGTAGTTAGTATCCTACATGGAAAAGGAAACCCGAATTGCTTGCCTATAAATAGGAGGCAATAGAGAGAAGGAAATAAGAACAATTCAAGAGAGAAATAGAGTGAAATTCGTGCAGAATTTTCTGCTACTTTCTGGGCCGACCAGCAAGGTTCTTGAGTCCGATCGGAGGTTGATCCACCGTTGGATTGTGCTGATTTGTGGACAGGGTGTTCGGAAGACGTGGTACTACGTTCTGACCGTTGGAATTTGCGTTTGGAGGTCCGAGTGATTTGATACGATTTTCTGATCGTGCACCATCGATTCGGTAAAGTTTCTCTACTCTTTCTTGTAATTGTGGTTTGAGTCAAGATTGGTTAATCTTGAGCTATTGTGATCCTCTAATTGTATTTAGAGAGAACTCGTTGTACCCATTATATTGATAGTGGAGATTAAGCGGCCTCGAGGGTTCCGTGGTTTTTCCTCTCTCGCCTTGAGGAGGTTTTCCACGCTAAAATTGTGCGTGCCTATTGTGTTCTTGCTTGCTATATTTTATTAGCTTGCTTGATTTGCTCTGCTTGATAGATTCCTACGAGATTTGCACAGGTGGGGAGAATTATTTAATTCCGCTGCATCTAATTATTCTATTAGATTCGTTTTTCTCCCAACACGAAGAGCATCAAGATAGTACTGGGGTCACAATATGTCAATAAAATTATGCTAAAAATCATATCAATCCATGAAGAGTACCCATATGGAGCACAGACTAAGTCTAAATTTAGATGATGGAGGTTGTCGATGCCACAAAATATCATAGTATAGTAGGAAGGCTGAGATATCTCGTTAATACAAGACCATATCTGGCCTTTTCTTTGAGTTTCGTAAGCATATTCATGGAGAAACCCAGGGAGCCACATCTTGCAGCAGTAAGGCACATCCTCAGATATGTAAAAGGAACATTAGAGAAGCGAAACTGATGATCAGTTATAGCGACAACGGCCATGCCGGAGACGGTGGGGATCAAAGCACCATCGGAGTTGTGTTCTTTCTTGGGGAAAACATAAAATAACATGGACGTGTCGCTATATCATGACCGGGGCAAACACATTGACACACAGTACCACTATATCCGAGAATGTGTCAAGAACAAGAAGGTTGAGAACAAACATGTAGGGTCCGATTAGTAAAAGGCACATGTACTAACAAAAGCTCTCTAAAAATTAGAGAATTACAGATTCAAGATTAGGAGGGTGATTATTATGGTACTCTTGTGTCAGCATGGGAGGAGTTACTACAAGTGGCAAGCATGGTGGGACAGTTTCATTTTTTAAATTCAATAAGACGTAAGGGGTGTTCATGGTGCCCTAACCGAATCGAACCAATCAATTCAGTTTTTCAGGTTTAAGAACCGATGACCGAACCGATGGCTGGCCGGTCGGTTCGGTTATAACCGACCAAACAGTCATTTCGATTCGGTCGGTTTGGTCAGTGACCGACTGCTTAAATAGGCCTCACTTTGGGCCTTCTCGGCCCAACATAGACAGACACTTTTTGGGCTATTTGACCCAATTCAGACAAAACAAATACATTTTTTTTGTCTTTCACATTCATATCATACTTCATACATACATTACAAATTTGAAAATGTAAGAACCTAATCTAAACCAAGCATCAACATGCATCAACATTGTACGAATCAAATAATATGAATGTCCATGTCCAAGTTCTAACAGTCCAAAATGGCCAACAGTAACACAGTGGCATAATAAGTTTAGCAACATAAGTAAACAAGTTAAGTAGAATTGGCCAACACAGTGGCAAAAAAATTAGGCAACTTTTCCATTCCAACAGCAGCCAGCAAGAGCCAAGAGCAATTATATTTCCTGAAATTTAAAAGAAAAACAATGAAATAAAATAGATTAAACGAGAGAAAAAAACGGTAGCATAATAGGCATAACATACACAAAAACATGTTCATTAACAAGGCCATATAAATAGCAAGACAGATCAATACTTAGATTGGAACAACCTCTAAAACAGTAGGATCATCAAATGCTTGAAATAACAAAAACATATTATAAGTTTCTTCAGTTTCGGTTCGGGTCGGTTTCTTCGGTTTCTGCACACATGTAGTCTGCCAATAGTTTAAATTCTGAAATTTATATTTTAAGTTTTTTTCATCATGTACGTTTTTTATTTGTTTCTTTATATTGGAATGAAAATCTCAGCAAATCAACAGATACTACATATTGAGTTATAATGTTCTTACGTTTAAAAAGTATTCTTATTACATAATGATAATGATTGAGATAATGAATTTTACTTTGATATATTTTCTTCTGGAACTGAAATTAAAATCAAAATGAGGGGTTAAAAGGATGTAGATTAATGCGACCATAAGTAGAAATAGAAATAAGAAAAAGGAAAAGGAAAATAGTCCAATAAATGTG
Organism: Geranium rotundifolium; assembly: GCA_963920655.1. Classification (NCBI taxonomy): domain Eukaryota; kingdom Viridiplantae; phylum Streptophyta; class Magnoliopsida; order Geraniales; family Geraniaceae; genus Geranium; species Geranium rotundifolium. The sequence continues at coordinate 18,616,231 of OY987321.1, forward strand.
GCCAATTTCTTGGTACTAGTGTAAAAAGTATCCATTGAAAATTTAGTAACTAGAAAAGGTTGAAAGTTTAGCAGAAACGTGGAGATGGTAGAAAGTTTCTCTCCCCCCAAAAGCTCTCTAATGCTAAAAATTGATCCCCTCTCCCAAACTTGCTCGCTACAAATACAATCTTCATTTCACATCCTTACAACACAAACTGACCCTCTCTTCTTATTTTGACAAACCGCATTTCTGTTTATTTCACTGCTTCAAGGTATGTTCTTTCTTCGATTTCACTCTTCAATGCTCCATCAAAAGCATTAATTATGTGCCCCAAAAGAAACCCATTTGACTTGAGCTCACTCTCTCATCATGAATGAAATTGCTCATAAATTTGCTTTTAGGAATTTTAAGAATGACTATAATATATAATTTGATTGTGGTTGAAGATGGGTGATGGAACCGATAGTCCAAATCGGCCAAAATTGAATCAAAGGATCCTTTCATCATTGTCAAGGAGATCAGTTGCTGCACATCCCTGGCACGATCTCGATGCTGGTGGTACGTACGCAAACAACATTCAAGATTTGTTTGAGATTGATTCATATTTCTTACATCATACAAACTAAGCACTTATTATTTTGTTTGCAGGTCCTGATGCACCCACCATTGTCAATGTTGTATGTCTACATTCCATCCTTGTTCACTCAATAGCTTTAATTAGAGCAGTTTAATGAATAATTTTGTATGGTGGCCCAGGTGATTGAGATTACAAAGGGAAGCAAGGTCAAATATGAGCTCGACAAAAAGACAGGAATGATCAAGGTATAAACAAATTCAAAACATATATTATATTTCACAACATATTCTTTTGATATTAATTAATGTGTAGGTTGATCGTGTTCTCTACTCTTCCGTGGTGTATCCTCATAACTATGGTTTCATCCCTCGCACCCTCTGCGAAGACAATGATCCAATGGATGTGTTGGTTCTGATGCAGGTGATTAATGTTGTATACTGCTAGTGATTTGCTGTGAAGTTTATTTCCATTTCCATTTCCATTTTACATATATGTATGTATACTGATCGTTAGGAGCCGGTGATTCCTGGTTGTTACCTACGAGCGAGGTGCATTGGGCTGATGCCGATGATTGACCAGGGAGAGAAAGATGACAAGATCATTGCAGTGTGTGCTGATGATCCAGAGTACAAGCACTACACTGATATCAGTCAGCTTGCCCCTCATCGCCTCTCTGAGATCCGTCGCTTCTTTGAAGACTGTATCCTTCCTTTCTTCCTTATATTCCCTCTAATTCCTCTTAACTTATATATACAAATTGAGGATTTCTTAACATTGTTGTTCAGACAAGAAGAACGAGCACAAGGAGGTCGCGGTCAATGACTTCTTACCTTCAGACAGCGCAAAGAGTGCCATTCAGTACTCAATGCAAGTCTTTTCCACCAAAACTATGTCTTCTTGAATTGTATATATTGTGCAGCTGATTTGATTTCTTTTATCTGTAACAGGGATCTTTATGCAGAGTACATGCTGCAAACTCTCAAGCAATAGACACACACAAGCTACATCTATTTACTTCTAAATAATAACTCATACATGCCAAATACAATTACAGTTTTCATGGAAAACTCCATTTTCATTCATCTTTCTGTTTGGATACTTACTACCCTTGCTTCAAAGATGCTACAAGTCCAAGAAATGGACAATAACTGTATGTATAAAACCTAAATTCTTGATCGGAATTTTGGTGTAATTATATAATAATATATAGTGGATGTTGATAATATGTCATTCTTGTTGTCATACACAAGCTATTCACGAAGCAAAAGGTTTTCAAATTGCACAAAACCACCGTTAAATATATCGTTTATAGTAAAGGAAAAATGTCAAATCCATGCCCTTTAAAGTATACCATGTTTTACCTTTAACTAAACAAATGTTTCTTTCTTTGCAATCTCTTAAGTTATCAAAAGTTCTGAGTTACATTTTTTTTTGTACAAGACAATTTTGTCCTTGAATCATAAAAGTTCTATTTCAACTGACGTAAAAGTTCTATTTCATATATTATGCCAAATTTGGAAATTAGGCGTTGAGGATGTTTTGGACTTCATATACACAACTTATATTAGACTTAACAAAAGGTATCTTAAGTGTAACCAAAATAAAGTCGATGTAATTGTAACAAAAAATCATCTATATATTATAAAGAGTCTCTTTTGTATTCTCACAAACAATATAGTTTAACTTCACGCAAAAACTCCTGCCTATATTTTAATTCCATTGGGGGTTTTTTGGTCATTTGAAATTAATGTTTATACATATTCTTGATTATCAATAGTTTGAATGGATAAAAAATTGGGCATAAATATCATGCCCATAAAATTTGGTTGGTTTGGTTTAAACTAAAAATCAAATCACTTTCTAGTGGTTAAGATCCACCGGCAGGCGCGGCTACGGTGGCTCTGGGCGCGACAGTGGCAGCTCTCTCACACACTCAGGGACCTCGCTGATTGCGTCTGGAAATAAAGATAATGTTGAAGAAGGAAGAAGCCCTTATGGGCTTGCGTTATTAGGCCATGGTGGTGGGTCCCTTCCCCATCAACTTGGGCCTAATCAAGTACAACCCAATTGGTCCATTGATGGAAAACATACGTCAATCAATCAACAAAAGGAAATGGACCAGAGTTTGAATTCATTTTTGAGCCAACTCAGTGAGGCCCAAAAGACTCATTTTACGGATATCTTCGGGCAATATAATGCAACATCTAGAGCATCACTTTCTGGTACAACCATGGACACGAATCAAAACTCACCTGGTAATACTCTTTCCACGTGGGTCATCGACTCAGGGGCTACTAATCATATTACCCACGATAAAAATTTATTATTTAAATCTTGGAGTCCGACAAATCTATCACATGTTGAAATGCCTAATGGTGCACACGCTCGAGTTGATGTCGTTGGTCAAGTAAATCTTGATGCACAACTAAATCTTGAGCAAGTCCTTGTTGTACCGCGATTCTGCTTCAACTTAATGTCTGTCAGTAAAATCACTCGTGATCTAAATTGTGCATTAATTTTTTACTCTGGATGTTGTGCAATGCAGGATTTACTGTCGAGGAAGCTGATTGGAGTGGGTAGGATGCGGAACGGGCTGTACCACTGGGAGCCGACGTTGGCAGGAACGACATTATTGACTCAAGGGCATAGCGACTCCCAGTTATGGTATCGACGTTTGGGACATCTACCTATCAACCGTTTGTCTTTGATTTCCGACTTATCTTTAAAGTCCAATAAAGTCGAATTAGATGTTTGCGATGCTTGTTGTAGGGCAAGACATACTCGGTCGGTTTTTCCAGTCCGTAAGAATAAAACTGCACGTATTTTTGAGTTAATCCACTGTGATAATTGGGGCGCATACCATACGCCGTCAATCTCTGGATGCCATTTTTTTCAATCTATTGTTGATGATTATAGTAGGGCTACATGGGTTTACTTGATGAGGCAAAAGTCTGAAGTCCGAACTCATCTCCTCAACTTTTTTAAGTGGGTAACAGGACAATTCGGTGTTCAGGTCAAATGCTTGCGCACTGACGGAGGGCGCGAATTCAAGCACCACGACCTCGTAGACCACTATCATGCAACTGGCATGGAGTTCCAAACAAGTTGTGTTAGAACTCCACAACAAAATGGAGTAGTTGAGAGGAAACATCGTCATCTACTTGAAGTTGCTAGAGCACTCCGATTCCAAGCTGACCTCTCAACCCGATTTTGGGGAGAATGCGTCCTCACAGCAGCCTACCTAATCAACAGGATGCCACTCGCTGTCATTGAGAACAAGACACCTTTTGAAATGCTATATGGTCGAAAGCCAACCTATACACACTTACGCAGCTTCGGTTGTCTTTGCTACGTTCACCAGCAGACTCGCGATAAGTTTGCACCACGGTCTAAACCTGGATTATTTTTGGGATATCCAAGAGGACAGAAGGGCTATCGAATCTTCATTTTTGAAAAACAATCCATTGTGGTCTCGAGAGACGTCCAGTTTTGGGAGAATATTTTCCCTGGTGATAGATGCATGGATACAGACAACGAAGCACCATTGGAACCCGCGCTTGGCCCATCAGGCCAACCCTTTCTTGCCAACAATAACAATACAAATGATCTAGAAGAAACTTCGGATTTAAACTCAGAAGAAGTTGGTGCTCCACATGCAGTTGAAAGTCTGCCGCTACCTGCCAAACGTATTCGCACGACCTCTAAACGCCTCAGTGGTTACGATTACGCCCTTCCGCCCTCTATCGCCCCACAAGGCTCTACCCCTCCTTCAGCCAACTCCACGGTATATCCTATCTCCAACACTATTTGTTATGATAAATTTTCTCCGTCTCACACGGCTTTCCTATCGGTCATCTCCTTTGTGGATGAGCCACGTACTTTTCAACAGGCAACAAAACATAAACACTGGCAGAAAGCTATGAACCAAGAAATCATAGCACTTGAAGCTAATCAAACATGGAGTTTGACCACATTGCCCCCCGGAAAACGTGCCATAGACTCGAAATGGGTATATAAGGTGAAATATCGCCCTGACAGGAGTATTGAAAGATACAAGGCCCGTTTAGTTGCAAAGGGATACACACATATTGAGGGCATTGATTATAATGAAACGTTTGCTCCAGTCGCCAAGATGGTCACAGTCCGTTGCCTACTGGCTATTGCTGCTTTTCGCAATTGGCCCCTACACCAGCTTGACGTCAACAATGCCTTTCTACATGGAGATTTGGATGAAGAAGTATACATGAAGATTCCACAAGGCTTTCCTAAGCAGGGGGAGCACCATGTTCTCCGATTACACAAGTCACTCTACGGGTTGAAACAGGCATCCCGCAACTGGTATCATAAGTTCACAGAGTCTATCATGACCCTCGGTTACAAGTCCTCCGATGCGGATCACTCTCTCTTCACACTTACCACTCGTGGGTTGTTTGTTGTTGTCCTCATCTATGTCGATGATGTTATTATCACCGGTGATGATCCCATAAGCATCCAGAAACTGAAGAAGCACTTGAATGAGCAGTTCAAAATCAAGGATCTTGGCAAGTTGAAATATTTTCTTGGCCTCAAGGTTGCCCGATCAGCCACAGGAATCGTCCTCACTCAGCGAAAGTATGCACTTGACATTCTCTCAGACAGTGGGCTCACTGGTTGCAAGCCGGCATCCTTCCCACTTCCGCAACAACATCGTCTCTCATCCGAGTCTGGACCTTTATGTGAGGACAGTGGTATGTATCGGCGACTCGTTGGTCGCTTATTGTACTTAACCATCACTCGGCCAGATATTAGTTACGCTGTGCATATCTTAAGTCAATTCATGCATGCTCCACGACAACCTCATTTGGAGGCTGCGCTCCATGTACTTCGCTACCTAAAAGGTAGTCCTAGGCAAGGGATATTACTTCCCTCAAAAGGTCCCCTTTCTCTTTGGGCATACTGTGACGCAGACTGGGCAGGCTGTCCAGACAATCGCAAATCTACCACATGATACATCATTTTTCTTGGTGGTTCTCCTATCTCATGGCGATCTAAAAAGCAGACTGTGGTCTCATGTTCTTCCGCTGAGGCAGAATACAGAGCAATGGCTTACACCAGTCGGGAGATTGTTTGGTTGCGACACCTGCTTAGCGACCTACAAACTCCCCAACTCAGATCGATTCCTCTCTTTTGCGACAACCGTGCTGCCATCCATATTGCTTCAAACCCCGTTTTTCACGAGCGAACAAAGCACATAGAGATCGATTGCCACTTCGTGCGACAACAACTGCAGGCATCCGTTCTTCATCCCATGGCTATCTCCAGCAAATATCAGTTGGCTAACATATTCACAAAAGAACTTGGGCGGGACCACTTCCACAACCTTCTCTGCAAGTTGGGCATCTCCACCATTCACGCTCCAACTTGAGGGGGAGTATTGACGGTTCATATTCTCCATAATTAATTAAGTATTAATTCTTGTACCCTTTCATGTGCATCCAAGACCTTTGGTCTACTCTCAAATTTTATATAAATAGGAGCATCTTGAGATCAATAAAATCAAGCAAGAGTACACTATTCTTCTTCTATTCATTCCTCTCTACATTCTTTTCAAAGTGGTACAATTGCTACCATTATAAGAAGGATTATTGCATTCAATATTACAACAGTAGATGGAGATAAAGATGTTAGATCAAAGTAAAACAACCACAGTCCCTGCAAATTAACACACATATTTGGTTTCAGATAGTGCATAAGAGTCGTTAGTGTGTACTAAAATGTTTATGGATATAGAAACTTTTTGTCCCTTTCTGCATGGTCAGTATACACGGAAATGTTGCCATTTATCATGTACTTGCAAAAACTCTGCATGTATTATTTTACTTTTGTAGAAATTCTCGGTATACAATTTATTTTTGTTGTGCAAACTCACTGATCTATTTGTATTTTTTTTATTCTTTTTGTAATTTTTTTTCACTAGTTTCTATCAACTTATCGGAAAAATATCGAAGAAAAAACACATTTATCACTTACGGTGTATAGTTTGTGTTAATATAGAGTTAAACCACATATTGTGTCATTTTATAGTGATGTTTCTCTATAGAAATAGCTTGTAATGTAAAGTCTTGCATGAGTACATATTTGTGAATAGTCATGTGTCTTTGCTACACTATATTTCTTTAATGAATTAATACAAACTAGTGCAAAATGCATTGTATAATCCTGGCTCTTTTAAAAGTGTAATAATATATGAAGAGTTCTTGTAATTATGTATATGCTAAATAGTGAAAGTATTTCTGGATTATAATAATATTTTAAGATTATCCTCTATTTTATTAGAATCTTAAAAAATTATAAGAATAATCTCATTTACCACCTCCTAAAATGTGTCAAATCTCACTTGACACCCTTTAAAATTATTTTTTTCATATACACCCCCCCCCCCCCCTATTTTGTTAATTTATCTCACTTGTAATTTTTCATTAACTTCTGTTAAGGTCTGTTAAAAATGGACTAAAATGCCCCTAAATAGATTTTAAACTTTTAATTCATACCCTTTGACCTATCTCTCCGAATTCTCTCACCTCCTTGAACTTGAAGAACCAGCAGCCATGGATTAGGGTTTTGTTGATTTGGGGATCTTGAACCGGGCTCGCGCGGATGTGAGGAGTCGAGGTCGTAGTCGTGGCTGTCGACGATGGCTCCATGAACTCCGGCGACGGCGTGTTCAGAGCTCTCCTCTAGAACTTTGAAGCCAGATGTCATGATCTCAATTTCAAAGAAACAAGCCACGTCGTCGTTTTGGAAGGAATGGGAAGAATCAGAAACGACACTGTTTGAATTAATGGTTTGGCTTGGTGTGAAGGAATTTTATTGGTCAATTATGTGGCACGTGGCCTTGCTGGATTGGTCAGAGCCATATTCCTTATGGGTAAGCGTGGCATCGTCTTCTTCAACGAGAGTGGTCCCAAATTCGGCTATTATGCGCAGAAGACGTAGGTGGAGCTCGAGCAGGCTACGGATGGGTCGTGAAGTGTGGTATAAAAAGGGTAGAGATGGGGTATTAGGGTTTTATCTTGGAATTTATATTCATAGTTTTATCTAGAAATCTTAGGAGTAGGCTCTTGTAAGAATACCCAAATCGACTAACGATTTGGGTTTTGTTTCAATCAAAGTTCAAGTTTTAATTATGAAATCGGTTCTTCAGGACTCATTCATAACACCATACCGTGACAACAATCTGTAAATTTAGGTTTTAGAAATTTGAATTTTTCCAGATTTAAACTCGTTAATTTATGGGAAAATGTCAGCTGACTACCCCTAAAATTGACACATTTGCACCTGACTACCCCTAAAAAAATTTTTAACATTGTGGGTACCCTAAAATTTCAAAATTATCACCATTAGTACCCAAAGCTATTTCCGTCCATTTTTTTCAAAAATCTGTTAACTTTTGAGGTGAAAAGACCAAAATGCCCCTACAAGTGTTTTAAATTTTTAAATCATACCCTTCTACTCTCAATACTTCTTCTTCCTCCATACCACTCTTTCTCCTTCATCCATCTCTTTTCTTCATACAAAATAATTAAACTTCATTCTTCATTATTATGGTTGCTCCAAAATCAACCAATAAACACCCCACCCATTACTAACTTGGTATATTTATGTGATGAGTTTGGGTTAATTTGCAGATGAGGTGGTCGGAGGAGGGAGAGTCTGGCAGAGGAGGTGGTGGTCGGATCTGGTCGGAGGTGGTCGGAGCTGGGTGGAGCTGGTCGGAGGTGCGCGGAGGTGGTCAGATGAGGGGAGGGTCGAGGTGGTCGGAGGAGCTGGGCGGAGGAGGAGGTGGTCGAATATGGGCGGAGGTGGTCGGAGCTGGGTGGAGCTGGTTGGAGGTGCGCGGAGGTGGTTGGAGGTGGTCGGAGGAGGGGAGGGTCAAGGTGGTCGGAGGAGTTGGGCGGAACCTCCGACCACCTCCAACCACCTCCGCGCACCTCCGCCCACCTCCGACCAGCTCCACCCAGCTCCGACCACCTCCGCGCACCTCCGCCCACCTCCGACCAGCTCCACCCAGCTGGATGAGTTATTTTCACAAAAATATACAGAGGAGAGAGGGAGAGGATGTGAGAAAGAAGGGGAGAAAGAATAAGGGTATGATTTGAAAATTTAAAACACCTAAGGGGGCATTTTGGTCTTTTCACCTCAAAAGTTAACAGATTTTTGAAAAAAAATGGACGAAAATGGCTTTGGGTACTAACGGTGACAATTTTGAAATTTTAGGGTACCCACAATGTTAAAAAAAAATTTAGGGGTAGTCAGGTGCAAATGTGTCAATTTTAGGGGTAGTCAGCTGACATTTTCCCTTAATTTATTTTGGAAGGAGTAATTTGTCTATCCACACACTGATTCTCCGAATTCACGGTTTTGGCCTAACAATTTTGCAGTCAAATCTGAGTTTATTCTCGACGGATTTGACTGCAAAATTGCAAACAACTATGAGTTTATTTCGGCAGAGGAGCGGCGGCGGCGATCTCTAAGGTGCATTCCTGGACGACAGCGACTTCATCGGTGGCCGTCGTCGTCGATCTGAACAAAATTCACCCAGAGCCCTATCGATGCATCCCCTGCACTCGAGCCCTGTCGCAGGCCTCTTCCCAGAGCTCCGTCGAGAGAAGCCGGCGGTGCAAGAAAATATGTCTTTGCTATATAGAGAGGGATCTTACCAATTTGTTTGTCCTCTAGGTAGAAAAGTGTTTACTATGCAAGGAGATTAATGTTATTTACAATAATTGCAAAAATAATTCGTCCACTCTACACTATTATAATCTCTTATTCATATATTGTATTTGAAATACCTATTATTTTATTTTTCATTATCTCTTAATTAAAAAATACAGTTTAATGTCTTTCGATAATAAAGTTAAAACTCATCTCTATCGCCAAAAGATATTAGAGAAATAACGAAGAATTTATATAATTGCCTTCTATAAAATATATTTGATGAATAGAAAGATTGCATGAAACATCCATAACAAAAAACAAATCAATATATATATGTCACAATCTCTCGTGTAGGTTGTAGATATGGCTGCTGGTTTTTCAAATTCTAAGGAGGTGAGAGGATTTGGAGAGATAGGGTCAAAGGACATAAACTGAAAATTTAAAATTTATTTAGGGGCATTTTAGTCTTTCTAATATTTATTTCTAGCGGATTATAACGAAAGTTAATGAAAAATTACAAGTGAGAAAAATAATTTTAGAATGTGTTGGGTGAGATTTGACCCATTTTATTATCTCAAAAATATAAGACACACAAAGAGCACTTGTAATATAGCATAAGAGACAAAGAGCACTTGTAGTATATCAAATCGAAGCGAATCAGAAGATAAACAATTTTGAAAAATAATATTAATAATTAAATAATATTTATAATTACATAATATTAATTATTAATAATAATTAAACCAGTCAGATTTCAAATCATAAACATTAAGGTCATTTTGGTCTTTCCACATGCAAATTTTGTTAGATTTGCAAACTTGGAGTGCGAGAGATCAACAGATCGCTCCAGTCAAGAGGTTAAGAGGTCAAGTTTGGTGGCCACAGTGCCGAGCTTAATGTCGACAGAGGAGAGGAGACCGGCTGGACGGTGGACACGCAATTGAGCGAGCTCCACGATGAGGAGAGGCCAATATTTCACTAGATTTAATGGGTTTTGGTCCAGTGAGAGGTGTGCTTATGAGTGAACAAATGAGTTTTATGGTTGACTTGGGTTGAGAATAGGAAACATACAGCAAGGAAATTGTGGTCAACATTCTATACCTTTGTTTGGGAACTGATTAAGTAAATGAACTCCCACTCAAATGAGCTCCATGCCACTGCTCAACAAATTGAAAGAACATGCACTTAAAATTTTAATATTTTAATACCTTTGAATTTCACATAAATTGTTGAGCCAAAGATTGACGTGAGGAAGAGGAGTGAGAGATAGGAAGAGGGAAGAGAGAGGGTGAAGAAAAAGATGGGATGGTATAAGTTTGAAAATTAAAAGTATATGTAAAAGTATTTTAGTCATTTCACATGTCAAAAATGTTAAAAATTAATGGAATTGGACGGAAAGTGTAAAGTGCAAATTTTGCACATCCTAGGCGTAGTCAGCTAAAAAGAAAAATTTTAGGTGTACCCACCTGAAAAACAGCAAAACCTAAATATAGCCACCTGGAATTATTTCTTTTATTATTTTTCTTTCCTTGACTATATATAGATTACTAGGATAATATTCATCTTTCTACATCGTATTTTGTGATTAATTAGTTTAAATTGGAAATGCTAACTATCTTTGTATTTTCAAATATAATGGACATCATTCCTCATTTTTATAACCAAGAAAAAGTTTGCATTATTTTATTTTAATTATTAATAATTATTAAACCGGTCATATTTCAAACCATAAACATTAAGGTTATTTTGGTCTTTCCACGTGCAAATTCTGTTAGATTTAATAAATTAGGTACTTATCTGCAATTAATTAAACATGGGGTACCGGGAAAAACTTTTCAAACTTAGAGTATTGATTTGAAAATGAAGCAAATTTGAGATACTGACATGGAATTATCCTAATATGTAGATAACATGACACGGGACACTTTTTTTTGTAAAGTGTCAAACAACATGGCAGTTTTTTACAATTATCCCAAAAAATTAGTATGATGAACAACTCTAATATAAGGATGGATAAATTACAGGGGGAAATATGATGATCCCATCTCACTATGAATATTAACAGTTAAGATGATAGTACGTGTAAATAAAAACAGCAGAATGAATACGTGGAATTGTAGCTCCCCAAAACACACTTATCATGAAATTGTCCCAAAATGATGCAGTGTACGTGGTTAGGAAGAACTCTTTATCAAAATTCGTTAATTCTTGCGAATACCGAAAGTGATTTATTTGAGGGAAATCTCAATTTTTTTATCACCTCAATCTCGATTCCCTCTGAAAAAGGTAATGACGCCAATGCTTGATGACTTGGACAACTGCATAAAACTCAATATCATAGGTACTAAAGCGAAGTTTAGAACCCGATAGTTTCTCGCTAAAGTAAGCCACAAGACGGCCTGCTTGAATGAGGACAGCTCCAATACATGTTTTCGGAGCGTCGGAATGGAGTTCAAACAACTGTGAGAAATCAGGAAGTACTAAAATAGGGGTTGAGGTGAGCCAACGCTTAATCTCTAGAAAGGCAGCCTCCGCATCATCAGTCTAGTAGAGCTTAGTCCCTTTTATGCAATCTGTGATAGGAGCCATAACACCACTGAAATGAGGAATAAAACGTCGATAGAAGGAAGCCAAGTCGTGAAAACTACGAACCTCAGTGATAGAGGACGGTTGGGGCCACTGCTCGACGGCTAAGACCATACTAGGGTCAACTTTCAGTCCTTCGCGAGAAACCACATAACCGAGAAACTGGATTGAAGCAGATAAAAATGCGCACTTTGCGGTAGCAGTAAAGAACTTGTCACGTCGGAGAACCAGTAGTACCTCATGCAGATGGTCAAGATGAATTGTTTCGTTGGCGCTATAAATCAAGATGTCATCGAAATAAACGACCACGAACTTACCAATAAAAGGGCGAAGAGTTTGGTTCATCACACGCATAAAATTACTATGGGCATTGGATAGACCGAATGGCATAACGAGCCACTCATATAACCCTTCGCGAGTCTTGAAAGCAGTTTTCCACTCATCACCCATGCGAATAAGAATTTGGTGGTAACCGCTCTTAATATCTAGTTTACTAAACACATAAGCGCCACCCAATTGATCCAATAAGTCATCCAATTAGGGAATATGAAACTGATAGCGCACTGTAATCTTGTTGATAGCTCAACTGTCCACACACATACGCCACGAGCCATCCTTTTTTGGGGTAAGGAGTGCAGAGACAACGCAAGGGCTAAGGCTTTCGGGAATGTGTCCCTTAGCAAGCAATTCCTCTACTTGGTGACGTAACTCTTCATGTTCCTTGGGACTCATACGGTAATGAGGGCGATTAAGGAGAGAAGCACCCGGAACCAAGTCAATGTGATGTTGAATATCACGCAAAGGTGGCAATTCGCAGGGTAAAGTCTCAGGAAAGACATCTGCAAACTCATGTAGGAGAGGATGCACCGGAGCAGGCACATCGCTCTCTCTCGTAACCAGAGAACAGAATAGGAAAAAAACCATCCCAGATTCCTTCATGGCGGCCTGAAAAGGACGACGAGACAACAAGGTGGTAGGGGAAGGTGTGTGAGCTGTGGGAATAGCACTCCCTTTGGGTTTAGTCGGCATTAACACAATTTTTGTACCACGGAAAAAGAATAAATAGGTGTTAGCAGGACCGTCATGGAGAGCAGAGTTATCATATTGCCAAGGGCGACCAAGTAAGAGGTGACAGGCATCCATAGGAACCACATCACGATAAATCGCATCACGATAAGTAGGTCCAACAGAAAAATTAACAAGCACACGCTTGGAAACCGTAACATCCGTACCTTGGCTAAGCCATGTGAGACGATAAGGCTTAAGGTGAGGTTCAGTAGGTAGACCTAGCTTAGCAACCGCAACTTCAGAGGCTACGTTCTCACAATCCAGCATCAATAATGAAGGTGCAATCTTTCCCTGCTATGGTGCAGGTAGAATGAAACAAACTATTGCGTAGCCACTCATTCTCAGGAGCACGAGGTGTTAAAAGGATCGGCGGAGAACCAACATCGCCATATGTCGGGGCCGAATCTGTGAGAAGGACAAGTTCAGATTCAGTAGCCTTAATGAAAAGACCACGATTGGCAAATTTCGAGAGCCGACAATCTGTTTGGCGATGATCAACTTCACCGCAATTAAAACAGCTCAAACCACCACGTCCCTAAAGAGGGGGGAGGGGGGGGGCTGCAAAACCACACGCGGGTGGAGGGGTATGTTGGGCAGGAACAGGATGTGACGCAGACCATATACCACCAGTCGATTTTACTGGCTGTCGGAAGCTACATGTACCTCGCCTGGCTAGCTGCCTTTCAGCCTGGGATGCACGATGTTGTGCCTCTGCGACAGTTAATGGGTCAAACATATTCAGAATGTCCTGAAAATTGGAGACGCATGCAACCAATATAACGAGAAACTAACTGAAGAGTGGACTCTGTGAGATCAACACGAGCCAGACAGGAGTAGAAATCGGTGGAAAATTCATCCACAGAACGGGAACCCTGGCGAAGATTCTAGAAACGTTGATACAATTCCCGATCGAAATTATAGGGCAAAAACGCAGCCTTGAGGTGTTTCCTGAATTTAGCCCAATTCGAAATCTTCTCCTTACCAGTACGAACACGCATATGCTTCAATTGTTGCCACCAAGCTTGCGCACGACCTTCGAAACGGATCATCACAAGGGAAACACGACGTTCTTCTATAACCTCCTTGAAATTCATTATTTCTTCAACCTGTGATAGTCAATCTATAAACTCCTCTGGTTTAAGATTGTCATTGAATTATGGAATTTCCACCTTGAAACCCTGTTCCCAACGGTGGTTAGGGTTAGGGCGTTCGGGTGACCGATTCCGAAACCCGGCGAAAGGATTGTCGTCCGTGAGAGTATCATCATCACGACGATGCAATTCGTCCATTCGTTGGGTCAGTAATTCAACTTGCCGCCTCAAATCGTCGTTCTCACGTCGAAATGCAGCGTTTTCATGTCGTAACTCAGCTTGATCATCATCAGGACCTTGGGGCGCGGCTCGTTGTTGTCTACGGGGCGGCATACCTCGTTGTTATCAAAATTTGTTGATTCTTGCGAATACCGAAGATGATAAATTTGAGGGAAATCTCGATTTTTTATTAACTTCCAAAACTACTAAATAACATAAACGTATGACAGTGATTAAATAGTCAAAACCTAGTTGCAGAAAAAGATGTCAGAATATTTGTAAATAAATATAGAATAAATTAGTAGTAATTAGTTTATTTAGTAAATCAGTTAGTTATGCTATATTCAATTATTTATATTTAGTCAACCAATCCTATTTATGGCAATCTGTAACCCTGGCACTATAAATACCAAGTCTGCTAATGAGAAAGTATTCATTCCGCTAAATTATTCTTGCTCATATGGTATCAAAGCAGGTTAAGAGCCAAACACCTTTATAGGGTTTCCGCCAGTTCTAAATGGCAAAATCCAATACTACTACCACCGATTCAACCGGTGGATCTCTTCAATCCAGTGGGTCAAATCCCATCTCAAATCTCAACTCCTCTTAGAGTTATTCCATTACTTCTCATAAACTAAATGGGGGTAATTATATGGAATGGTCCCAATCGGTCAAGCTCTATATCCAGGGAAAAGGAAAGTTCGGGTATCTCTCCGGTACGACGGCCAGACCAAAAGATGGAGATGAAGGCTGCGAAAGGTGGGAAGCTGAAAATTCCATGATTATGTCGTGGCTGGTGAACTCAATGGAAACAAGTGTGGGACGAACATACTTATTCCTTCCATCAGCAATCGCAATCTGGACCGCCGTAAAGGAGACGTATTCTGACCTCAGAAATTCAGGCCAACTATTTGAAATCAAGAATCAGCTGAGAAAGCTAAAGTAAGGTGAAAAATCTGTTACTCAATACTACACAGATCTGAAAACCTTGTGGCGGGAATTCGATCTCTACTGTGACTACAAGTGGAGTTGTCCTGAAGACAGCGCTCTCTTCCAGAGGACGGTAGAGAAAGAAAGGGTCTTTGATTTTTTAGTGGGTCTAAACAAGGAGCTAGACAAAGTCAGAGGGAGAATACTCGGGCGAGAGCCACTTCCCAACACCAGGGAAGTATTTGCTGAGGTGCGGCGAGAAGAGAGTCGTCATTTGGTCATGCTTGGACCTCACACCAATGAAGCTGCATCTCCTCAACTTGACACGGCTGCCATGATGTCTTCACGGCCTAACAACCACCGATTCACAAACAAGACTGATCGACCAGTCTGTGACTATTGCAACAAGCCCGGACATGTGAAGGCAAAGTGCTGGAAGTTGCACGGTAGACCAGCAGACTACCAGCCCCCTCATCGATCAAAAGACAACAAAAGCGGCTATCAGGTTTCACAGGAAAAGAGCAACACCGAAACAGCTCCTGAGAAAACCTTTTTCAGCAAGGAAAACTTAGAGCAACTGTATCAACTATGGTCCTCGCATCAGTTATCCAACAATCCCTCATCCTCTCTAGCCCAAAAAGGTAACCTTAGAACAGCCTTAAGTGTCTCAACCAAAAATCTCAATCCTTGGATCTTAGATTCGGGAGCCACTGATCATATGACTGGATCCTCCTATTTGTTCAACTCATATTTCCCATGTTCTGGTCATGAAAAAATTAAACTTGCAGATGGATCTCTCTCAGCCATTGCAGGAAAAGGTTCTATTATCATTTCACCCTCCATCACCCTAAACAATGTTCTACATGTGCCCAAACTCGCATATAACCTTTTATATGTCCACAAAATAACCAGTGACTCTCATTGTCAACTCATTTTCTTGCCTTCTGGGTGTGATTTTCAGGACCTACGCTCGGGGAAGAAGATTGGCAATGCTAATGAAGAAGGGGGGCTGTACTATTTCAACTCAGAGATCTCGGGTAAACGAATTCAGAAACCTCAATCTTCTAGTTTTCTTTCGTTATCAGATGAAATAATGTTATGGCACTTTCGATTAGGTCATCCTAGTTTTGGGTATTTAAAACATTTGTTTCCTGTTTTATTCAAAAACAAAGCAATGGATTCCTTTCAGTGTGAAATATGTCAATTTGCTAAACATAAAAGATCAGTGTTTCCTGCTGTAAAATATATGCCTTCGAAATTTTTTTCACTCTTACATAGTGACTTGTGGGGTCCATCACGAATTAAAAACATTATAGGAACAAGATGATTCATCACTTTCATTGATGACCATACTAGAAACACATGGATCTATCTCTTAAAAGAAAAATCGGAGGTTGCGCATACTTTCAAAAAAATTTATACAATGATTGAAACTCAGTTCCAGACTAACATTCAAGTGTTACGAACAGATAATGGAAGAGAATATTTCAATACCATCCTAGGGAAATTTTTGACTGAAAAAGGCATCATCCATTATAGTTCTTGTGTCGATACACCTCAACAGAATGGAATTGCCGAAAGAAAAAATAGACATCTTCTTGAGGTTACCCGAGCTTTAATGTTTTCAATGCATGTACCAAAACGTTTTTGGGGAGAAGCGTTACTTACTGCTACTTTTCTAATTAATAGAATACCCAGCAAAGTATTAAGCTATCAAACTCCTATACAAATACTTCAAAATTATTTTCCAAAAAATAGATGTTTTACCACCTTACCTCCGAAAGTTTTTGGTTCCACCGTTTTCGTACACGTTCATGATCATAAAAGGAGTAAACTAGATCCGAGAGCAATTAAGTGCATCTTTCTTGGTTTTTCACCTACACAAAAAGGTTTTAAATGTTTTGACCATTGCTCGGGTAAACTCTACATTAGTATAGATGTCACATTTTTTGAAAACAAACCTTTTTACGAGAAAACTTCTCTTCAGGGGGAGAACACTAATGAAGATCAGTTTTGGGAATTAAGTGAAGTAAATGTTCTACCCAAAAACAGTATTGATTCAAATGAGAAAAGTGCGGACAATATTATTCCATCTTATAACGATATTGAAACTAACTTGAATAAGGACCAATCTACTGATTTCCGTGTTTGTTCGAGGTCTGATGAGCTTGAGCCCCCAGCATTGCCATCGTCACCCCTGAGCATTGGTCGAGGTACTGACTCTTCTCTCTTAAATACTCCTCATTTAAACACTGAACCAATAGAAGAAACAGAATCCTGTGAAAATGAGGAATCAGTAGAGTCTTCTCAGCCTCACAGAGAATTGTTCACTGAACCCATAGCCCTTAGAAAAGAAACAAGAACCTGCACAAAGTTTCCTCTGTATCCTCTTGCAAATTATGTCTCATATCAAAACCTGTCTCCCAGCTTTAGGGCTTTCACTACCCAAATAACTAATGATGAGGTACCTAGCTCTATACAGGAAGCTCTAAGTATTCCGAGGTGGAAAGACGCTGCCTTAGAAGAGATGAAGGCCCTTGAGAAGAATGAAACTTGGGAAGTAACTGCTCTACCGAAAGGTAAACATTTGGTGGGCTGCAAGTGGATATTCACTGTGAAGTACAATGCTGAGGGTCAAGTGGAAAGGTACAAATCTCGACTAGTAGCTCGAGGGTTCACTCAAACCTACGGTCTAGATTACGAGGAAACATTTGCTGATGTGCTTACAAAAGGCCTTTACAGAACAAAGTTCGAAGAGTTTCTATGCAAGTTGGGCATGATAGACATCTTTGCG
Organism: Geranium rotundifolium; assembly: GCA_963920655.1. Taxonomy (NCBI): domain Eukaryota; kingdom Viridiplantae; phylum Streptophyta; class Magnoliopsida; order Geraniales; family Geraniaceae; genus Geranium; species Geranium rotundifolium. The sequence continues at coordinate 18,634,175 of OY987321.1, forward strand.
CCAACTTGAGAGGGAGTGTCAGAATATTTATAAATAAATATAGAATAAATTAGTAGTAATTAATTTATTTAGTAAATCAATTAGTTATGTTATATTCAATTATTTATATTTAGTCAATCAATCCTATTTATGGCAATCTGTAACCCTGGCACTATAAATATCAAGTCTGCTAATGAGAAAGTATTCATTCCGCTAAACTATTCTTGCTCATAAAAAAATCCTAAACTCATTGGAAAAAGGAAATAAATTATAAAAATTGTCAAAAGTGCCCGGAACTTAGGAAATTGCGATTTTGACCCCCAAGATGACCTCGGATGGCCGAAATCCATCGTACTTCATAGCAAAGCCATGAGTTTTGCTCAGAATGTCGTCTCCGCCTAGAAAACACTAGTACTTTGTCGAAATCCGACAATTTCCTGATTTGCACTACATCACAAAGTAGCTGCGGACATTACATGATTTCACCTGCAACAATAGAACACATAAAAGAGTCACTTATTTGTGCAGATAAGTATGCTATGTCAAAAATGTGTTGAAAGTTGGCAGTGCCCTTGTGAGGGAGCTGGAGAGCCATGTTCCGGTCGAAGGCACGCCCAGAACCTTTATGGCATTACAGCAGGCCTTGCTAGGTGAGATGGGACTAAAAGGAGGTACTGAGGCTCTGCATGGTATCAGCTTGTCCTCCACAACCCTTGTCATTGGAAATTTGCAAAGGGATCAACATTTATAGGCAGAAAAGAAAATGGAGATCATACCTCCATCTGAACCCGAAATCACAAGAGCGATGCAAATTGAGTGCAGTTATATAACTCAAATGTTATTACTTGTATCAATTAGCTATTCCCTTCCTCCTCTATTTATTGCTGGTATGGATATTGGTCACAACCAACTTGCCTAAAACAGGACAATTCAAGAGTCCAACTGACAGGGAAATGTATAGAAAAGGTTCAATATTTCCTTCATTTCAAACTGAGAGCAGTAACTGTCTGTATCATTTCAACTATTTCAATTTCAAATGATTATGTTAGCATAGCATCTTCAAGAGAACAACAATGTATAGAGTTTGTAATGCAAGCCTTCAATGCCCTCTTTTTTTTCCCTTTAGATTGATCACAGCAAGCTCTTGTTCAACAAACTCTCCAGCGTGCATGGGAGGATATTTGCTGGCATCTGGGAGTTCAGCAAAGTGGCCTAAAGGCTTCAATATGGCATCCGATGCTATATGGGAAAACAGCTGTGTGCAAAAACAGGCAAACTCTTACCGAAATGCGACATCAATGACAATAAATTCGAGAAAACACCTATACAACAAAAATGCTTAATTTACTCACTGTTGAGGATACTCTCCACAAACTGCGATTTTGTTCTGATGCTAATTTAATCGCTTCTGTAGTCCTGTTAGTCACAATAACTTCATGCATGCCAGCGAGACAATCTCCTCCAGTCAACCATTCTATCTGCAAATGAATTATTGTAGAGATGATGTTTAAATAATATCGAAAATGTGTTTATATTTAGCTAATCAATGTTCAAATAGTTTTGGTGTGGAGAAAGTGTGCTTGCGCTGTCCAAGTCAATTCACCGGGAAACATCACAGATTGAATTGTTCCTCTAGTTTGATAACCACCACACATCCTCATTACTAAGAGCCTGGCATTAGGGTTCTGGATCACTCTTACCTGCTTCCCTGTCTGTATGAGGAGACATCCGACTGGAACCTTCACTGCAACCTTTTGCCCATTTCTTAGCCAAATATTAAGACCAGGAAATCGACTTCTGCCATGGATAGTCAGAAAGTTCAGGTCATAGTGATATCCTGCAAACACAGTACCCTCCTGCCCGTGACATTGAAGATCACTTCCAGTTGGAGCAAGAAGATGTGGTCCCTGAAATTTAAACAAGCCACGCATAAAAATAACAATAGCAAGGCACATGTAAAATAGCATCAATTTCAAATTAAACAGTTTGCAAATAAAAATTAAAAGGGTATAATTCACGCCTCAGCAAGAAAACCAAAAAAATATAGAACCCAGCTGAGTTCGAATGGTAACTTTACAAACTTTTTTACCTTTTACAAGTTCCTTGATAAAAAAAATGTCACTCTTAAGAAACTGTATGATTTAGCCAAAAACTAATAGAGGTGGGGGCCATCTATCATGTAGTATTAGCTGTGCTTACCCTATGTATGATGTATCTCATCCCAAAATGAAAAGGGAGACGAGATTAGTATTCCCTTCTCTGTTAGAAAAATATTTAAAGATAGATTTGTAAAGTTGCAATTACCATTCTATTTAATGTTCTTTTGTTGGATATCATAGTCATTATTTCTCGTTCATTTCAAATATCCACTTGATACTAGAATGGATGTCAATATGAGTAGCAGGCAGACAACGAGACACATGGATAGTACACACACTTATTAGCTGTAAGCATTTGTCACCTCACCTGCTTCATGAGAGAAGTGAATGCATTCTTTGGCAAGCCAAACCCAATTGCTGCCATTTCAGCAACAGCCTAAGAAACAAATTGCAATGCACAATTAAGTTAAATTTTAACCATCAAGCAGTGTGAAATAACTAAACATTCAGTCTGCAAATTTTGCATACAAATCATGCCAACAAACCTCTATTGCTGATATCATCTTATATCCCCAGGAATCCATAACGTCTTTCCATTCAGGAAACCCTTCAGGTATGACAGGCTCTGCATTAAGTTCCTTCATAACAGTGAAATGATTTAGAAAATGCAGATCAAAGCTAACTAAACGAGAAAATGAAAGACGGGGAAATGTGAAACCTGGAAGCGGGTATTCGGTGGGCGAGGGCCAACTCTCCACATGTATCGCCATTTCTTATCTGGACCATTGGGAGTTGTTGGCTGGAATTCTTTTGGCAGTTCTCTCAACTTCTCCTGCATTTCCCCATCAACCAGGCTTCTTGGAACTTCTACTCCTTCAGGTGTTACCCCAACCTGTCATATTGAAGTGAATTAGCCATTGTTTGAACTACTATCGCTTCACTAGAATACCCATTACTATAAAACCCACAAGTCATGTTTTTCAGCCTTTTGTTTCTCCTTCACCATTGAACATGTATCTAAACTCATTCCAGACATTTCTGAATAAAAATTAAATTTGATTGAATGAAAATAGCGTCAATAAGAAAAGGATAATAATATATAGTGAAGTGCCTTTTCCAGCTTTGTATAATCTTCAGGGAAAGTCTTTCATGCCCTAGAAAGAGTAACCATAATTGTATCATCATCTTCACCAAGGGACCCTTTTACCCAATCTTACTCAACGTCAATCCCATTGTCAATCATCCCCAACATGTCCCACCTGATTTTTACAGTTTTAACATGGTAAGAAAGCAAAGCCTAAAATTACATGTGCACTCAACGATTGAGACTTAACAGTGGAATCCAATGAAATTGGGCACACTCAAGCCGAAACAACAACACAACTTCAAAGCAAATTGAGACGATACACCACATCACAGTTCAAAGTTCAAACACACGAGAATCGACACCAAGCAGTACCCAATTGCCAGAAAATACAGGAAATGAAGAGACCTGATAATGCAAATTGGGGCGCTCCTGGCGGCGCTTGAAGTCTTGGGGTCGCTCGAAGTACCTCTCCATCATATCAATGAATCGATCGTTGTCCAGAGCGGGGCATCTGGGGTCCTTGACGACCAGAGCTCCGGTCTCCCTGAGGGTACGGCTCACCTCGCGGCACAAATCGGCGAGCCGCGGATCATCGAGTTTACCGGAAACCTCAGATGGGTTATCGCCGGCGATCTCAAGGTAGGGGGAGAGATCTATAACCGGCAGATCCATCCAGATTTGCGTTTGCGTTGCGTAGAAGAGAGAGAAACAAAGAAGAATAGAGCAAGTGGAGAAAAGGACGCCTTGTGATGGCGGGAGAGGGATTTCTTACAATGAGCCGCGCCGCATGTTAACTTATTTCCTCCTTGGCCATCTTTTGTCAAATCAATGGGGATTTCCTTATTTACACAATATTAATACTACCATTTTTATATAAAAAGAAAATAATTATTTTTCTAAATAATAAATGTATGAATTATTTGAAATATTTTAATTTGTTCCAAGTATTTTTCTTTCTGTTAATTTTTTAAAGAAAGTTACACAATTTTGTTCAAAATATCTCACTACTTACCTATGCAAGCATCAAGATTCCTACCCACAAGCTCTCCTGATAAAATATGTCTATTTAGATGTTAAATTTGTGTAAAAATATTGACAGATCTATTTGTGTTAAGGGTCCCCGAAATGTAACTGATCCAAACATTATGTAAATTCTAAATATATGTATTTAATTCAATATAAATAATTTTAATGGTGAAATTGGAATTGTTTAGAAAAACTAAAACAATGTTAGATGGTAAGGTAAAGTGGTATTGAACTAAAATAAGATCCATAGGTTAAATCAAAAAACAAACAACATGATAAATTGAAACATTTTGAATACTGTAGAGATTATTTTAAAATTTGTTTGTTATAAATGTTCTCTACTAGTTTCCTATTTTATTCTCGTATTCATGTCCGAGGAGGAAAGTTAGGCAACAAATCATCCTTATTAATTTTAACATTATATATTGCTTTAAATTGTCGACGAAAATAAGGAAACAGATCATCACTTAATATAACATTTTAATGTCAAATATGTATTTAGAAAAACAAAATAGAATCTCTGATTATCTATTTTACATTATATATTTTTATGAAATTTTAATAATATTTAATTCACATTACTAAGCTCAAATTTAGCATACCTCAAACTCACGGCATCCCTAAAACCCTATCTCCCTGCCACATTACTTATTACTCCATCATTAGCAAAAATTCATCCCTATCTATTCTCAATCCAGTCTTCAAAAATATTTTTATTTGTCTCATCAAATACTACTTTTTATTATTTTAATAATAAAATAATTACATATTTTATTTTATTCAATTTTCATAATTACAATTCTAATAAATTGTTATAAATATTATATATTCACAACATATTCAGATAAATTACTTAATCTACTCAAAATAAATAATATATAACAATAACAATTTTATTTATTAAAACATTGAAAATAACACGTGGAATAAAAACATAAAACATTACTAAATCTCCGAGTTAGCATACTCGTTCCACAAATGTTCAATTAATGCATTTCGAAGTTCAATGTGTGCGGTTTTATTCTTAATTTTTTTGTGTCAAGCAAGAAATTCTTCAAATTGAACATTATTATCAACTATTATTTCAACGTTAGGAGATGGCCTATCGAATCGTTCTTCAATTATCGTATTAACATCACGTTCGTCTTTCACTATCATATTATGCATAATAACACACGAAGTCATGATATCGTGTAATACTTCCTTTATTCATATTCGTGCAGGTTCATTCACAATTGCAAATCTTGACTGTAAAACTCCAAACGCACGTTCTACATCTTTTTTGCATGCTTATTGTTTTGTTGCAAATAATTAAATACTAACCTTGTTTTCAGAATTTAAGTTAATACACTATCGTACCAATAAATGCAAACAATAAATACCAACCATTTAATGGTAAAAATTCAAACCGAGAATGTTGAACATTAGTAAATGATTTAAAAAATTAAGGCTAGAAATTAAATGCATTTATTCAAAAAAAATTCGGAATATATTTATTTTTGATCATGCATTCATTATCTCTTAATACCTATTTATTTACAATATAAACCCTTCAATGATAATAATAATAATAATAATAAAATATTTTTAAAATCTATCATTAATATATACCCTAAATATATCTCAGCCCTATCCTCTTTGTTTCTCAAGCTTCTCTTCTTTTTCTCTCATTTGGTCACCAATACTGTCCGTCCCACCGGCCGGAGGATTCAGATCTGGCCTCCGCATTCCGGCCTCCGTGCTCACCTCTGCGCTCCGGCCTCTGCGCTCAGCTCCGCGCTCCGCCCTCCGCCCTCCGTCCACGACCACGCCTCCGTCTCCAAGGCCATCACTGCCTCTGGCCACGCCTTTGGTCACGCTTATGTCTTCACGGCCAGATCTGGTGCCTCATGTATTTTTGTATTTTATTTTTTTTGTTTTTTTCAAAATGAAAATGAGATATATCTGATGAATAAAATACTGTGTTTATTATTTGGGGACTGCAACAGTGAGTACTCAAACTCGAAGACTCACTATAGCAATTTGGCAAATTTGGGGATGCAAACGGAGATATGCCTACTGCATTGGGGAAAAGGTAGGCAAAATTGCAAATATTTGCAGATTTGCCTACCCCTTTGGAGATGCTCTCAGGGATAGCAAAAAAATTTGAACTTGACTAATATTCAATGCATCCAATCTTATTCGAACGGCAATATCTGAAAGTAAATGGGTAACAGATATGTGTGCTAGTGTTTTATCGGTACGGGTTAGCATATATTCTACCCGATCTGTACTCGATGTATTATAAAATAATATCAATCATAATTAAATAATTTTTTGGATTTGATTTTTTTATTATGTTTGTAAACTTGCATGGAGAATTTATTACATTTGAAAGCTTGAATTTGAATTTTATTTATTTGAGAGCTTAATTGTGAACTTTATTATGTTGGATTGAGAGTTTGGTAACGGCTCCTTACTAGGATTATCCCAACATTTGGATCTAGTGTAGGTACTAATATAAAAAAGTATCCATATATATCAAGTATTGATTCACCTTCAAAAAAAAGTATTGATCGGATTAGGAGCCCAATAAATAAACATATAAGGGTACTTGCTCAAGTGAGCGATTTGGGTATGGGTATGGTCATATCCGCCTCATATCCCAACTTGTTTTCATTCCTAGTCAAACCGGCACACCGCCCATGAGTGATCCTATTGCATAGACAAATAAGTCATCGTTTACTGCCTCCATTTAAGGTCTATTTTATCAAAAATAAATGTTAGGTTTAAAAAATTAAAACTAGAAATATAATCTATATACTTTTATTTTTATTTTTCAAATCATAGGTTTATAATATTCAATATTCACAATACAAATACATAAATAATCTATTATAAATATAGATGTTGTCGTAGTTGTGCTTGAATGGGTCCTCCTCCTCTATGGAGAGGGACGACATGGACGACGCTGCCACGGCCTCCTGTCGGCTTTGTTGCTCGACCTTCCTTCTCACCTTTGGTTCGATCGACGACAACGACATGGGTGGATTTAATTGGGTCTGCAGAATCTGGTTTGCAATATAGTGGGTGGCCGGACTTTGATTATACTATTTTATTTGAGCAGATTTCAATGAACAAATTAATTTTCAGTCTAGATTTGTGGAGAAAAAAGAGGTAGCAGTGTGAAAGGAGGTTGAAGAAGAGAACATATTGGTCACTTTACAAGCTTTATTTGTTTGTTTGTTTTAATTTATTAATTGAAAATACCACTATGCCCTGAATTTTAATTTTACATTCGAGAGTATAATTGTAATTCCATATTAAAATTAAACCGAAAATAAATTAAATTGAACTGATTGAATTATGGTTTCTTAACTCAAGGGTGGTTTAGGTATTTTAGGAATATACGAGACATATTGTCATAAAAAATTTATTAGGGTACTAAAAAGGGGAACTTTGTAGTTAGAAATGAAAGTGTCAATTCAGAATAGTTAGGTGTGTAACAAACTGTTATTCTCTTAAAACTAAATGAATCCAGGAGTCTAGCTGAATTTTAATGTAACTATATTTTTTCTAGTCCAACTTAAATTTAACTTTGTAAAAATCATTCTAATCCGAGATAAGTTCAAACAGAATACACTTTTATAATATTAAACTTTAAATAGACAAATCTAACTCATAATGTATGCTTCAACAAAAATAATTTCATTTAAAATTTCAGTAAGTTTTATATCGCTTATTTCTAGTATAAAAATATGCTTCATTTTCTTTTTGTTTTAGACCTCAATATAGGTTGGTCGGCCCTGACGCCCTTGTTTTTTTCTTAACATCGATGTACCAATTTGATTTGTTACTTTTAAGGATAATGACACTTTGTTACACCTAACTATAGCGAAATTACACTTTCATACTCTAATTCATTTTCTCTATATTTTAGTACACTGACTATTTTTATCGACAACTTATCCCTAAAATACCTAAACTACCCCTGGATTTGACTTTAATTCTTTCCGGTTTACTGCGGACCGGTTGTGAACCGGAATTGAATTGGAACTTGGTTCAAATTTATAATGAAATTATGGTTAACCCTCCGACCTCCACAAAAATGGCTCTTCTACAACTCCGCCACCTCCTCCTCCACCACCACCACAACCCTCTCTCTTCCCATTCTGCCCCCCACCACCACCTTCCTCAATTTCCTCTCATTCTTCACCACCACCACAAGTTTCGATGACATAGCTCGATCATTCTCGTCGGAGATCCTTAAAGACCCATCCTCTTAGCCCCTCCCCACCACTTCCGTCTCCGCTTCTCCCACCTCGCCTCCACCACAACCCTAACCCTCTCCGCCCTCAATCTCTCTCCCTCTGCTGGAAGGTCCATTCTAAGGTTTCACCAATGACTTATCTCAAACCTTAATTAAACTCCTTTCGACAAGTCCACCCCCTACTTCATCAACTACCTCAGTTGCCGGAAAGATTTCAAAGTCATTGACGAGATCCTCGATGCCGCGCGCAACGTCGCATGAGAGAAGTCCCTTGCGGAGCTCGTGGACAGGACGGTCCATGACGGTCGTGCCACCGAGGTTGTGGCTCTGTTTAAGAATATGGAGAGTGAGTATGGGTTCAAAAGGATTTGATAATCAAGTATGAATTCAGCTAAAATGCCCAAAAATCAAAGGAAAAATTCTTCGAATTCAATTCCATTATGAATTTTAACCAAGTTCAAATTCAATTACAGTTCACTATTGGTCCCAGTAAATCGGCTAGAATTGGAATCAAAACCAGGGGTAGTTTAGTCATTTTAGGGTAAGTTGTCAATAAAAATAGTTAGAGTACTAAAAAGAGAGAAAACTAATTAGAATATGAATGTATCATTTCGCTATATTTAGTTGTAACAAAATTTCATTGGTCATTGTATCTATGAAAATAATTATGGTATATCAAGTTGGTACACCACTATTAAGTAAAAGGGGACATATTGTCACTATTCTTTTAAAAGGACGTTGATATGACTATTGTCAACACCCGCGTACTTGAATATGATATGTGATGCGCAAGCATCATACCTATTTTCTTGATGTATACCTACATTTTAGCTCTTTTTTGCCCCATTTTGCAAGTATTCTTGCTATTTTCTCTCTATGCCTTCACAGATATTTCTCGTGTTGCATGGCAAGATTCAGGGTATTTCCACACTTTTAGAGCGATTTCGAAACAAGTGCACGAGCACACACATTTTAGAGAAGTAACATCCATGAACCCCTACTACACAGACCCGTGTACAACTGATAATGGAATATGTTGGATCATGTGTACTTCTACACGGGGCCATATAACAGGTCAGCATTATCCGACGATTATATATGCATGGAACGCCCAGTTAGGAGTTATTAAACTATTAAAATTAATGTTTTATTTCCTTTATTGTATTATAATTGATTTACCCTAAGAAAATGACACTTTATTATATATAAATATAAATTGTTTTGACATGACTATATTTAACTATATTTTTGACATGACTATATTTAACTATAGTTATTACCCTAACTATATTTTTTTCACATTAGTACCCTCTCAAATTTTGTTAATTTTTATAATGAAAATACAAAAATACCTTTCAAATTTTCAAAATGATACATTTACCCTAACCCTAATATTTAATCATTGATAGCTAATAATTCAAGTAGTTATAATTAAAAATAATAATAAATGTAATCCTTACAAAATAAATAATTTAAAAATATGTTTTACTATAACTAATATAAATTAATAATCATAATAGTTATAAAAATATATTATTATTATTATAAATTAAATTATTACTATTACTATTAAATTTATGAAATAATAATTACAAAATAAAAAATGCCTTAAGTCTATCGTTAGAAAATCAAACCTCGGCCTTTAAACCGGAAAATATATTTTCGATTTTGATCTTCCGGAGTAGACACAAGTTTGTCTTCTCTTGCACTCGGCTACAGTTAATTTGAGACGATAATTTTCATTTTCTCGATTTTCATGTTTTTGGTTATTTTTGTTTTGTTATGGATATTGGTGTGATGAGCGGAGCTACAATTTTTATACAAGAGGATTTGAAAGTCTCCGACGTTAAAATCAAGGTTATGGTCGTTATTCTCAACATATGCTCCCTCATAGGCACTGTCGTTGTCAGCGTAACCTTCAAACCCTAAACCCTCATAGTCTCCGATGTTAAAGAGGTGGGTAGATGCGAAATTTGATGACACGAGGCATACTATAAACCAAATGAAATCTTATTGTAGGAGAACCGAAAACTTTTCCTACCAACTTGGGAAAAAATTCAGGAGATGAAACTGGCATGACCTTATGTGAGAGTTGAAAAATTTTGGAGAAGAAAATTTTTTTCAAAGAGAAACATGTTAAAGAGGCCGAAAATGACGTATAAAGGCCTCGAAAAATGAATGACTTTGACTCTCCTAAAGAGAACTAGTTAGAGGGGGTTGGTGGTATGATTGCATTTAGTGTGATGTTTGATGAGCCTTAAAGGACCAAAGAGTTCAAATACATCTCATATTGGCCTCTAGCGGTGACTAATTATGAAGACCTCTCTACGAGTTTAAGATTGAAGAGGTGAAAGTGCTAGAATTGGATAAAGAAGTCAATGATGAGGTACACGAGCTTCAATGCCTATTTAATGATGACTCTTTATAGGGGATCAATGTTGAAGTGGTCAAAGTGTCACCATTACCTCAAGATGCACAAAAAAGTACCACGATCCAAAAATATGGAATACACCTCTACTTCATTTTTACGGGAATTCTTACTTTTATTTTTAAGGGTAAAAGACACAAAATCATACCCAACAATACCCAAAAGACACTTAATTACCTCATGTTTCAAAACAGACAGTGAGCTACAACCAAATATCATAAATTGACAGATAGCGCCGATCGTTAGATTTTCTGTTAAATTTTGAGGTAAAAATACGAAAATGCCCATGTCCACACTTCAAATTTTCAAAATCATGCCATTGTGAGGATTTTGGTTGTTTCTCCCATAACCGTGGCTCAAGTTTCGCTGGCCTTGTCTCCGACCACCGACCGACTTCTCCGGTCGTCCTCGGCTCCTCGCCACTGACCGGAGACTCGCCGGAGCCCATCGTCGGAGACCGTGACTCTGATTCCGATGTCGGCGAAGACAAAAACAGAGCAAATTAATTTTCATGCTCATGATAGTTTTGAGCCCTTACATGTTTGACGTTTAATTGGATTATATTTGTCAATGCAATGGTTTCTTCTTTCTCATTCATAGCCCAAAAACATAGCCTTGTTTTTCTCTTCAATAAATCATAGCTTGCAACGCAAGAAACGTTCAATCCAACCATTTTTCTTAACTATCAATCTTCCAAACTATTATACTAATTCACGTGTATCACTCCCCAACTAAATGTCAACTATGTTCATGTGATTATCATTTAATTTGTTACTCTCATCTCTATCTATATATAGGATAAAGAAACCAAGTCTTTTTGTATTCGATCGATCCTTCAACATTCCCTCCTTTCCTACATTAATTAATTCTGCTAACTAAATATGGGTGTCAAAGGTAAGCTGCTTCTGGAAACAGAAATCAAATGTAGTGCCCAAAATTACTATCAACTCTGTCATGTGTTTGCAATTCCATCTAGAAGACAGTTAATACTAATTCCTAGATGCATAATTGAAGAAGAGACTTTGACTCAGAGTTCTACGCTAAACTTGAACTATTCGGGAAAGCTCAGTCGCGGGTTAGGAGCTACGATTTATTGAAGAGAAACATTTTTTGCGTTGCAAGCTACGATTTATTAAAGAGAAAAACAAGGCTCTTTTTTGGGTTATGAATGAGAAAGAAGAAACCATTGCATTGACAAATATAATCAAATTAAACGTCAAACATGTAAGGGCTCAAAACTATCTTGAGCACAAAAATTAACTTGCTCTGTTTTTGTCTTCGCCAGCATCAGAAACAGAACCACGGTCTTCGGCGACGGGGTCCGGCGAGTCTCCGGTCAGTGGCGAGGAGCCGAGGAAGACTGGAGAAGTCGGTCGGAGACGAGGCCGGCAAAGTTTGAGCCACGGTTATGGGAGAAACAACCAAAATCTTCACAATGACATGGTTTTAAAAATTTGAAGTGTGACAGGGGCATATTCGTCTTTTTACCTCAAATTTTAACAGATTTTAACTAGAAAATCTAACGGTCGGTGCTATCTGTCAATTTATGATATTTGGATGTAACTCATTGTCTGTTTTGAAACATGAGATAGTTAAGTGTCTTTTGTGTAATGTTAGGTGTAATTTTGTGTCTTTTACCCTATTTTAAATTACTGCATAATCAAGTTAAAACATGTTTTTCACATCACAGATTGAAATCCTTCAAATCATCAATGTTTTTGTGATATGGGAACAATGCAAGATGATCACATTAATTTCTGTCAAACAAATGGAAGCCTTTCTAATTTAGTTTTTTTTTTTGCAAATGGAGATTTAACACCTTCTACAAAGAAGAGTCATGTAACCCAAAAGGAATGACCTACACAAACAAATTTCAAGATGGTAATACAAAAAAGTAGAAACAATGAGCATAAATAGGAAAATTGTAGAGCCCCTCCAACTTCAACATGATGTCCGTCAAAATGATTTGACAAATAATAGCATACAAATATTAATGTATATAGATTTTAAAAACACAGCCTGAAATTTGGCTAACAGTAGAAAGTCTTCAATTGATTGAACATGAACAGCATCTGGATAAAGGGTTCAAAGTTAAAACCCACGACACCCCAGAGTTAAACATGTACACAATCCCAGATGATTTTCGAAAACCCTAAGCCCTCTCGCCTCTGATCCTCCTTGCCAGCTGAATGTCCTTGGGCATGATGGTGACCCTCTTGGCGTGAATGGCGCACAGGTTGGTGTCCTCGAAGAGGCCGACGAGGTAGGCCTCGGCGGCCTCCTGCAGCGCGGCGACGGCGCTGCTCTGGAACCTGAGATCGGTCTTGAAGTCCTGGGCGATCTCGCGGACCAGCCGCTGGAAGGGGAGCTTGCGGATGAGAAGCTCGGTGCTCTTCTGGTACTTGCGGATCTCACGGAGAGCCACAGTGCCGGGGCGGAACCTATGTGGCTTCTTCACGCCGCCGGTGGCTGGAGCCGACTTCCGAGCGGCCTTGGTCGCCAGCTGCTTCCGAGGAGCCTTGCCGCCGGTCGACTTTCTAGCGGTTTGCTTCGTCCTTGCCATTTCCAGATCACTGATTGATTTGATGTTTATGTTTATGTTTCTTCAATTTGAGGTGTACATATATATATAACAAGAAAGTATGGAGATGGATATCTGTCGTTGGATTAGGGGGTTATGGACGGTGGAGGCTCAATATGGGTGAGTAATTGCGATCCGCGTGACTCGTTGACTAACCAATAAAATTACTACACGTGGCTCGTTTCCCAGTTTTCACTTGGTACTGTGCCCCGCTCTTTGTAAATTTCGCGCTGTGAAAGTGAAATTTGAAATACCACCCCAATCTATATATTTATATTTTGAGAAAATTTCACATAAACATACTTAGAGTTTTACAACTCTTATTAATTTAAAACACTTTTTTGTTATTAAATTTTAAAATTTTACTCTTTATCCCTCATAATTTACTTAACTTTTTCGCGGGATGAAAAAAAATACTCTTATATTACAAATTTTAAATAAATAATTATTTATTTTAATCATTTTTTTCTATTTTTTATGAAATCAAAGGATAAATGTGGATTTTTTCAAATTGATTAGTCTATGATTCAATATTTTAGAACTTCATCTCATTTAAGGTTGTCACATTTTAGCTTCTTTACGCCTTTTATCTTATATTTAGTTGCCCATTTTATACCCATCAGCACCTCGCAAGTATTTCGAGTTTATATTGTGCATATAACAGGTTTCGCTAGCGATTCTTTGGAGTTTTTTATGAGATTTGTGTTCAGAAGGACCACGGGGTCATGGACACTCTGCGGCCAACCCGTGGTCAGGAGGACCACAGGGTACAATGCGAAACATTGTGGTTTGATTATAAACTAAGATACACTCTCACGAAGGATTACGATCTCGTGGTCGCGACATTTTCAGACCCTATAAATTGATTTTTGAAATCAATTGAAAGGGTAGATCATTTGAGAGCATTTTTAGCACTGAATTGAGAGAACATTGAGTTCATAGGAGAATTATCGCCAAGAGGATGACGAGAATCAAGGTTGAAGAGCAAGAGGAAGATCAACGATCAAGAATACATGTATTGCGTTCATGAACACTAGATATTCAATCATTTTTGTTTTTGATGTGCCGCAGAGGCGCGCACGCACCGCACACGCCTTAGGGCTTCGCGCATCAGACCGCGATTGTTATCAAGTGAATTTATATTCCGACCAAAGTCTGGGTCGAATCTACAGGTACCAAATAGGGGTCGATTACTTAGACATTTTATGCCTTCTTTCCCGACACGACTCTAAAAAGTAAATTACCCAAGAGGGTGAGATTTTTAGATTAAAACTAGCAAGCAACTAAATCTACACTATAACTACACTACTCTAGGTTAGGTGTTGGTCAATGGGGCGGATGGTTGATAGTTGGTCGGAAGTCAAGGATTCGAGATCCTAAAGAACTAACAGCATGATTAAGACTATCAAGCAATCAAAAGAGACATCGACAACTAGCATGCATTTCGTTGGCCTATGTTTTAAATACCGAGCAACGTCTCTCGACATTGGGAACAACCTAATTAACTCGAGTCTTACTATATTATGAGGGTTACCACACTTACACAACGTCACTCAACGCAAGTGTGTGTTCACCTCATAAACGTTGCGACTCCAAGCTAACAGCATTATACCTGACAATCTTAAGCCAAAAGAAAGACTATAGGAGTCTGATCCATCGGTTCTACCTATCTTCTCTCACAAACCTTCCTCTCAGACATGTTCATGAGCTAAAACAAGAATAACCATGCAAGCAATCACAAACTCTCACTAATAATCGCAAGCTTCATATTTAAGCATCCATAGAAAAGTAGAACACAATTCAATCATGCAACCATTAACTAATTAACCATAAATAATCAAAGCTTAGTCAAAATCAAGGTTTGGCTCCCATGACCTAGGGTTTTTAACCCCAAACCTTAGTGCTCAAGCATTCATCTACAAGAAATAACTAGATTCAAGAAAATTACAAACTCAACCTCAAAGACATGGGTGTTGGGAAGCTCAAGACTCTTCAATCTAGCTCCTTCAAGTAGCCGTTTGCCTCCTCTCCTTCTTTCCATGGTGGTGGTGGTGGTGAAAACCCTCCCTTGGAGCACCAAAAATGATCTCCAAGGGAGGACTTTGGAGCTCTCTCTCTCTCTCTCTAGGAACCCTTGGGAGCTCGAAACCCTCTAGGATAGTGCTAAAAATGATTCTCTCCCCTTCTTTCTTTCGATCGAGCTTGTATTTAATGATTTTCTACAGATCTGAGGGAGGGTGTCGATCGACACTGCGTTGCCAACGCATCGCCACCTCATCGACGAAATTTTCTGAAAATTTTGGATTTTAGGAGGTTTCGAACGACACCTATGATGACCTCCAATGCAAAAACTTTCTTCACAAAAATTGTAGCTCATTCCTTTCTATTCATTTTAAACATATCGTTTGCTCAATTTGGACTTCAGATATGAGAGTTATGGCGCTCACAAGTCAGTTAGTTTACAATCTCAATATCTTGTCCATTTTGCGCCATTTGTGCTTCGTTTCCTACAAAAATTAAAATTCCATCAAGGATCAAAAATATCTAAATATTAACTCTAAAAACCGAAACAAAAACAATTCGGTGCAAAAAATACGGGACAAAAGTGTAAATGCAAAGTCACGTAGGGCCCACATCAGTCTTCTCTTTTTCTTATTGATAAATGTGTAGTCTTGTGCTTTATGAATTGGTTTCATTATTAATGAATTTTTATTCATCATTGCATTTCTTATCAAATTATTGAGCTCTTGTTTTCATGGTTAGCTAAAGAACTTGTGATTTAGGGTTTGAATGTGTTAAATGGTTTAAAGGTGTTCTTAATTAATTCATGCTCACACCTCCGAGTGGGGTGTCTTTATCACGTGACACGGCTCAATATATCACTAGATTAAACTCAATTGTGTTAACGGCAAGTAAGAATAATCGGTCATTATAAAAGGAGGAGCAAGATTGTGACCCTTAACTATCGATTACTTATCGAATATGGGTCCAGACTATTGATCGTTAGATGTAAAGTGGATTTGTTCGGTCTTAGAACAAATTAAAGAAGGGAGTTTTTGTTGCCACACAATCACGATCACTTACAAAAATACTAAATTAATCACTTGCATGCAATCATTACAATTAACAATAAAGTATCGATTAACAAATGTGATTGGGGTAGATTGGATTTTTCGTGGATTACTTATGAGTTAATGACAAAATCAATCACTAATTATGGAAGCTAATGTAATTAACATAATTAAGGTGTTGGGATCTCCAAGTTTAACTAAACATCAACTCTTGCGAGTCCACAAAAGGTAGTGGATCATTTACCCACATCTAACATGCATTGATTAACGTTAGGATAACCCCCATTTATTTCTTATAAACCCTATAGGAAATCCCGAACTTTTGAGTTTGGACTCTATAGTTATAAATTGTGTCCGTCCTCACGATAAGGATGTAAGATCGATCATCCACTCTTTTTCACCAATTATTCACTAATCGAGAGACATAAGGAAGGATAGTACCCGGGCCATGCTTGACTCGGTCTTCTTCTCCTAATCCAATGATCATCTTTCTTTGTCTCTCGTGTTTCTTCTCCACTTTCTCATTTTCGCAGAAGAATAATGGATCGCAAAATAAAATGCTGAATTAGTATTATTTAAAAAGTAAACGAAAAACAACTAAAAAGAAAAAAATGAGAGTAATAATGTTGTTTATCTTAATCTTGACCACGAGAATGTGACATAACTAACAATCAAAACCAAGTATAAACTCGATGTAAGCGTTTGAGAAATCGGATAATTATTTGGAGGAATGTGAAGTGAGTCAATTCTCAGTTAGTCACAATGGGGTGTCGTGACTTACCTTGGTGGCATGTTACTCTTCTTCATGTAACGACTCCTCCAATCTCGACAAGGTGTCGTGACTTGAGGTGTCGTTACTTACCTTCATGACCTAAGAGTTTTTGCATTTTTCCTTGTATCTCACGACACTAAAAGTCACGAAAGGGTGTCGTGACTTAATTCTTGACCACCTGAAACTTTAGAAATTACCATGCACCCACGACAGGGTGTTGTGACTCCTTGTGTTATGACTATGTTGCAACAACTCCAACTTGTGATTTCAGATTTGACTAATTATATGGTGGTTGATTGATTATGAGGAAAATACTTACGTAGGTGAGATTAAGCGGTGGGACTCAAAACTTATCCTAATATGACAACGTTGAATTTGACTGCTCAAGTTCCAAAATACCATAAAAGGCTTGAACATCAAAGTAGAGTCTGAGTAGCCACACTCGAAGTGTAGTTCGATTCTCCATAATCAAAAGCAATAAAACATCCTCATTCTCTGAGTTGGAACCCCTTAGACGGAAAACGAAGTCCATTGGAATGATTTATTCATGTTGATACCAACCCCTCCACCATGAATCACTCTTGATTTAAATGCTTAACCGTAACTAAGCATATATTAACCAAAAGTCAACCATAATGAGAGTCTTAATTCCCTATTCTACCCAAATTCTTATCAATCAATATCCTAAATTAGAGTAAAATTATTTCATGATTTCCTTTCAATCCATCCCCAATCTCTAGTTTAGATACTCATTCTCACAATCAACATGCAATCAAGTACTAAAATCATCAAATCTCCAAATCTCAATTCAATCCCTATGTGGCAACTAGATCTAAACAATCCTAAATTAGCAATGAAACCTAGATTAACAATTTCACTAATCCTCTATTGCTCAATCAAGAGGTAACACCCAAAATCAACAGTCTTCTATGAACAATACTTGAATCAAAAGTTTTTGAACTTGAAATTTAAGATTGAGTTATGATTAGATTCACTTACCAATTCAAAAGGAATATATTACAAGCAAGATAAATTGGTCCTTGCTTCTTCTTCTTCCTATACAAGTCTTTAGATCTTCCTTTCTATCTTTTAAAAACTTAGAGATTCTATCTCTAGTGAAGTAATGAATTAAGTACTAATGTACAGTGAAGTGAAGTGAATTAAGTACTAATGTATAGTGAAGTGATGAATGGTAGTACAAAATCTTATGCACTCGCTCTCTTGAATACTCTTACACAATTTTAATGGACAATAAAGACTTTACACAAATTTGCATAAACTGGAGCTTCTGCGCATGAGTCACGACATGGTTTCGTGACGTCCTCTTCTGGAATCTTGGCAACAATTGTGCATATGTAACGCCATGGTGTAGTGAGATGTTGTCGTAGGGTGAGTGTCGTGACTCCAAGTCGGTCTAATCTGCTTGTTCACGTCAGTCAACGAAATAGTGTCGCAATTCTCATTGCTTTTGGTCACTTCTCAGGTCCTCAAGTCCCACATCTCACGACCCAATAGTCACGATAGATGTGTTGTAATTTCTAGTGTCATGACTCTTGCCTCCTGTAACTTAATCACTTGCACATGCAACTCACGGCTCGAAAGTCACGACTGAGTGTCGTTACTTTGGTCTCCTACAATCTCTTCTTTTTTGATGTCTTATGCTCACGACTGGGTGTTGTGACTCGGACTATTATGAGTCTTCTCTACTGCTTCATTTTTGCTCCTTTTCATCTCAACTTGATTTCGGGTCTTCTCCCAAACTCTTTTATACTCTAAACTGCCTCAAAATGATAGATTTTCATGCAATATAATCATAAATCCTTATTGTGTATAATAGTATCCAAAATAGGCTAAGACATCCTAAGATTGAGATACAATCGAGTTAATTGTGAGAAGATTTGGCTTGAGTGGAATTATAGACTCCACCCTCGTCAGAGGGTAAAAACATCAGTCCACATATAATATGTGGAACGTGAGTTGGTGAGATAACATTCGTGGGTCACCCACAATAATATCTATAAAGCCTAAATATCATACCATATTAACATAACAGATTACCCTATCCGTAGTGATATATATCAAGCTCATATTATTAACATCTCAAGC
Organism: Geranium rotundifolium; assembly: GCA_963920655.1. Classification (NCBI taxonomy): domain Eukaryota; kingdom Viridiplantae; phylum Streptophyta; class Magnoliopsida; order Geraniales; family Geraniaceae; genus Geranium; species Geranium rotundifolium. The sequence goes on from OY987321.1 coordinate 18,653,573, forward strand.
TCATCCCAAGTGAGCCCATCAATCTTTGGCAATAACAAAGACATTTAAAAGCAAATATCGAAGCAAAATTGGTCAACGTGAGACTTAAAGAAGATATGCGACTCTTTCCTCACAGCTCATTTCATGTGCTAGATTTGCACCATGTTATTCTAGTGCAGTTGCTGACAAATTATTGTATGTTTAATGAATGTAATTTAACCATGGTTTTATGTTTAATGTTTCTAATATTTGAGACTAATGCATTTGTTCTGTTTCTTTTAGTCTAATTTGCACACTTGAAAAGTGACTTGTTTGTGTGAAGCAAAAATAAATAAAACTTCATTAACGAAGATCAAATTCTACATATATTCCAACCGATATAATCTCATGTTGATAATTGCAATAGATGAAAATTTAAAATAAAACAAGAATTGAATTGGCTCATGATATAACTAAAATTAGATAACCAAAATAAGTCTGGATGGATTTTTGTTTTGGGGCTAGAAAATAATGTACTTTAGGGGTCCATCTAAGGTCTAATATGTGAACGGGAACACGAGTTTAAATTTGACCCACTTACAATTTGCACATGTAAAAATTATAAAGGTAATCTTACTCGTCGGGTGAATCACAAGTCAGGATTATTGAACTCGCATATGTGAGAAAGTGAATTTCCGAGGATGATAAACATTAAATCTATTCATAAACATTCATATATAATTATACCAATTATAAAATAGGGATAATTTCACTTAACTATAGTTGACTTGAAACATTTCTTACTTAACTACAGTTGACTTTTTTGTTGTAAGTGCGCTGAATTTTTTTAATTTTCAAATAACTAGATTTTCGTTTATTTAGAATTAACATCGTCAATTTTCATTGCAAAATGACCAAAATACCCTTATTTTTTATTCAAATTCATTCCATTTAACCATATATTTTCTCTTTCTTTCTCATTCTCTTCTCATTCTATCAATCTCTGGATAAACCCATTCTTTACAACATACATATGATTGAATTTGAGTTTTAAGAAGTAATGGAGTAATATATGATTTTAATATTTATTGGGAGAAATATTCAAAATACAACTTTATATGATTTTATACATTGATCCAAAATACATTAATATTTTAATAACCAAACTCATAATTTGAATTTAGGAGAGATAGTGTAGAGGTTGGAACATGTGATGATGAGATAAAAAAAGAGAGTGAGTGCAAAAATTTATCAACAATTTATGCTGAAGAATAATAAGGGAAATCGATATAAGAAAATAATGATAAGAGAAGATGAAGTCAAGAGAAATGAAAGACAATATGAGATAAGGTTTGATAAATTATGGTGAGGAAAGAAAAAAATTAGGGTATTAACTGGGGCCACTGGATATGAGATGAACATATCCAAAATAAGTATGTGTCGCCTCTTTCTCCTCTCTGGTTCCATACCTCACACAAATCTCCAAATCAGGAATAATTGGTGAGGACCAAGACGCGCCATCTTTGGCGGAAGTCGGCGCCATTATTTTAGACTTTCTTTTGGGGTTTAGAATGAGAGAGCTCGAAAAACCTTAGCCGCCATTGACACAAAACAGACCAACTCCGCTATTCTCACTCTCCACCGATATGAACGGTTAAGGACCCTCCACACCAGATCGAATCTCCGGCCGTCTCTTCGAGATCAAGCTACCAACGAATCAACTCATGCTAAAATTGTTCAATTTGTGCTAAAAATTATTCATGAAATATATACATTGAACCACATTCTATTGAATAGATCCGAGAAGATGGAGGAGTGGAGAGAGGAGAGGAGGAAAAATGAAAAAAAAAGGCTAATGACATATGTTTGAATATTTGAATGACATTTAATATATTTGAAGGGATAGAGAAGTGGAGAGAGATAATGAGTAAAGAGGAGGAGGAGGAACAATGGAAAATAATGACTAGTGACGTATGTTTGAAAATTTGAATGATATTTAAAAATAATTTTTAATTTTTTGTCGCATTCAAACTTAATTGCAAACTAACATAATGTAACTATGTGAGTAAAAAATAGTCAATGTACACCTATAACAAAGAAAAAGTCAATTGTAACTATAGTTAGATGAAAATGTGTCAAGTAAGTGTAATTAAAACCTTCCCTATAAAATATCATTATAAACATTTAAATGAACATGTATAAAAAATAAATAAAATAATGATGAAAGGCCCAGAAAGCCCAACCCGATTACGGAAGTCGTGAATGCTAAATTTCGCCGCCCTTCTTCCTCTTCTTCTTAACCATTTTCCCTTCTAAAACCTCAGCCTCCTTCTACTCTTCGCATCCTCTCTTTCTCACCAATACATATAGAGATTGATTCATATGTATAGTGACCAGAAGATATCTGATTGAAGCTTTTAGACGGTAATTCGTTAACCCGATTGATTTTCCCCTTTTTATTGTTGTTTTTTGTTCGCGTAAAAGTAAAACCCTGATTGAGAAAAAGGAAAGAAAAATAGTTTCTTCTGGGTTTCAGAGATTGAAATAGATGAATAGATGCTTAACTATTGTGTTTGGTTATCAGAATACTGTTTGGATTGAATGTGTGGTTTGATTTTCATTTTTATAACATTATCTGTCGCAGTGAGGCATTGAGGAAATTCTATTATTGTTTTTTTGCTAATGATTGTATGCTATAATTTTTTCTAATTTTTTTTAGATTTTTAAGTTGGCGTAGCCTTATCCTGGAATTGAGGATGAGCTTAGTATTTTGTGTTCTTGTGACGGTTCCAATGTATATTTTGATGACAATTGTTGCTATGTCCGCTTGTTTTTTTAATCAGGCTTATGTTGATTTGATTATATATAATCTGTGTACATGGGTTTTAGTTGTTCTGTTTCTCCTTTTCAAAACATAGATTTCTTTTGCTGGGTTTCTTTGGGTCAAAATGGCGGGGAAGTCCAACAAAGGCAAGAACCGGAGAGGGAATCCTGCTACTGGTAGTTCTGCTGAGGTGGTGGCTGCATCACCTGATACTCCTTTGAATGACGATTTGAACACTCCTGAAGTTGCCAAGGTTGATGCTAATGGAGATTCTTCTGGGGTTGAACCAGTTATTGCTGAGACAGAATCGAAGGAACCTGAAGTACCGAATCAAGGTGAGTCATTTTTAACATACTAGAGCAAGCCCAAAGGTTTTTTTGATGTCATTCAATTTGAATGGCGTCGTGTCATTTGAAACAGCAATTCCATCTATATGAATTGACTATCTTTGATTAAACCTACTGGCAAAATGCATTTTAATTTCAGTGGTGTCCCCAAATTGTACCATTAAATTAATTGGTGCACCTTTTAATGCCTGTCAAGATAAATGACATTATAAATATTTAATCTAATTGTCGTTTTGGCATGTTCAGGCTTACTCAAACCTTCATTTGCATGTTCACTTTTATTTAATAGACAGGAACTGAAGAAATTGAAATTGCATTACTATGAATGTTTATCTAATTTACACATTCATTCCTAATACCCTAGGGTTTATCAACTTTCAGATTAAATAAGTCTTAAGACCCAACTTTCATCATTTTCTTAAAAAAGCAAGGAGATTTACCCTTAATATTTAGTGGCTCAGCATCTTGGTGACTTAGACACAAGTCGGAATCTTGTGGCATCCTTAAGCCAGCAGTGTCCCGTTCAGCTCTCATGAGGCTGCCCTTTGATCATATTGGTCAGCTGTACTGCCTTACGAGCTACATACAGATAGGGATATCTATTTTATAAACCGATTCACTAGTGGCTTGAATCCATATATTTTAAACATTCATAGTAGGTTTGGAGATGTTACTCATCAAGGGTATGCTAAACTGATATTGTCAAACTTTACTCTGGTTGTACATTCATCCTAAGTTTAGAACTCTCACTCATATAAGTATATTTTCAATTTTCAACTTGTTTCTTCAGAGCTTTGCTCCAATTATTCGTGGCACTATTTTTAACATATAGTTTTTATGTTTGAATTTGTGGCTATCTTCAGCTTGTGATTCTATGTAATTTGGCTGGCATTCACAATTCTCTTTGTAATGCAGGAGGTGTTCATCTCTATCCCGTCACTGTCAAAACACTAGGAGGCGATAAGCTAGAGCTACAAGTAAGCTATTTTAACAATGATGCTACTTGTTAGTTTCTAGGATTAGGGGAATGGATACCTTGATACACCCAAAACTTTACGTTTCTAACTTTAATACACCCAAGTTTCACTTTACCATTTCCGCATGCCTAACTTGTCATTTTTCCCATTTAAGGGCCTCAAGTCGTGACTATATATGAGAAAAATGGCACATTGGGTGTGCGGAAAAGGTAAAGTGAACCGTAGGTGTATCAAAGTTAGAAACATAATTTTTTAGGTGTATTAAAGTGTCCTTTCCCCTAGTTTTTACTATTGTGATTTATTGCCGATAAAAAAAACTTGTGATTTGTTGAGAAGTGGAAGCCAATGTATTCACTATATAAATCAATTATTACATTCCTGAGTTCCCCACTTGTAATTACTATTGCAAGGCAATCTCCTCACTTTCTGCGTATGCTCTGCCTGGCTAAACATATGATGTTGAATTTGGTCCTGCAAAATTATCTTAGTCATCATCAAACGTGAATTGCTTAACTAATTTGTTGATTTTAATTAATAGTTAAACCCTGGAGATTCTGTTTTGGATATTAGACAATTCCTTCTTGACGCACCAGAGACATGTTTCATTACATGCTATGACTTGCTGCTGCAAACAAAGGATGGTTCAATTCATCATCTAGAAGATCACAATGAAATTTCTGAAGTAGCAGATATTACAACTGGAGGTTGCTCCTTGGAGATGGTTGCTGGTAAGCTAGCACTATTTTTCCTTTGTGGCCATAATGTCTTATTATGGGATTTAACACCTCAACTGTGTTGACAGCATTGTATGATGATAGAGCTATCAGGGCCCATGTTAATCGCACAAGAAATTTACTTTCACTTTCCACCCTTCACGCCTCACTGTCAACATCACTTGCCTTACAGTATGAGACTGCACAAAAAAAAACTCCAGTTGCAGGAGGTTTGAGATTTAAGCTTGTGATTATGCCCATTTAGCATTGCAACATTTCTATAAGTTGAAGGAATTGATGGCAAATTAAAATTTCATTTGCAGATGCTGTGAAAACGGAGGTTCCTGGACTCGACGGTCTGGGTTTCATGGAAGATGTTACTGGTTCACTCAGTAATTTGATATCTTCTTCTCCGAAGGAGATCAAATGTGTAGAAAGCATTGTGTTCTCATCCTTCAATCCTCCTCCGAGCTATAGGAGGTAAATTATGAAAGCTGTGTTCTTGATGTTCACCATAGCTACCTACTTATCTAGGAAATACACAAATGCATTTGCCCTCTGATCACAAGCCTTCTTTGTTTGTATGCTTACGGCTGTTACTTTCTATAATCATTTCACTTCGAAGCATGGGATGTCCATCAATTCAAATACTACAGCTGTTCTCCTTTTAATTTATTAACATACTGCTCATTTTACATCCAGGCTTGTTGGCGATTTGATTTATTTGGATGTGGTAACTTTGGAGGGTAATGCGTATTGCATTACTGGAACTACAAAATTATTTTATGTTAACTCGAGCTATGGGAATGTTCTTGACCCAAAGCCAACTAAAGCTACTCCAGAAGCAACCACCCTTATTGGACTCCTGCAGAAACTCAGCCCTAAGTTTAAAAAGGGTAATAGAACATGGCTGAATCACTCTTTAGATTTATGAAAGCTTGAGGTAGTCTAATATTTTAGATGTACATCTATTAAGTATTTCTAATTATTCTTTTTCTATTTAAGCTTTCCGTGACATTTTGGACGGGAAGGCCTCTGCACATCCTTTTGAAAATGTTCAGTCTTTGTTGCCACCAAATAGATGGCTGGGGGTATATCCTGTTCCTGGTAAGTTCAATTTTGTTTTTCCTACCTAATTATGCCAATTTTCTTAATTCAGGTTTCTTAATTATGCAAAGCAGAAAAATAAATTGTACAAAGCATTTTTATCTTAATAGATTCATGATAATAGAGGACTATCCCACTTGAAAAAAACATTAGGTTGCAATACTATCTAGGGAATTCAAGATAGACATTGACCTAAGTGCAAATATTTTCATTTGAACTCTTTCCCTTTCCTTTGAACACTTTATCATTTCCTTGGTTGACTATTATTGTCTGAAAAGCATGAATATAATGTGCTAGGTGAAGACTGCAATCATGCAATGAGTGTGTCAGATCACATAAAAATTCTGTAGGATAACGTGCTTTGGACTTCATAGAAAATAATACTGAAAGGATTGTTGGATCTTCTGTCATTTCCCTGTGATCCATATAATAATTTTTAGTCAAATTACCAAAAACTGGTAGGAATGATCACCAAGACATATTGGATAGAAAAAACTTGCAAGTCTGGTTGAAATTGAATAGAAGGGGAAAACAGTGTTACCCTAGTAGAATCAGTACTATCAGGTGTTGTATGGTACAGTTGGTACTACAAGTACCTTTATAGGGTATCATTGATTACTCTCATTTTGTCACAGTTAAGGCTTAGATGGCATGTTTAACTATATTTTTCAGAGAATACACGTTTGTCTTTTCTTCATGAAGTCATGGAAGAATGAACTCTCTAGTTTCTGTCATGGCAGTGGGCTATGGTCTACGTGTTTGCTGTTGATGAATGTCATTTTTTTATTGGATCAACCTTGTATTTATTTTACATGGCCATGCCCTTGTTCTTTCTACTGTGGCAATTTTTTGTGAAAAGCAAAGAGTTTGTCTAGGAGATTCCTGTCATGTATACAGTATTTCATTAACAGTGATAATTATTAATGAATGTGCTTGTGGAAAATTTAGGTTGCTTTATGTCGCATCTTAGTTTCTACCAGTCTTCCATTAAATTTATAATATTACATAAACAGCATGAGTTCTTTTTGAAGCATATATCTATTATGTTGTTGCCAGGTCATACACGTGATGCAGCAAGAGCTGAGGACGCACTCACTCTTTCATATGGTAGTGAACTTATTGGTATGCAAAGAGACTGGAATGAGGAGTTGCAATCATGTCGGGAGTTTCCTCATACAAATCCTCAGGAAAGGTGTGTTTGAATCTCTTTTCAACATTTACTGTTTTTTTTATTGGCTTACCAAACTGTACGTTTATCCGTACCGTTTATCATGTCCTTGTACTATCGGTTTCAGCACATCTAATGCTAACAAAAGATAGTTTATTGCAGAATTTTAAGGGATAGGGCTCTCTACAAGGTCACTTCTGATTTTGTTGATGCAGCAATTAATGGTGCTACTGGAGTCATCAACAGATGTATACCACCAATAAATCCAACTGATCCAGAATGCTTTCATATGTTAGTGCTCCAAAACAACTTATTAGGCATTCTTGTTCAATCTTTCTTTGGCTTTTCTGGGTTAATTTGTCAGCAAACCTCTGCTTGGATGAGTTTTAATAGCTTGTTTCATGACAGTCTTGTATTTATTTTTGTATTCTACACTTCCTCTTGTATTCAAACATTTTATTAAACCAAAATTCTGACTAGACTTGTGTCTGTTTCCAGGTATGTTCACAACAATATATTCTTCAGCTTTGCAGTGGATTCTGACCTTGAGCAACTGTCCAAGAAGCGCTTACCAAATGCTAATTTTGAGACCGAGAATGCAAGCTCTGTGCACATTTCATCTGAAAGGGCTTCCAATGGGACTAAAAGTGATGGAACAGTGGATGGAGTTTCAGATGTTTCTGCCGAGCAGTTGGTTGACAGTGAGCAGGCAACTTATGCTTCTGCAAATAACGACTTGAAAGGGACAAAGTCATATCAAGAAGCTGATGTCCCCGGACTTTATAACCTTGCTATGGCTATAATTGACTACAGGGGGCATAGAGTAGTAGCTCAGGTTAGTAATAAACAAGCTCTCTTGGGTCTTGCTGTTTATGAGGGTTTACGTTTTTGTTACTACCAACATCGTTCATCATTGCTTTGCCATCATACCTCTGGGTTTGTTTCCCAGATCATGTATATTCACCTTTACAAGCGTGGTAGCTGTTTTTCATTGTTGAACGGCGTACTTGTTTGTCCTGTATTCTGCTGGGCATAGTCTCATTCCGTTTTACACCTTTCTTTTCAGAGTGTTTTACCTGGAATTCTTCAGGGGGATAAGTCTGACTCCCTCCTCTATGGTTCTGTTGACAATGGCAAGAAAATAAGCTGGAATGAAGATTTCCATTCGAAGGTGAAAGATAGTTAACTTTTACTTGCACCAGGTTCCTTAAATGTTGACAAATTGACAACTTATATGGCTTACTTTAGAGGCATTATTTTTGCATATGAAATAATTTATTTCATTCATGCCTTCATTAGATTTTATTTCCTGAGAAGTTTGATTCATCTCCTTTTTTCCCAATCAAATGAGTTGCATCCTTACAACCAGTAAAAACTATTATATATATGTAGGTGCTAGAGGCTGCAAAGCGCCTTCACTTGAAGGAGCACATGGTACTTGATGGTTCTGGAAATTCTTACAAGTTAGCTGCGCCGGTGGAGTGTAAGGGAATTGTGGGTAGTGATGACAGGTGACTACTCTCTTGTGGTTGTCTTATTTTCTGTCAAGGCATTTTTTTCTAAAGCTGACAATTATTTTCTCTTTTAGTGATGATGCCTCTTTTTTAAAGGTAAGTCTTGATAGTAACTATGTATATGAACATAGGTTCAGATATGTCACATGTTTACAAATCCATCTTACATACCTGCTTTCGTTTGTATTTATTATTTCTCCTTGTTCCATATTAAAAAAATGACATTTTATGTATTGTATTTTATCTACTAATCGCCAGCTTTTTGTCTCAGAAATCTATCTCAATTTTTGCACCCCTCTGTTATATACCATGACATTGTTCATTTTAACATTATATTTCAGACATTATCTTCTAGACTTGATGAGAGTAACTCCTCGTGATGCAAACTATACGGGACCTGGTTCCCGATTTTGTATTTTGAGATCAGAACTAATTACTGCGTACTGTCAGGTTAGTAGGTTTTTGTGTTTAGGCCATATTTGGGATTGTTTCATAACCATCTTTTCTAATGAGATTATTGTTTTAATGGGGGAAGTCGAAAGCTTTAGATGGAATAAAATGTTGCCCCAAAGATGGAGATGCTCAAGTGTCCCCCAATGAAGTATCTAATACCGATGAACAAGAAAAAACAGAAGCTGCTACTGCTTTGTCTTCGAACTCTGAGGTTAGAGGATGCTGCTGTCTAACATGTTTTTATTGTGTGTGTGTTATTCCAAAGTAGTCAAATCCTTGCAACAAACAGATGACACTTAAACTGTCAAACATTTCCAAATTGACTATGAAAATAATAACGGGGGCATTTGTTTTATTTTAAAAATGTGACGTATGCCTTGGATATGTGAAATTAGTTTTCTGAGTAGTATTTAAAGTGGTTTGATTCTCTCTCAAATGCAGAATGCATATAAATAAAATGGAATTCCATATTATATTCCTTAATATTGCTACGGTTCTGTTCCACCCTCGATATGATTTTGGGAATTGTACCTTCAACTAATATGATACTTCTGGCTCCTTACCCATAACAGGATACTACTTCTGAAAGTAAATCTGAGAGAGTCCTAGAGAATGCCTGTGCACCGGCTGAGTGTCTTGAATCACAGGAGGAAGTACTTTTTAACCCAAATGTTTTTACGGACTTTAAGTTGGCTGGGAGTACAGAGGTAAGTTTTAAAGGATTATATTTATGATCTGTATCATTTATTGAATATTTCTCAGGTTAGTCCTCTGTATTCATTAGGACATAGCGACAGATGAAGAAAATGTCAGGAAAGTTAGTTCATATCTTACAGATGTTGTGCTCCCAAAGTTCATACAAGATCTTTGTATGCTTGAAGTTTCACCCATGGATGGCCAGACATTTACTGAAGCACTTCATGCTCATGGTATTAATGTTCGCTATATTGGAAAAGTAAGCTTTGCTTGTCTCAGTCACTTCTGTATATTTTTTGTTCAGATATAAGACATCAGCCTATAAATACAACTGGATAAGCGAGTATAACGTGGATTGTATATAATGTACATTTGAGGAATGAGTAATGCTCTTTGTTCTTCTTTCCTTATCCTTTGATTATTATTTTAGTTTGTTCTGACATGTTACAAACTTTGCTATAGTTAGCTGATGGTACCAAGCATTTACCCCACCTGTGGGATCTTTGCACTAACGAGATCGTGGTTAGGTGTGCAAAGCATATTCTTAAGGTGAGCGGCATTATCTTTTTCTTTTTTTTGAACAACCACATTATCTTATACTGTAGTGTAATCCGCAAAAGGGATGCTTGTCAAGTATATGGTATAATTATCTCCATGTCTCATACAGCTATATAATAGATCATAGATGCTTTAACTGGTACACTTGGTATGCTAAGATTGTTGATTTGTTTGAAAGGGGAAATGCTTGTATTTTTGAACATGGGGTTCAAGTATTGAAAGTCTTGATTTTTGCTATATAATATGACTATTTTTTTTGTTGCTATTTTCTTGTTGTGAAGGATGTTTTGAGAGAAACAGAGGATCATGAACTTGCACCGTCAATTGCGCATTTCCTGAATTGTTTCTTTGGTAGCCATCAAGTTACAGGAGCAAGAGTATCTGCTAATAATACACAGTCCAGAAATCACAAAAAGGTATTCTGATCAAACGTGACATCATCTCGTCACATACTTATTTATGCTATATGTATTTTTTGAATGTTCTATTGATACTGACAGGCCATTAACTTAAATCTATTGTTTATTCGGAACTTATGAACCATATCATTCATCAAGAAGACCTTACACGCCTAAGCAGCTAAATCTGATCCTCCTACTCGCTTCTTACTCTATCCCACGACCTCTTAGGTATGCCTTCTCTGAGGCTTTTTTACATAGCCGGCTCCTGTCTGGTAAAAAGTTATATTCATCTCCCATTTAAGCTTCCTTACAACACTATCTGCAAGGCTACTGAACCCCCTGAAATATCCCGAGGTTTCTCTACCCTAAATAGTATATACCAGACTACCAGAAACAACACATTCCTTTGGAACTTATAGATTTCCATATATACTAGATATTTTCGCTTCAAACCCTTTAACCTTCTGTTGCCAACGAGTGTCCTTTAGTTATCTCGTGCTTTAAATGATAGATTCGTACTTTTAGGTCTGTGTGGTCGTATAAATCAAGGTCGTGAGTTTTCAGTATGGGTGTGAACGGGCCGGATTATCACCTACCCGCACTCGCTGTGACCCACTCGCACATATGCGGGTCGAGGTTTATAAAACCCGCAACACGCCCATTACACACACACACACACACACACACACACACACACACACATATATATATATTGCAGTTTTAGGGTTGCGTGCAGATCAGGTGCTAACTCACAAACACCCGCTTTACACACCTCTACATTCATAAAAAAAACTCAAGCCAGCTCTATGTTTCTCTCTTCGATTTCTCCTTCAGATGTTGTTCTATTTTTCAATCGAAGATGCTTGGAGCTCACTGATATTCTCCGGCGACGTGATCTTCTCTGACCCGCTTTGACCAGAATGCATATGCATCACATCATGGGTCTGTATCTGGGATAAGGAGTGAGTTCGCTCGATACTTTTGTACGTAGATGACGGGGAGAGGAGATGGAATCCAGAATCCTTGATTTTCAGGCGGAGAAGTGAGAAGAGATAGAAGAGAGGACGAAGGTGGAGAAGAGGGAGAAGGAAATGATCCTGAGATTAGGGTTAGGAGAGAGATTAAATATATAAATTGGGCTTTACTTAGTTGATATTTAGTTTGGGTTGCGCTTCCTTATATTTATATTTAAGGATGAAGTTTGGGTTGGGTTCAACAGAAGTGCAGGTGGGTCATTTAACCACGGGTTGACAGATCTTAATCCGCAACCTGTCAATCTCAATGTGGGTTCAGAAATTTTAACTTGTAACCCGATCTGCAACCACTTATGATGTATCAATTTCGGGTGGTTGGTCTGGCGGTTTTGTGGGTGGGCCGGGGTCGTGAGTGAAATTTGCACGCCCTAATTTTAACTATAAAACGTTAGAACAAGTTGGCATCTAAAAAATATGGCAGTATCTGTTTGTTTTGCAGTCATTGTGTAATTTTTTTCAAATTAACAAAGAGAACATTTAAAATTATGTTATGATGCAACAGGATCAGTCGGGTCATCAGACAACGGGAAAATCTTCTAAGGGGCAGACAAGGTCAAAAGGTGGGGCATCTACAAGGAAAAGTCACTCCACGTTTATGAATGTTAGCTCAGAAACTCTATGGGGTGACATTCAAGAATTCGCAAAACTCAAGTACCAGGTATATATATTATCTCAGTAGATAGCCTTTTGTTGTCTCTTGGAAGTTGTGATAATCTATTTTGCTCTACAAGCTTTTGGAAAACATAACCAAAGAATATTTAGGAATCATTTCAATTTTTCCATCATTATTTCTTCAGCACAAGTACGAGTACCCACCAGCAAGTTATTTTTAAAATGTTGAGGTATAGGTGTGGTAGGATACTAACAATTAAAAGTATTAATATACAAGATGTGAGTGTATATACATACATATATATATATATATAATTACGTGATCGAATTCTCTTTAGTAGTTATAAAATATCACACAAATTAATGTCTAAAATGAAATGAGAAGTTAGATTTTTTAGGTTTAGAAGAGAAGAGGAACAAAAGTAGACAAATGAAAAGTTGATTTTTTTAAACTAAAAATATGAATCTTTGTTTATTTTAAGGTTTCTAATATAATCTAATTTTCCTACTCATGTTCTTTTATTAAGTCCAATCCCAAATACAAAATACAGTTCACTTTTTGGTATGGTTAAGTACCCAAATCACATAAGGAGTATCAGTTTCCGGTAAGCACCCAATACCAGTAGGTGCCCTTCTGTGAAGTGCTTGTGCTTCATGATCATTTTTTTTTATAGATCATTATATGGTTTTACAAAATCCTTTCTAACTAAAATTTGCCATTTAAGGGACTCATTCCATGGCAGCAGCATTTTGTTTCCTCTCAACGGCTCTGGAGAATAAAGAAGACTAGTTTTACATTGGATATGCATACATATTTTCTGACCTCGTGATATTTGTTTGTCAAGTATACTTTATTTTACTAAAAGTATTCGTTGTATAGTTTGAATTGCCAGATGATGCAAGAGCCCGGGTAAAGAAAGTTTCAGTTATGCGTAACCTTTGCCAGAAGGTACGCAATACTTCTCTCATTTTGCATTCGTGTCCGTTCATTCTTTTCAATATCTTCTTTCATTTTTATGCTTGAATTAAAAATCCACGTTGATCTACCCTGCATGTCTTTCTTGTTAGCTCTATGATGACCGGTGCCATTTTGTTGATAATTTAAAAGTAATTTGATGCTTTGTATTTATGCCTCATCTAAACACTTCATTTTTGCAAATGATGTTTATAGCTGAATATTCTGTTTCATGCTTGCCTAAACAACTGCATTCATTTGCTTGCTATGGGATCTATAGTCTGTTAAAACTGATTATATACATGCCTGAAGTTTTATATCTTTGTGGGCTCTACTTGTAATTTACAATTCCATGTATTCCCAGAATTAAGCTTGAGCTCGCAAATAGTCAACTTGCATTAATATGGTTTCCTGAACAGGTGGGCATAACCCTTGCCGCTCGCAAATATGATCTGGCTGCTGCAGCTCCTTTCCTGGCATCAGATATCTTGGATATGCAACCTGTTGTAAAACATTCAGTTCCTGTATGTTCAGAAGCTAAAGAGTTAGTGGAAACAGGAAAAGCGCAATTGGCTGAAGTATGTTCTGCCTCATGTTAATACAATGTCAGATTTGGTTTGGTGCTCTTCTACTGAAATACCATGAAGTAATAATAATGGAGCATTCAGTGAAAGTTATCTTAATTCAAATACGAACCTTTGCTTTTCAGGGGCATTCACTGAAAGTTATCTAAATTCAGTGAAAGATATTTAAATTATTATAACAATAATATCTTATTTTTGAGTAAGCACAACTAGGGCACAATTAGTATAATTCACTGATAAAGATAAGTTGGTGTTACATTGCTCACATCAATTTGTGGATGTTCTATTGATTAAGTAGACAAGAAAATGAAGTAAAGAAATACTTGCAGCGAAGTTCTTGTTACTTATTACTGCTACATTCACAGGGAATGCTTGGTGAAGCCTACACCTTGTTTTCTGAGGCATTTTCAATACTTCAACAGGTCTGTTATCTTTTTTATCAGCTTTGCATGTTTCTCTAGCATATATTAATTACTGTTGCTTCTCAATGGGTTGCAGGTCACAGGGCCAATGCATCGGGAGGTAGCAAACTGCTGTAGGTAGTATTCATGACTCAATCATGGTTCAACTGTTTTGTTCTGGTCCCGTTAACTTGTCATGAAGACTACAGAGACATGCTCTAATCTAATCACATCAAATAACTTTAAATGTCTCTTTTTGGAAACAAGTACATCTCTTATATCTAGGGTTGTAATCGAGCTGAATCAATCCCAAAACTGTCTGGTCTTGGCTTGGCTCAAAATGTTTGTATTGGCTTGAACTCGGGCTTGGACAAGCCTAAAAGGTTCAGTTCGAGCTCTGTGAGTAATATAGTAATAAAGAATCAAATTCAATTCGGTTCAATGAGTTTTAGTTACAAATATTAATTTATTTATTTGACTAATATTAAATAATTTAAGTAAATAAAACTTTAACAAGCCGGCTCGCAAGTGTGTCGAACCTGCTAATGTTAGGCTCGAGCTTGGCTTGTTTAAATGAGAATCTGAGTGACTTGTTAAAATTACAGCTCGTTTACTATTCTACTTTGTATCATTTGTAGCAAGGAAGCTTAACTAATTTATGATAATGTTTTGGGGCAAGGATACGCAGTAAGATACGCAGTAACACTCATTTTCTACTTACATTAAACATCCACAGGAACATATAACAACTTCCTTTCCTATGGAAATATTTCCTTTTGAAATCTAATTTCAGTAAACTCATGTAGTTTAATTTTTTTGCTCTATTTTAGTACGCTTAATTTCTAAATGTTCTTTTCCCTTTTTTGGATATTACTAATTGTACAGGTATCTTGCCATGGTTTTGTATCATGCTGGGGACATGGAGTCGGCTATTATACAACAGCACAAGGAACTGATTATAAACGAACGTTGCCTTGGTTTGGACCATCCTGATACTGCTCACAGGCACTAGTCCTTTTCCTTCTTTCATTTCCTTGCATTTTAAAGTTTTGTATAATGGAGCCTCTTTCTGCGTGTGGGATGAAGTAGAAGTAAATATTTTGACTGCAGAAATTATTTTTTCATTATTGGAAAATAACCTTTTATTCTAAGATTTGGTTTGAAGAATTTGAACTTCATGTATAATTATCCGGCATAATCATTCTGACACACTTCCTTCCCTACTGTTGTGCTGCAGCTATGGCAATATGGCTCTTTTCTATCATGGACTTAACCAAACTGAGCTTGCATTACAGCACATGTCTCGGGCATTGCTTCTATTAAGCTTGTCATCTGGCCCAGATCATCCTGATGTCGCTGCAACTTTCATCAATGTTGCCATGATGTACCAGGATATCGGAAGGATGGACACGGCTCTTCGCTACCTGCAAGAAGCCTTGACAAAGAACGAGAGGCTTTTAGGGGAGGAGCACATACAGACAGCTGTATGCTATCATGCTCTTGCAATTGCATTCAATTGTATGGGTGCCTTCAAGCTCTCTCACCAGGTATGCAATTTGGGCGGAGATGACTGCTAGTTGTTATAGAATATGTTACCTGATTAAAGCTTTTGATGTTGCAGCATGAGAAGAAGACTTATGATATACTTGTTAAACAACTTGGAGCGGAGGACTCGAGGACACGTGATTCAGAGAACTGGATGAAGACATTTAAGAAGCGTGAAGAGCAGGTACATACATGCACGGCCCTGTGAAGTTATCGAGGAAATGAATATTGTTGGACCATTATCATGCAATCCAAAACTATTTATTATGTTTATCCCCATTTTTACGGGTGGATATTTATAATTATGTCTCCTGTATTGGCAGGTGAATGCACAGAAGCAAAAAGGTCAGTCTGTAAACTCAACGTCTGCTCAAAACCCTATTGAGTTACTCAAGGTGATCTTTTTCTACCCTAGCAATTTTAAGACATTTTTTTTCACATTTGATTTTGAAGTAGTTAGAGATCTAACCAATTGAATATGTTTGGAGAAACTGTGCTCATTATCTCTTTTTAACACTAGATCATACTTTCTGTAGGAATGCACTAATTTAAATAGAAAGAAAAATATTAATCTAATCTGTTGAGCTACTGATTTGATTTGCATGGCAGGCTCATCCAAACCTGATACAAGCACTTCAAGCCGTAGCGGGAAGGTCTAGTACTTCTGTCAACAGATCATTAAATGCAGCAATAATAGGTGAGGCTCTTCCTCGAGGGCGGGGAGTGGATGAAAGAGCAGCACGTGCCGCTGCTGATGCCAGAAAGAAAGCAGCGGGAAGGGGCTACGTGAAACCGCAACCTCCAACTCCCGTCCAGCCTCTTTCACAACTTAATCAGCAGATTCTAAATATGGTTTCAGGAATGAGCCCCGATGCGGTCAGCAACAAAGAAGTCGATGGCCATTCTTCAAACTCAAACGGTACCACTGTCGAGAAGAAAGAACAGCAGGCTGCGTCAGGTCAGGATCAGCCTGTTGGATTGGGAAAAGGGTTGGGATCTTTGGATTCCAAAAAACACAAGGGAAAACCTAAAGTTGCAGGTTGAAGTTTTGAAGGGCAGTTCAGTTTCCAATTGTTTGGCATCAAAAACACAAATTTCTTTGGTAGTTTAGAACTGTAGTGTGCCATTTGGTAGTAATTTATCTGAACATATTCGAGCATCTGGTTAGGTACACCACCTAAAGTTTGTTGAGATGTTCCGGAAAAGCACATTTTATTTTTGCAATAATCTTTGCTTGTATGGTTTGGAACCCAATCTGTAGAGAGAGCATGTGATCAAATCTGGGCGAATAAGAAATTGTATCAGACCATGTTGAATAAGTTGAGTCCTTTATTTTTAAACATATTGATGATATGTCATTATTTTTCATTTCAAGTAATTATCAAGTCTTGGGTTAAACTAAGACCTTCAATCAAACAAAAGTTGGAAGAGAATGGTACTTCTGCTGAGATTTAGATTGTCTTTTGACCAATGCTTGCCGACCAAAACATAAAATGAAATAGATTGTGTATTTTGCAGTTAATGATTTTTCATAGGATTATATTATTGAATAGAAAAAAGCAATTTATACCACCTTTATTTATCATTGGATTACCCTATTATGCTTATAACTATTGTATACTTTGTATAATTTACAATCAGTATTCAGAATAATAGCAACTTATACCAAATAGAAAATAACTTATGAGTAGAAATCATGACCAACCCCTGGTGTTAAACACACACGTGGGTTTGGTTATCAGTGACTTGGGTTCGAGTCTCGCTGTGGACTTATGTGTTTATCCCACATTTATCTTCAAGTACAAATTTTAGGCGCTCAAAACTCTGCATCAACTGAAGGTGAGTTTATATATATTCTATTATGTAATAGTTCTATATGAAATCAACCGACAGTTTCTTCTATTTAACGATCTGGTATAGGACGGACACCAGTGATCACGGAATCGGCAGAGCAACTGGATTTGTCTTGTACCAAATCAATTTATCTGTAGATTTGAATACAAAACTCGTTATTCTTCGTCTAATACAAACTATAGACACAAGTGACAGTAGCATAACCGATGAAACAACCAGATGGTCAGTTGACTCGGATGGTGGTTTCGTACCTCATTGCCCGACCAATATCAAACCAACGATCAGAATGACATTTGGAACTCTTGACTCGGGTATCGAGCACTAAAACAATTATGGACGTTACCGCAGATTCATGACCTGTCTAGGTACCCAGAAATCATCAAAAACGTCAATTACACTCATATATGTCCCTTCTCCAGAGAGGGAGAGCGTGTAACCAGATCTGATGATCAAGACGAAAAACTTAGGCAATACAAAAAGAGAAGATGCATCACAACTCGAACAAGCTGCAGGGCAATGATCTCTTTGAAGTTATCTGCAACTGGCGAATATGTCATTGTTAAATTTGTCGAACCCCATATCCATCCATTCTATAGTCCGGAGCATTTCCAAGAGTTTCGTGGAAACAAGAAACTCAATGACACTCAGAGGCAGTTTGTTATGGACTACCAAAAGGAAAATGTGAGTGCAACTTTAGCTTTTAATGTCTGCAGTGCAATTGTGGGAGGAGCAGAGCATGTAGGTGCATCAACTGGTAGATTTCAGAAACTGTCAAACCCAATTGAAAGTGTACTTGTCTGAAGCAGATATGCAAGTCGTGATAAACGAGTTCATCAACGACTAAGAATCTGACTCTGATATGTATTATGAATACGACCACGATGAAAACGACATGTTGACTCAACTTTTATGGCCTGATGGACTGTGCCGAAGCAATTATGCAAAATGGGGTGACAGTATCTCGTTCAATTCAATCTATGGAACGAACATGTAATCTCACAATTTATATTCTCGTAATCCTGACTACATATTATATGAATATTTTACATAACCGGTTTGAATTTTTGCTATTACTCATTGTGTTTGATTAATATGTCATGAGACGTAACAATTGTCATATGTCATGTGTTATTGTGTGTGCGACAATGTTGCATTACGTTGAACTTGGCACATGACATCTGGAACCATAAATATGTGTCATATTGTAATGTGAAATATAACATTATGTCTTGGACAGATATTCAATGGTGTTTTGCTCGATAACTGGCGTTGACAACCATGATCGGTGTGTAACCTTTGGGGCATCACTGATTTCAAAAGAAGACATCCCATCTTTCATTTGGGTGTTCTAATGTTTCATGAGAGTAATGAAGAACAAGGAACCATTGTGTATAATAACTGGCCAAGATGGAGGATATTTTTTCATGTGGCGTCACTGACATTAACAGGGAAGGCAACATTGCAACCTACACTGTGAAAAGCACAACATATGGAGATGTGACTGTAGATATGAACGAAGAATCGGGTCACTGTAATTGCAAATGCAAGCGGCTTGAAAGGAAATGACTCATTTGCGTACACATTTTCTCTAAATAAAATTATCATCGAGGTCTCTTACTACCACATGAGTTTTCACATTCTCATATTCTCTCTCATCAATACGAGTAGTATCAAAAATCCAATCTTGTGCATCGAAGAAGTCATCCAAAAGAATAACATCTTTGTGTTCTACTTGTCTCTTCATTTTGTTCAAAAGTTTGACATTAAGTTGAACAAACACAAGATTGTTCAACTTTTCTACCTCAAGATTATTTCTTTTTTTGGTGTGAATTTAAAATTGATAATATAAAAAGTGAGATAGATACAATAAAAATACATCAAAGAAAGTAGAATTAGAAAAAAAAATACTTACCTCTCCAAGCACTTTTCACACCCGAAAAAATTTGTTGTCAAACCAATCACTCTTTTAGCAAAGTATTGCAAACTTGGCATGTGGCTTCCATAAATATTCCACGAACCAACTACAAAAACATATTGAACGATAATATTATTACTGTCAAAACAAAAACAAAAGAAAGAGATACTTAAATTGATAGCATTTTGTGCCCTAGTCCAATTGTTAGTAGCCTGTAAATGTCTATGTACATTATCATCGTTTGTAATATATATAAAACGACTTTGTATTACTTATGTGTTGAAGTAATATGTTAAGCATGATCTGATTTATGAACACTAAAGTAGTAGAACCATAAATCTGTACGGATCACACTTAACGAGTCCCTGATCAACATATGCTTCCATAGAAGCGACCAGTATGAGGATGGTTCTCAATAACGTAGTTTTACTTGTCATAGGGATGAGGGATCCACTACGTTGCATCTGATGATAACACAACCGACCCCTTGACCAAAGCTCTTCCTCAAGCGAAACATGATAAACATGTTAGGTCAATGGGTATAGACTGAGACTTAGATTGGAACTAGGGGCAAGTGGGAGATTGATAGCATTTTGTGCTCTAGTCCAATTGTTAGTAGCCTGTAAATGTCTATGTACATTATCATCGTTTGTAATATATATAAAACGGCTTTTATTACTTATGTGTTGAAGTAATATGTTGAGCATGATCTGATTTATGACCACTAAAGTAGTAGAACCATAAATTTGTACGGATCACACTTAACGAGTCCCTGGTCAACATATGCTTCCATAGAAGCGACCAGTATGAGGATGGTTCTCAATGACGTAGTTCTACTTGTCATAGGGATGAGGGATCCCGAAATCATATCATAGATATCATGAGGTGATTGATATTAGACGACCCACTTTGAATAGTGTTTTCATAGATTAAGCCATAAACATATTCAAATGCGATAGCTTGTCACGATATCCTTAGACCAAGGAGTCTTTGTGATCGCTATGCAATGTACGTGTGGCTTTAACTTGCGCCTAACGCTTTCCGTAACAGGATTGCAATAACGGGCATGATTGGGTGGCGGAACGGGTTGCATGAGTGACACGAAAGACGGCTAAGAGATTTATTCCTCATACTACGGTATGGGAAAGATATCCGTTAAAGGCCTCTTGATCGAGAATGACTGAGAGTAAGAGCATGGCCATGCCAGTGATACGGGTTATCAGTTCTCAGCCATCTCACATATCAAGTAACAATGGTTGATTGAACAAGGGTGACAACTCTATGCCTTGTGATCAATCGGGATATCTAGAGATAATAGGATAGTGACTTGTACATACAAGGTTAAGTCGAATCATCGATCTTCATGCACCTTGGGTAATCATAACGTTTTACGAAAGGCCCCTTATGATGGATCGGACAAGAGAGATCTTTTGCGCCGATCTGCCAACGGTGGCATGAGCCTGGAGGGTCACACACATTCAAGACAGATAACTTGAGACAAGGAAACCTTAACGTTTCTTGAGGAGCTATGCATGGACAAAACTGAAGGTTTTGGGCCATGGGTTCGGTTTGAGAGAATAATTAGCGAATCGAGAAAACTGAGTTTTTTCATCGATGTCGCGTCGGACTTTGTTTGATAAGTAACGACGAAAAGGGTCGGGCAACTTTTGGACACGGCACGAAAGCACATGGGCGAGCCCATTGGGCTCGGCCCATGAGGTCACGTGACCGGCCCAACAAGGGCCCATTATGGGCCCAATAAGCCCAATATGACCGGCCACATTGGTGGGTCCAAGAGTGGGGGCCACACAACACCATGCTTGGTTGGTGATTGTGGATTAAGAGGTGAGTGATTTAAGGGATATGGGTGATGATACTTTAAGCCCATACCAATCACTTTTAGACCCATGCTTATGAGTTGGATGATGAAGGTAAATATCTAATATTGATTCATTACACAAAATAATCACACAACTCTCACAAGCACTCTCTCTATCTCAAAATGACGAAAATACCTCATTTTCTTTTTCATGTTATTTTCTTAAAGGGAGATATTCCACTAGAAACTATACATTGAGATAGAAAAATAGGAACAAATGTCAGTCATACGATGAGATGAGCATTGGTTGAGATTGACCCGGTGGCATGCGGGTGTAAATAAGTTGAACTTTGAATTTCTTTTTGTAAATTCCCTATTTCACTAACTTGGGCCAGGGGCATTATGGTCATTTCATGTCTTTCCTTGAGTTATGTGACTCAATTTGCTCTGAGGCGATTTGTGATTTCCATTTGGGAGAAACCTAATCGGTTTGATTCACTTCGAAAATCTGAATCAATAAACACCAATTGAAGATCGAAGAATGCCAAGTGAAGAACAACAATCGAAGAACGACAATCGAAGAACAACAATCGAAGAACACGAATAGAAGAACACGAATTGCCATAGACGAATCGAAGAACACGAATTTCCATAGACAAATTGAAGAATACAAATCTACCAAGACGAGTCAAAGAACATCAATCGAAGAGCACGAACCGAAGAAGCTAAATCGAGAAGATGCACTACCATAAAGTTTTGGAAAAAAATAGAAAACAAGAGGATGCGTGAGAAGGTGCACAAAGCCGTGAAGAAGAAGACTAAGTAAATTTTTGAAAGGTGTTTCATACCACTCAAATTATTTTAGAACGTATTTCAAATTTATGGAACTTGCTGGTTTGTATGGAATCTCTGTAAATAATTTTGTGTCAATTGTTTCTCTTTTAATATGTACAAAGAAGAATTATTTAGAATATGTATTTATAGGTTCTCGACTATTTAGACGAATTGTAATATCGTCTTCATATGATCTTAGTTATTGTTAGGAATGTGTTTCATACCACTCAAACTCTCTGATTTGTGTGAAATTTTTGTAACATAGACTGATGTCAATTGCTTCTCTCTGCTGATATGTGCTCAATTCATTGAAACTGTCTCTTCAAAACCTGTTTCAGTGTTCTTTTCTCATAGATTTATAGGTTCTTAGTTATTGTTAGAAAGGTGTTTCTGACTGCTCAAACTCTCTGATTTTTGTGAAATTTTTGTAAATAGACTGATGACAGTTGTTTTCTTCTGTTGATATGTGCTCATTTTGGTGACATGATGTATCCAAAACCTATTTCAATGTCCTTATCTCACGGATTTATAGGTTTTCAATTGTTGTTAGGAAGATGTTTCAGACAACTTAAACTCTATGGTTTTTGTGGAATTTCTGTAAATAGACTAATGTCATTTGCTTTCTTTTGTTGATATGTTCTCATTTTGGTGAAATGATCTCTACAAAACCTGTTTTAGTGTTCTTTTCTCATGAATTTATAAGTTCTCAGTTACTGTTAGGAAGGTGTTTCAGACCACTCAAACTCTCTAATTTTGTGGAATTTCTATAATAAACTTATGTCAGTTGCCCAGTTTAGTTGATATGTGCTCATTTTGGTGAAATTGTCTCTCCAAAACCTGTTTCAGTGACCTTATCTCATGAATTTATAGTTTCTCAATTACTGTTAGGAAGGTGTTTCAGACCACTCAAACTATTAGGAACATGTTTCAGACTTCTCCTCATTACACCCGGAGAACCCTCGTTAAATTCGGGGAACCTCGTTACATATTTTCCCCAATATGGTTCACTTTCCCTCTGGGGCATAGTATGGAACCCAGTATCCTCGTTACATCTAGGGATCCCTCGTCACACCTTTTTCTCGACGTGGTTCACTTTCTCCCTAAGGTATAGTATGGAACTCGGTCCCCTCGTTACACCTTTACCCCAATAGGGTTTACTTTTCCCCCCTAGGGTATAGTATGAAACCCGATCCCCTCGTTACACTAGATGAACCCTTGTTACACCCCATGAGCCCCTCGTTACATATTTTCCTCAACATGGTTCACTTATAGGGTATAGTATAGAACTCATCCCCCTCATTACACCACTAGACACCTCGTTACACCCTGGGAGCCCTCGTTACACTCCGGGACCCCTCGTTACACTCCGGGACCCCTCGTTACACCTTTTCCTCGACATGGTTCACTTATAGGGTATAGTATAGAACCCAACCCCCTCGTTACACCCCGGGAGCCCTTGTTACACATTTTCCCTGATAGGGTTCCCTTTCCACATGTTCAAAGTTACTGTTAGGAAGATGTTTCACACTACTCAAACTCTCTGGTTTTTGTGTTATTTTCTTAAATAAATTGATGTCATTTCCTTTTTTCTGTTGATATGTGCTCAATTTGGTGAAATGGTTTCTCAAAACATGTTTCAGGGTCATTTTCTAATGGTTGCATAGGTTCTCAGTTACTGTTAGGAAGGTGTTTCAGACTGCTTAAACTTCTTAATTTCTGTTGAATTATTGTAAAATAGATTGTTGTCAATTGATTCTCTCTTGATATGTGATTATTTTTGTGAAATGGTCTCTCCAAAACTTGATTCAATGTTTTTTTCTCATAAATTCATAGTTTCTCAGTAACTATTAGAAATTGTTTCAGAATGATGTCAATTGCTTCTCATGGTTACACAAGTTCTCATTTATTGTTAGGAACATGTTTCATACCTCAAAAAACTATGATTTGTGTGGAGATTCTGTAAATAGCCTGATGTCAATTTTTTTGTTCAGTTGACATGTGCTCATTTGAATGAAATGGCATCTCTAATAAATGTTTCAGTGTTATTTTCTCATGGATTTATAGTTTCTCAGTTACCGTTAGAAAGGTGTTTCAGACTGATGTCAATTGCTACTCATGGTTATAGGTTCTCATTTACTGCTAGGAACATGTTTCAGACCTCAAAAAAGTTCTGATTTGTGTGGAATAAAATTTGTTTCTACATGCACAACATCGTCATTTGTATCATCCACAACATTTTTTACCCTTTGCTTCCCTAGAAGAGCTTTTTTCGGTGGAATTGCTTCCTCTGGTGTTGTTGCCTTTTCATTTTCAACATGTTTCCGACTTGCCTTCTTGGTTGTAGTCTCTTCGGCCTGCAGTTCACCAAGTAACTTCTTTTTATCATAATATTTACGATTCAATTTGTGATCCAGAGCAGACCATATGCAATATGAGTTTGATGATGTTGGATTTGGAGGTGACGGTGTCTCATTTCGAGTCCTTTTTATTGCTTCCCTCTTCTTCTCCTCTTCTTCAACCTTAGACCACCTCTTCCGCGCTTCCATAAACCAATTCTCTTATTCGGTGTTCCTTGTTGTGCTATCTGTCGAGTTAGTTAGAGAATTCATGGTACAAATATTAGGATTAAGGGAAAACTTCACTTAATTCCCCTGAATTATACTCGATTTTCAGATAACTCCCCTAAAAGATAAAAGTGGTATGTGGAGCCCCTGAACTTGTTGACTTTGGCACTTAGCCCTAACACCGTTAGTTTTTGGTCACATGATTAGCACATGGGTGCTCTTTTTATTAAAATGACAGAAATACCCTCACCTCTATCTCCATTTCCTCTTCTGCAACTCCCCCCTCTTTTCTCGCCACCGCCAATTCGCCGGAAATGGCTCCAATTCTCTGGCGAATTGGATTGGACTAGCTCAACGTCGCCGCGGAGGAGTACTTCGGCTCCAATGGCGAGGATCCTCTCGGCTTCGACTTCGGGATCGTAAGGACAGTGGCGGAGAGAGCCGCGGGAGGACGATGCAGCTTTTTCCGGCGCCTAGAGGGTTTGGTATCGGTGAGAGCCACCGGAGAACGATGCAGCTCTGTCTAGATCCTCGTCGGAGCCCAACCTCCCTTACCGGAAGATCCCAGCCTCCATCGAGTTTTGGGGTTGTACAGAAACAGACAGTGATGGAGGCGGACGGAGGAAGGCGGCGGAGGCGATGGCGACGCTAGAGCTCCTCTTAATTGATCGTCTCCGTCGTTGGGCTCTGGCGAGGGCACAGTCGCGTGGGCTCTGGACAGATCTTGCGAGGTTAGGCTCCGGCGAGGATCTCGACAGGTTTGGTTCGCTGGAGACGTTCGAATTTGACAGTGGCTGGATATAGGTTCGCGAGGCTGGAGGTGTGGTCGGAGTCAAGACCGGAGGCGAAGGTGGAGGAGACGCCGGAGGCGGAGGAGGGCGGCTGACCAGATTAATTTTTTAACATTTTATTTATTAAAATAAATAAATAAGTTGAAAATACAAGTTTACCCCTGAAATATGAGTTTATTATGTTATTTAATAAAGGGTAAAATGATCATTTAACATTTAATCAAATACTTATATAATTTGAGGATTATACTACGAGGGAATTTTAGACTTTTCACAATCAAACTAACACCGTTGGGGATAAGTGAAACTTTAGTATACTTCAGGGGCTCCACAAACCACTTTTATTTTTCAGGGGAGTTATGTAAAAATCAGGTATAGTTCAGGGGAGCTAAGTGAAGTTTTCCCTAGGATTAATGTTAGATTGGATGCAAATACGCAATCATGTTGAGTGTGGAAAAATCTCTATTAGAAACATGTTTCAGACATATTTATTATGTTGTATAAGCTAAAATTTGGAAAAAAAGAAGTTAAAATCATGCACTGATGTTTGGAAAACTCTCTGTTAGGAGCATGTTTCAGACAAATTTATTCTATTGCAAAAGCTAAAATTTGACCAAACTTGTTAAAATCATGCACTGGTGTTTGTAAAACTCTCTGTTAGGAACATGTTTATGACATATTTATTTTATTGCATAATCATGCACTGATGTTTGGAAAACTCTCTATTATGAACATATTTCAAACGTATTTATTCTATTACATAAGTTAAAGTTTGACATAATTTGGTAAAAATAATGTACTGATGTTTGGAAAACTCTCTGTTAGGAACATAATTCACACAACTATATTCTATTGCATAAGCTAAAATTTGACATAATTTGTTAAAATCATGCACTAATGTTTGGAAAACTCTATGTTAGGAACATGTTTCAGACAAATTTATTCTATTGTAGAATGTAAAATTTAACATAATTTGGTAAAATCATGCACTGATGTTTGGAAAACTCTCTATTAGAAACATGTTTCAGACATATTTATTCTATTGCAAAAGGTAAAATTTGACAAAATTTGTTAAAATCATGCAATGATTTTTTGAAAACTCTCTATTAGAAACATGTTTCAGACATGTTTGTTCTATTGCAGAAGCTAAATTTTGACAGGATTTGGTGAAATCATGCATTGATCTCTGGAAAACTCTCTGTTTGGAACATGTTTCATTGTTTCAAACATATTTATTCTATTGCATAAGCTAAAATTTGACATAATTTAGTGAAATCATGCACTGATATCTGGAAAACTCTCTTTTGGAACATGTTTCAGACAAATTTATTCTATTGCAGAAGCTAAAATTTGGCGAAATCATACACTGATTTTTGGAAAACTCTATGTTAGAAACATGTTTCAGACATATTTATTTTATTGCAGATGTTAAAATTTGACAGAATATGGTGAAATCATTCATTATGTTTGGAACTCTATGTTAGGAACATGTTTCACACAGATTTATTATGTTGCAGGAGCTAGAGTTTGATAGAATTGGGTGAAATCACAGTATTACTGAGAAATCACAAAATAACTATCAACAATGACTGATTTACTTCTTGATCAACACAGAAAATCAAGAAGAATCATTTAATTAAAATTAGGAACTAAGATTTCGATCACCGATTGTTGAATATTCATCGATTGGGTGATGAATCATCATTATTGATGAAGAATCGTGACCGATTACTGCAGAATTGCGACCAGTTGCTGTAGAATCGCGACCCGTTGCTTACCTGCTAAAGAATCACGATCAATCGCGTGCTGAATCGCGGATCACAGATCCTGAATCACAAATCAGGAATCACGAACAATTTATGGGTAGAATTTGTGACTTGAGAATAACATATTTGACTTTTGCCATGTTTATTGATTTAATTTTCATGAAAAATAGTTATTTAGGACATCCATTGATCATATTTGATCCAGCGGCTGAAATTTGTTCATTTTTTCCTTTCTGAATGTTAGTTTCTAGTGGAGTGCATCCCTTTCTTAAAAACACTTTTTCCTTGTTCATTTTTTGCATCTTTGGGTCCTAAAGGATTGGATTAAAGAAAAAAAGAAATCTCACATTAATACTCAAACACACTGATCCGCCTCCTCACTTGAAGCAACACAGATATTTGAGACTTCACACACTTGGCAGACACCATAGAGAACATGTAGCACAAATGAGTGTCAAGTGAAGCAATGAACATGGTGGAAATTTCATGGTTTTTTAAAACAAAACCCAATATATATGAAGCAAAACTTGATTATATTAAATTCTAGAAATGAGAACAAAAATACCATATTAAATCCTGGAAATTTCATGGTTTTCATATCGGATTCTCGATTTCACCAACCAACAAAATTGATTTGAGTCCCCACTATTTTAATTTCAACTTGGGCCGAAGCTTCTTCACGAAATCGATTTCCACCTGCGGTGAGGACTGAATCGTCAGCAGCGAGAAGGTCAGCGTGGAGTTGAAGCTCGAACAAATTTTCTAGGTCCTTGAACGATCTCGCTCGGTCACGCATCAGCTGCAAATCCATGCCGCCGAGTCACACACCTTCTAACAATGCGCTCGCCGACGACTATAGATGAGCTCCCAGATTGGGCGGTGGCGTCTCCCTATTTCTGTCATCGTTGAATCGACGACGACCAGATGTCATTCGTCGCCTTCGACGTTTCCGGCATCGCGACTTCGCCGGCTTCAAGGTGCAGACGCGGCGGTTCACTTGCTCGTTGCTTCAGTGCAAGACATGAGTTTTTTTCATTAAAGACTCACCAACAATATTGGGGACACTATACATGATTCATTTGAAAGGGATTCCCATGGGTTCCAAACATTAATTTCATGCAGCGGAGCGTAATTGAACTATGGGAATCAAAAGCAAACACGAATCTTAATGAAAAATTCAGCATGTTATAATCTTATACAATCTGAAAATTTTACCTTGTTAATCATTAAAAACACAAAGTAGTGTTTCTCTATCGAGTCCAGACAAGCACAACAACCACGGTCGATTTTCTCTCACACACTTGCTAATGGATGTAAGAAGAATTGAACAAAAAGCTATGGAGGATTGAGAGGGAGGGTCGGCAATGTTGAGGGAATTAGGGAGAGAGTGCCGAAAATATTAGCTAAAGAGGGCAACAAAATATTGTGTAATTATTGTGTAATTATCACAAAAAATCTGATTTTAAATTTTAAATAAATAATTACACATCTTTCCCCTTTAAACTTATAATTGCATTCTTGCCCCATTCATGAATTAAAAACCTAAATGGGCTTCAAGCTTGAAATTCTGAATCGTAGCCGAGTCAGGAAGTCGAACACAAAGTCTGTAACTTGTGTATCGACTTCTTGTGGAAACAGTAAGCAAAGTAATAGACAGATAATAATCACGACACCAGAGATGATTACCCAGTTCGGTGACTCCGCACCTACGTCTAGGGGCACTTTGCCAGTGGAAAGGTTTTTCATTATCAGGTAGTCAATAGTACAACTTCAAGCCCAACTAACTATCACACAAGCTATTGTCCTAAGCTACTATAGATCTCACCGTGAATCGCCTCGACCAGGAGCCTCTCCCCCTGTCTTTGAGATTCCCTCAATTCCACCCTTCGAGCAAGTCCATGCTCGGTGTCGTTGTCTTCTTGGACGGAGTTGTGAGTCTTCAATCACAAACAAAAACCCTAACCGACCCAAACACTTAGTCTTTGCGACTCAAGGTTTGATCGGAGCAAAGATCCGTTCTAATGAATCTTACTCAGCCTCTCAACACGCCGATGGTGCACGGTTAAGAGCTCTGAGAAATCTTGCAAGTGTTAGAACAAGAACGGATGATCTGCTAATGGGAAGCCAAGGGCTTTTTATAGCAGCTCACATTCCTAATCCTTCTTGGATCAGGAACAGGAAAGTCAGGCAAGTTGTTGCCGCCTTCCATGACAGCTGGAAGTCGTCTTGCCTGTTCTGACTTCCTGATGAAATAAGGCAAGTCGAGTTGCCGCCTCTTGCTGACGTGTAACTGCCAGCTGGAAGTCGTCTGACTTGTCGACGTCACTCTCTTGCGCTCCAAGTCTTCGTGGCGCCTTTCTTCCTTCGCTCCAAGCTTTGTCGAAATAGGAAAGCTTCAGACTTTCCTAATCTGTGGCTCGTAACAAGTCGCTCCACATGTCATGTAACATGTTG
Source organism: Geranium rotundifolium (assembly GCA_963920655.1). Lineage (NCBI taxonomy): Eukaryota > Viridiplantae > Streptophyta > Magnoliopsida > Geraniales > Geraniaceae > Geranium > Geranium rotundifolium. The sequence continues at coordinate 18,683,417 of OY987321.1, forward strand.
CTCGACTTCTTACTTTTGCGCTAAAAAATCATGCCAACTATTAAACGTAGCAACAATCGCCCCCTTTGGCAATTTTTTAGGCAAACACCTTTTTGTAAGCCCATCGTCATCTTGTGGCAGTTACGCACAGCAAGTGACTTATCTTGTGGCAGTTACGCACAACAAGTGATGTGACTTCTTTACTCCAAGCAGGCACATCGTCGTTACCTTGAGGCAGTTACGCACACAGTAAGTTTCGTGACTTCCGATGCGACTTCTTGTGCGGCTTCTAGTTTATCTTCTGGAGCCGCTTCTGGAGCGGCGACTTCTATGTACATCTTTCGGCACGACTTCTGGCGTACATCTTTCGGCGCGACTTCTGGCGTCGTATCACATTTATCTCCCCCTGTTTGTCTAATAATATTGCCAAAGGTAATCTCATAACCTAAATTTGTCTAAACAGCAGGGTAAAAGAGAAATAGCTCACACCATGAGCAAATAAACGGCTCAAACATGAGCACAAATCCAGCTCAATCAAGAGCAAATATCCAAAAAAAAAATAGTCACAATGTGCGGAAAGTAACTCGGACAAACCCCGAGAATTTAATAGTGTGTGTGGGACAAAGTTATCATAGCAAATTTCAGAGAATTACTAGAACGACGTGGAGTCATTATCTTCTTCTTCAGCAGGAACATCAGCAGTAGCAGCAGCAGAAGTAGATCGGAGGTCTTCCAGAAGGACTTCACAAGCGACTTTGCGAGTTGAGAGCGTGGCAATTGACTTCTCCAGATCAGCAATCACTTCCACCAATTCTTCCTGCATCATAGCGCCAATTGGTCCTGAGGGACGAGAGCTTGATCCAGCTCCTGGAGTTTTGGCCATAGGAAGTCCAAGGTCCTTTAACTGCTGCCCTTCAAAGTTCTTGAGATTGATGGCTAGAGGCAGTGGCTTTTTACCCGGAATATCCGACTCTCGGACAATGTTAGGACATTGTTGGAGAAGTATACCGGTGATTAGCGAAGGGAACCCGATTGGAAGTTTGATTGCACATGATTTGGCGTGCTTAACTAGATGGTCAATAATGTAAGTGCCAAAATCAATGGGAGACTGCGTACTTATTTGGTAAATGAGTTTTGCCAGCTCTGTTTTGATGCTTGACCCATGCGTAGAGGGTGCCCAGTTAGCCAGACCGATGCGGTAGAGAATAGAGTATTTTGCTGTGAGCTCGGTTGCCGCAATGGTGTCCTTGACTGGCCATCCCTTCTTACGTCCTCCGGGTATTTCGACCGCTACTTTATCCAAGTGCGGGACTTCCGGAGTGACTTCTGGGTCATCTCTGCCAAGGTATGTGTTGATGGTTGAGGCAGAGACTTCGAAGCATTCCCCCCGAACAAACACCTTTCGGTATTCAGCATCTTCAGGGTCATCGAACTCGCTTGATAGATTGACGATAAACTCCTTAACCAAAGTCGGGTAGAATGGGCCAATATTCATGACCGTGTTGGTCAGGCCAGCTCTACGAATAAGCTCTACAATCGCATTTATCCCTTGTGCTTCAGTGGAGAGTTCTCTTTCTGGATAAATTTTCCGTTGATAGACATACTACCACTTAACGGCATTGTCTACAGAGTTGAAAGAGACGTTGTCTGTGGGTGCCTTCGGTACATACTTGGGGAGCTTCTGCCCTCCTAATGTCTTCTTCACCTGTGGTAGCACAATTAGGGTGTCTTCTTCTTCAGATTCTTTTTCTTCAGATTCTTTTTCTTCAGGGACAGAGGTTGCTGTTGTGGTTACTGACTTCTTTCTTGACTTCTTAGGCTGTTTGGACGCCGAAGCTTCTCCTTTTTCTGTTGCCTTTCTCTTTGGGGTCAATCTTCTCTGAACTTGAGGTTCTTCTTCTTCATCAACCAACCTTTGTGTTGGTAGTTTCCTTCTCACAGCCCTCTTGGGCACAGCTTCTTCCTTTTCCATGGTTTCAATATCGACACTTTCTTTGACAGGTTCCTCTAAAAGTTGAGTGACTTCTGGAATGACTTCAGGATTATCATCACGCCCTGAATCACTGTTCGGGGCGACAAGGGAACTTTCTTCCTTTTCCAAGTCCTCATTTAGAGGAGATTTCTCTGGTGCGGGTGTCGACTTAGAGAGGCTAGGTTGGTCCTCGGTGCTAGTGCCATGGACTTCAGGAACAAGGGTTTCTAAACCCTCTTCAGGCAGGCTTTCTTCTAAGTTTTCTTCAGAGAGGATAACAGATTTACCTCGTGTTGGAGTCGGAGTAGAGAGAGAAGCGTCTTCTTCAATGTTTGCAGAAGCGGCTAGAGCGTCGTCCTTCTCAGCGACGGGGATTGTGTCTTCCGGCGTAACAAATGGGGGCGAGCTTGTTACATCCTGAGGTGCTGCCGAAGTTTCCCCTAAGCCTCTTCCTCCTCGGATCCTTACTCCATGCTTGGTTCTAGTCGATTTGGAGGCAGATAATTTCTTGGCAATGACTTTTGCCCTCATCTTTGCTCGAAGTACTTTTGAAGCAGATGGTATTCTACCGCTGCGAGTACCAATCATTTAGCTAGGATTTTGTTCTTTGTGTGGGGGGGGGGGAAAGCAAATTTTTTGCTAAGCTTTTTGATCTGAGAAACCCTAGCGATTTCAAATGATGGAGGAGGTGCAGAGTCTGTGGGAGTTGAACAGAATGATTTCTGATAGATGGATAGTCAGATCGTAATCATTCCCAAAATTCAAAAAGGACTAACGGGCTTTTGATAAAAGGATTTGGGCCCGGCTTGATTTTGTGGACCCTATTTGGTCCTGATAGAGAGAAAGAGTAAAATCAACTAAAAGCTCTTCCTCTTCTTGCTTGACTTCTGGCTATTCTAGACAGCAAAGTCCGAGGGTTGACCTCAGACTTTCAAACCTTTTAGCATCTAATGCTTTTGTAAAGATGTCAGCGACTTGTTTCTCAGTGGGTAGGTATTCGAGCTTTATTTTCTTGTCTTCTACAAGCTCTCGAATAAAGTGGTGCTTGATGTCAATATGCTTTGTCTTGCTATGTTGTACTGGGTTCTTCGAGATGTTGATTGCACTGATGTTGTCACAGAACAAAGTCATGACTTCTTGCTTGACTCCATATTCTGCCAACATTTGTTTCATCCAAAGAAGCTGAGTACAGCTACTTCCAGCTGCGATATATTCGGACTCAGCAGTAGACAAAGCAATACAATTTTGCTTTTTGCTGAACCATGATACAAGGTTGTTCCCCAGGTAGAAACAACCTCCAGAGGTGCTTCTTCGATCTGGTGTGCTTCCCGCCCAGTCAGCATCACAATATCCAACCAGAGTAGGAGAGGTATCAAAGGAATATAGTAATCCCAATTCAGAGGTTCCTGAGATGTACCTTATGATTCTCTTTGCATGAGCCAAGTGACTGACTTTTGGATTGGCTTGATATCTAGCACAGACTCCCACAGAATAAGCAATGTCGGGTCGACTTGCTGTCAAATAGAGGAGACTTCCTATTATGCTTCGATAAAGACTTTGATCAACTGGTTCTCCCATCTCGTCCTTCGTGCACTTGTCATGTGTGGCAATAGGAGTCCTCTTGTGCGAAGCCTTTTCTAACCCGAACTTCTTGACAATGTTCTTTGCGTATTTGCTCTGGGAGATAAATATTCCATCTGACATCTGCTTGATCTGGAAGCCTAGAAAGTATGTGAGTTCCCCGACCATACTCATCTCAAATTCACACTGCATGTGTTGAACAAAGCGTTCCACCATCTTGTCTGACTTCCCTCCAAATACGATGTCGTCGAAATATATTTGAGTAATCATGATGTCCCTTCGTTCCTTCTTCACAAAGAGAGTTTTGTCTACTCCCCCTCGATTATAGCCATTTTGTACAAGGAATTGGGTAAGACGTTCATACCATGCTCGTGGAGCTTGTTTGAGACCGTAGAGAGCTTTCTTTAGCTTGTAGACATGGTGCGGAGAGTCATGGTCTTCGAATCCCTTTGGTTGGGCTACATAGACTTCTTCGTTTAGATTTCCATTAAGGAAGGCACTCTTTACATCCATCTGATAGAGTTTGAAGCGCAGATGACATGCGATGCCGAGAAGAAGTCGTATGGCTTCCAGTCTGGCTACCGGAGCAAAGATTTCTTCAAAGTCGACTCCTTCGACTTGTGTGTACTCTTGAGCCACCAGTCTCGCTTTGTTTCGAGTGATGTTTCCTTGTTCGTCAGATTTGTTTTTGAATATCCATTTTGTCCCGATGACATCGACATTGTCAGGTTTGGGTACAAGTTCCCAGACTTCATTCCTTGCAAACTGAACCAATTCTTCTTGCATTGCGCAGACCCAGTATTCATCATTGATGGCCTCTTGTATATTTTTTGGCTCAATTTTGGAAATAAAGCACATGTTACCTATCAGTTCTTGGCGGTCAAGAGATGCTTTTTGTCTAGTCCGAACTCCCTCATTAATGTCTCCAATCACATCCTGGGGTGGATGGTACTTCTGAATTCTTCTTGATGGAGCTGTTTGCCTTGTGGGAGTTGCCTCTTCATCCGGGTTGATTTGGCCTTTGTCTTCAGACTCTTTGTTACGCTCATCGTCCTTGACTTCTGGTCTAACATCCGGTCTGGCTTCTCTTCTGACCTCTGGTCTGACTTCTCCTGAGAGATTCAGGACTTCTTCGTCCTCGTCACTTGTTTACTCGTTATTGTCATCATCAATTACGACATTGATGGATTCCATGATAGTCCGGGTGCGTTTGTTGAATACCCGAAACGCTCGACTATTTCTGGAGTATTCGAGGAAGATGCCTTCGTCGCTTCTAGGGTCCAACTTGCGTCGAGGTTACCTATCTGCGAGTATGTAGCAGACCTATCCAAAGATATGGAAGTATTTGACATTCGGCTTTCTCTCCCTCCATATTTCATAAAGAGTGAGCGAAGTTCCAGGGCGAAGAGTCACTCTATTATGAATATGACATGCCGTATTCAAAGCTTCAGCCCAGAAGTTTTGCGGGATGTCTTTGGCTAACATCATGACTCTTGCCATCTCTTGAAGAGTGCGATTCTTTCTTTCAACGATTCCGTTTTGCTGAGGAGTGATGGGAGCAGAGAATTCATGGGCGATTCCTTCAGCATCACAAAAGTTTGCGAAGCTGATGTTTTCAAACTCCTTTCCATGATCGCTCCGAAGTCGAACGACTTTCCCAATAACTTCTCCCTTTTCTCGTTGAACTCTTTGACATAAGGCTTCAAAGACTGAGAAGGTATCTGACTTCTCTCGAATGAAATCTACCCATGTGTACCTTGAGAAGTCGTCTACACATACAAATATGTACTTCTTCCCTCCTAGACTTTCTACTTGCATGGGTCCCATAAGGTCAACATGAAGAAGTTCTAGAACACGAGAAGTAGTAAGATGTTGTACCTTCTTGTGTGACGTCTTGACTTGTTTCCCAATTTGGCATTCTCCACAGATTTTTCCTTCAATGATCTTGAGGTTGGGAACTCCGATGATAGCCTTTTCAGAGAGAATCTTTTGCATACTCCTCAAATTGATGTGACCAAGTTTTTGATGCCATAGTTTTGTCTCTTGAGCTTTGGATAAAAGGCACTTGGTTGGCAAGGTACTGACTGTTGGAGACCATAGATAGCAGTTGTCAAGGGACCTGTGGCCTATCATGACTTCCTTATGTTGTTTGTCTTTGACCGAGCACTTGTCGCTAGTGAAGTGGACATCCAGATCTAAATCACATATCTGGCTTATGCTGATGAGGTTTGCTGTGAGGCCTTCTACTAGCAGAGCTTCTTTCAGACACGGAGAGTTGGGAAGATTGAGTTTTCCTTTCCCGAGCACTCTCGCCTTTACTCCATCTCCAAAAGTGACGAAGCTATTTGTGCATGGTATTAAAGTGACCAGGAAAGAGCTATTACCCGTCATATGTCGAGATGATCCACTATCGAAGTACCAATCGTTGCTGGTTGAGGCCTTTAAAGTGGTGTATGCGATGTTAGCTCGATAGTTGACCTCTTTGACTCGCCATTCCTTCCGAGGTCGGCTTTTCTTGACGGTGGTCCTTTTCTTGACCGAGCTCTTCCCATATAGCTGATAGCAGAAGGGTCGAATATGTCCTCTTCGTCCACAGTAATGACAAACCCAGGTATGTCTTTCGTTCTGGGTTTTTGACGCGGCCAGGGTAGAAGGCTTTTTGGTCGCTTGGTTAGCCGTGAAGTTAGGAGACTTCTGGCGAGACTTCTGGGGGACAGACTTCTGAGGAACGAAGATGGTGTGCGATGATGAGGCTTCTTTCGAATATCCAAGACCTTCCATATTTCTTGATGGTTTCCCGATCGAAAGTATTTGGTCCAGAGTATCAGTACTTGGATTCATCATCTTTACAGACTTGGTGACCTGCTCTAACTCGCCTTTTAGTCGAGAAACTTCCTTTTTGAGATCAATAGTCGTCTGAAGAAGTCTTGACTTGTCTTCATTAAGAGTAAGAATGAGAGCGTTTTGTTTTTCGATTACCTGAGAGTCTTCAAGCCACTTGACATACCATTCGTTGTACGCGTTGTTGAGAGTCTCATCGGATAGCTCATCATTAGAGTCATACTTCTTTGATCTTTCAGCTGGTTGATCTATTGTGGAGGAAGTGAAAGCCACATAGTTACTTGTATGCTCAAGGTCACTGTCTTCCTCATCTTTATCGTCAGTTAGAGAGGCATTGAATCCCTTCTTCTGTTTCTTTAAGAAGTTGGGACATTCTCTCTGTATGTGTCCATACCCCTCACATTCAAAGCACTGAGCGCCTTTACCTGATCGTTCTCCTCGTCCTCCATCGTTAGCTGTGATGTCGAGCTTCTGAAACTTGTGCTGTGGCTTGTCTCTGACTTCTCGGGTGACTTTTCTTCCTGTCATCTGGCCAAATCTTTTCATGACTCTGTTGTAGTTTTTGGCCAGCATGGCGATAGTTTCCTCGATGTCACTATCCGACTCAGAGTGTGTTGAGTTCTTCTGATTAGAACTTTTGAAAGCCACACCTTTAAGTTTCTTCTCAATAGGAGGTAGGGAGAGCTCGAAAGTCATTAGTGAGCCCATGAGTTCATCAAACTTTAGTGTCTTTAAGTCATGGACTTCTTCGATGGCGGTGATCTTCATCTTGAATCTGGGACTTAGGGCTCTCAGTGTCTTTCTGACCAAATCTTCATCGGTCATAGGCTTGCCAAGTGATTATGATTCATTGGCCAGATCCTTGATGCGCACATTAAATTCCGCAATAGTCTCGTCGTCATTCATGGTCAGAGCCTCAAAGTTAGTCGTGAGGTACTGTAACTTCTGCTCTTTGACTTTAGAAGTACCCTCGTAAGCCACAGCAAGTGTGTCCCAGGCATTTTTGGCACTTGTGCATGTGTTGATGAGTCGAAACACATTTTTGTTTACTCCATTAAAGATAGCATTGAGTGCACGAGAATTACCTAGGGCGGCTTCATCTTCTTCCATGCTCTACTCCTTTTCTGGTTTGATGCTGGTTTGATTTCCATGAGCATCAGAATAGTAAGGTTCCTCCCAGCCATTGATGATAGACTTCCAGGTTTTGCTGTCGAGGGACTTCAGGAAAGCACACATCCGTGCTTTCCAATAACCATAGTTTGTTCCGTCGAGTACCGGCGGACGATTGATAGATCCTCCTTCCTTTGAATCCATATTAGCTACTCAGATTTTTACAGGAAAATCACCTAAGAGATTAAGGTGCCTCCTCAGATACCAATTGAAATTCTAAATCGTAGCCGAGTCAAGAAGTCGAACACAAAGTCTGTAACTTGTGTATCAACTTCTTGTGGAAATAGTAAGCAAAATAATAGACAGATAATAATCACGACACCAGAGATGATTACCCAGTTCGGTGACTCCGCACCTACGTCTAGGGGCACTTTGCCAGTGGAAAGGTTTTTCACTATCAGGTAGTCAATAGTACAACTTCAAGCCCAACTAGCTATCACACAAGCTATTGTCCTAAGCTACTATAGATCTCACCGTGAATCGCCTCGACCAGGAGCCTCTCCCCCTGTCTTTGAGATTCCCTCAATTCCACCCTTCGAGCAAGTCCATGCTCGGTGTCGTTGTCTTCTTGGACGGAGTTGTGAGTCTTCAATCACAAACAAAAACCCTAACCGACCCAAACACTTAGTCTTTGCGACTCAAGGTTTGATCGGAGCAAAGATCCGTTCTAATGAATCTTACTCAGCCTCTCAACACGCCGATGGTGCACGGTTAAGAGCTCTGAGAAATCTTGCAAGTGTTAGAACAAGAACGGATGATCTGCTAATGGGAAGCCAAGGGCTTTTTATAGCAGCTCACATTCCTAATCCTTCTTGGATCAGGAACAGGAAAGTCAGGCAAGTTGTTGCCGCCTTCCATGACAGCTGGAAGTCGTCTTGCCTGTTCTGACTTCCTGATGAAATAAGGCAAGTCGAGTTGCCGCCTCTTGCTGACGTGTAACTGCCAGCTGGAAGTCGCCTGACTTGTCGACATCACTCTCTTGCGCTCCAAGTCTTCGTGGCGCCTTTCTTCCTACGCTCCAAGCTTTGTCGAAATAGGAAAGCTTCAGACTTTCCTAATCTGTGGCTCGTAACAAGTCGTTCCACATGTCATGTAACATGTTGCTCGACTTCTTACTTTTGCGCTAAAAAATCATGCCAACTATTAAACGTAGCAACAAAGCCCATTTAACCAAATCCAAATTAAAACTCATATAACTGAGTTCTAATTATGGTTTAGCTAAACCGGTCCAATTCCCCTAGCTCGATTTCTTCAACCGTCTAGTTAAAAACCTAGGCCAGAAATCAACCGAATCGTTTTCAATTTGACTAAACTGAAAACTGGATTCTCCCAATTTCCATCCATGCTTATTTGTCACATATTGTACTTTATGCGTGTGACCCTCTAGGCTCACGACCCGTTGGCAGACTGGTAAAATTACTATTTTACCCTTTCCATCATAAGTGGTCTCTAGCAAGACATTATGATTACCTAACGTTCGTAATTATCGATTATTCGACTTAACCTGTTATCGCACATGTCACTATCCTTTTATCAAACCGATATCCAGATTGATCAATATGCATAGAATCGTCATCCTAATTTATCAATCACTGTTTCTTGATATATGAGATTACTGAAAACTGATACTAAGGTATCACCTACACGGCCGTGCTATTCCTTTAGTCATACTCATCAAGTGGCCTAAACGGATATCTTTCTCATACCGGAGTATGTGTGATAAATCCCTGAGACGTCTTTCGAGTTCACCAATGTAATTCATAACCAAGCCAATCAAAGCCGTTATGGCTACCCTTTTACATGTAACGTTAGACTAGGTCAAACTTGGAGATTCATTACACAGTGCACACAAAAACTCATTGGTCTTAGGATATAATGACAAGCTACGATCTGTGAGTATCTCATGACGATATCTATGTTGCATACACACAATCGGGTTGTCCGATATCATCAACCTAATAATATCTATGATATAAATTCGGTACATACTTTTCCATGATCAGTAGAGCATGATCACAAGGAGTTGGTCTCATACTGATCGCTTCATAAATAAGCTTAGCTGATCAGGGACTCATCAAATGTAATTCCTTCTGATCTACAGTTCTACTATTAGTGGTTACACACGTAATGACATAGATCAAATTACATTTGATATATTACTACAACACATTAGTAATATATGCCGATTTATTTATTCGAAAAGATGATAAAACATTACATCTGTAGATCACTTTTATATTGGACCGGGGCATAACTCTAACTATCTCCCACTTTCCCCTGCTTCCAATTTAAGTTCTGATCTACTCCCATAGACCTTGCAAGTTTCTCATGCCTAGGCTGCGGCTAAGCCTTTGTCAAGGGATCAACCATATTATCATCAGTCGAATAGTGTTTAATCTCCACATCACCTCTATATGTGATAACTCTTACGAGGTGATGCCTGCTGAGTATATGTTTGGATCTGTTGTGGAATGTTGGCTCTTGAGCAATATCTACGGCACCTGTGTTGTCCCACAACAAGCTTATCGGATCAGACGTTCGCGACGTTGCATCTAATCCGATCAGAAAGCTTCTAATCCATACGACCTCTTTAGCTGCTTTTGTTGCAGCTATATACTCAACATCCGTTATAGAGTTGGCAATTTTGGCTTGCTTAAAGCTTATCCAGTTGAAAGCACCACCACTCAACACAAAATATATCTTGACTGAATTTTGAAGTCCTCTGGATATGTCTGAAAACTTGCATCGACTTGTCCTTTGACTGCTAGTTCTCTATCTACATCCCCATACACTAGGAATGCATCCTTGGTCCTCCTCAAATATTTGAGGATGACCTTTGACAACAATCCAGTGTAATTGGCCGGGGTTAGATTGGAATCTGCTGGTACAGCTTAGCGCAAACGAGACTTCTAGTCTCGTGCACATCTTGGCATACATGATGGATCCCACAACCGAAGCATAAGAGATCTTACTCATCCTGCTCAGCTTATCAGGAGTGCTAGGACTCTGTAGCTTGCCGAGCTTAATGCCATGGCCCATGGGTATGTATCATTTCTTAGAATCAAGCATTGATTGTCTTCTCAACACCTTACCTATGTACATGTTCTGACTTAGGCCCAAAATCCTTTTGGAATGATATGTAAAGATCTTGATGCCTACATTAAATGTAGCATCACCTAAGTCCTTCATCGATAAGTACTTCCCTAACCAAGCTTTGGTGGCAAGGTCGGGATGTCATTCCCGATGAATAAATACCAAGAATACAATATTACTCCCACTCGCTTTCTAATGTACGCAAGACTCACTTTTGTTTTTGATGATGCCGAGTTCCTTTACAACTTTATCAAAATGAAGGTTCTAACTCCCTGAAGCTTGCTTCAATCCATAAATGGATCTTTGCAGCTTACATATCTTTCTAGGATAATTTGAATCTACAAAATCCACAGGCCATGTGATACACACACCCTGTAGTAAGTTCCTGCTAAGGAAGGAGTTTTGGCATCCATCTGCCATAGTTATGGCTAAGAATAATCCGGATCAAACTGACCATTGCTACTGGTGAAAAGGTGTCATCATAATCCATGCATTGAATCTGACGATAAACTTTTACAACCATTATAACCTTATTGGTCTGAGGATTTCCATCCATGTCGGTCTTGATCCTATAGACCCACTCAGAACCGATGAGTTTTATCCCAGGGGTTTGATCAACCAAGCACCATACATGGATTTCATTTCCTCACTCATGGCGTTCTGCCATTTTTCGGAGTCTGGACTGGTCAAAGCTTGTCTGAAGGTTTCTGGATCATCCTGATCCACCAACATCAAGTCATTTCCCTCAGTGTCTGTGAAGCCATATATGTCTGGAACATGACGAGATCTTTCAGACCTCCTTGGACCATCTGGAATTTCTGTAGGGATTGATTCTTTATCTACGACCATCTGAGGCTCCAGTACTTCTACATCTTGCATATCAGGCTCCTGAATTGCTTCAGGTTGTTCCGTGCCCTCTTGAATTTCTTCGAGATGCACGAGACTCCCACTAGCTATTTTGGAAATAAATTATTTCTCCAAAAATACCCTTCGTTGAGTAACAAAGGCTTTGTTCTCGTTGGGTATGTAGAAGTAGTATCTCTTAGTTATTTAAGGATACCTTACGAAGACACACTTGTCTGATTTGGATGCATGCATCTCTGCTACCCAAATCTTTTAAAAAAACATACTAGGATGTTTCCCACACCATATATGACTATGGTCCATTTCTTATTTGGCTACTACGCGAAGGCGCACACATCCAAATAGATTTGACCATCTCATCCAGGTCCCGTCCCAATGAATACTACGCAGAGGCGCACGCATCCACGGTAACGGGAGTCGTAATGAGTGTCATGTGGTGTACCTTCTGTGACTCTGGTCCAGCTTTTATTTGGCTACTACGCGGAGGCGCACGTATCCACAGTAATGGAAGACATAATGACTGTCATAAGGTGTACTATCGTTGTCTTCAGCGGAGCCCGATTCAAAATGAATGCGGCCGTTTCTAGAGTCAAGTATTAGTTGAACTCTCTTCTGGCCTGAGTACTCATAGGTCCACATACGTCGGAATGTATTAGACTTAATAAGTCACTCGCCTTTCACATAAACCTGTGAAAGGTGCCTTTGTCGTTTTGCCCATTGGGCGAGACTTACATCTTTCAGTTTGAGTGAATTTAAACGGACTTAAAAGTCCACACTTGTGAAGTGTTGAAATGCGTTTCTCGCTCATTAGGCAAGACTTGCATCTTTCAGTTTGAGTGAATTCAAACGGACTTAAAGTCCACACTTGTGAAGTGTTGAAATGTGTTTCTCGCATATGTGCCTTAAATGACGATGCCAGATTATAATTTGGTTTAAATCACCAGATTTAAGCCTTTTCTTATTTACGTTATAGCGATTAAGCTTACCAACATAAATATCTGATCCAGAAGACGTGGATACCCACTCTTCTTCACATGATCCTTGTATTGCTTACAATCCCTTAATCCTGTGTCCTAGCTCATTGCAATGATAGCAGACCTCCTCTATTTTGTTAGGTTTGTGCCCTAGTCCAAAATAATTCCTCAATCTATATTGTAATGGACATCATTATTCTACATAATAAAAGGCATAATATTACTAATGTGTTGTAGTAATATATCTAATGTGATTTGATCTATGTCATAATGTGTGTAACCACTTATAGTAGAACTATAGATCAGAAAGAATTGCATTCGATAATGTCCCTGATCAGCTAAGCTTCTTCTGAAGCGATCAGTATGAGACTAACTCCTTGTGATCACGCTCTATTGATCATGGCAAAGTATCTGCCAGAGTTATATCATAGATATCATCAGGTCGATGATATCGGACAACCCGATTGTGAGTATGCTGCATAGATCCAGTCATGAGATACTCACATATCGTAACTTGTCATTATATCCTAAGACCAAGGAGTCTTTGTGGACACTATGTAACGAATACCTAAGTTTGACCTAGTCTAACATTATCTGTAAAAGGGTAACTATAACGGCTTCGATTGGCTTTGGCATTTATTGCACTAGTGAACTCGAAAGGCGTCTGAGGGATTTGTTGCTACGTTTAATTGTTGGCATAATTTTTAGCGCAAAAAGTAGGAAGTCGTGCAACATGTTACATGACATGTGGAGCGACTTGTTACGGTCCAGATTAGGAAAGATCTGAAGCTTTCCTATTTCGACGAAGCTTGGAGCGAAAGAAGAAAGGCGCCACGAAGACTTGGAGCGCAAGAGATTGACGTCGACAAGTCAGGCGACTTCCAGCTGGCAGTTACACGTCAGCAATAGGCGGCAACTCTACTTGCCTGATTTATTCAGGAAGTCAGAACAGGCAAGACGACTTCCAACTGTCGTGGAAGGCGGCAACAACTTGCTTGACTTTCCTGTTCCTGATCTGAGAAGGATTAGGAATGTGAGCTGCTATAAAAAGCCTTGGGCTTCCTATTAGCAGATCATCCGTTCTTGTTCTAACAATTGCAAGATTTCTCAGAGCTCTTAACCGTGCACCATTGGCGTGTTGAGAGGCTGATTAAGATTCGCTAGAACGGACCTTTGCTCCGATCAAACATTGAGTCGCGAAGACTAAGTGTTTTGATCGGTTAGGGTTTTTGTTTGTGATTGAAGATTCACAACGCCGTCCAAGAAGACAACGACACCGAGCATAGGCTTGCTCGAAGGGTGGAATTGAGGGAATCTCAAACACAGGAGGAGAGGCTCCTGGTCGAGGTTGTTCACGGTGAGATCTATAGTAGCTTAGGATAATAGCTTGTGTGATAGCTAGTTGGTGCTTGAAGTTGTACTATTGACTACCTAATAGTGAAAACCTTTCAACTGGCAAAGTGCCCCCGGACGTAGGTGCGGAGTCATCGAACTGGGTAATCATCTCTGGTGTCGTTATTATCTGTTTACTGTTTACGCTTACGGTTTACTTTTAGGCAAGTAGTCGATACACAAGTTACGACTTTGTGTTCGACTTCTTGACTCGGCTACGATTCAGAATTTCAGGATATATCACTCATACTTCGGTATGAGAAAGATATCCGTTTAGGCCACTTGATGAGTATGACTGAAGAAAGAGCATGGCCATGCAGGTGTCAGTTTTCAGTCATCTCAGATATCAAGAAACAGTGATTGATAAATTAGGATGACCATTCTATGCCTATTGATCAATCTGGATATCGGTTTGATAAAAGGACAGTGACATGTACGATAACAGGTTAAGTCGAATAATCGATAATCACGAATATTGGATAATCATAATGTCTTGCTAGAGGCCACTTATGATGGAAATGGTAAAATAGTAATTTTACCAGTCTGCCAATTATCCGTGAGCCTAGAGGGTCACACGCATTAAGCACGATACATGAAAACAATTATGGATGACAATTGAGAACAATTCAGTAGTTTTATGGCCTAAGGTTTTAACCAAACGGTTGAAGAAATCAATTCGAGGAAATTGAGCCGTTTCGTCTAAACCGAAATTAGAACTCAAGTTAATGGGTTTAATTTGGGTTTTAGTTAAACGGGCTTAAAGCCCATTTAGGGATTTAAGTTATGAGTGGGAACAAATAAAAATAAGAGATTATAAAGGATAGATAATGCAATTTTAATTTGAAATTCAATTTAATATCAAATTAAAATCACATAATATCTTCCATTTATCCTCAATTATTTTCAGCAACTTCCTCCCTCATTCTCTCCCTCTCTTTGCCGAAAATACTCTCCCTCTCATCCACCATTGTTGTCAAGTTTCTCTCAATTTTTCTAGCAAAAGAATAGAGTGAAAACCTGTTCGGTTGTGGTGCTTGTGTGGACTTGATAGAGAAACAATATACTTGTGTTTTCATCGATTAAGAGAGGTAAATATCAGATTTATATTTCTTGGTAAGGATATACTACTTGCGTTCATGCTTGAGTACAAGCCTCAAGTTTCTATTCCAATTTGAGTAATTCACGCTCTTGAGTCTGTCCTCAATCTAGACTCTCAGTGCGCTATTACTCCTTTGTGTTGTGTTTGCCTTTTAGTTCTACATGGTAAAATTAATTAAAATTCAAGTTGGAGATTTAGTTATAAAACACTTTTCTGATTCTAACATTACAATCTGAACCAGGATCCGATCATACCCTCAATTGAAGTGAACGGAGGCTCACTGTTCCAATTGAGAGCATCAAGGTAGGAATACATCCATCTACAAAACTATGTAGTTTCTGGCTGGGGTCTGTACTAAAAGTACACGGCATACACTATACTGATACCCTAGGTCAGCCCTAGCTGACAATCGTAGACAAGTCTACCAAACTTGAACTATGAACAGAACTAATGTGGCTACTACGCGGAGGCGCACGCACCCACATAGAACTGCCCATCTCATCCAGACTTCTCCTTTATGAATGTTACGCGGAGGCGTACCGACATCAATAGGCTCAAAGCCCTTTTGAGTGCCCAAACCAGGATGGTATCACGCTTGACTTGTAATTATTTGCGTTTAAGTGAATTATTACTGTCTAATTGTATATCGATACAATCTTAATATGGAATCATCAATTGCAAATCCATGCAAAGATGATCCCTTATCAGGTTACATGCAAATCTGATTAAATACTGGTTTTTAATCTTTGCATGTGGGTGATAGCTAATCATACATAAACTTGTATATTAAATTATCATACATTCATACATATAAATGTAACGGTAAATTATGCATAACTAAGCCCATCTTAAGTTCCTAAGAATCTGGCAAAACTGGAAAAACAAATTTTTCCATCATGCTTATCAAACAACAAATTTTTTCAAATTTTATCTTTTTTAAGTGTGGAAAAATTCCGGTTTATTGAAACCGGATGGTTTAATTAAATAATTGAAGGGAAAAGTACACTTTTGTGCACCTAAATATACACTTTTGACACTTTCATACCCTAACTTCTTTTTTTCTCTTTTTTCCATACCTGAATATTATTTTGGACAATTTACCCCTAAAATTTCTAAAATACAGAAATTACCCCTGAATTGAACCAAAATTAAATATGGACCAATGGAGAGAACCGGTCCAACTTTTAAAGAGGGTAAAAAGACGATATTACCCCCACATATTCATCAAATTTTCAATTGAATGCCCCTCTCCACCTTCAACCCCCCGCCCTTCCCGTCCCCGCCTCCATCAACGGCCACTAGGAAGAACCGCCTCGTCGTCGCCCCAGGCCACCAGCATCTCCTCTATCGAGCAGAACCACATCGTCGTCGCCTCCAGGGTTCGCGACTCCCTCAGCGAATCCTCCATCGACCTCGACGTCATCGCCTCCTTCGACACCGGTGGCGCCGAGCTCCTCTACGAGATCTGCCTCCTCTCTGCCCAACATTGCGCACCACTACCATGTTCATCGTCGAGAACCGCCAGCTCCTCTACTCTTATTGTGGTGCCGATTATGATACAAATCCACAATTTCTTGCAAATTAGACAAATTCCCCAAATAACCATTAAGTGAGCCATTGAAGTATTTGAATGAAAGGTCCAATTTTTCTAAAACGACCAAATTAGCCCTAAACCATCAGGAATTGAGCTTGTGAAGTTGGCGGTGGAGCCTAAGGTTCCAGAGGCGAGGTCCTCGAGAAGAGGGCGAGGGATGGAGGAGCAGAAGTTGAGGTGGAGGTGGTCGTAGAGGGAGAGGGATGCGTCAGAGACAATGCGGCAGAGGGCTGGACAAAGTAGACAGCGGGGACGGGCTTGCGGTCCTTGTCGATTAGGAAGTAGAGGGTCACACTGTGCTTGCGGAGGTCCTTGACGTGGATCAGCGGCGAGAGGATGTTCCGGCAGTGCCGGAGGCGGACGGTAGACGCGGAGATAGGTGGTTGGGCTGCCGGAGAAGATGATGAACAGTGAGGAGAGAGGGGCATAATTGTAATTTAACAATTTATTTTTCAATTTTTAATTTGTTATTTGAAAAGACCAATATACCCTTAAATTGTGTGATAATTTTGTTATTCAATGGAGGGTAAAAAAGTATTTTCATATTAATTAAAATATGGTTGGGTGTGGTTGAAATTGAACCGGCTCAATTCAGGGGTAGTTTCGGTATTTTGAAATTTCTAAAGAAAATTGTCCCAAAATGAAATTAAGGTATGGAAAAAAGAGAAAAAAAAAAGTTAGGGTATGAAAGTGTCAAAATTGTATATTTAGGTGCACAAAAGTGTCATTTTCCCTTAATTGAATTTTGAAACGGTTCACGCTGGTTTATCGAAACCGAACCAAATTTGAAAAATAAAATTTTAGGGTTTTAAATATTCTCGCGAACCGGCCCAACCAAGGTCGCCCATGGAGGCAACCACGGTGGCCCGCGAGGGCTGCCATGGGCGCCCGCGAGGGCAGACTGTGGTCGCCCGTGGGCAACCTGGTCGGCCTTTGGTGCCGACCATGGTCTGCCCTAGGGCATTCCATGGTCCACTAAGGGTCTCGACCCTGGTTAGCCATGGCTTGACCATGGCTAACCCGAAACAGCCCCAAAAAATTAATTTTGCAATTTTTCAAAATTAATTAAATATGATTTTTTTCAATTACATGCATATTCAAGTGATGAACTCAAGAAGAAAATAAAATTCCAGATTTATACATATTGAATAAATATCATAACAACCTGCCTCTAATACCATTGAAAGGGATTCCCATGGGTTCCAAACATTAATTTCATGCAGCGGAGCGTAATTGAACCTTGGGAATCAAAAGCAAACACGAATCTTAATGAAAAATTCAGCATGTTATAAACTTATACAATCTGAAAATTTTACCTTGTTAATCGATTAAAACACAAAGTAGTGTTTCCCTATCGAGTCCACACAAGCACAACAACCATGATCGGTTTTCTCTCACACACTTTCTAATGGATATAAGAAGAATTGAACAAAAAGCTATGGAGGATTGAGAGGGAGGGTCGGCAATGTTGAGGGAATTAGGGAGAGAGTGCCGAAAATATTAGCTAAAGGGGGCAACAAAATATTGTGTAATTATTGTGTAATTATCACAAAAAATCTGATTTTAAATTTTAAATAAATAATTACACAACTTACCCCTATAAACTTATAACTGCACTCTTGCCCCATTCATGAATCAAAACCCTAAATGGGCTTCAAGCCCATTTAACCAAATCCAAATCAAAACTCATATAACTGAGTTCTAATTATGGTTTAGCTAAAACGGTCCAATTTCCCCAACTCGATTTCTTCAACCGTCTGGTTAAAAACCTAGGCCAGAAATCAACCGAATCGTTTTCAATTTGACTAAACTGAAAACCAGATTCTCCTAATTTCCATCCATATTTATTTGTCACATATTGTACTTAATGCGTGTGACCCTCTAGGCTCACGACCCGTTGGCAGACTGGTAAAATTACTATTTTACCCTTTCCATCATAATTGGTCTCTAGCAAGACATTATGATTACCCAACGTTCGTGATTATCGATTATTCGACTTAACCTGAAAGAGATCACCACGGGTTCCATTCGAAAAATATCATGCAGCGGACGTTATGTAACCGTGGTGATCGATGCAAGCTTCGATCTTAATGCAAATTCAACATGTTATATATATAAATATAAATCTGAAAGTTACCTCTCTTAATCGATGAAAACACAAGTATAGTGTTTCTCTATCAAGTCCACACAAGCACCACAACCGAAGAGGTTTTCACTCAAAAATTTTCTATTAATTTTTGAGAGAAACTTGACAACAATGGAGGATGAAGAGAGAGAGACAGAAATCAGCCCAAAGGGAGGAGGAAGAAGTGGGAAGTGGTCACCAATAGTTGGAGAAAGTTATGGGAGATATTTTGGAATTTTTTAATATGAAATAAAATTGAATTTCAAATTAATAATTGCATATCTACCCTTCTTAAACTCCTATTTGCACATCTTCCCTATTCATCATTTGAATCCCTAAATGGGCTTCAAGCCCGTTTAGCTAGAACCCAAATTAAACCCATTAACTTGAGTTATAATTTCGATTTAGACAAAACGGTTCAATTTCCTCGAATTGATTTCTTCAACCGCCTGGTTAAAACCTTAGGCCAGAAAACTACCGAATCGTTCTCAATTCTCATCCATAATTATTTGTCATGTATCGTGCTTAATGCGTGTGACCCTCTAGGCTCACGAACAATTTGCAGACTGGTAAAATTACTATTTTACCCTTTCCATCATAAGTGGCCTCTAGCAAGACATTATGATTATCCAATGTTCGTGATTATCGATTATTCGACTTAACCTGTTATCGTACATGTCACTGTCCTTTTATCAAACCGATATCCAGATTGATCAATAGGCATAGAATGGTCATCCTAATTTATCAATCACTGTTTCTTGATATCTGAGATGACTGAAAACTGATACTAAGGTATCACCTGCACGGCCGTGCTCTTTCTTCAGTCATACTCATCAAGTGGCCTAAACGAATATCTTTCTCATACCGAAGTATGAGTGATAAATCCCTCAGACGCCTTTCGAGTTCACTAGTGCAATAAATGCCAAAGCCAATCGAAGCCGTTATAGCTACCCTTTTACAGATAACGTTAGACTAGGTCAAACTTAGGTATTCGTTACATAGTGTACACAAAGACTCCTTGGTCTTAGGATATAATGACAAGTTACGATATGTGTGTATCTCATGACTAGATCTATGCAGCATACTCACAATCGGGTTGTCCGATATCATCGACCTGATGGTATCTATGATATAACTCCGGCACGCACTTTGCCATGATCAGTAGAGCATGATCACAAGAAGTTAGTCTCATACTGATCGCTTCATAAAGAAGCTTACTCATCAAATGTAATTCCTTCTAATCTATAGTTCTACTATTAGTGGTTACACACATAATGACATAGATCAAATTACATTCGATATATTACTACAACACATTAGTAATATATGCCGATTTATTTATTCGGAAAGATGATAAAACATTACATCTGTAGATCACTTTTATATTGGACTGGGGCATAACTCTAACATTATCGTACATGTCACTGTCCTTTTATCAAACCGATATCCAGATTGATCAATAGGCATAGAATCGTCATCCTGATTTAGCAATCACTGTTTCTTGATATCTGAGATTACTAAAAACTGATACTAAGGTATCACCTACACGGCCGTGCTATTCCTTCAGTCATATTCATCAAGTGGCCTAAATGGATATCTTTCTCATACCGGAGTATGTGTGATAAATCCCTGAGACGTCTTTCGAGTTCACCAATGTAATTCATAACCAAGTCAATCACAGCCATTATGACTACCCTTTTACATGTAACGTTAGACTAGGTCAAACTTGGAGATTCATTACACAGTGCACACAAAGACTCATTGGTCTTAGGATATAATGACATGCTACGATCTGTGAGTATCTCATGACGGTATTTATGTTGCATACTCACAATCGGATTGTCCGATATCATCGACCTAATGATATCTATGATATAACTCCGGCACATACTTTGCCATGATCAGTAGAGCGTGATCACAAGGAGTTGGTCTCATACTGATCGCTTCATAAAGAAGCTTAGCTGATCGGGGACTCATCAAATGTAATTCTTTCTGATCTACAGTTCTACTATTAGTGGTTACACACGTAATGACATAGATCAAATTACATTTGATATATTACTACAACACATTAGTAATATATGCCAATTTATTTATTCGGAAAGATGATAAAATATTACATTTGTAGATCACTTTTATATTGGACTGGGGCATAACTCTAACATCATTATTAGTATAATGTTATGTCCCGAACTAATTACAATTGATTATGTAAATAAATTAGGCCAAATTTGATTCTGTAAAGAAATTTGGCAAAAATTGATATTGCAAGGAAATTAGGAAAAATCCAAATAAAGATAAGGGATAATTTCATGTGGCTACACCTAGATATTGTTGTTTTTCACTTCGGTACACCTAGAATTTTTTTTCAGCTGACTACGCCTAGAATGTGCAAAATTTTCACTTTGCACTTTCCGTCTAATTATGTTAGTTTTTAACATTTTTTTCATGTGAAATGACTAAAATTCCCTTGAGGTTAAAACATTTATTATAATTGAATTGAAAAGTCTAAAATGCTCTTACCTATTCATCTAATTTTCAAATACATGCCACTCACTCTTTTTCTCTTTTTATTCATTTTTGTTATGCTTGATGCGAAGAAAAAAAGAAGATCATCTCTTTCACGTCAATCTAAGGGTAATAAACCAAAAAAGCTTGTTACCAAATTTGAAGGAAGGAGAAGCTAATCATAAATATTTGCAGAAACTGATATGATTCTTCACCGATGAGAACAAAGCTCTCTCTCTCTCTTATTTATACTCTTCGCAGTCTAAAATGAGTGTGACATTAACTTAAGGTAAGAGAAAGCTGTCAAGAGCCTAATTACAACAATAAACTTGTGTATATGCTCTAATCCTCCTATTTGATTTTTGTTTTACTGATGAGCAAATTAAGGAAGAAAAAAAACTACATTTTTGAGGAAAAAAATAGAGTCCTCTTCTCTTCTTCTCCACTTTAAACCTCTCTCTCTGTCACTTCGTTTTCTTCATTTTTTTTCCTATTCAATCTATCCACTGAAGAAAATAAAGTTTCAAACTTTCAAACTTTTGAGTACTGACCCATCAATCAACCATTCACCATTTTCACTCCTCTCAATCTCAATCTCAACTTTAAGGTCACTCAATGTCACGGTGAAGCTGAACCAGACCAACCCTAGAGACCCAATTGAAGAATCGGCGACATAGTGTTCAAGGGCAGGTTCTTCAGTTCCAAAAAATCGGACACTTCGAGCCCAGACGGATTGAACAGCCCTCGATCGTTCGGGTCCGATTCTCCGGTCAGATCCGACAAGAAGAAGGCAAAATCTGGGTCCAAGGAAGAGACCCAGATCGGTTCTGCTCGGGTCAAGGACATAGTGAAGACGAAGGACCCATTGAAGTAGCCCAAGTCGGGTCTGATTCCGAAATTGGCGCCGACCTCGTCGGGGAAGGGCAAAGAAGTGCCTTCGTCGGTGTCTCCGATTCTTGCTTCTTCGCTGGGGCTAAACAGAATCAAGACTAGATTGGGACCGTTAACTCAGGAGAGCTTTTTCGGGTTTCGGGGTGATAAAGGGTCGTCTTTGGGTTCGAGTAACTTGTCGAGACCAAGTGGTGGTGGTGATGGGAAGACAAAGGACTTGTTGAAGGGTCTTAATGAGAATGACATTGGAGCTTGGGTTGATAATGTGAGCAATTTTGATGATCGGTAGAAATGGAAATTGGCATTAAGTAAAAAGATAATTGCAGGGTGAAATGTGGTCATTTTTGTTATGTGAGAATCGGCGTGAGAGATAGTGGCATGTATTTGAAAATTAGATGAATATGTGAGGGCATTTTAGTCTTTTCAATCCAATTATAATAACTGTTTTAACCTTAAGGGCATTTTAGTCATTTCACATGAAAAAAGCGTTAAAAACTAACAGAATTGGATGGAAAGTGCAAAGTGAAAATTTTGCACATTTTAGGCATAGTCAGCTGGAAAAAAAAATTTCTAGGTGTACCCAGGTGGAAAACAACAATATTTAAGTGTAGCCACCTGAAATTATCCCTAAAGATAATGATAATCAAAACCAAAATCAAGGAAATAAAAAAAATTGGGCAAAATTGATATGGATGGCATCTCTTTGAAAATATGATGAATAGTCGAGGGTATTTCAAACATTTCACACTTTGATAAAAATTTCCGTATAAAATTTAACAGTGTTGGAGCAAATTGTAAAACATAGTGTATTTAGGTACAATAAGTTGTAATTTTTAAGAATAAGTATAATAACTTGTAACAGAGATCCAACTAAATATAGTAAGGTGTAATTAACCTTAAGTTTAATACATGTTTATAAATGCAACAAAGTATCAAGTTTATCACGATCTTTTCCATCAATAATTTTTAGAGGATGGCGATAATGAATTTTTTGATGTCTATATACCCTTTTGATCTCCTCCTCGCTTTGAGCATCTCTCCATATACAAATCCCGTTGTGGGCTTTTGATCCCCATCAAAAAGACATATGAATTTAAATAAAGGAGAAAATACTTTCAAACACATACTTACCGCGCTCCAAAAACATTTCTTCAAAACATTTCTTTCCGCCACCATCTAGTTTTCGAGTGTGAGCTTTCACTCCATTCGACACTGGTAACCATGGATAACAACTCTTTTTTCTTTTCCATTAAACTTTGCAAAGTAAGGAAGGCGGTTGTAAAACGTGTGACTCCGAGCCTCACAATTTCCCTTTTCCTTATAAACTTTCTCATCAAATACAACATAATGTGGTGTGCATACATGAAGATAGTGAAGTTTTTGTCTTGTCAAACACTCACATGAATTTTGATAGTGTGGCAATTTCTTGTAGCATGAGATTTATTGTCTGACTTGGACAAGAAGACCAAAATAATTTAGGTCTCTTCGCTTTCAAGAAAGCCTTCGCCGCCATGTTGTTGGACTCATTGTCCGTTACCACTTACAATATAATCTGCGCCAACTTTTTCAATGCATTTATCGACGTACTAAAAAATATATGCGTCGGTGTGTGCATCTTTTGATACTTCCATAGATGATAAAAATTATCATCCCTTCCAAACAATTAACACAAAAATTCATGACCATTTTTCGTTTCCGATCACACCAAGCATCGGTCATGATTAAGCAACCATTTTTCTTCCATGTTTCTTCTTGCTTCTTCATTGACCCCTTGGTTATTTCCATCTCACACTTCAATAATGACCCGCTTAATTTATATCTTATTGATCTTTCCTTATAAATTGCAGGATTCGCATTTTGACTTTGGGTAGTAGTTTTGTTTGGATCAATCTTTATGTGTACCGACCAATAAACCCAAGGTACATTTGCTTCTTCCTTTTAGGCTCGGTCTCGGACGTGTAAGAGCTTGTTCCCTAGTCTAAGTCTTTTCTATGTAATCTTCTGTTTAGCAATAAAAGACATTTTCATTATTATTGTATTATAATAATGAGTCAAGCGATAATTTCATCTAAAGCAATTGAGTGTGTCATCACTAATAGTAGAACTAATAGATGCTATGAAATTATGCTTGACGAGTCCCTAGTCGAATACTTATCCATAAGTGACTAGCGTGAGGATGACTTAAGATCAAGTTCTGTTGATCTAGGTAATGGGATTACCAAATTCATATCACGGATATCATCTGGGAGATGATATTGGATGACCCGACTTGGAGTATGGCGCATAGATTAAATCACCAACACATACTCTGTCGTCGTGTGATCAATGCTTTAAGACCTTGGAGCGAGTGGCTCACGTGCACGTCACTCCATTAGTTTGACATGCTCCAACGTTGCCTGTAATAGGGTAGCCATAATGGGAATCATTGGGTATTGGACAGACTGTAGTGGGAGCGCACATTGCGTCCAGAGGGATTTGTTTCCCCACGGTAAGACATGGTGAATGGTATGGTTCTGGGCCCCTTGATGAGCATGACTGATGAAGTGTGCGGCCACACCAATTACGTATCAGTCATCTCGGAATTCAAGGAACTAGATTCAATACATGAGGATGAAGGCTCTATGCCTCATTTCAATCTCATACGCCTAAAAGCAAACAAAAGGTTAGTGATATAGATGATAGAGAGAAGATATCGAACCGATCGATACCTCGTGGACATTAGATAATCACTCTGCCTTACTAGAGGCGACTGGTGATGGATCGGGTGAAAAAGGTGTTTCACGCCGATCTGCCAATGGGTCACGGGCCTACAGGGTCACACACCAAGAGCAAGACTGAAACGAATCGATGGGACTCAAGAGGTCCAAATTAGGTGGTGTGGTAATGATTGCAGTGAGGTGTCAATCACCACCCTTGCGGTGTCGATCGACATTATCACAAGGAGGTGTCGATCGACACCTATGTCTAGCAGGGAAAAGGGTGGTGTCGATCAACACTTGTGTCAGACGTGGAAAACTCTAGGCTCCCACCCAAAGCCTACAAAAAAAGGCCTTGGGGTGAGAGCCACTTAATGCCTTGAGCAACATTTGATACATCCACCTAAAACCTCTCTAGCTCTTACATTGGGAATTAGGGAATCGAGTGAGGGGAGGGTTCTACGGTGGTCTAGTAGCCGTCGGGAGAATCTACGCTTCGAGAGGTCGAGCTTACGTGTGTGTATTCGTAGAGGACGAGTTCGAGGGCACGTCTTAGATCGGACTCGAGAGCTACTCATATTGACTACGAGAGGTAGGTTTTCTTGATCTTTAGTAGCTTCGTATCTGATTGATTCATCTATTTTTGGCGAAAGTTCCTTGTGCGGGATTTCCCGGTTATAATTCCAATTTTCTGCTGTGCTTAGATCCCGAGAATCCCAAACAATGGTATCAGAACCTAGGTCGCTCTTTAGATGAATCAATATTTCATGATTTGTGATAAAAATGCATGCTTGATGATATATGATTCTTTCTATACTTAAATGATTCATGAATGTCTATTTCTTCTCTCATTTTGGCCTCATGACATCGTAAAAATCCGTTCTATATCGTTCTTCGAATAAATGCGGGATTCTTATGTGTTTGTTGGTGTTGTTTCAACTTGATATTGATGCACTCGGTGCATGCAATCATTCCCGGGCCTCGGGAATCGACCCGGGTCAAATTGGATCGAGAATCAGGCTCGGGAAAACTGATTTTTGGACCAGGTCGAGGAGGGTTTCGATCGATACCCATGGGGTGGCGATCAACACCTCTCCTCGGTTTCTCTGCCCGATTCAAGGGGTGTCGATCGACACCACTTGGTTGCTTGGGGTGGTGATCGACACCAAGTGTCGATCAACACCTCTCGAACCATTACAAGGTGGCGATCGACACCCAGTGACAATGAGTTTCGGTTCAAGGCAAAATTTCGACCTTGAGGCAAACGCGGGAGTCTCGGTTTAGGATTTCAAGATCGGGACTTTCGAGTGCCGAGTGAGATCGATACACTAATATCATAAAGATTAAAATATGATTTAATGTGATTAATAACATGCATTGTGTGACAACATATATGTTTGATAACATGATATGCTTGCAACATGCGTAAGTTAGATCAAATGATGTATAGCCTAGCCCATCAAGATAAAACTGTTTATATTGCATTAATTTGGTATGTAAATATAAAATGGCGGTTTGTGCCATCTTAAGATTTTGGTTGTATATATTTTGAAACGAGATGCATCATACTTCACATGTATTATATTTATAACCGGCCTGCGAGCCGTTGAAACATTTGTAAAGGCACTTCCCGAGGATGGCACGTGGTAGTCTTGAAGTTGGCATTGAGTCGTGGAGACGTCAAGGAGCCAGTGGAAGCATCGCCGAGGATGAAGAAGACTTTATAGTTGTAATCTTCACCCTTAGGATGGGACCTCGATATTTATGGACTGGCCCCATAAAGATCAAACCTAGATATAGGCATAGGCTATACATGTTTAAATTATGCTTTTTAGAATTACATGATTAGAAATTTATGTTTATTTTATATGCATATGAGCCTTATAAGTTTAAAAGTACATATGTTTTGCATGTCCGAATATGATTAAATAACATAAACTTGGACATACAAAACAAAGTGAAGCATGAAACATATTATCGTACCCGGTACGTATGAAGAGTTGTCATGTAGAGAATGTACTCGGTACATGTCTCGCAAAACTGGATCATATCGCAATTAACTTGAGTTATGCGATGATGCTATCCAATTTTGACACTCAACGAAACTGCGTGACCAAGAACGTCGTGTGCGTTAGCAGAGCGTTCGTGAGAACAAAGCTATAAGAGGTGGACAGTTTTGTTTGGGGCGCAGATGCATTAGCTCTCTCCAGTTCAAGTTCTGGTCCACAAGTTGTTAATTAGTTGACTCAAATAGGCCGCGAACGTCGTGTGCATTAGTAGAGCATTTGTGGAAGAAATGATAGAGGATGTGGAGAGTTTTGGTTGGTGCGTAGATGCATTAGCTCTCTCCAATCAAGTTCTGGTCCACATATCTGTGATTGCGCCGACCTAGAGCATCAGACAGAACAATGCTGATGTACTTTGTACATATGTTCTGGCCAAGAGTCACACTCGCTGTGATTGGAAAGTGATCCTACATATATAGCCTAATTGAAGCGTTGATGCATTAGCTCACTTCAAGAGGGTGAATCAAGGGTCTTGATTCTTGATTCTTGCGAAGAATCAAAATGGTCAAAGTTTTGCAACAAATCTTCATAAATAAAAGAGTCTAACTAGAATTTATTTATCTGTGTATAAAATTGCACCGAGCCAAACACACGTTGTATCACTAAGGCCGATCCTGGAGAAGGAGAAGTTTAGTGGCGCGAACTTCCTCGATTGGGAGCGTAATTTGAGGATTGTCCTCAAACACGAGAGGAAGGAATATGTGCTTGACAAGCCCATTCCCCTCGTGCCAGATGTTGGTTCCACGAGGAGTGTTAGAGATTCTCACAAAAAGCGTCTTAGCGACTCGCTCGATGTGGGATGCTTCATGCTGAGCACGATAGAGGCTGATCTCCAAAAAAAATGTATGGATATTAGTTCGGACTCATTCGCCATCATAGGAAAACTCAAGGAGATGTTCAAGGAGCGGGCTAGGACCGAAAGGTTCAATTCCGTTAAGGGTTTGATGTTCACTAAAATGTCATCTGGAGAGTCAGTCAGCCATCACGTTCTGAAGATGAAGGGTCAATTCGAACACCTTGCCCGACTCGGTAGTGAACTTACTAATGAGTTGAAGGTATATATGATCATGTCAACTCTCCCTTCCATGTATGATGGGTACATCATGAACTACAACATGCATAACATGAACAAGACCATCACTGAGCTCCATGGGATGCTCATATCTGCCGAGGTGAACCTTAAGGGTAAGACCAAGGAGATTATGATGGTGAACAAAGGGGGAATTAGCTTCAAGAAAGCTAGTGGGAGCTCGGTCAAGTCCTTCACATCGACTAAGGGGAAGAGGAAAGGGTCCCATGGTCCAGGTGGCCAAGCCTAAGCCCAAGGGCAAAGGTAAAGCCAAGTTGGACGTGAAGAACGTCGTTTGCTTCTTCTGCAATCAGTGTGGTCACTAGAGGAGAGAATGCAAAAAGTTCCTGGAAGAGCAGAAGAAGGTCGGCGCGGCTGGCGCTTCAGGTATTTACTACATTGAAGTAAATATGTCTACTAACTCTGGCAGGGTGCTAGATTCCGGATCTCAATCTCACATTTGTGTTGATGTGCAGGTGGTGGAAAGTAGACGAGATTTGGCTGGGGATGAAGCAGACATACGGGTTGCGGATGGCAAGAGTGTCGTGGCAACAGTCATAGGAGTCGTTCATCTCAGTCTCCCGTCGGGACTTATTTTGGTTTTAAAAAATGTTTATTGTGTACACTCTTTCCGTAAAGACATTATTTCTATTTCTGTTTTAGACATTGAAGTTTTCAATTTCGTTATTGAGAATGGTCTTTTCAAACTTTACATAAAGAATGTTTATTATGTGGAAGCATTCCTTGTTAATGATCTCTACATTTAAAAAACTAGTGACGTCAACGAGAATAAGGTATAAAATGTATATACCAAAAGGCTCAAGGTTGATGAATCGAGTGAGACTCGATTATGGCACTTTAGTCTGGGCCACATAAGCGAGAAACGACTATAAGTGTGGACTGCTAAGTCTGTTTGAATTCGTACAAATAGATAAGTGGGTATCTTGCTTGATGGGCAAGATGACGAAGTCGCCCTTCCGATACTTTATCACATTTACTGATGATTATAGTAGATATGGTTATGTCTATCTTATGAGGCGTAAGTCTGACTCATTTGACAAGTTCAGAGAGTTTAAGGCTGAAGTTGAGAATCAACTTGGGAAGAAAGTTAAAGCACTTTGCTCAGACCGAGGTGGCGAATACTTGACCCAAGACTTCATCGAACACCTAGGAGAGTGTGGGATATTGTCTGAGTGGACTCCGCCAGGAAAACCTCAACTGAACAGTGTGTCCGAAAGGAGGAACCGAACCTTACTAGACATGGTTCGCTATATGATGAGTCGGACAGATCTCCCCGTATCCTTTTCGGTATACGCTCTTGAGACAGTTACTAGGGGTGGGCACTTTTTACCCACAACCGAAACTGAACCGAAGAACCGAGAACCGTGGGTATCGGGTCGGATTTAGATCTCAAAATTAAGGAACCGAATCAATTCGGTTCGGTTCCGGTTCTAAGAGTGTAGAACCGCTAATTAACCGTTTCGGAACCGAACCGACTTTGGGGATTTTAATTAGTATTTTTCGTATTACAATTTTATGTTTTAGCCTAAAAAGAGTTTAAATATGTATAATTTTCACCATAAATTGAACAATGTTTTAATATCACATTAATTGGATCTAATTAAGCAAAACTATACAACTATATTAAAGAACCGGACCCTTAATTTCACAATTAATCATTCAATTGGGTCTAATTGGGAAGAACCGAGAACCGCACCGTAGAACCGGGCCCAGAACCGAACCGAAACCTACTTATCGGGTCCGGATTTGGGTCTACAAAATGAAGAACCGATTGATTGGGTCCGGTTAGGTTCTGACCGGTTTGGTCCGGTTCCGGAACCGTGCCCAGCCCTAACAGTTACGTTCATTCTTAACCAGGCACCTACGAAGGCGGTAGAGACAACATCATACGAAGCGTGGAGTGAGAAACGTCCCAAGTTGTCGTTCATCAATATTTGAGGTTGCGAGGCTTACGTCAAACGCCTTATGGCGGAAAAGCTCGAACCACGATCTGACAGGTGTATCTTCGTAAGGTACCCGAAAGAGACTTTTGGGTACTACTTTTACAAACCCGACGAGAATAAAGTATTTGTTGCTCGAAAAGGTGTCTTTTTGGAGACGGAATTCCTTTAAAAAACAACCAGTGGGAGGACTGTGCATCTAGAAGAAATCCGAGATGGCACGAGTACTGAGAATCTTGAAGAATCTCGGGATCCCTACTTAGACAATGTAGAGGTAGAGCCTGAGCAAGACTAAGAGGCACATGTGGTGCCCAACATAGTTCCCGAAACCCCACGGCGTTCTGAAAGGCCTCGTCAGGCACCCTTCAGATATGGATTTTTGGTAACTGAGGGTGGTGACTTGGAGATTGTGGATCCTGACGATCCGACAACCTTTCAAGAAGTCATGGGGAGTTCTGATTACAAGAAATGGTTAAGAGCCATGAAGAAGTGAAATCCATGCATGACAAACAAGTGTGGAACTTGGTGGATCCAACCCCTGGTGTTATGACCATCGGTTGCAAATGGATCTTTAAGATCAAACATGACATGGATGGAGTTCCTCAGACCTATAAGGCCTGATTGGTTGCGAAAGGTTTTAGGAAAATCCAAGGAGTAGATTATGATGAAACTTTATCGCCAGTGGCCATGGTCAAATCAATCTGGATTCTATTCGCATTAGTTGCATATCACGATTATAAGATATGGCTGATGGATGTCAAGACTGCTTTCCTTAATGGGAAGTTAACTGTAGACGTGTAAATGACACAACCTCATGGTTTAGTCGATCTAGAGAATGCCAAAAAGATTTGTAAGTTGCAGAGGTCTATTTATGGATTAAAGCGGGCTTCTCAGAGTTGGAATCATCGCTTTGATGAAGCCATAAAGAATTTGGTTTCATGCAAAATGAAGACGAATCTTGCGTGTATAAGAGGTTAAATGGGAGTGCAATCATGTTCTTAGTGCTATATGTCGATGACATACTCCTTATCGGAAATGGAATCCCCACCATGCAAGCTACAAAATCTTGGTTGGGGAAGTGTTTCTAGATGAAGGACTTGGGTGAAGCCGCATATATTACGGGGATCAAGATTTATCGAGATCGCCCAATGAGGATCATTGGGCTAAGCCAGAGCACTTACATCGACAAGATCTTGAAGAGATTTTCGATGCGTGAGGCCAAGACGGGTTTCCTCCCCAAGAGACTTGGAATAAAGCTAAGCAAGACTCAGTGTTCCACCACTCCTGATGAGCTAAAGCGCATGAGTGGCATCCCTTATGCATCTACAGTAGGAACCATCATGTATGTCATGATCTGCACGAGACCTGATGTCTCTTCCGCCCTATCTTGCGTTAGCAGATTCCAGTCAAACCCCGGTGAGGACCACTAAACAATAGTGAAGTCGATCCTAAAGTACTTTTAATAGGACTAAGGATGCCTTCTTGGTCTATGGGGGTAAAGAGGAGGAGCTGGAGGTGACGAGATACGTCGACACTAGTTTCCAGACTGATCCGGATGATTCATGGTCACAATCTGGTTACGTGTTCGTGCTCAAGGTGGGGCTTTCAGATGGAAGAGCTTCAAGAAGCCAACCATCGCAGATTCTACTACAAAGGCCAAGTACATAGCTGCTGGAAAAGTGGCAAAAGAGGCTGTGTGGATCCAGAAGTTCATGGCAAGATTGGACGTGTTGAAAAACTCGTCCGATCTGGTGAACTGGTACTGCGACAACGCTAGCGCCATAGCACATGCTAAGGAGTCTAGAGGGCATGCCAGATCCAAACATGTACAGTGACGTTTTCATTTGATTCGAGAGTACATCGAACAAGGTGGATTGAAGATTTGTAAGCTTGTGACAGAAGATAATGCAGCCTACCCGTTGACAAAGGCTCTATCACAGCCTAAGCATGAAATCCATGTAAGGTCAATGGGTTTACGTTGGTATTTAGATTGGAGCTAGGGGCAAGTGGGAGATTGTAAGAGCTTGTGCCCTAGTCCAAGTATTTTCTATGTAATCTTCTAACGATCGTCACATACGTGACGACCAGATTTCCAGATTTTGCTCGAAAACAGATATGGAAATATCGTCTAATTCGAATCAGTTTTGAGTAACGTTTAAATATAAAGATTCAAATAATTTCTTGAATAAACTCATTCAAACCGATCACAAATTAATTGAATCTCTATTCATCTGATTTCATGCAATATCGATTACTCCTAATCATGCAATTCTAATCATAATAATCATGCATACAATATCACAGAGGTTTCAGATTCATAATCCAAACCGAAAGAAGAAAACTGCCCAGAGGCATGTGGCCATCGCCACATCATATGTGGCAATCGCCACTCCCTCTGGGTGGCGATGGGTTGCTAACTCCTCCTTTTCTCCTTGGGCCTTGTTGGTCCATTTGGCTTCGGACTTGCTCTTTGTGTGTGACCCCGTAGGCTCATGATAACATTGGAAAATGACCCAAATCTCTATTTGATCCATTCATCATAAGTGGTCTCTAGTAAAACATTATGATTACCCAATGATCACGATGATCGATGATTCGATTTAACCTTTTGTTGTAGCTATCACAATCTCTTCATCACCAGACATCTTGTTTGGACATAAAGCATAGAAAAGTCCCCTTTATATATTCAAACCTGTTTCTTGATCTCGAGATGACTGAATACGATAACTCTTTATCACTGATGCGGCCGCACTCTATTTCAGTCTTTCTCATCAAGAGACCTAAACAGATATCGTTCCCACTAGTACGTGATAGACAAATCCCTTGACCGTCAACTGTATTCCTCATATAGCACGTCGCATAGCCAATCATACCTCTATTGTAGCCATTTACGGACAACGTAAAAAAGTATGTCACACTATGAGAGTTTCCATATAGGAATCCACATAGACTCCAAAGTCTGTAAGTATTCAATGATACTACGACAACTGAGAATGATCATGACTTAATCTATGAAACATTTTCTCAGGTCGGGTCGTCCAAATATCATTCCTCCCCCGAAATGATATTTATGATTCTTGATTAGTAACTCTTTACACATGATCTGTAGAGTGTGATCATCAACCATCCTCATGTTGGTCACTTTATATATGATAACATATGTGTATCTTATTGACCAGGGACTTGCTAAGTATTCTTGTCGCAGTATCGATTGATGTGTCAAAGAGTTCTACTATCAGTGCTCAACACATGAAGACCCTAGGCTAGTTTATACTTAGCTTATTATCATAACACAATAAATAATAAAAGTGTCAATTTATTACTAATAGAAGATAAAACGTTTACATATAAACTGTGATTGGACTAGGGAATATATCTTTCAGTCTACCACTTGCCCTTAGTTCCAATCTATATTACATTTTAATCTCATCACTGCTACATGACCCTCATGTTTTGGCTGTGATAGAGCCTTTGTTAAAGGGTCGGTTGTACTATCTTCTGTAGCAACCTTTTTGATATTTAGTTTTAAGTAACTTTTAAACATATAGATTCGAAATTATGAATCCCAAATGCTTGAATAAACTCCTTATTCAATCCGATCACAAATTAGTTGAATCTCTATTCATTCGATTTCATGCAATCTCGATTTCTCCTAATCATGCAATTTTAATCATAATAATCATGCATACAATATCACATATTAACATGCAATATTCAATTAAGCTCAAATTGCAGACCGCCTCTGATACCACTGTTGGGGTTTGGGGGATCTCATTCATGCGCAGCGGAAGTAAATAAAAAAAATTTAACCCCGAACCCTAGCAAGGATCTAATGCATGTTTAAGCTTAATTTATGAAAAGGTTAGATCTTTAATTTACCTCTTGTAGATCCGGCTTTACTCAACCTTTGAGAGTGCACGTGTTCTTTACGAATCGATCGAAAGCGTCTCCTTTGGGATGCGCTCTCTACCGGTATCCACATGAGCAAGTCTTGATCGAAACTTGACGAAGAACAATCTACTAGAATTCTTCTTCTCAAATCAGATCTAATTAGACAATAATCAGATCTGGAGTTTTAGGTGGAGTTGCTAATTTTGTGAATCTCGCATTAGAGTTTCATGAAACCGAAACAACATATTTATAGGCTTTGTGATTAGGATCTTTATTCCTAATAAAGTCCTATTTGATTTAGAATTCATAATTATGAAATTACCTCAAAACTTCGAGCTCCCATTTGCCTCTTTCCCTTTTAGGTTTCAAATTCATAATCCAAACCGAAATAGGAAAACTGCCCAGAGGCATGTGCTCATCGCCACATCATATGTGGCGATCGCCACTCCCTCTGGGTGGCGATGGGTCGCTAACTACTCCTTTTCTCTTGAGGCCTTGTTGGTCCATTTGGCTTCGAACTTGCTTTTTGTGTTTGACCCTGTAGGCTCATGATTACATTGGGAAATTACCCAAATCTCTATTCGGTCCATTCGTCATAAGTGGTCTCTACTAAGACATTATGATTACCCAATGATCACGATGATTGATGATTCGATTTAACCTTTTGTTGTAGTTATCACAATCCTTTTGTCACTAGATATCTTGTTTGAACATAAGGCATAGAAAAGTCACCCTTATATATTCAAACATGTTTCTTGATCTCGAGATGACTGAATATGATAACTCTTTATCATTGGTACGGTCGCACACTATTTTAGTCTTTCTCATCAAGAGGCCTAAACGGATATCGTTCCCACTAGTACGTGAGGGACAAATCCCTTGACCGTCAATTGTATTCCTTATATAGCATGTCGCATAACCAATCATACCTCTATTGTAGCCATTTACGGACAACGTAGAAGAGTATGTCAAACTGTGAGAGTTGCCATATAGGAATACACAGGGACTCCAAAGTCAATAAGGATTCAATGATACTACGACAACTGAGAATGCTCATGACTTAATCTATGACACATTTCTCAAGTCGGTTCGTCCAAATATCATTACTCCCCCGAAATGATATTTATCATTCTGGCTTAGTAAATCTTTATACATGATCAATAGAGCGTGATCATCAACCATCCTCATACTTGTCGCTTTATATATGATAACATATGTGTAGCTTACTGATCAGGGACCTGCTTAGTATAATCTTGTAGCTATATCGATTGTTGTGTCTAAGGGTTCTACCATCAGTGCTCAACACATGATGACCTTAGGCTAGTTTATATTTAGCTTATTATCATAACACAATGAATAGTAAAAGTGTCAATTTATTACTAATAGAAGATAAAACGTTTACATATAAAATGTGATTGGAATAAGGCATATATCTTTCAGTATTCCCATCATTTGAGTTAGTTCTCAATTTTGAAGTTTCTTGAATTTTATTATTAGATGTTATTGGCATATCTTATTGAAAAATAAAAATGGAATCAACATTTAATTGTCAACGCAATATGCTAAAAAATATAATCAATACATTTAATCATCAATTAACTAAATATATTACAATATAAACATTGGATAAATAACATTAACAAGTAATGTAATTATATATTAAAAAAAAGTATCACAAAATCCATTTAATTATACACAAGAATACTGCTTTTAAGTTTCAACAAGAAATAAATAACAAGTACAAGTAATCATACATAGGTACAGAAATATTATTAAGTGATAATTTCACATATGTCATAAAAAAATTGAATCCTCACGTAAGTTACCAAGTGTTAAATTTAATTTTTGAGGTCACAAAAAACAAAGTTTGTCTCACTCCGTTGATTTTTTTATTTTTTGTGAAAAAAAACTTATGAAATGAAGAAAATACCCTCGCAATTAATAATTGAACCAATAGTTTCTCAATTTCTAGTTTGATCGGCTTAATAATCAAATTTCTGGTTTGCCGAGTTAAACCGTTGGACCATCTCTATGTTGGGTTTCGCTTTCACCAAATGCTTTGCTTCGGACGTCACCGGCGGTCACCAAACGCTCGAAGCTCACGATCTTCAGCATCTCGCTTTTCTGAAAGCAAATCGAGGTGCAGCAGTCCAGCTCGCTGACCTCACCAGCGGTCAGGGGAACCGAATTTCTAGTCTTGGTACTGGTGTAGTTTGCGTACTTCAGAACCATCCTCGTTTTGCCTCATCATATGAAACAACAAATCTACCTTTCAATTTCATGGGGATCCAAACATGCCCTACATTCTACTCCCAGAATATCAGAAGTCTCTCCTTTTATACTCATACTAAAGTCACTTCTCCGCCTGCAACCACCACCAAATCCGAGAAAATATCTCAACTTTTTACTAAACAACCAAATGGGTTGTTTTTTCAGCAGACCCAAACCACACCCACATCCCCAAAACGGCCACCATGATCTCCATCACGAGCCGTTGGCGCCTGAAACCCTATGGGTGGCCGTTAGCGACTGAGCCCCGCCTCTGTCTCTCGAGCAGGAGTGTGTCAAAGAAGTCATCACTGAAACCCATCTCGCCAAGCTCTACCCTGAAACCTCCGGCGACCTAACCCAGAAAATGTCGGTCATTTTACGACGGCGCCAATTGAGAAGCTCGAGGAGGTGTCTCCATCTCAGATCTCGGAAATGCTTAGCCTCTCGGAGGTGTCTCGCTCTGAAAGCTTCTCTACAATCACGACCTTTGTAGGTTCTTGCTAGAATCGTTGACGTCGACGAGAAGTCAGGGACGAAGCCCGACACACAGAGATGGTCCAGCGGTTTAACTAGATGAACCAAAAATTTTATTATGAAGCCGACTAAACCAGAAACTAAGATAAACCACTGGTTCAATTACTAATTGTGATGGTATTTTGGTCATTTCACAAGTTTTTTAACAAAAAATATATAAAAAAAAAACTAACGGAGTGAGACAAAGATTGTTTTTAATGACCTCATAACTTAAATTAAAAACTTAATGACCTATGTGAGAATCCAATTTTTTTGGTGACCTATCTAGAATGATCCTTATTATTAATATAGAGGGAAAATCAAGATCAAACCAAGCAAATTTGAGGATATTTGTTGGATGAAGGGACGCGCACAGCCGGGATGATATTAGGGTGGATGCACAATGGATGAGGGTCTTGATATGGACGTAGATTGTTATCAATTTAATAAATATTGTAATTACATATTTTCAATTCAATGATTACCTTAATTCTGAATTTTGTGACTACCATACTTAGATGCTATATTCAATTATTACCATAATTATATATAAATAAATATTTATCATTAAGAAGAAATCAAGTACAAACCAAAGACCAAAGACTAAATACAAACCATACAAACTTAAGGAGAGTCGTTGGATAGCACATTGAAGTAGATGCACGCGTGCTGACGTGGACACAGGTGATTATTATTACACTTAGTACCATAATCACATATCATCAACTCAGTAATTACCATAATTATATTCATTAACAATCACAGTTACTTATTATCAATTCAATATTTTTAATATATATGTTATAAACATAATAATAATATATTATAATACATATTATATTATTATAGACATATGAGGAGAGATCAAGTACAAAACAATTAACAAATACAAACCATACAAACTTGAGGAGAAGACACGCACATTCAGTACGACAAGTGGCACGATTGAGGAAGACGCACGCATGCCGATGTAAACGTAGGTGGTTATTAAAATATCTAATACAATAATTACATATTATCAACTCAATACGTATCATAAAGAATAATGATAGTTTAGTACACCTAACTATCAAAAAATGATACTTTCATACGCTAACTAATTTTGTCTCTTTTCTAGTACCTAACAATTTTTTGGGAGAACCTATCCCTAAATGCCTAAAGTTAGTTGAACCGCAACTAAACCTGTCAAATCGAATTGAGTTGGCTCAATTGGGCTCCAACTAGTTCAATCTGGTCCGACCAAGAAATTGAATACAACTAGAGACATTTGAATTGCATATTACATACAAACCAAATTGAATTGGTTTCATTATGTTTTCTTAAAACATGGATAGTGTAGTGACAATTTTGTCCTCGTACTTAAAAGCATCCTCGTCTTCAATATTCGACCTCTTCAATAGCTGAAGCACAAAAGTTTTCACTGTTTTAGTAGTTGTTCGAGTTAGGGTTCGGAGGAGAGGTTGTGCGACGAAGACGAGACCGTGAGAGGGCGAGCAGGACGACCGTGAGAGGGCGAGCAGGACGACCGTGAGAGGGCGAGTAGGACGACCGTGAGAGGGCGAGCAGAACGAATCACAATGGATGCAGAGGTAATCGATTCTTCTGGCTATGAAAGGCCAAAAATCTCCCTCGCGAAAGAGGCCCTTTAATCGTCCAAGTACATTTATATTCTGGCTTTGCCGGGTCGAACACTTGGGGATCAACTTGTAGGTCGATTTGCGCTCTCTCTTAGGTTTGACGGGGAAGAAAAAGTAAATACACAATTTTTAGGGGTTTTTGATTAAGAAACTAATTACTAGCAAACAACTAAGTTAAGCAAACTACGCTAAAGGAACACTAAGTTAGATGCAAAATATTAAAGCGGGGGAATGCAAATCAAGCAACTAGCAACCACGGGTGCTAGACCGACGGCGAAATGCCAATCCAAGCTATCAACTAATCACATTCAAGCAATGCAAGCGGCCTAAGTCTTAGATGCTTATCTTCTCGGACTAAGCCTTTCCTAACGTTTAAATACCCTCTCGGGAAGTTACATTCAACGTTAAGAAGCATTACACGCAACCAATTTTGAACCAAAGGTTGAAGTTTTGCTTCTAACCCTTTGAATCTACTTAAATCCGCTTTCAACTCTTCCTTTCGGACAAGTTGAGAGCTACTATTCTAACACAACTACAAACACACACAAGCTCTCACAAGTGCATATTCAAATCATGCTCAAGCATCAAGAATCCAACATATATCATCACATGCTCTCACAAACAACAATACAAGTCTTCATCAAGCATTAAAATCAAGCAAACTCACATGCATAAACTCAAACATGTATAGATATCAAGCTTTAGAAAGTCATATTTTTCTACAAAATCTAGCACCCATGGTCTTGGGTTTTTAGCCCAAAACCATGGTGCTCATACAAAATCCCACAAGAAAAATACAAGATTCAAGAAATGAAGAGAAATTAAACAAACCCAAGAACCCAAAATGGGTTGGGAGCTCAAAAACCCTCCAATATTGTACTCTCTTGATGAATCTTGGCTACTTGAAAACCTTCCAAGGTATGGTGATGGAATCCTCCTCCTCCTCCTTGCCTAATCAAGCTTTTGGTTGGCCTTTAATTGAGGGAAATGGAGGATGGTGGAGAAGATGGAGAAGATGGAGAAGATGGAGACTCTCAAAAGATAGGAGATGGATGAATAATGAAGTGTGTAGTTCAAAAATGAGTTAGGTTTGGTTTTGAATAGCAAAAATCCGAATTTTGGACCCTCATGTCCGCTGGGCAGTCCGGACCGGACTGCCCGGCGGATTGCCTCTCTGCCAGCTCTTTCCGATGCCGTTTTGACCCTCTTCCATATTTTCAATGGGAAAAGTTTCTTCATGAGAATTGTAGCTCTCTTCTTCCTCTTGAATTTAGGCTCAAGAAATTCTCAATTTGGTTGTTGGATGTGGAAGATATTACCCTCGCAAGATGACTCGGTCGTGCTGGAATTTAGTGATGGGTCGCTAGTCAGGCAGTTTGACCGGCTAATTTCTTGTAATCTATAACTCCGATGACCTCGTTTCCTTCTTCAAAGTTGTAGAGTTTTCAAAACTCTTAATTGTGGTGTATAATTTTGCTCCATTTGAACTCCAGATAAAGACGTTATTGCCCTTGCAAGATCTGCCAGCGCCATGAACGTGTCACTCTCCCATGCTCCAAAAATACTCCAATTTGGCTCCATCTCCTACAAAATACCGAAAACACACCGAGGATCAAAAATATCAAAATAATGGCCCTAGTGTGACCGAAACGAAGGGAAAATCGTGCTAATATGGGGGTTATTGGGGTCCGGAAAGGGGCACAAATGCACCACATCATACTATTTTCTGATTTATAATTTCATCATTCCCGAAGTGTTAGGGTTTGTAATTTCTTCTGGCTATTTTATGATTTCTAATTTCCTCATTCCCGAAGTGTTAGGGTTTGTAATTTCTTGTGTTAGAGTTAGGTTTGTAATTGATTCTGAAATTTATGTTGTTCAGCTTGATGAAAATGTTGTGTATGTGTCAATACCAACACAGGACCAGGATATAGGAATTTTGAGTTACACCATGGAGGGAAGTTTAGAAAAGATGATTATGAGGGGGGTTAAATAGAATACCTTGGTATAAACAAGAACGTGTGTTCAGTTTTGAAGATTAGGAGAGTAGTGGGTGACTTAGGGTACGAACTTAATAGTCAGTTGTGGAGTCGACCACCCCATATAAGTGTAAGTTTGACACAATCATTAATAGAATTGGAGAATGATGTGGACTTACAAAGGGTGTTATTGGATTATCACAAAGATGATTACATCCCGGTTTATGTCATCAATGGAGACCTTCCTATAATATCAGTTGATCCAAATGGAAGAGTTGTGCAGATGAGAAGAAGCATAGGTATACAAGGGTGAATGTGATAGCATTTTTGTGTCATAGTCCAATTGCTAGTAGTCTATAAATGTCTATGTATATTAAGCATCGTTTATAATAAATAAAACGGCTTTGTATTACTTATGTGTTGAAGTAATATGTTAAGCATGATCTAATTTATGACCACTAAAGTAGTAGAACCATAAATCTGTACGAATCACACTTAACGAGTCCTTGGTCAATATACGCTTCAATCAAAGCGACCAGTATGAGGATGGTTCTCAATGATGTAGTTCTGCTTATCATAGGGATGTGGGATCCCGGAATCATATCATAGATATCATGAGGTGATTGATATCAGACGACCCGCTTAGAATAGTGTTTCATAGATTAAGCCATGAACATATTCAAATGTGATAGCTTGTCACGATATCCTTAGACCAAGGAGTCTTTGTGATCGCTATACGGTCGACGTACGGCTTTGACTTGCGCCTAACGCTTTCCGTAACAGGATTGCAATAACGGGCATGATTGGGTGGCGGAACGGATTGCATGAGTAACACGAAAGACGGCTAAGTGATTTATCCCTCGTACTACGGTGTGGGAAAGATATCCGTTTAGGCCGCTTGATCGAGAGTGACTAAGAGAAAGAGCATGTCCATGCCAGTGATACGGGTTATCAGTTCTCAATCGTCTCGCTTATCAAGTAACAATGATTGATTAAACAAGGATGACGACTCTATGCCTTGTGATCAATCGGGATGACTAGAGATAATAGGATAGTGACTTGTACGCACAAGGTTAAATCGAATCATCGATCATCATGCACCTTGGGTAATCATAATGTCTTACTAGAGACCACTTATGATGGATCGGGCAAAAGAGATCTCTTGCGCCGATCTACCAACGGTGGCATGTGCCTGGAGGGTCACACACATACAATATGGATAACTTGAGACGAGGAAACATTGGCGTTTTTTGAGGAGCAAGACATGGCCAAAACTAAGGGTTTTAGGCCATGGGTTCGGTTTTGTG
Organism: Geranium rotundifolium; assembly: GCA_963920655.1. Taxonomy (NCBI): domain Eukaryota; kingdom Viridiplantae; phylum Streptophyta; class Magnoliopsida; order Geraniales; family Geraniaceae; genus Geranium; species Geranium rotundifolium. The sequence goes on from OY987321.1 coordinate 18,724,890, forward strand.
AGAATGATTAGCGAATCGAGAAAACTGAGTTTTTCGTCGATGTCGCATCGGACTTTACCAGATGGATGTTGCCACAGGAGCAAAGGTCTCTGGCAAACTGAGTTTTTCATCGATCATCATGCACCTTGGGTAATCATAATGTCTTTTAGCTTGGGATAGATGACTAACCTTGGGATTAGCTTAATATCGTGCACATACTCCTACAGAGTAGACAATATCTGCTCGACTGGCAGTAAGGTAGAGAAGACTACCAATAATGCTCATGTATAGGTGTTGGTCGACGGCTTCTCCTGGATCATCTTTAGTTAGCTTGATATGTGTAGCTGTAGGTGTCCGTTTATGTGAAGCTTTCTCTAGCCCAAATTTCTTGACAATATTCTTCGCATATTTGCTCTGAGAGATGAAGATGATATCTTTTAGCTGTTTGATTTGGAAGCCTAGGAAATAGGTAAGCTCTCCCACCATGCTCATATCGAATTCTGATTGCATTTGTTGGATAAATTGCTCTACCATCTTTCTTGACATCCCTCCAAAGAAAATTTCATCGACATGTATTTGGGCTATCATCAAATTTCCGTTCTCATTCTTCACAAATAAAGTCTTGTCGACTCCCCCTCTAGTGTAGCCGCTTTGAATCAGAAATTTTGTAAGCCTTTCATACCAGGCTCTTGGTGCTTGTTTTAATCCGTAGAGGGCCTTCTTGAGTTTATACACATGATCAGGGGAGTGAGGATCAACAAATCCTTTGGGTTGTGACACATACACTTCTTCGTTGAGATCTCCATTTAGGAATGCATTTTTGACATCCATCTGGTAAAGCTTGATCTGTAGATGGCATGATATCCCTAGCAGGAGTCGGATAGCTTCAAGTCTTGCCACAGGAGCAAAGGTCTCATCGAAGTCTACTCCCTCAATTTGTGTATACCCTTGGGATCGACGAAAGGTCTCTGGTTACCCAAGGTGCATGACGATCGATGAAAAACTTCTCCAAAGGTACAAAGGTCTTGCCACAGGAGCAAAGGTCTCATCGATCGTCATGCACCTTGGGATCGATCATCATGCACCTTGGGTAATCATAATCCCAAGGTAATTATAAGATATATCTCTGGGACTATAGACTGTAGGGTTTTGGAGCGTTCTAGATCGTCGAGATAGCGGAAGCATTATAAGAAAATCTACTCCAAACCTTCTCCAAGAACATAAACCATTAAATCCCAAAGCAAAATCTATTCCACAAGATATTTACCTTTAAGTCTTGTTGAATCGATAAAGAAGAACTTTCGGATCTTCTTCTCTAAAGCAAGTCCACACCAAGGGGATGATCTTGATGATCCCTCACTTAATTGCCTACTAGAACAATTAAATGAAGAACAAGAGAGCAAGAACAAGAGGAGAGCTAGGGTGGCCGGCCACTATGAGAGAGAGAGAGAGAGAGAGAGAGAGAGAGTTTTGTGTGAGTTTTGTGATTAATGGAATAATGAATTAAAGTCTTGTATTTGAATTCATCATCCAACTCACAAGTATGGGTTAAAAGTGATTGGTATGGGCTTAAAGGTGTTTTAACCCATACCCCTTAAATCACTCCCCTCTTAATCCATAATCACCAACTAAGCATGGTGTTGTGTGGCCCCCACACATGGACCCACCATGTGGGCCGGCCAAGAGGGTTTATTGGGCCCTTGTTTGGGCCGGCCATGAGGCCTCATGGGCCGATCCCAATGGGCTCGCCCGTGTGGTCTCATGCCGTGTCCAAAAATCGCCCGACCTTTATGTCGTTACTTATCAAACAAAGTCCGACGCGACATCGACGAAAAAACTCAGTTTTCTCGATTCGCTTAATTATTCTCTCAAACCGAACCCATGGCACAAAACCTCCAGTTTTGTCCATGTATTGCTCCTCAAGAAACGTTAAGGTTTCCTTGTCTCATGTTATCCGTCTTGAATGTGTGTGACCCTCTAGGCTCATGCCACCGTTGGCAGATCGGCGCAAAAGATCGCTCTTGCCCGATCCATCATAAGTGGTCTCTAGTAAGACGTTATGATTACCCAAGGTGCATGACGATCGATGATTCGACTTAACCTTGTGCGTACAAGTCATTATCCTATTATCTCTAGATATCTCGATTCATCACAAGGCATAGAGTCGTCACCCTTGTTTAATCAATCATTATTACTTGATATGCGAGATGGCTGAGAACTGATAACCCGTATCATCGGTATGGCCATGCTCTTACTCTCAGTCAGTCTCCATCAAGAGGCCCTTTTAACGGATATCTTTCCCATAGCGTAGTATGAGGGATAAATCCCTTAGCCGTCTTTCGTGTCACTCATGCAACCCGTTCCGCCACCCAATCATGCCCTTTATAGCAATCCTGTCACAGAAAGCGTTAGGCGCAAGTTAAAGCCGCACGTTCATTGGATAGTGATCACAAAGACTCCTTGGTCTAAGGATGTCGTGACAAGCTATCGCATTTGAATATGTTCATGGCTTAATCTATGAAAACACTATTCAAAGTGGGTCGTCCGATATCAATCACCTCATGATATCTATGATATGATTCCGAGATCCCTCATCCCTATGACAAGTAGAACTACGTCATTAAGAACCATCCTCATACTGGTCGCTTCTAAGGAAGCATAGGTTGACCAGGGACTCGTTAAGTGTGATCCGTACAGATTTATGGTTCTACTACTTTAGTGGTCATAAATCAGATCATGCTAACATATTACTTCAACACATAAGTAATACAAAGTCGTTTTATATATATATATTACAAACGATGATATTGTACATAGACGTTTACAGGCTAATAGCAATTGGACTAGGGCACAAATGCTATCAATCTCCCACTTGCCCCTAGTTCCAATCTAAGTCCCAGTCTATACCCATTGACCTAACATGTTTATCATGTTTTGCTTGTGGAAGAGCCTTGGTCAAGGGGTCGGCTGTGTTATCATCAGTTGCAACGCAGTGGATCTTCACGTCACCTCTAGCAACTTTGTCGCGGATGATGTGATACTTTCTGAGTACATGTTTGGATCTGTCATGTGCCCTGGGTTCCTTAGCTTGCGCAATAGCCCCGGTGTTGTCACAATATAAGTCTACTGGGTTAGATGGGTTTTTAATTACACCTAACCCAGCCATGAAACTCCTGATCCATACAGCCTCTTTTTCCGTTTCCGATGCAGCAATGTACTCAGCTTCGGTCGTAGAGTCGGCAATGGTGTCCTGCTTCTTGCTTTTCCAGCTGAATGCTCCACCGTTCAACGTAAACACATATCCCAACTGACTCTTAAAGTCATCGGGGTATGTCTGGAAACTAGCGTCGACATATCCTTTGACGACTAGATCATCATTTCTCCCCCCGTATACAAGAAAAGCGTCTTTGGTTTTTCTCAAATATTTGAGAATCGCCTTGACGGCCATCCAGTGTGCCTCACCGGGTTTGGATTGATGTCTACTGGTACAGCTCAGGGCAAATGAGACATCTGGTCTCGTACATATCATGGCATACATTATGGATCCTATAGCCGAAGCATATGGGACCTCATTCATTCTTGCTAGCTCTGCAGGTGTCTCAGCACACTGCTTCTTGCTAAGCTTCATGCCATGACGAATGGGCAGCAATCCTTTCTTTGAATCTTGCATTGAGAATCGTCTCAACACTTTGTCTATGTAGGTTCTTTGACTTAAGCCCAAGACCCGCTTGGCACGGTCTCTATATATCTTGATCCCCAAGATGTAAGAGGCCTCACCTAAGTCCTTCATTGCAAAACACTCTCCTAACCAAGTCTTTGTTGAGAGCAAGGTAGGGATGTCGTTTCCAATGAGCAGTATGTCATCAACATAAAGCACCAAGAAGAATACATTGCTCCATCTGTCTTTTTATACACGCAAGGTTCATCATCGTTCTTGACGAAGCCAAACTGTTTCACTACTTCATCAAAACGCTGATTCCAACTCCGAGATGCTTGCTTCAAACCATAGATTGATTTGAGCAACTTGCAAATCTTTCCCTTATTCTTTGGATCCTCAAAACCCTCAGGCTGGGACATATAAACGTCCTCAGCTAACCTCCCGTTGAGGAAGGCGGTTTTGACGTCCATTTGCCATATCTCATAGTTGTGATACGCTGCTATGGCAAGTAGAATGTGGATAGATTTGACCATAGCTACTGGAGAAAAGGTCTCTTCATAGTCAATTCCGTGGATTTGCCTATAACCTTTTGCTACCAGTCTTGCTTTATAGGTCTGAGGTTTGCCATCCATGTCTATCTTTATTTTAAAGATCCATTTACACCCAATGACTTTTACGTCAGGGGTATGTTCCACCAAGTCCCACACTTGATTATCTGACATGGATTGCATTTCTTCCCGCATGGCTTCCAGCCATTTCTCAGAGTCGGTTCCGTCCAAGGCCTCTCGAAAGGTAGCTGGATCATTGTCCACTAATACTATACCATCACCTTCAGTTACTATGAAACCGTATCTAACAGGTGCATGACTTATCCTTTCAGACCGCCTCGGACCGTCCTCATTAACTGTAGCTATTGGTTCTTGCTCAACGACCACTTCTGGCTCTACTTCTTCTAGTGGGTCGTCTAGTGGTTCCCGAGTGACCATCTCATCTAGAACTTCATCAAGATGAACAACCCTCCTACTGACTGTCTTGGAAATGAACTCATTTTCCAAGAAAGTCCCACCTCGAGCGACAAAAACTTTATTTTCGCTCGATTTGTAAAAGTAGTATCCTTTTGTTTCTTTTGGATATCCGACGAAAGTGCATTTATCTGATCTCGGTTCGAGCTTGGTTGCAAGCAACCGTTTTACATAAGCCTCGCAACCCCATATTTTTAGGAAGGACAAAACGGGTTCCTTCCCGTACCATTTCTCGAATGATGTCCCTTCCACTGCTTTCGACGGAGCCCTGTTTATTATGAATGCGGCCGTTTGCAGAGCATAACCCCATAAGGAGATCGGGAGATCAGTGAGACTTAACATCGATCGAACCATATCCAACAATGTCCGATTCCTCCACTCGGACACACCATTAAGTTGCGGTGTTCCTGGCGGAGTCCAATGAGATAGTATTCCACCTTCAATAAGATAACTAAGAAACTCCTCGGATAAGTATTCTCCACCCCGATCAAAACGGAGTGCCTTGATACTCTTTCCGAGTTGGTTTTCTACTTCAGTCCTAAACTCTTTGAATTTATCAAAAGCTTCGGACTTATGTCTCATGAGATAGACATAACCATATCTACTGAAATCGTCAATAAATGTGATAAAGTAGCCTAAACCACCTCTGGCTGGTGTACTCATTCATCCACATACGTCTGAATGTATTAGACCCAATAGATCACCTGCCCTTTCACCTAAACCAGCGAAGGGCGCTTTAGTCATCTTGCCCATTAAACAAGCTTCGCATCTATCAATCGTTTGGAATTCGAATTGACTTAGAAGTCCGCGCTTATGAAGCGCTGAGATGCGTTTCTCATTTATGTGACCTAAACGACAATGCCAGATAAGAGTTTGGTCTAAATCATTAGCTTTAAACCTCTTAGCATTTATATTATAGAGCATGTTGGATCTCGGGTTTTGCATATTCAATATGTATAAACCTCCAACAGTGTGAGCATTGCCATAAAACATGTTGTTGCGCATAATATTAAAAATCCCGTTCTTAATATTAAAATAATAACCTTCCTTTTCAAGAAGAGAAATTGAGATAATATTCCTGCTGAAAGCAGGTACGCAAAACACATCATTAAGTTCAATTACAAGCCCACTGGGCAAAACAAGGTTCACATAACCCACGGCAGTTGCGGCAACTCTGGTATTGTTCCCAACTCTTAGGTCCACCTCGCTTTCCCCCATATCTCTTCTACTGTGTAACACCTGCATATCTGCACAGACATGAGACTCAGCTCCAATGTCTAGTACCCAGGTATTTATTGTAGAAAGATATAGCTCTAATGGAATACCTGATGAAGTAGCGGCCCCACCGCCCTTCTTCTGATCCTCCTTCAGCTGCTGACAGTTTTTCTTCCAATGACCAGGCTTTTGACAGTAGAAACAGACCGACTCCTTTGCCTTCCCTTTGCCTTGTACGGGCATGGGAGGTCTAAGAACAAATGGTCGTCTGTTCTTTGCTGCCAGGTGCTTTGGGCCTTTACCCTTGCCACCACCAGCTTTGAACTTGGGTCCCTTCTTGACCATAAAAACATTTTTGGGCGAACTGCCCCTTATGCTCTTCTCGGCAGTCACTAGCATGATGTGCAACTCCGACGCGGTCTTGTCCATATCATGCATGTGATAGTTCATGACGAACCCACCATATGCATGAGGAAGGGATTGCAGAATAAAATCCGCAACCATTTCCTTTTCCATAGACATACCGATACTGGTCATATGGTCGAAATGTCCCTTCATTCGTAGGACGTGTGGACCTACGGAGCTGGCTGCTGACATCTTGCAGGCAATTAGTTCTCGGAGAACAGTGTATTTTTCAATACGTACTTTCTCTTTGAACATATCCTTGATCTGTGCAAACATTGCAAACGGATCATGGGATAGCTCCATAAACTGCTTCTGGAGGTCCGCCTCCATGCAACCCAGCATGACACACGCAACGTCGATAGAGTCGTTAAGGTGTTTTTGGTACGCATCCTTAACGACCCTCGTTGCTTTGGCAGCTGGCTCCACCGGGATAGCCTTATCAAGGACGTACTCCCTGCGTTCCAACTTTAACACAAGTCGTAAATTTCTGTCACAGTCCAGATAATTTGTCCCGTTGAGTTTAAACTTTTCGAGTATAGTCCTCAACGACAAATTAGACGAGTTTGTTGAATTACTAGCCATTTATACACGAAGAATGTAAATTTAATCAGAAAATTTGAATAAATTTACGAAGATCCGAATTAAACACCAACCATACGATTCTAAGGTTTAGAATCTTAAACCAAGATCCCTTATTCGTCATTTGAAGTACGCTAAGGCGCACCGCTCCAATTGACTTATTTAGGTAGGACGTCCGTCCAATTACAACCCGTGTAACTCTTAGTCAGGGTATGTGCAAAAACACACGGCTTACCCTTCCGATGCCCCAGCTCGACCTCAGGCCAAGAATCGTGGTCGAGTCAACCAACCTTCACTAACGAGTTAACTTTGTGCAGATGCTCCGCTAAGGCGCACGACATCCCACAAAGTTTACCATTCCCATCTAGAACCCATTCGATCGATACTCCGCTAAGGCGCACGACACCGATAAAATGTTTCTACATGGGTGTGAATTTGGGTGGCATCTCACTTGACTCAAATTAGCTTGTTAATTGGTTGTGCTTAATAATTCGAAAGTATTTGGCACAATTACGAATCCGTCATCAACAACCCGTGTTGTGACGTTTCTAATTGTATCACATACTATCTTCATTTGAAACCGTCATTTGCAACCCGTGCAAACACGTTTCAAATTTGAACTCATCCATCACAACCTGTGCGATGATAGATCACAACGCTTTAAACATGCAAACAATTAAAGTCGATTTTAATCTTTGCATGTGAGGTGATGGCTTATAAACTTATAAGCTAATCATGCAAGCATGTTATTAATTAAATAATTCAAGCAAGCATTCATAAAGCGTTAAATATGCATTTTATAGCCCATCCTAATCTTAGGATTCTACGAGTCTTCATATCTTCTCGTCTTTCTCATTCGGGCTCCCACTAGCTCTTGAACTTCCTCCAAGACCGTCATTGTGCTCGATTTTCCATCCTTCTCGTCTTTGAGTAATAATTACAATTAATACTCGGTTCGTAGACCGGATAAAATATAATTACACTTTATGGGCTCGAATAAAAGAATAATTACACGCTAACGCTAACGGTATGCAAACCGTGAAAGCGATAAAATCTAATGGGCTACTAATGCATCATACATTTCATCACATCATCCAACATGTTATCACACAAACATGTTAACAAATAATATGCAATAATTCCGGTTTTAATTTTGTCAAGTTGCTTGGCCGGGTTTATCGAAACTAGACATTTTCGAAAAACGGTTTATCGAAACCGATTAAATTTTGAAAGTTTTCGAAATATTGGATCGCGGGTTCGTGACACGGATCAAACACCACGCCCGAACCAAGTCGGGCCAAGCCAATGGGCCAAAAGCCCATTGGGCCGAGCCCAACTTAACACGGCTCGGTTTTGGCCTTGGAAGGCCCAAGCCGAGCTTGCCGCCACTCTCGGCCTCAGCCAAGAGTGGGGACGGCCCCGGTCACCGCCGGCCTCACCGGCCTCCGGTGACCTCCGTCCGGTACCTCCGATCCGGTTCCCCGAGAGTTTCTTCTCGGACCCAACAAATCCAATAATTTCCGAAAAATTCCAAATTCAATATATTTTTCAAAAATAACATATTTCATGAAAATATCCCAAAAAGCATTAAAATCATGTTATCAACAATATTGGCATGCAAATAATCACAAAACCGAAATAAATTCAACAAGACAAAGATTAAGAGGGTAACCAACGCTCTGATACCACTGTAGGGTTTTGGAGCGTTCTAGATCGTCGAGATAGCGGAAGCATTATAAAAAAATCTACTCCAAACCTTGTCCAAGAACATAAACCATTAAATCCCAAAGCAAAATCTATTCCACAAGATATTTACCTTTAAGTCTTGTTGAATCGATAAAGAAGAACTTTCGGATCTTCTTCTCTAAAGCAAGTCCACACCAAGGGGATGATCTTGATGATCCCTCACTTAATTGCCTACTAGAACAATTAAATGAAGAACAAGAGATTAAGAACAAGAGGAGAGCTAGGGTGGTCGGCCACTATGAGAGAGAGAGAGAGTTTTGTGTGAGTTTTGTGATTAATGGAATAATGAATTAAAGTCTTGTATTTGAATTCATCATCCAACTCATAAGTATGGGTTAAAAATGATTGGTATGGGCTTAAAGGTGCTTTAACCCATACCCCTTAAATCACTCACCTCTTAATCCACAATCACCAACTAAGCATGGTGTTGTGTGGCCCCCACACATGGACCCACCATGTGGGCCGGCCAAGAGGGTTTATTGGGCCCTTAATGGGCCCTTGTTTGGGCTGGCCATGAGGCCTCATGGGCCGAGCCCAATGGGCTCGCCCGTGTGGTCTCATGCCGTGTCCAAAAATCGCCCGACCCTTTTGTCGTTACTTATCAAACAAAGTCCGACGCGACATCGACGAAAAAACTCAGTTTTCTCGATTCGCTTAATTATTCTCTCAAACCGAACCCATGGCACAAAACCTCCAGTTTTGTCCATGTATTGCTCCTCAAGAAACGTTAAGGTTTCCTTGTCTCAAGTTATCCGTCTTGAATGTGTGTGACCCTCTAGGCTCATGCCACCGTTGGCAGATCGGCGCAAAAGATCGCTCTTGCCCGATCCATCATAAGTGATCTCTAGTAAGACGTTATGATTACCCAAGGTGCATGACGATCGATGATTCGACTTAACCTTGTGCGTACAAGTCATTATCCTATTATCTCTAGATATCCCGATTCATCACAAGGCATAGAGTCGTCACCCTTGTTTAATCAATCATTGTTACTTGATATGCGAGATGGCTGAGAACTGATAACCTGTATCATCGGCATGGTCATGCTCTTACTCTCAGTCAGTCTCCATCAAGAGGCCCTTTTAACGGATATCTTTCCCATAGCGTAGTATGAGGGATAAATCCCTTAGCCGTCTTTCGTGTCACTCATGCAACCCGTTCCGCCACCCAATCATGCCCTTTATAGCAATCCTGTCACAGAAAGCGTTAGGCGCAAGTTAAAGCCGCACGTTCATTGCATAGTGATCACAAAGACTCCTTGGTCTAAGGATGTCGTGACAAGCTATCGCATTTGAATATGTTCATGGCTTAATCTATGAAAACACTATTCAAAGTGGGTCGTCCGATATCAATCACCTCATGATATCTATGATATGATTCCGAGATCCCTCATCCCTATGACAAGTAGAATTACGTCATTAAGAACCATCCTTATACTGGTCGCTTCTAAGGAAGCATAGGTTGACCAGGGACTCGTTAAGTGTGATCCGTACAGATTTATGGTTCTACTACTTTAGTGGTCATAAATTAGATCATGCTTAACATATTACTTCAACGCATAAGTAATACAAAGCCGTTTTATATATATATATATTACAAATGATGATATTGTACATAGACGTTTACAGGCTAATAGCAATTGGACTAGGGCACAAATGCTATCATAGACTTGGGTTTATTATACTCATTTGACACATCCTCTACCCTGGTGGGGTATTGTGATGCTGATTTGGCTGGAAACACGGCAGATAGGAAGAGCATGTCTGGAGGATGCTTCTTCCTTGGCAACAACCTCATATCATGGTTTAGTAAAAAGCAAAATTGTGTTGCCATGTCCACTGCTGAATCTGAGTATATTGCTGCTGGGAGTAGCTGCACACAATTACTATGGATGAAGCAGATGTTAGTCGAATATAATGTCAGACAAGAAGCCATGACTTTATATTGTGATAATGTTAGTGCCATCAACATCTCTAAAAATCTTGTCCAACACAGCAAAACCAAACATATTGACATTAGACACCACTTCATTCGCGAGTTGGTCGAAGACAAGAAGATCATCCTAGAGCACATCCATACAGAGAAGCAACTTGCTGACATTTTCACGAAGGCATTAGATGAAAGCAGATTCAAGTACCTCAGGACGTCACTCGGTCTCTGCACCATCAACAAATAATCGAAGTTGCAAACGGTTGAGAGGAGTTAGTTGGTACCTCTTCATAAACCGGTCCAAAATCCCAACACATGCCATTGGGCCAAGCATGTCAAAAGCCCATATAAAGAGAGGAAAGGTCGCGAGATACGCTCTGTCACCAATAGATTTGACTTGTTTTCAAAAACAATACCTAGTTTGCCTCTTCTCGTTTTCGCTCTCATCTCCCACACCTCTCAAACCCTGTAAGAAAACCTCACTACCCACACAAACATGGTGAAAACAATGAGCACTCCAGTGCCAAAGAAAGCCACTAACAGTCGATAATCCAAACCCAAGAAGGCCGAGGCAAAAAAATCCAAGAGCAGCAATCCAAGGACCAACAAACATGGGGTCCGAATCAAAGGTCTAAAGACACAGAAGAATGCCGAGGGATCCTCTAGAGAAATCCCATCGGAAGAAGCACCAATACCCGTCTTTTCCCGAGTCCCCAAATGTACCCGAACCGGAAGCTCTCCATTCTCCATGACGGATCTGACAAGGCCAGAACGAGAGAATGATCTTGGCCAAGGAAGTCGAGAAGCTTCCATGCAGATTATTCATGTTCCAGTATCAGCAAGTTTCCCATGTACCGATTCTTCCGTTGTATCGAACACTGATACCTCTAGAAATAGTGACTTGTTAGAGTCGCTACTGGAAAATCAGGACCCTCCTCAAGAAGGAGTGGTTGAGGAACTGATAAATCCTGAAGGAGAAAAGAATGACTTGACCCCAGTCAGTCATAGGTTAGAACGGATTGCTGAAGGAGAAGGGGAAGAAGAAGGTGTGAAAGATGTCATTCCTAAAGCCACAAAAGAGGTTGTGGTAGGAGAAGAAGAAGTTGTCTACCAAAAATAAAGGAAAGAACGCTATCTCCAAGAGGAGATTAATTGATGAAGAAACTGATGACGGTGCAGAGGAAGTTCCAGTAAAGGAAGCAAAGAAGGGAAGAAGCCTGAAGACGATCAAGAACACCTCAAGTGTTCCGTATGACAATGTGTCTTTTCATTCTTCTGACAGTGCGAAACGATGGAAATTTGTGTTCCAAAGAACGGCATATCCCGAGAAGACCTTGTCTTCGGAGTTACTGGGACTGGAAGCCATTGGCAAACTCATGGAACAGGCAGAACTCATGAAGACAGTCACTGACATTGGTAACCACTATCCCCTGCTGGTCAAAGAATTCATTGCAAACTTACCTACTGGATTTGGGACTCCGGATGATCCGGATTGTGAGAAAGTATATGTCAGAGGTCTGCGCTTCAACATTTCCTCTAACATCATTAATGCTTTCCTGGGGAGAAAGTGTGTTCGTTCTGTGCCTCCACCTGACCTGAACAAGGTCCTCAAAGAGATTACTGGGGACAAAAGCAGAATGTGGTCTACCAAGGGCACCGTGGCAGTCTCGGACCACACATCTAAGTACTCCATCCTATTCCGTATCGGAGTGGCGAACTGGACTCCCTCTACACACGCATCCTCCATCAAACCGGAGCTGGCAATACTCATCTTCCAAATAGGTACTGGCTCCACTCTTGACTTTGGCCAGTTTGTTATTGATCATCTCATTAGACATGCCAGATCACAAGCAGTGAAGATACCTATTGCTTTTCCCTCCCTTATCTCTGAATTACTAGTCCACCAACACCCTGGTGTGTTGAAGACAACTAATAAGGCAGGAAAGCGAGGAGGGATGATTGTGGTAAGCCACAAACTGTTTGAGGGCAAGCATGCTCCTGATCTTGTCAGGACAGAAGTCAAACCCACCAAGGCGACAACCAGTCGAGCTACCGGTGCTGCCCCTCCAACAGAGATGACCAGCAGAGATGTCATCATGCTCAAAAGAGAGATAGTTGTACTTGACGAAGACATCGTCAACCTGAAGATGGCACTGAAGCATCTCTCACAACGAAGATCTCACTGTGCCAACCTGCTGAAGTCAATGCCTCCTCCAGACTCGGAAAATGATGATTCCTCCTCTCTACCCAATGCTACTGAAAACACTCCTCAAGATGCCTCTATCGATGCTACAGAAGAAGAGACTGCTAGTTCCAGCAGCAGTTCTATTTAATTTTAAGAACGTTCTGGTTTCCGTACAAACTGAACAACTTTTAATTTGTATTTGTTTTGAACACTATTTCATATGTATTCTCGACTGCTGATCGAGGATATGTGTGAGTTAAGTTTGCGTTTTTCTTTATTCCCTACTCTATTGTTCAAAATAATTTATTTAAGATTGACTCTTTTTGAGCCAGCAATGGGGAGTAAGAGATAAGACGTACGACGCACGCACGCACGCCGATCCGATCGCCGCAAGAAAAAGCTGACGACAACGCGAAGCAGAATGCCATAAAGAATGCTGTCGACAAATGCAACGAAGAATACGACGAAGAATGCTGACCTTAAAAATAGCCAAAGGGGGAGATTGTAGTTACGACGGTTTTAGTGATTGACTTATTTTTAAGAAAATAAAGAAAATGCCATAAAGAATGTCGAATCATCATAGGCGACATCTTGTGTGACATTGTTGACGACATCTCGGCAAACATCCTGATCGACGGAAATCAGGAAAGTGCGGATTCTGCAGAAAGAACGAATACGTTTAGGAAATTCCAGAACGCCTCCGATTCTGGAAAGAAGAAAGACGGTGATTAAGAGGAAACCCATTAGGGTTAGTACTCATGCTCGATTGCTATAAAAGCTTAGGCTACCCCCTTAGCAATCATGTGGTTCTTTTATTGTTTCCTAGCAATAATTTGCAAAGACGTGAAGGTTTGCGGGCTGAGAGGTTGTAGATTGTGCTAAGGATATTGTGTATCACCATAACTATTGAGAGTTAGGTGATTGAGGGTTTACTGATCGCGACGGTCAACGACGACTTGAACCGACAGAGTAAGGCGATTGCTCGAAGAGTGGAATCAAGACGGAGTCTTGGATTCAGGGGGAGACCCTGAGATAGGTTGCACTATAATAAGTAGCATAAAGTATAGATCTAGGGATGATTATAGGTACTTGTATGTTATGACGAATTACTGATAAGTGAAACATTTCCACTAGGGTGAGAACCCCCAGACGTAGGTGACGTTGCACCAAAATGGGTAAACAATCTGCTGTGTCATTGTTTATTTAGCTTTATATTTACTATCCTGCGTTATCTACACAAGAAGTCATACACAGTGTTATAGCTTCATATATAACATTGTGTGTGGCATCTTGCACGACTAGTTGATCAAAATTTCAAAGGAGAAACCTGTGTACGAGGATGGATTGGAGGAAGATGGTGAGGATTATGATGAAATACCCGAGTGGAGATTAAACGTTGAAGAAGATTGGTCGCTGCCAAAAGAAGGGGGACATGGGCAACAAGGAGATATATAGAGAATATGGAATATGACGTCAGACATGACACGACCAACCATCGGGTTGAATTCAAAATTTAGTGACGCCGAAGTTTTCTGGATGGTGTACAAGAGTTATGCAGCTACCCAACGGTTTGATTATAAGTATAAACGTAACTCTGCTGAGAAAATTGGGATTCTTTGCGTGGATCCGAAATGCTTTTTCTGGTGTTTTTGTGCTCGTACTGGAGGGAATGACTACATGGAAATTTGAACATGGTATGGTGAGCTCTCATGTGTCAAACCAACTGTGATTCGACAACTCACAGCATACTTCTTTGCTTGAAGGTATAACTTCATTATTCACTTCAATTTTTGAGCAATTGTTGAATTAATTTAATTATCTTGACATTATTGTTAATTTAATGTAATTTTCTGAATGTACCTTAATAGCATAAGGGACTACCCAATGATGGATGTTGAAACTATGCACAACATTATTAACCGGGATATCCATCTGACAATCGAGAGGGCTCAATTGTACAGAACCTTGGACAGAGCAAAGAATCTGATTGCGGGGGGATCTTGCTTAGCAGTATGAAGACGTATACACATATTGTAAGGCCATACTTCACGTGGAACGCTTCGGAGTTGCGGAAGATAAGAAAAAACCACCGCCAACATTCTTCAGATTGTACATTAGGTTTCCGGCACAGAAATTGGCGTTCATCAAAGGATGCAGACCACTTGTTGGGATTGATGGCTGCCACCTAAAAGGCAGGTTTGGCGGTCAACTCCTATCAGCTGTGGGATGGGATGTCAATGATGGGATGCTCCCATTGGCATTTGCGGTCGTGGAACAGAAGAACAAGGATGCATGGAAATGGTTCTTGGAGCATTTTTTCCATGACTATGGCTCTGCTGAGAAAATGAAGTGGGTGTTTATGTCTGATAAGCAGGAGGTAATTTCTTGCATTTTTATTTTGTAATAAATTTTGAACTTCATATTATACAAAGTAAAGGCTAATTATGAACTATTTTGTAGGGACTTGTTCAACTATTTGAAGGCTGGCTGGATGGCGTGGAACATCGTTTCTGTATTAGGCACCTATACGACAATTGGTACAAGCAATTCAAGACAGTCCAGTTGAAGGCCTATCCTTGGGCATGTGCTAGTGCTTGTTCAGAGGAAGCTTTCAAGCAAGAAATGAAGAAAACAAGTTCAGAGGCATACACATGGCTATACCAGCGAGATTCTAAAGGTTGGTGCAAAGCCTACTTCACTCCTAGAGCTAGGTCATCTATTCAAACCAATAGCCTTAGTGAATGCTTCAATTCATGGATTTTGAAGGGTAGGGATAAACCAATTTGTGACCTATGTGAGTTTATTAGGAAAAAACTTATGCATCTTTTCTATAAACGAAATGAAAAGTATAGAGATTCTAGGGTGATATATGTAGTAACATCATGAAGAAATTTGAAGTGATTAAGGAAGAGGGTAAACTGTGTTAGGCAATACCTAGTGGGCCAGGGGTGTTTGAGGTCACGGATAGAAGGAGGACATTTATTACTAACTTAATGACGGAGAGTTGTTCTTGTTTGGAATGACAATTGAATGGAATCCCATGTAGACATGGAGTGAGTGAAATGAACTACATGAGAATAACTCCTTAACAGTTTATCCACATATATTATCATGTGGAAACATATAAGGAAATTTATTCCTTTTTCATATAACCTGTACCCAGTATGGACAATTGGCCTGATCTAAAATATGAAAAGGTGAAACCTCCTATAGTTCATAAACCTCTTGGTAGGCCTAGAACGAGGAGGAAGAAGGGGATTGCTGAAAAGGATAGTGAAAAAAAGGAAAGAGATCCTCATAGGGCAGTTAGGAAGAACAGCAAAATGACTTGCACAGTGTGTGGTGGGGATGGAAATAATTCCAAGAGCTGCACTCCTAAAGATCATGGAGAGACAACACAACAAAGGAAAAAGAGAAAGACTGAAAATGGAGTCCAATCTCGGTACTACAGGACAGAAGAACAATATGTAGAAGTGATGAAGAAGAGGAAAGAATATGTCGACCGCAGCTTGGAAAAACATCGACTGAAAAAGGCGAATGCTAGAGCAGCGAACTGCACTGAGGCGGAGATTTTAGCCAAAAAGCTTGCTGCTGAACGTAAATTGCAAAGAAAAGGACTTTAGGGGAAGCCATAGAGTGGAAGCCAACCGACTGGAGGTAGCTCTTCTCGATCCAGTCCACAACAACTTGATATGGGAGTTGCTCAAGCAGGTCTGGAGAGATTGAGACACCAAGAGGTAAGGTCATTTAATTTTCAGTTTTAAATAAGTTTTGATATTCTAAATTCCTATTCAATTTCTTGAAATAAATTCTGAATTAATATTGAAAATGGATTTGGGAGAAGACATACAATGGAAGCTAACCAACTGAAGGTTGCTCTTCTCGATCCACTCCACAACAACCTGATATGGGAATTACTGAAGCATATCTGGAGAGATTGAGATAGAGAGATTGAAACAGCATGAGGTCTTTCAATTGTAACCTTCAGTTTTAATAAGTTTCAATTGTACTCTTCAAATTCTGAAATTTATTCATGTTTACCTGATTGTAGTGGGAGTTCACAACTCTGAGTCGTAAAGGAGCTTCTCAAGGCCCTCAAATTGGCAAACCAGTACCTGACTGTAGTGGTAGCCATTTTCTTCAAGAAGCAAAACTCACCAGAGTTCCAGCACAGACAAAGGAAAAAACCAAGGAGCCAGCAAAAGAGAAGGGCAAGGGCAAGAAGCCATTGAAGGAGAAGGTCAAGGGCAAGGAGCTAGAGAAGGAGAAGGGCAAGGAGCCAGAGAAAGAGAAGGGCAATGAGCCAGAGAAGGAGAAGTGCAAGAAGCCAGTGAAGGAGAAGGGAAAGGAGTTAGAGAAGGTGAAGGGCAAGGAGCCAGAGAAGGAGAAGGGTAAGGGAAAGGATAAAGGAAAAGATATATGCAAGGAAAAATGGAGATATTGAAGGTTGATAGTGGTCCTTTATGTTTTGTCTAGCTTTAGGAACCTTGAAAGGACAAGGAATCTTAACTTTTGTGTTGTCTATTATTTGTATGGAGTCATGTGAACTCTCTGTTTGTGGGAGAAAAATTGCAGACAATGATTTTAATTGAATATCAGATTATCATGGTTGAAGACATAGCCTTTTTGTTGTTTATATTTGTAAATGCTTTGTTTGTTGGTGGTTGTTGGAATGATTAATGAAGTGTATATTGTTAGAAAGTAATTGCCCATGTCTTTCTCTTGTTTTCTGGGAAATTACTTACAGCATAAGACTACCTTTAGTCACTTACAACATAAATCAACCTTCATTCACTTACAGCATAAACCAACCTTCATTCACTTACTAACTTCATTCACTTACAGCATAATATCTTGGAATGAAGTTACTGAAAACTAGCATAAGACTACCTTCACATGAGACAATAACAATACCGCCAACTCATCAAATCAGAAAGTAGAGTTTTCAACTTCATTCAACATAAACCAAGAAATACAACCATCACAGTTCATCAACTACATCCACACCTACAATCATAGTTTTTTCGACAGCAAGAATTACAACTACAAGTTCACCAACCAAAATACAATCAACACCAAAAGTATTTTCTTATATATTCATGTCCAATTTTTTTCTTCCACAATTGCATCAATTGCCTCTAAATACAGCTCCTCTTTCTTCTTAATCTCAATTTTTGCCTTCATCAATTGCTTATCCACTTCAGCCTTATTCTTCAACAAACTTACATTTTCAGCACCAACAGTTCTAATTGTTTCTTCCTTAATCTTCATGCTCTGATAAATTTCAGGCATAATTATTTTCCCAAATGGACATGTCAATGGATCAATCCACCGAAAAAATTTACACTTGTACTTGCTCTGACTCGCCACAAAAAACAATCTCCAAGTCAATTCAATGAAGAGATAGAGAAGAATATTTCTTTTTGTTTCTCAAATTTGTAAATATCAAACCAGAACCACCAAAATCTTACAACTAATTTACTAAATAAACCAAATAAAATTAGGGTTTTCCGAGTTCATGGTTTGAGGAACTCACCGAAAATCTTCCACAACCTACAAATCTTCTCCTTGGATTTTCGATCGATTTGGAGATAAAGACCAGCGATGGAACCCCACAGTCACAATAATCTGAATCGTTCTCCATCTTCTTCACACCTTTTCCTTTGTACTTCTTACCTTTGTCGATAAGAGCCACCAATCACAGATGGCTTCTCCTCACGCGGGGAGGGAAGGGCAAAACGGCCATTATCTGAAAATTTTAGCTCACGTGCAAGGCTTGTGCGTCATTTTTAACGATTTTTATCACGACGTTACCTTAACTACAACGTAAATGAACTTTGGGTACCGGAAAAAAAAGTTTCAAAGTTAGGGTACAGACATGGAATTAGCCCTATATAATATACGAAAAAAAAATTATTTTGAAAAATGAAAAGTGAACCCTAGAAAAATACCTAAATGTGACGTACGGACAAGTGAGTGAGCTTTTTTCTTCGGCTGAGCATGGAAGAGTGGAGAAACTTGTGCGAAAAGAAAGCTTCTTAAATCAAATCTCAATACGATATTGATTGGTTGGGCTGAGCTAAAGCCTAAAAGAATCTTCTAAATATGAATTTAAAATAAGTCAAACGATCTGAAGCTTGAAAGCGGATCGGTCGACTCGCTGCATACGCTGAACCCCCAACCGACCTACGGAAAAGTGAGTGAGCTTCTTTCTTCGGCTGAGAATGGAAGAGTGGAGAAACTTGTGCGAAAAGAAAGCTACTTAAATCAAATCTCAATACGATATTGATTGGTTGGGCTGAGCTAAAGCCTGAAAGAATCTTTTAAATATGAATTTAAAATAAGTCAAACGATATGAAGCTTGAAAGCGGATCGGCCGACTCGCTGCATATGTTGAACCCCCAACCGACCTGACCGGGGTTCAACCTAACCTACAACCCGCTGGACCAATCTCAAATGAGCCGGGAATAGGGACTCATTTCCTTAAACCGCTAGTTCCGGGTTGGGACGGCCCCCAACTCTGCCCATGTTCACCCCTAATTCAATCGCATACCTCATTTTTTAATAATAAAAAAATTAGCTTCATTCTAGCCATGGCAGCATACTACGACTATGAGATATGGCAGATGGACGTCAAAACCGCCTTCCTTAACGGGAACTTAAAAGAGGATGTGTATATGACACAGCCCGAGGGTTTTGTTGATCCAGAGAATCCCGGAAAGATTTGTAAGCTGCTTAGGTCCATTTATGGATTAAAGCAAGCTTCACGGAGTTGGAACATTCGTTTCGATGAAGCCGTAAGGGAATTCGGTTTTATCAAAAACGAAAGTGAGACTTGCGTATATAAGAAAGCGAGTGGGAGTAAAATAGTATTTCTAGTGCTATATGTCGATGACATACTGATCATCGGGAATGACATCCCAACCGTGCTTGAAGTTAAAGCTTGGTTAGGGAAATGCTTCTCGATGAAGGACTTAGGTGATGCTGCTTTCATTCTGGGCATCAAGATCTACAGAGATCGACCCAAGAGAATATTGGGCCTAAGTCAGAGCACTTACATAGATAAGGTGTTGAGAAGATTCTCAATGCTTGATTCTAAGAAGGGATAACTGCCCATGCGGCATGGCATTAAGCTTAGCAAACAACAGAGTCCTAAGACTCCTGATGAGCTAAGCAAAATGAGTAAGATCTCATATGCTTCGGCTGTGGGATCCATCATGTATGCTATGATTTGCACGAGACCAGACATCTCGTTCGCGTTAAGCTGTACCAGCAGATATCAATCTAACCCAGGCCAGGAGCACTGGACTGCTGTCAAGAGTATCCTTAAGTATCTAAGGAGAACTAAAGACGCATTCCTAGTGTATGGTGGGAAGGATGGAGAACTAGCAGTCAAAGGATACGTTGATGCTAGCTTTCAGACAGATCCTGATGATTTCAAATCACAAGCAGAATTTGTATTCGTGTTAAATGGCGGAGCATTCATCTGGAAGAGCTTCAAGGAAGCCACAACTGCCGATTCTACAACAGAGGCTGAATACATAGCTGCAGCTAAGGAAGCCGTATGGGTTAGAAGCTTTCTAACCGGATTAGATGTAATGCCGCGAGCATCTGAACCGGTAAGCTTGTTGTGTGACAAAACTGGGGCCATAGCATTAGCTCAAGAGCCTAGATTCCACAACAGAACTAAACGCATACAGAGGAAGTATCACATTATCAGAGAATATATTGATAACGGTGATGTGGAGATTGCTTATGTACCGACTGATGACAATGTTGTTGATCCCCTGACAAAGGCTTTACCGCAGCCTAAACATGAGGCGCACGTGAAGTCTATGGGGGTAGATTGGAACTTAGGTTGGAACTAGGGGCAAGTGGGAGATTGTTAGGTTTGTGCCCTAGTCCAAAATAATTCTTCAATCTATATTGTAATGGACATCATTATTCTACATAATAAAAGGCATAATATTACTAATGTGTTGTAGTAATATATCTAATGTGATTTGATCTATGTCATAATGTGTGTAATCACTTATAGTAGAACTATAGATCAGAAAGAGTTACATTCGATAGAGTCCCTGATCAGCTAAGCTTCTTCTGAAGCGATCAGTATGAGACTAACTCCTTGTGATCACGCTCTACTGATCATGGCAAAGTTTGTGCCGGAGTTATATCATAGATATCATCAGGTCGATGATATCGGACAACCCGATTGTGAGTATGCTGCATAGATCCAGTCATGAGATACTCACATATCGTAACTTGTCATTATATCCTAAGACCAAGGAGTCTTTGTGTACACTATGTAACAAATACCTAAGTTTGCCCTAGTCTAACGTTATCTGTAAAAGGGTAACTATAACGGCTTCGATTGGCTTTGGCATTTATTGCACTAGTGAACTCGAAAGGCGTCTGAGGGATTTATCACTCATACTTCGGTATGAGAAAAATATCCGTTAAGGCCACTTGATGAGTATGACTGAAGAAAGAGCAGGGCCATGCAGGTGATACCTTAGTATCAGTTTTCAGTCATCTCAGATATCAAGAAACAGTGATTGATAAATTATGATGACCATTCTATGCCTATTGATCAATCTGGATATCGGTTTGATAAAAGGACAGTGACATGTACGATAGCAGGTTAAGTCGAATAATCGATAATCACGAATATTGGATAATCATAATGTCTTGCTAGAGGCAACTTATCATGGAAAGGGTAAAATAGTAATTTTACCAGTCTGCCAATTATTCGTGAGCCTAGAGGGTCAAACGCATTAAGCACGATACATGACAACAATTATGGATGAGAATTGAGAACAATTCGGTAGTTTTCTGGCCTAAGGTTTTAACCAGACGGTTGAAGAAATCAATTCGAGAAAATTGAGTCGTTTTGACTAAACGGGTATTAGAACTCAAGTTAATGGCTTTAATTTCGGTTTTAGTTAAACGGGTTTAAAGCCCATTTAGGGATTTAAGATAAGAGAGGGATCAAATGCAAATAAGAAAGAATAAAGGGATAGATAATGCAATTTTAATTTTGAAATTCAATTTAATTTCAAATTAAAATCACATAATATCTATTCAATTATCTCTTGAATTTTTCAGCAACTTCCCCTCCTTTCTCTCTCCCTCATTGCCGATTTTCAACTCCCTCTCTTCCTCTATTGTTGTCTTGTTTTCTCTCAAAAATTCTAGCAAATTTGTGAGTGAAAAATCATTTCGGTTGTGGTGCTTGTGTGGACTTGATAGAGAGAACACTACACTTGTGTTTTTGTCGATTACAAGAGGTAAATATTAGATTTATATTTATGTTTATAACATGTTCAAATGGCATTAAGATCTAAGCTAGTTTCGATCACCACGGTTACATAAAGTCCGCTGCATGATATTCATCGTTTGGAACCCGTGGTGATCTCTTTCATGTAATTGGCTGTTAAATTGTGTCATTAGTTTGTTAGTTGTGGTGTTTATCTATTATGTGCAGTGGGTGTGCTATTTATTGGTTTCGTACGTTTGTGCATTTGCGAGCATAACAGTCCACCGTCACCGTCGCCGCCAAGACTGTCGTCAACAACGCTCAATGACCATTCTGATTTTCTTCAAAGTTGTTGTCTTCCGATTTTCTTCGATTTGATATATTATGAGCCCAAAACGAAACTCGTATAAGAGAGCTATGTTATTCGACAGTTCAATGATTAATAACAATAATTACTATTAAATAATAATTTTTAATTTTGTTTTAGTAACTATTATTAATTAAAATTATTTATTATTAATAAGTATTATAATTTGATGAATTATGAATAATTTGGTGAATAATGGCAAGCATTTGAAAATTTGATAAACAATCAAGGGCATTTTGGTCTTTTTACACTCAAAACTAACTGAAACTTAACCATTTTGTCTAACTTGACACTAAACCAAAACTAACTGACCTTAAAACAACGTTTTTAAGTTAACTGTATCCAAATACAAAACGTGTAAAACTAACTATACCTTTGAAACATTTACCTTTATAAAATTGGAGTAATTGTTGATGATACCATCATAAGCATTGGTCGGACACCAATAGATAACTACCCATCGTTTAATACTCAATATATGATTACCCAAATGAAATATATATGATTACCCAAATGAAATGTTTACTTACAAAATCCTACAAAACTAAACGGAGGCTAACGATAATGTAATTTGTTTCATCGTGTGACTTGCATATGATGTTTATTTATTTTTTAAAATTCCTATAACACCCTTCTAAGTTCTACCCCTCTCACTCATCGTCTTGTGTTCGCGTCTGTATCCAAGAGAATGCAGGTGAGAACCATGGTCGGAGCTTTCACTAACAACACCGGAAATATCACCAAACTTGATTTCACGTGAGGTTTATCAGAAGAACAAGATCTAACTTATTGTTTTTCATATAAGGTCCTTGTGAATAGGTGAGGTGGGGAGTGACTTTAATTTTTCTCTGGCTGTGTTGTGATGTAGAGAGATGACACATACAGAAGAAGAGAGAAATGTCATAGATGGGATCAGTATAGTATTGCAAGAGAGGATCACTGCCGGTGACTTCTTAGTGTGAAATGTGTTGCTCATTGTTTCAGCAAAGATATATACTGTATTGGACAAGGTTGATATTGTTGAACAATTCAAAGATGCTCGTGAAGATGTTGAACAAGGCTAATATTTGGGTTGATTGTTCTTGCTTTTTGTTTTGTTTTATTTTCGTTAATTAGTCAAATAAAAGGAGATTAATTTGAAGTCCATCAAATATTTATATATGAGTCATCTATAGTAAAAAAAACTAATATCTAAACCATGAAATTGTAAAAATTGATTAATAAAATCATAAAATATGAAATTCAAATAATGAAAACATGAAATTTGATTAATATAACTATTTGTCTTATTTAGTAACTCCTGAAATTATGAAATCTGATTATTAAAATCATGTAAGGAAACTTAGTACCTAAAACAATGACATTAATCTAATAACATCATGAATCTTATTAATAAACCATAAAACAATTGTGAAATCAAAACAAACTCAACAAAACACTCATACTCAACAACAGAAAACATTATAAAAATAATGAATTATTAAATATGAATTAAATGAGGTAAATTATAAAAAGAATAATGTAAAAATACAAATTCACCCTGTGTCTAATGACAAAGAAATACACAATTAATTTATATTTATACACAATGTTATTATGAGTCATTAAACATGACAACCTTTTAATTATACATCTAACAGTCAAAATTAATTCTTAAGTTTGCACCTTAACATATAGTTTTCACTTGCATACATCCCACAACAAAAAATATAGTAATTTTCATTTCCCTAATTTTGCATTTTTTTTAACAGTCAACTCAAGATAACATAGTTCGCATTAACATGCAACAAATTGAGGGTAGGAAAATACTGTGCACCAAGCATTGACCAACAAAGTATCACAATTGGATGTCCAAAAATAGAGATCAAACAGTAAGAATACCAACATTCAACCAAGGGTGCAATACCAACATTCAACCAAAACAAAACTGGAAACAGGTGCCGAACCCTAACACAAATCAAGCTACTACTCTTAGAAGACAAGCTCATGTGGTTTCATGCCGGCCTTTAGAGAAAATCTTGCGCCCAAATAAGCCTTCAACTCTGGAACAGATTCAATGGACTTGAGCAAAGCTGTATCCACAGTTTTCTGATCATCCTTTTTCGCTTGTGGGAGCTCATTCTTCTCCTGCATATCATGAGAAAACAGCTAAAGATGAGACAACATACATAGAGAACAATTGATATACAACATAGAGAATCTAGACAACCAACCTCTTTATCTGCCTCAAAAAACTCTCCTTCGCCCTTCTTGTTTTTCTTTTCAGCTTGCTTTGCAAAGTACTTATCATCAATTTTATCCACATTGACACCTGATATGTCAACCTTGGTGGATGTACCAATGACATAAGATTGATTCACTCTCCTCAAGGGCACGCCATTGATCTTGAATGGACCTATGGCAGAACAAATTATTACAAAATCAATAACTTTATGCATTTAAGAAACAAAAAGTAAGGAGTGTTTCTAAACAAGAGCTTGTGTGTGAATCAGAGCACATTGCTAATCATTTCATGGTCAATAAATAGAAAATACAGTGAAAGCAAAAAATAATTCAATAGCATTGAGACCTTAGAAGCACACATTACTATAGCCAAAATGACACATATTAGATACTGAGTATTAAACCTGAGGGTTTACAGCATTAAACATTTCAGAATACATTCATAGCTGGTTCACAATTCAAAATATATTATCATGCATCATAGGGCTGTATGAAGATAGATAATTTCCTAAAACAATCGGCTATATCTGAAGCAATGTAGCAGAATCATAAAAAGAGAGCAATTAAACTGAATCCATTACAACAGAACAAAAATCTTTCACAATTCAAACTTTTCAGTGACAAAAATCATGGTGAAAATACAGAGCACTCACCGGTGACAAGCAGCAGCCCAGAAGGAAGTTGCTTCAAAAACACAACTCTCTTTCCCTTGAACCTCCCTGCTAGAATAATCAACACAGTACCAGGAGTGATGCTAGCCCTACATACAAAAAAATTAATATTATAAAATACCAAAATCTATCTTACAAAGAAACCAGTACAGAAAACAGCATTATCAGAAATGACGACTAGCAATTAACATATCAAATTCGAAATGGGTGCAAAATACATAGTCAGCATGTTGAGCTCAATCAGAGCTAAAAACTATATGAGCATACACATTCATACATAAAGCTAAAGATAGATTGACAGGGAAAGGGACATGGCATATACCTGAGCTTGGTTGGCTTGTGCTTGCGCTTGTTGATGAGAGGTTTCTTGACATCGTCGGCGGGGTAGAACTTGGGAGGCTTGTCGGCGACGGCGACGGTCTTTGGCTTGGGGTCGTGGCGGGGGAAGGAGCCGCCGTTCTTGGCCTTGATAGCCCAGAGACCCCTCTTGTGGTACATCTTGGACCTCGAGTACTTCCCGATCCCGCGGATCAGGTCGGGATTGCGGCTAACCTTGGGGGTCCTCTGCTTCGGCGCCATTGCTACTGCTATTGCTCTCTCTTCTCTTCTGCAAATGGCCTCGATTCCTGAAGGAGGCTCTCAGTTTATCAGATGTGACTATTTATATGTTCGGCGATATGAGAAACCCTAGGCCGAGGGACTTCAGATTGGGCTCTATTTCGCTTCATTCATTTGGGCCTCTAACTCAAATCGTTCTGCCAATTTTGAGATTTCAATATTTACAATTTTACCACATGGTTATCTATTGCTAGGGGTGGGCATAGTTTTGGAACCAGACCGGACCGATCAGTTCAACTCATAACCGAATCAGATTTTTCGTTTTCTACTTTGAAACATGTTTAGAACTGTTATATTTTGACCTCGGCTCTCTGGTTCAGTTTCTTAGTTCTACTCAGTTGGAACGTTTAGCTTTTCATTTTTTATTTAGATTCGAGTTATAAGTTGAATGAGACAAAACTAAACCCTTTTAATAGTCAAAAACTTTAAGTTTGTTATTACAAACAATAATAATGTAAATTGCGCGTTAAGATTAAGTTATTACAAGCAAATAGAAGTATAAAGTTTGCAACTCAATAGCATATTCTCGACTCTCATTCTTCCATTTGCGTACCAGTGTGAACCAGTCTAGTTCTTACCGTTTAATCAACATTTCTGAATTTTAAAACCATAACATAATCAAAATTAAATGATTCTCTCAAAATGAGAATTCAAATTAAACGATTAACTATAGTTTTCAATTTTTGGTTCCATCTTCGGTGTGGGACCAGTTCGAAGTTTAAAATATTTACTCATATTTATCGTCGTGTTACAAATTAACCGAGTAAACAAGCTGAAGTAAATTTAAATTTATGTTTAATTTAGATCAAAAAAAGCCAATGGATTGAATTTATACATAATTAAATACTTAAGCTCAAGTTTAGTACGATAAAATTGTACTCAATTTGGGCTTGACTCGTGTGATTTTAACTACAAATATTAATCACAATGAGTAACTTCATGGTACTACTATGAAATATGGATGTTCATGGTTTTGGAAGCGGATTTATTTGGTCCATAACGACCGAACCGATTTATATGGTTCCCGAATCAGAGGTGTCATAGTCATAACCAAAAATATTTATTGGTTCGGTGACCACACATAACCATGGTGGGTTCTTCAGTTATAATGAGACCATATTATTTAGGGGTGGGTCTTATTTTTAGCCTGGTTTTTGGGCCCAATTAGGTCTATAAAGGTTATCTGCAGACCTAGTACACAATTTTATTCTATGCAATGTAATACTAAATGATGAAGTATAGCTATAAGCATATATTCGAAAATATACAATTCAATTGAAATTCAAAGTTTTCAAATATTCAAAATAATAATAAAAACTTAACGTTATGATATAAATATTACAACTTAATCAAAATGTAAAGTTCGCAAATAAAATAATAGTAAAAATTTAATGACGTATTCTTGATCTTCAATTTTCAGTTCACTTACTCCATGATTCGCATAATTTGAGGCACTCCTTCAAAATTTACAAATTGTTATAGTTTTGTACATCACAATCCAAACTGTACAGTGTCAATTCTGAAATACTACAAATACATTCTTCACGGTAAGCAAGATTCTCCAATTCTCATTCCAACGACATCAAATTTCCTAGCTCCATTTTCAACCAATTTTATGTGCAAACGAGGAACTACACCACTGACGTGCTTAATGAACTATTGAAATCAATTAGTACCCTTTTTCAATATTAAATGTAGATTTATAAGGCACTGTGGATAGAGAATTGACCAAAATATCTACAGTCATATCTAATTGTTGCTACGTTTAATTGTTGGCATAATTTTTTAGCGCAAAAGTAAGAAGTCGTGCAACATGTTACATGACATGTGGAGCGACTTGTTGCGATCCAGATTAGGAAAGATCTAAAGCTTTCCTATTTCAACGAAGCTTTGAGCGAAAGAAGAAAGACGCCACGAAGACTTGGAGCGCAAGAAAGTGACGTCGACAAGTCAGGCGACTTCCAGCTGGCAGTTACACGTCAGCAATAGGCGGCAACTCTACTTGCCTGATTTATTCAGGAAGTCAGAACAGGCAAGACGACTTCCAGCTGTCGTGGAAGGCGGCAACAACTTGTCTGACTTTCCTGTTCCTGATCCGAGAAGGATTAGGAATGTGAGCTGCTATAAAAAGCCCTTGGCTTCCCATTAGCAGATCATCCGTTCTTGTTTTAACAATTGCAAGATTTCTCAGAGCTCTTAATCGTGCACCATCGGCGTGTTGAGAGTCTGATTAAGATTCGCTAGAACGGACTTGTGCTCCGATCAAACATTAAGTCGCGAAGACGAAGTGTTTGGATCGGTTAGGGTTTTTGTTTGTGATTGAAGATTCACAGAACCGTCAAAGAAGACAACGACACCGAGCATAGGCTTGCTCGAAGGGAGGAATTGAGAGGATCTCAAAGACAGGGGGAGATGCCCTTGGTCGAGGTTGTTCACGGTGAGATCTATAGTAGCTTAGGACAATAGCTTGTGTGATAGCTAGTTGGTGCTTGAAGTTGTACTATTGACTACCTAATAGTGAAAACCTTTCCACTGGCAAAGTGCCCCCAGACGTAGGTGCGGAGTCACCGAACTGGGTAAACATCTCTGGTGTCGATATTATTATCTGTTTGTTATTTGGCTTACGGTTTACGCAAGTAGTCGATACACAAGTTACGACTTTGTGTTCGACTTCTTGACTCGGTTACGTTTCAGAATTTCAATTGGTATCAGAGGGGGCACCTTTTCTTTTAGGTGACTTTCTTGCAAAATTTCTGAATAGCTAATATGGACTCAAAAGAAGGAGGATCAGTAAATCGACCATCGGTGCTCGATGGAACAAACTATGGATATTGGAAAGCACGGATGTGTGCCTTCTTGAAGTCCCTCGACAGCAAAACCTGGAAATCAATCATCAATGGATGGGAGGAACCTCACTATGCTGATGCTCATGGAAATCAAACCAGCATCAAACCAGAAAAAGAGTGGAGCGCGGAAGAAGATGAAGCCGCTCTAGGTAACTCTCGTGCACTCAATGCTATCTTTAATGGAGTAGACAAGAATGTGTTTCGCCTTATCAACACCTGCACAAGTGCCAAAATTGCATGGGACACTCTTGTTGTTGCCTACGAGGGAACTTCCAAAGTCAAAGAGCAGAAGGTCACAGTACCTCACGACTAACTTTGAGGCCCTGACCATGAATGAAGACGAGATTATTGCGGAGTTTAATGTGCACATCAAGGATCTGGCCAATGAATCATATTCACTTGGCAAACCTATGACCGATGAAGATTTGGTCAGAAAAACGCTGAGAGCTCTAAGTCCCAGATTCAAGATGAAGATAACCGCCATAGAAGAAGTCCATGACTTGAAGACACTGAAGTTTGATGAGCTTATGGGCTCACTAATGACTTTCGAGCTCTCCCTACCTCTTCTCGAGAAGAAACATAAAGGTGTGGCTTTCAAAAGTTCTACTCAAAAGCAGAAGAACTCGACGCACTCTGATTCGAATAGTGGCATTGAGGAAACTATCGTCATGCTGGCCAAAAACTACAATAAAGTCATGAAAAGATTTGGCCAGATGACAGGGAGAAACGTCACCCGAGAAGTCAGAGACAAGCCGCAGCACAAGTTTCAGAAGTTCGAAAACACAGCTAACGATGGTAGACGAGGAGAACGATCAGGTAAAGGAGTTCAGTGCTTTGAATGTAAGGGGTATGGACACATGCAGAAAGAATGTCCCAACTTTTTAAAGAAACAAAAGAAGGGATTCAATGCCTCTCTAACTGACGATGAAGATGAGGAAGACAGTGACCTTGAGCATACAAGTGACTATGTTGCTTTCACTTCCTCCACAATAGATCAACCAGCTGAAAGTTCAAAGAAGTATGACTCTGATGATAAGCTATCCGATGAGACCCTCAACAACGCTTATAACGAATGGTATGTCAAGTGGCTTGAAGACTCTCAGGTAATCGAAAAACAGAATGCTCTCATTCTTACTCTTAATGAAGACAAGTCAAGACTTCTCGAGACAACTGTTGATCTCAAAAAGGAAGTGGCTCGACTAAAAAGCGAGTTAGAGCAGGTCACCAAGTCTGTAAAGATGATGAATCCAAGCACTGACACTCTTGACCAAATACTTTCGATCGGGAAACCAGCTAGGAATATGGAAGGTCTTGGATATTCAAAAGAAGCCTCATCATCGCACACCGTCTTCGTCCCTCAGAAGGTTGTCTCCCAGAAGCCCCGTCAGAAGTCTCCTAACTTCACGTCTGACCAAGCGACCAAAAAGTCTCTTACCCTGGCCGCTTCAAAAACCCAGAACAAAAGACATAACTAGGTTTGTCATCACTGGGGACGAAGAGGACATATTCGACCTTTCTGCTATCGTCTATATGGAAGGAGCGTTGTCAAGCAAAGGACCACCATCAAGAAAGCTCAACCTCGTAAGGAATGGCGAGTTAAGGAGGTAAACTATCGAGCTAATATCGCGTACACCGCCCTAAAGGCTTCGACCAGCAATGATTGGTACTTTGATAGTGGATCCTCTCGACATATGACGGGTAATATCTCATTCTTGGTCACTTTAATACCTTGCACAAATAGCTTCGTCACTTTTGGAGATGGAGTAAAAGCTAGAGTGCTCGGGAAAGGAAAACTCAACCTTCCCAACTAACCATGTCTGAAAGAAGCTCTACTAGTAGAAGGTCTCACAACAAATCTCATCAACATAAGTCAAATATGCGATTTAAATCTGGATGTCCACTTCACTCGTGACAAGTGCTCGGTCAAAGACGAACAACAGAAGGAAGTCATGACAGGCCACAGGTCCCTTGATAATTGTTATCTATGGGCCCCAACAGCCACAACTTTGCCAACCAAGTGCCTATTGTCCAAAGCTCAAGAGACAAAGCTATGGCATCACAAACTTGGTCACGTCAATTTGAGGAGCATGCAAAAGATTCTCTCTGAAAAGGCGATCATTGGAGTTCCCAACCTCAAGATCATTGAAGGAAAAATCTGTGGAGAATGCCAGATTGGGAAACAAGTCAAGACATCACACAAGAAGGTACAACATCTTACTACTTCTCGTGTCCTAGAACTTCTTCATGTTGACCTTATGGGACCAATGCAAGTAGAAAGTCTAGGAGGAAAGAAGTACATATTTGTATGTGTAGACAACTTCTCGAGGTACACTTGGGTAGACTTTATTCGAGAAAAGTCAGACACCTTCTCAGTCTTTGAAGCCCTATGTCGGAGAGTTCAACGAGAAAAGGGAGAAGTCATTGGAAAAGTCGTTCGACTTCGAAGCGATCATGGAAAGGAGTTTGAGAACATCAGCTTCGCAAATTTCTGTGATGCTGAAGGAATTGCACACGAATTTTCTGCTCCCATCACTCCCCAGCAAAACGGGATCGTTGAAAGGAAAAATCGCACTCTTCAAGAAATGGCAAGAGTCATAATGTTAGCCAAAGACATCCCGCAACACTTCTAGGCTGAAGCTTTGAATACGGCATGCCATATTCATAATAGAGTGACCTTCCGCCCTGGAACTTCGCTCACTCTTTATGAAATATGGAGGGGGAGAAAGCCGAATGTCAAATATTTCCATGTCTTTGGATCGATCTGCTACATACTTGCAGATAGGGAATCTCGACGCAAACTTGATCCTAAGAGCGACGAAGGCATCTTCCTCGGGTACTCCAGGAATAGTCGGGCTTTTCGTGTATACAACAAACGCACCCGGACTATCATGGAATCCATCAATGTCGTGATCGATGACAGTAACGAGCAACCCAGTGACGAGGACGAAGAAGTCCTAAATCTCTCAGGAGACGTCAGACCAGAAGTCAGAGGAGAAGTAAGACCAGAAGTCAAAGGCAATGAGCGCAACAAAGAGTCTGAAGACGAAAGCCCAATCATCCCAGACAAAGAGGCATCTCCTATAAGGCAAAGAGCTCCATCAAGAAGAATTCAGAAGAATCATCCACCACAAGATGTGATAGGAGACATGAATGAAGGAGTACGGACTCGACAAAAGGCATCTCTTGACTACAAAGAGATGATAGGTAACGTTTACTTTATTTCCAAAATTGAGCCAAAGAATATACAAGAGGCCATCAATGATGAGTACTGGGTCTGCGCCATGCAAGAAGAATTGGTTCAATTTCCAAGGAATGAAGTTTGGGAACTAGTACCCAAGCCTGTCAATGTCATCGGGACAAAGTGGATATTCAAAAACAAGTCTGACGAGCAAGGAAACATTACTCGAAACAAAGCGAGATTGGTGGCTCAAGGATACACACAAGTTGAAGGAGTCGACTTTGAAGAAACTTTTGCTCCGGTAGTCATACTGGAAGCCATACGACTTCTTCTCGGCATCGCATGTCATCTGCGTTTCAAACTCTATCAAATGGATGTAAAGAGTGTCTTCCTTAATGGAAATCTCAACGAAGAAGTCTATGTGGCTCAACCAAAGGGATTTGAAGACCATGACTCTCATCACCATGTCTACAAGCTAAAGAAAGCTCTCTACGGTCTCAAACAAGCTCCACGAGCATGGTATGAACGTCTTACCCAATTCCTTGTACAAAATGGCTATACTCGAGGGGGAGTAGACAAAACTCTCTTTGTGAAGAAGGAAGGAAGGGACATCATGATTACTCAAATATATGTTGACGACATTATATTTGGAGGGAAGTCAGACAAGATGGTGGAACGTTTCGTCCAACATATGCAGTCTGAATTTGAGATGAGTATGGTTGGTGAGCTCACATACTTCCTAGGCTTCCAGATCAAGCAGATGTCAGATGGAATATTTATCTCCCAAAGCAAATACGCAAAGAATATTGTCAAGAAGTTCGGGTTAGAAAATGCCTCACACAAGAGAACTCCTATTGCCACACATGACAAATGCAAAAAGGACGAGATGGGAGAATCAGTTGATCAAAGTATTTATCGAAGCATAATAGGAAGTCTCCTCTATCTAACAGCAAGTCTACCCGTCATCGCTTACTCCGTGGGAGTCTGTGCTCGATACCAAGCCAATCCAAAAGTCAGTCACTTGGCTCATGCAAAGAGGATCATAAGGTACATCTCGGGAACCTCTGAATTGGGTTGGATATATTCCTTTGATACCTCTCCTACTCTTGTTGGATATTGTGATGCTGACTGGGCGGGAAGCACACCGGATCGAAGAAGTACCTCTGGAGGTTGTTTCTACCTGGGGAACAATCTTGTATCATGGTTCAGCAAAAAGCAAAACTATATTGCTTTGTCTACTGCTGAGTCCGAATACATTGCTGCTGGAAGTAGCTGTACTCAGCTTCTTTGGATGAAACAAATGTTGACAAAGTATGGAGTCAAGCAAGAAGTAATGACTTTGTTCTGTGACAACATCAGTGCTATCAATATCTCGAAAAACCCAGTGCAACATAGCAAGACAAAGCATATTGACATCAGGCACCACTTTATTCGAGAGCTTGTATAAGACAAGAAGATAAAGCTCGAGTACCTACCCACCGAGAAATAAGTTGCTGACATCTTTACAAAAGCATTAGATGCTAACAGGTTTGAAAATCTGAGGTCATCCCTTGGACTTTGCTGTCTAGAATAACCAAGAAGTCAAGACAGAAGAGATGGAGCTTTTGAGTGAATTTTTACTCTCTCTCTATCTGGACCAGCCAGGGTCCACAAAATCTAGCCGGGCCCAAATCTCACTATCAGAAGCCCAATTGGAACTATTTGTTTAACAAATTCAAAAAGGGGAATGATTACAATCTGACGAACCAATCAGTTCTCACCCCTTTCGACTTCCGCGCAGAAATAGGCTGCACACCTTCTCCACCTTCCCAAAACCGCTAGGGCATTACGAAAACCAAAATAAAAAATCTGATCTGTAAGGTTTTGCTCTTCTCCTCCAAAGCAACTATGATCAAGTGTTATGCCAAATGGTGAGTACCCGAAGTGGAGGCATACCATCTACCTCCAAGACGCTACGAGCAAAAATGCGGGCAAAAGTTATTGCCAAGAAGTTGTCGGCCTCCAAATCAACGACTAACAAACATGGAGTAAGGATTCGAGGAGGAAAAATCTCAGGGGAGAGTTCGGAAGCACCTCAAGGAGTAACAATCTCGCCTCCAACTATCACACCAGTAGAAACAACTCCCGTCGTTGAGAAAGACGACACTTTAGCCGAATCTGCAAACATAGAAGAGGAAGTCTCTCTCTCTACTCTGACCCCGACACAAGGTAAATCTGCTATCCTCTCTGAAGAAAACACTGTAGATGAAACCGTGCCTGTAAAAGGTTTAGAAACCCTTGTTCCTGAGACCCACGGCACTAGCACCAAGGTTCAATCCAGCCCCTCTAAGTCGACACCAGCACCAGATAAATCCCCTCTAAACGAGGACTTGCAGAAAGAAGGAAGTTCCCATGTCGCCCCGAACAGTAATTCAGGGCTTAATGAAGATCAGGAAGCTATTCCAGAAGTCACTCGACCTATAGAGGAACCTGTTAACATCAAAGAGATAGTCGACACTGAGACCATGGAGAAAGAAGAAGCTGTGCCTAAAAGGCTTGAGAGAAGGAAGCTACCAACAAGAAGGTTGGTCGATGAAGAAAAAGAACCTCAAATACCAAGGAGATTGACCCCAAAGAGGAAAACCACAGAGAAAGGAGGAGCATCTGCTTTCAAACAACCGAAGAAGTCTAGAAGGAAGTCACTGACTACTGTAGTAACCTCTGCTCCAGAAGAAGAGGAATCTGAAGAAGAAACTCTTGTTTTACTACCACGAGTCAAAAAGGCAATGGGAGGACAGAAACTCCCCAAGTATGTGCCTAAAGCCCCTACGGATAATGTCTCATTCCACTCTGTAGACAACGCGGTTAAGTGGCAGTATGTATACCAGCGCAAGATCTATCCAGAAAGAGAGCTTTCCACAGAGGCGCAGGGGATAAACTTGATCGTGGAACTTCTCCGAAGAGCAGGTCTGACCAATACGGTCATAAATATTGGGCCATTCTACCCAACATTGGTCAAAGAGTTTATTGTTAACCTTTCAAGCGAGTTTGATGATCCAGAAGACGCTGAATATAGAAAGGTGTTCGTTCGGGGAGAATGCTTCGAAATATCTGCCTTAACCATCAATGACTATCTCGGCAGAGAAGACCCAGAAGTCACTCTAGAAGTCCCACACTTGAACAAAGTAGCGGTCGAGATCACTGGAGGACGGAAGAAGGTCTGGCCCGTCAAAGACACCATTGTGGCTACTGAGCTTACAGCAAAATATTCAATTCTCTATCGCATCGGCCTGGCAAATTGGGCACCTTCTACACATGGGTCGAGCATCAAAACCAAATTGGCTAAACTCATATACCAAATAGGTACGCAGTCTTCTCTTGATTTTGGCACTTATGTCATTGAACATCTAGTCAAGCACGCCAAATCATGTGCTGTCAAACTTCCTATCGGGTTTCCTTCATTGATCACCGGTCTCCTTCTCAGACAATGTCCTCACATTGTTCGAGAATCGGATATTCCGGGTAAGAAGCAACTGCCCCTTGCTATCAGCCTCTAGAACTTCGAAGGGAAGTAGTTGAAGGACCTCGGACTTCCCATGGCCAAAGTATCAGGAGCTGGTTCAAGCTCTCGACCCTCAGGACCGATTGGCACTAGGATGGAGGAAGAATTGGTGGAAATGATCGATCATCTGGAGAAGTCAATTGCGATGCTATCAACCCGCAAAGTCGCCTGTGAAGCTCTTCTCAATGACCTCTGCTCTGCTCCTGTTGCTGAAGATGATGTTGAAGACTCCACTTCATTTTAAGTATTTTTCTGATTCACTCTGATAAATTTGTTCCAAACACTCTTAAATCCTCGGGGTATGTCCGAGTTAATTTTCCGCACACTATGACTTTTTATTTTTGGATATTTGCTCATGTTTGAGCTGGATATTTGCTCATGTTTGAGCTGTTTATTTTGCTCATGGTGTGAGCTGGTTTTTACCCTGCTGTTTAGTCGAATTTCATTGTATGATTACCTTTGGCAATATTGTTAGACAAACAGGGGGAGATAGATAGGCTACGCTAGAAGTTACGCCAAGAAGTCGCGCCAGAAGTTACGTATAGAAGTCGCACAAAGAAGTCGTCGCTCCAGAAGTTAAACCAGAAACCGCTCCAGAAGATAAACTAGAAGCCGCACAAGAAGTCGCATCAGAAGTCACATAACTTGCTGTGTGCGTAACTGCCTCAAGGTGACGATGTGCCTGAAATGTGTTTTAAGTCACATCACTTGCTGTGCGTAACTGCCACAAGATAAATCACTTGCTGTGCGTAACTGCCACAAGGTGACGATGTGCTTAAAAAGGTGTTTGCCTAAAAAATTGCCAAAGGGGGAGATTGTTGCTACATTTAATTGTTGGCATAATTTTTTAGCGCAAAAGTAAGAAGTCGTGCAACATGTTACATGACATGTGGAGCGACTTGTTGCGATCCAGATTAGGAAAGATCTAAAGCTTTCCTATTTCAACGAAGCTTTGAGCGAAAGAAGAAAGACGCCACGAAAACTTGGAGCGCAAGAGAGTTACGTCGACAAGTCAGGCGACTTCCAGCTGGCAGTTACACGTCAGCAATAGGCGACAACTCTACTTGCCTGATTTATTCAGGAAGTCAGAACAGGCAAGACGACTTCCAGCTGTCGTGGAAGGCGGCAACAACTTGCTTGACTTTCCTGTTCCTGATCCGAGAAGGATTAGGAATGTGAGCTGCTATAAAAAGCCCTTGGCTTCCCATTAGCAGATCATCCGTTCTTGTTCTAACAATTGCAAGATTTCTCAGAGCTCTTAACCGTGCACCATCGGCGTGTTGAGAGTCTGATTAAGATTCGCTAGAACGGACTTGTGCTCCGATCAAACATTAAGTCACGAAGACGAAGTGTTTGGATCGGTTAGTGTTTTTGTTTGTGATTGAAGATTCACAGAACCGTCAAAGAAGACAACGACACCGAGCATAGGCTTGCTCGAAGGGTGGAATTGAGAGGATCTCAAAGACAAGGGGAGACGCCCTTGGTCGAGGTTGTTCACGGTGAGATCTATAGTAGCTTAGGACAATAACTTGTGTGATAGCTAGTTGGTGCTTGAAGTTGTACTATTGACTACCTAATAGTGAAAACCTTTCCACTGGCAAAGTGCCCCCAGACATAGGTGCGGAGTCACCGAACTGGGTAATCATCTCTGGTGTCGATATTACTATCTGTTTGTTATTTAGCTTACGGTTTACGCAAGTAGTCGATACACAAGTTACGACTTTGTGTCCGACTTCTTGACTCGGCTACGTTTCAGAATTTCACTAATCATACTTATTCTAGCAACACAAAACATCGTCAAATGTTGGATCACTGGAAGAATCATCCTAAAGATACTTATATTTTTTTGATTTATTGTTTCCCTCTTTGTTTTATCGCGACATCTGAAATTTTGTCCACGTCATACCTTTTGCTCATTTGGGTTTAGATATGTTAACATCGTTAAATGTTGGATCACTAGAAGAATCATCATAAAGATGCTTATATTGTTTTGATTTGCTGTTTCCCTCTTTGTTTTATCGCGACATTTGAAATTTTGTCCACGTCATATCTTTTGCTCATTGTAGATAGAGAATTGACCAAAAATATCTATAGTCATATACATATGTGAAATGATTGAATATCTATAATCATACTTATTCCAGCAACACAAAACATCGTCAAATGTTGGATCACTAGAAGAATCATCCTAAAGATACGTATATTGTTTTGATTTGTTGTTTCCTTCTTTGTTTTATCGCGACATCTGAAATTTTGTCCACGTCATACCTTTTGCTCATTTGGGTTTAGATATGTTAATAATAATGGTCTCTAGTTGCGAGAGAATCATCGACCCTGTAAAAATTAGAATATTTTGAGAAAATATCATCTAAACATTAGACGGTCAAAACTCGCGAATAATATTAAGGTATTTATAGATAAACCTATAGGATGCAGTCAACTGCACGAGATAATAGCCCCCACAGTGTTAGAGCCAAGCCGGAAGGGCAGCAGCGCCATACATGTGAAAGAGCCCATACCCAAATGTCACTAACAAACTTGTTGTCTCAACTTAAATAAAGAGACGGATGAGAAAGCTTACAAACACCACATATATAAGAATGATAAGAGTATCTCCAATGAGCCTCCACATAATAGCTAAAAAACCAGTGTAGGAAGTGAAAATGACAAAAATGCACTTCAATAGGCTTATTACATGACTCATCACCATATGGAGCTATCCACATTAAGGATGGAAAAAAATTGAACCCGACGAGTACCTGATAAACTCGGCCCGATCTGAATGGGTGAAACCCAAATTTTCACGGGTTCAAATTTTTTGAACGAGTGTTTGCGCTGGTGCGGGTCGACCTTTACCCGATCCAATTGCAACCCATATTCATAAGAAAATTTAAAATAACAATAATTTATATATATATATATTATATAATATAATTTATAATTTTAATAAAATTTTAATTTTTGACAGAAAGTGAAAAACCTAAATTCTAATTACTTACTCATGCAAAAAAACCTAAATTAATACAATACAATAGAATGTGACATATATTTGTATTATATATTTTTTGCTTGTATTGTAATTTTTTAAAAATATTAACGAATTGGGACACTACAAACGCAACTAACTAAATTGAGATTAAACTTTTTATTACGGGGTAGAATGAGGTAAGTTATAGTTAACCCTCAAAACTTACTGATAATCTAGAATTGATAAGATTCGGTATACAAAATGAAGTGGATCTTATACTAGGTTTCACTAGGACAGCTGGCACCCACTTCATCCGAACAAGATGTTTCTAGTTGCTTTTCTCTCTTCGCTTCCATTGTAAGTTTTGGTTTTATTGGAAAGCATCAAATGAGATTTGTTACAATTCCTTGATTAATCATTAATTGGAAGAAGAGAGATTCTTCTATCTTAGTAATAACCTCACATTTTATTCATGCCAAATTTAAGGTTACAAGATTTCTGTGAAAATGAAAACGATTTTTGAGTGCAATTCTTTTATGTGCGAGTGTGAGGAGCAAAACGTCGTCGTTAAGCACTGCACGATTCATGTTTGGTAAATATAACAAAAAACAGGGTTGTTTTTGTAGTTTCCGTTTCCAAAAAATTCGAAGTGGCGCCTATTTTGGTTTGGCGGGCTAAAATTCCCTATTTGCTCTGCAGCAACCCTAACCAGTAACCACACCACTCCACTCTCTCTCTCTCGCTCTCGC
Source organism: Geranium rotundifolium (assembly GCA_963920655.1). NCBI lineage: Eukaryota > Viridiplantae > Streptophyta > Magnoliopsida > Geraniales > Geraniaceae > Geranium > Geranium rotundifolium. The sequence goes on from OY987321.1 coordinate 18,764,025, forward strand.
CTCTCCGCAGATAATTCTCTCTCTCAAAATTCAATCCTGCAATCGAAGTCGAAGAAGAAGAAGATGTTCTATTCTCACACGTTCTTGGCGAAAAAGGGTCCATTGGGCACAGTGTGGTGCGCAGCGCATCTGCAGCACAGGCTCAAAAAGTCCCATTACACCTCCACCGACATCCTCGCCACTGTTGGTCTGTTCTCTTCTTCTCTACTCAATCAAACTTTACATCTTTCATGCCTTTCAATCATCAATTCTCACTTACTTGCTCAACTAATCTGATTCTAATATTACCTTATATCTTCTATACATCTGATGCAGTTAGTAGTAGGTTCTTGTGCTCTTGCCCTTGTCAGGTTGTTATAAAGATGGCATTTTTAGTGTATTCTGTGCATGATAATCACTGTTTTGGTTTGCAACTTGTGAAACGCATACACATTTACATTGTGTCTTGTGTCTGTGTGTGAAGTGCATATACTCGCAAGTACATAGATACTTGTTGTCCTTGAGGATGTTGGTAGTTCAGTTAACATGTTTTTCTCATCATAATCAGTTTCATCCCACAGAAGATCTTATACTCGGAAAAGTGTTTGATGATGACATTTCTGACAACCTGTCTGTTCATTTTGTTTTTAGAGGAAATCATGTTTCCAAGAGTTCCCATCGCTCTGAGAATGTCCGGCCATCTACTAGTAGGTGTTGTTCGGATATATTCCAAAAAAGTTGACTATTTATTCCAAGACTGCAATGCTGCTTTGGCTTGGTTAAGTAAGGCCTTCAGTTCTTTTGAAGTTAATTTACCAGAGGATGCAAGACAAGCACCAGTTCAATCTATCACTTTGCCCGACACCTTTGAACTCGATGGCTTAGAGTTGGACATCAATATACATGATGGGTAAAATTGGTTGATATAATTTTTCTCTTCCATTTTTATATGTTCTATTTATAAATAAAAGAATTGTTTCTCTTCTCAGGGATTTGGATAATCACCTCAGAAACATGGAGGATATAACACTCACAGGTTGAGTAATAAAATTGCTAATTGCTTCTGATATTCAGATCATTTTCTCTCCTCTCAGTTTGGTTTATCATCTACTTCGATAACAGTTACATAGGACATTACACTTACAGCTATGTTATTTATGACTATGCAGATCAAATTCCCGTTGGAACAGATCCTTACATTGCCATAACTTTTGATGAGGTTGAACATCTCTTTCCACTATCTTGTATCATATTTGATTTTTTCAGTGCTCGTGTATTTCAGTTGTACAATCACCTAATATAAACTTTGGGTTTCTTAGGACATCATTGCAGGATCCACACATTCAGAAGAGGTTCCTGACTCGGGTGCCATGCCAATGGAGGAAGAGTATGTTACTCTCTCTTGACAGTCACTTCAATTTTCCGCACACATTTCTTAAATTAGTGTAATGGTTTTGTGACTATTCATAATTATAGTTTGCATCTGCATCTTGTGGATAGTAATTTGCGTCGTCAAGATTCTAGTCCAACTCAAACAGAAGTGCTTGATACGACAGTTCTTCCAGTTGACAGCAACTTGGGTTTTCAAGATCCTGGTTCAAGTAATCAGACAGAACTACTAAATACACTTCCAGTGGACAGTAATGTGGGTGTCCAAGATCCTGGTACTAGTGGTCAGACAGAAGTGGCGGACGCTAGATTACATGATGATAACTTACCCCAAAATATTCCAGATATTGAAGTTATGCGGGATGCTGTTCACGATTTTAACTCTGAAAACCCTCCAGTAAATCCAAATGACGGGCATGACGCAACTGAAGCAAACAAGATTTTTGATCAAATTATGACTGACATGGAAAATCCTTCTCCTAATATTGACATGTTAGCATCTGGCGAGCAGTCTCTACCACCATTTCAGCAACATTCACAACCACCAGCTTCTGCTGCTTCTCCAGAAGGTCCCACTGTGTTTGATGTACATGCTTCTTTTGGTGGGTACAGATAATTCTCATTGAGTCTGTTTGATATAACAACCATACTTATGAAACCCCAAACTCTATTGTGCAATTAAATGAATCATTTTTTTTATAATTTCAGGGCATGATTTACCTGAACTGGCAATTCGATCAACTCCACCTGTTGAGCAACCTCAAGCCAGACCAAGGAAGAGAATGTTGCACCTCCTTGATTCTGAAGCGGTAGTATTATCTAATCGGTATATGAATGACCATACAAACTTCATATTTGGTGTTGGTTACTATACATTTCAGAGTTGTGTTACTGATTTGGGATAGCGATTTACAGGTTTATGAAGAAGGCACTTGAAGATTCTAGTAATTTGCTACGGAAAAGGAAGAATGCCCCTGGCACTGCTTTGGATATATGGAGGTTGAAGAGATCAAGAAAGGAACATATGTTTCAGGAACCCTTATTAACTGGTGAGTAGAAATCTGTGTGTATCTGCTCTTGCTGGGTTTCAACCATTCTGAGGACTTCATCTCACAACTCAGAAACATATGCGTGAACTTTTTTATTACAGGGTTGTCTGCAGATCTTGGTGATATTTACGGGAAAATATCTGCCGCACAGCCCCATTTGTTAGAAGAGGCTTCATTGGACACTGAAGTTGCTGAAACTCCCATAGCTGCAAGTGAGGCTTTTCCACAACCAAGAGTCGCAGAAGTGTCTGCTCCTGCAAGTGAAGCATATCCACAATCTCCAGTTCCTCCAACCGCATCTTTTCAACAACCTCAGGCTGCCCAATCTCCTGCACCAACTGAAGGTTTCCCGGGTCCTGATATTGATAAATCTCCTGCTCCTATTCCTGAACTTGATATGGACATTGAACATCTAAGACATGATGAAGGCCCCACTAGCGGCAATGCTATGTCTGACTTTATGCCTCCTACAAGAGACGACTGGACTCCTATCTCTGCTAGTATTGTAGGGTCAGGGGTAGAGTCCCGAGCAGGAGCATCTACTGGAACTGAAATGCTGTTCACACCAAGTGTTGCGCCATCAACTGGACCTCACGGGTCTGAACTTGAAACACCAATGACATTCTCAGAAGAGAGATTTGGTGTGGGGAGCACTTGTCTATCAGATATTCCCGAGTTACATTCTGCTGAAGCTGATGTAAGTTCTTGTCACAGCTTAACTGTTATCGTTATCAAAGAAGGCTAGGTTACATATGTGATGATATCTTTCCCATTCCCACAAAAAAAGAGAGGATTTTCTTTATCTTATGATGGAGAAGCATTCATTATGCCTTATTTTTAGTATTGAAACTACATTAAATATTCACGGTGGACTGAGGATGCTACTAGTATCTGTATACTTTTTGTGCTTGTATCGTAACACATATTAATGAAGCCCCAAGCTGTACATGATTTTGACTCGTCAACCATCTTGTTGCAGGATCTCTATTTTCTTGAAGCAGAAAATCATACCCCAACAGGTAAGCTCGGTAATCTTTCAAATTTTATCTTTCCTTTATCCAGACTCAGTCCAGTAGCAGTTAGTAGCAGAAAAGTTGTGTTAATTTGATTCCTTGCATATGATACAATAGAAGTAACATGTTAAAATCATTTAGCAGGATCCCAAGGCACTCAAGAGTTGGATACGTTGTCTGTGAGAACCAGGTACTGTTTCTTTGTTCTCTCTTTTAGTAACCATAACCAATGCTCATGCATGCAGAGCTGTTAATGTATTACGTGCTGTTCTCGTGCAGAGCTGTGGCTCAATACCTAAAAAGACATTCTCCTGTTACCTCGATTTCTCAAGACTTATCTGGAGATCTTAGTTTGAACAATATCTTGCAAGGAAAAACTAGGAAGTTATGTGCTCGCATGTTCTATGAAACGCTGGTAATGTCCCATTCCCCTTCCCATTACATGACATGATTGTTTGGTCTGCGGTGAAAACGTGTGTAACCGCTAACTGTTGAATGTTATTACAGGTTTTGAAGAGTCACGGGCTTATCGACGTGCAACAAGAGGAAGCTTATGCTGATATTACATTGAAGCTTACTCCTACACTATCCAAGTCCCAGATATGAGGTGGAGTTTGAGTCTGTACAGTAGCATTAGAGTAAATTATTACACAACTGGATCTGGCTGCTGATATGCATATTGGTTAGCTCCAGATGTGATGAGTTGAGTAAAAGCCATTTGTTTGTTAATGTCTCATCATCTGCTATAAAGTGTCCACTCAAATTACTCCTTTGGTAGGAAATTCAAGCTTGTAGAAAACACTAGGTACTATTCAGTCGAACAGAACAAATTAGTTTAAGATTTTGAGTAATAGAAGCATCTTTTCATCGTAATAGAATAGGTTTTTCTCTTTTTTGCAGTTTACCAAATGTTTGCTATTAGACAGATAGAAAATCTAATGAGAGAGTGTTTAGGTACAAACCACCTTTGTGGTGTAAACTACGACACTTGAAAAGTAGTGTACTCTAAATAGATAAAATAATGTCGTGAAATAAAGGTTGTATTGATTTGACGATTGAGTAAGGATGAACCATTTTTTCGAAAAGTAATCTTAACCCTTTGTTCTTCTAATAATATAGGGAGTGGCATTTTTTTTTATTAATTCATGTATTTGGATAAATTTTGCCCGAGCCTTTTTCTTCCACCTCTCCAATCCTCGATCAAACTTTCCTTTCCTAGGCGCTATGAAATGGGCGGTCTTTCTTTCGCCTATCGATATGTATCAGCTTGCCTTCGTCCAGAACCAAGTAGAAATTCTGGCGGGCGTGTGCGTCTAGTAAGGACTCGCACTACATAAGCTAAAAGACTAGGACTAGAGGCCAGTCCCTCCGCTTCGCGCCTTGGAATATAATCCCAAGTGTTGATAAACCTTAAGTAGAAAGAGAATGAATGCTCGTTTGATCTTGATCATTGTAGATCGAAAAAAGAGCGAGGCCCGATCTACATAAATCCCCTAATAATATCCATAAATGACTTGTTTTTGATAAGAGATTAACATTACTATAAGGAAATTCGGGTGCATGGTACACATCGGTACTCCAGTGCATTTCTCCCATATTAGTGTCGTATAGCAAGAAGACTCTTGAATGTAAGTGGGTGTTTGCAATCAAGTTGGTTACGTGCCGTTTAGCAAGATGGTTATGTGGCTCGTTTTAAAGTCTGCCGTGTTGCTGAAAGCTATGCTCAGACTTTGGGGTGGATTATTCCGACACGTTCTCTCCTGTGGCTAAATTGACCTTTGTCTGAATATTCATCTCCCCCGCGGCTACCTTTAATTGGCCATTGTATCAATTTGATATCAAGAATGCATTTTGAAATTGGTTTTATAATCATGTGTTGTATTGCTGATTTATGATGGAGTAGTGTTGCTTCTAGGTGTTCATTTCATAAACACATAAAATGGGTACATAATTGTACCAGTTGTGTTCTTAATATATCATCTTAGACATTTTTTATGTTCATTTTTCACTACAAACTTAGGAAACCGCTGAAAATGATATAGGTAAACCCATGAATGAAACTTGATAGATGAAACCGAAATCACGAAACTTCATTATAGTAAGTGATACATCGCAAACTCATGAAATCGTTACAAAAATCCATAAAACCAATGCAAGTGATACACTGCCAACTCATGAAATGAAACTTGATTGAATGAAGTAAAAACCACAACTAAAATAAGAAAATACCGAAATTAGGAAAAAGAAAAATTAATTTGTACTTATTGAATTAAATAATTGCATAAAAGTATGAATCAACCGTTCTATGATGTTAAATTATTAGAATAAATAAAAGAGAAAATTCCACTTACATCCCTCTAAGTATACGTGAGTTTCACTCAACTTTCATTAACTATAAACACGTTTTAAGCCCTCAAGTTCTCAAAAATTTCACTTTACTTTTTTCATTAACCTTTTTGAAAATTTTGTTTACTTTTTGCAAAACGACAAAAATACTATTATATTAAAAAATTAAAATAAAAAATAATATTGAACTTTTTTTCCTAATATTTTTTTAGAACAATATTTTAGTATTAATTGTAAAAAAATTAATTTTTTTCTACTAACATAATTTTATTTTTTAATTTTGACAAAAAAGATTAGTGTCTCTTTACAAAAAGCCAGCAGAATTTTCAAAAAAAATTATTGAGAACTTAGGGGTGTAGAAAACGTGACTACATAATTTATAATCATATAACGTGCCAGCATAAATTTCACCCATTCAATTTTTAATTAATCTAAAGACTCGTTTTGGTTTCTCAAGTGCTATGGTTTTCACGCCACTCCACCTCTTAAATATATTGTAGGATGGGAAGCGTAATTCTAACTGTGAGGGACCTTATATTTTGAATTAAATCGGCTGATATAACATTATTACGATTGGCTACATGCATCACTACTGAAAAATGTATCTTGATCATTAACACTGTTGACTGACAAGTTCCAATGTGCAGCATTCTTCAGGCATTTCTTCAATATTCTATCCCGCCCGTTGCTGATTCCTCCCCTAAATCACATCTTGACAGCTGCAAATCCTGATAAAATTTACAACTACTGCAAATGTTTCTAAATAAAAATTCAAATCCCCGTCCGTCATGTCATGTCATGTGCTAAACACGATGTTACAACATATGGATTCAGCGTCAAGAGCACAAGAGCAAAAGCCAACTAGAAATGGGTAAAAGTAAAACGCGCAAGGTAGCTTTAGTAGGTCCTCTATCTTCTTTACTCACCTTGTAACTGATCTTGCACTCAGTGATGAATGGTAGTTGGTACTTCTATGTTTTCTGTACGACGTGTAAACATCGTCATACTGACTCACCTCATTGGGATTGGCTGTGGCACCAAGTCCCAACCTTCCCGAACTAGTTGATCCTGGCTTCCGCTCCACACTCCCATCAGGATAGGTCCCCGTATCTGGGTCCACCTGCTGCAGGTTTGGAGGTGGAGGAATACACGCTCCTCCCTTGCGAACAGGAGACACTCTTTCATAATCATCATCATCATCTTCGTCTTTTGAACCCGACTTCATCTGCCCTTCACAAGGGTTGACCTCCCCTATCTCCTTGAAGAATTTCGACACTCTCTCAAGAATATCTGATGGCGGAATGTTGGATGGAGGGATTACAGTTGGGATATCCAAAGGGCTCAGTGGAGAGTATGGCACCCCGCTACCAATCTGCATCTTTTTCACCATTCCAGGAATGAGACCAGGTGGGAACAGAGGATACGGAGGCAGTTTTTCACCCATGTTGGCAGTTGGAGGTTGCATCAGATGGGGTGGAGTTGGTTGCAAAGGAGGATTTACGGGAGCATATACATTTGGAGGGATGGAGTTTGGAAGAAATTGCTGGTTGGCTAAAGATGGTAGCATAGCAGAACCAGACTGCAATTGCCTCTCAGGATGCATTTGATCTGGTAAACTTTGTTTATCGGGCAGCCACTGTGACACGGCATGATTCGTCGTTCCTTGAGATCCTCCTGTAGATATAAATGAAATTTAGCAAGTAACTTCCAAACCAAGATGACTAAATAGTGTTGTTTGTTTACCTTACAGCTCTTTATCAAGGTCTCAAAAATAAACTATCGAGTTCAAATGTCCTCAACATAAACATGTGTGTGTGCGAGAGAGAGAGAGAGAGATGCTACCTGCAGCAGATAACTCTTTCGGATGCACACCACCAACCATTTCTCCCTCAAGTGCATAAATAGTATCTTGATCATAAACTTCCTTGGAAGCCCAGAACTGTAAGATTTTCTGCAAGCGTGACTGGTTTTGCTCCTTGTCTTGAGGATTGTGGTAAATTCTGGCAAGCATGGAACCTAGAACAGGTTTGAATGCAAGGGCTTCATTATCAAGTTCATGAGGGTTAATCCTCCGTTGTAAGCTGTCAAATGCAAAAGGCAATCGTCAAGGATGATTTAAGAAGCAAATGCAACTTAGAACAGGTTTAGATTTAAGCCTGTGTGTTTGCCATTTTATACTAAAAAAAATATCATTTAGCCATATACAAGATTCAAAGATAACAGTAATCCTTCGGGAAGGTGAAAGTGTTGCCAAAAATTTCACATTAAAAGCATGAGGGCACTGCACATTTATATCAGACTGCCATCTTTCACATTTATATCACCATTTTATTTGTTGATGCCATATGCTGTCAACCAGCCATTACAGAAGATGATATTAGAATCAGAAATTAGATTACTATAGGAAAAAGCAAAAATGTCAGGGCGGAAAGGGCAGATGTACCTGTCAAACAGAATGTCATTAGCCAAGTAAATTATATGCATTTGCCTCTCAGAATCATCCAGGGCGCAGACCCTTTCTCTGAATGCCTCTGCCAGAGCTGGTGCAAATGGTGACCTCTGCATAAACCACATCTTGGCACTCTTAATTGACTCTTTCGTGCCACTAAGACTAGTAAGCACATTATTGAGTTCCATTGCCACATCAGAAGGAAGTGGTCCGGAAAGACCTTTGAAGGACTTGGATGATTGATCATACTCTGGCCTACCGTGACCCATATAAGACTGGGGGTGTTGATGAATCTGCTGTTGGTCATAGAATGGAGGATAATGAGATTGGTGCATTGGTGGAGTACCCAGTAACGATGAAGTCCCAGCATTAAGGGGAGATGAATTCATCATAGGACTCTGAGAAGGATGCATTGCAGGTATAGAAGAAGGTGGGAAAGGAGGATTGAACGGGGCACCAGAGGAACGTGCAGAAACCCAGAGCATATATCGATAGTAACCATGCCCTTCCCCACCAAATAGAAAACTATAAGCAGGATTGTCTTGCTGTTTTTCACGAATCATCGCTTCAAACTCAGGGCCATTTTTTGCAGAGTACTCGATAAGTTTGTCAATACGTTTATGGAGCTCAGGATCAGAAGGGGGACCAGCTGGGGGTGGAACAGAATCATATGACCCGTGAAAAGTAGACGGAACAGCATGAGGGGGCACATGTGGAGGGAAAGCTGGCGGTGCCTGTTGTTGCTGCTGGAGATGAAGGAGATGCGCATGAGGGTGGAGTTGTTGTGGTTGCTGCTGCAAGTGGTGATGGTATGGGAATTGTTGGAGGGAAGGATGTGGTGGTAAGAAAGGAGGACCATGTACAGACGGAGGAAACTGCTGGTGTTGGGGATGAAATCCAAATTGCTGTTGCTGTTGCTGTTGGGCATTAGCTGCTTGACGCTGCTGCTGTGCATATGCCATGGCAGAGGCTGCTGCATAATCATGGGGCTGTCGATCCATCAGTTTTTAAGGCGAACTATACGCAAAAGATCCACACAGCTTGAATATTCAAGTTATCTACATGAATCAAAATGAACAAATAAGTAAGATGGTAAACAAATAAGCCCTACTAAAATAAAATACCGTAAATCGCTATATTCCATCCTACATGAGGTAAAGATGATATTCTCACTCTACATTGTGTTTAAGGGCATGATTGATCATTCATTCATGGTGAGGAAAAACAAGGGTCTGGTGGTGGTTAATATGTATGAATAAAATTGATCCTTTTATTATCAACAAAAAAAGGGTTTAGAGGTTCATTATGATATTAGTGTGGACGATTTGATCTTTGCTCTCACAAACCTAAACAAGTGATCCTCCACAAGGACTGCAAATAAAGTATAGGATTAGGATATTCTAGAATTCTAATTGATACAAACTCAAAATAGGTTTAAGCAGCTCTTTTGAGGAAATTGGAAGGCCTGACTATCAGGAAGAATGAATATGTGAAGGAAATAATTTTATACACAACTGAATGACACCTCTCAACTTGACGAACATGTCTGGCAAGCTTCATAGCAAGAGATCAAATAAATAGTATCTCAAATGTGATAATTATATTAAAAGAAAAACATTGTAGCTTTCTTGAAGTTTGCTGAAAACAACCAAAAACGGTTTTCAGATATATAATTCAAATGGTCAATATATTTGTAAGAAATTGAGTATATGTATAACTGAAACAAATAGTTCCATTGCTCAGACTATGAACCATCCATCTCTAAAGACAAATTAGTTCATCAAATCAATGCTGATCTTTCCAGTGACGGAATAGGAATTCCTACCCTTCAACTCAGGAAAAGAGAAAGATGAATTGACGATACAGAATTTTTGGTTGCTTAACAAACAATTTTTTTGGTAGATAGAAATCATCTCTACAATCAACCAAAGAGCCCTAAATTTCCAAAAGGGTTCGAGCCGTGCCTAAAGCATAGGTACCCAAGAAAACACACAAACAAAGAGAGTAAAGCGTACGAATATGGAAGGTCTAGGGTTACCAGGCACGATGAATGGCCAAGGTTTTAAAAATCGCCAGGCGCTAGTTGGGCAGACAATACTTCTAAGGATTAATCAGATTAGTATTTTATAATTATTTTAATTTATTTAAAATATAAATATGAATTATATTGTATTGTATAAAAATAAATAAATATTTTAAATATGAAAACATATTTAAAACATGTGAAAAAATAAAGAATTTAACAACAACACTATATAAGCTAGCAACATTTAATTCAAGGAAGTGTAAGTTCTATTTTACATTCTATTCACCAATTCAACATATCCCAAGGAGCATCATAGTAAAAAGTGATTGTCACACATTGAACTTGGCAAGTTAGGTTTAATTGAAAGCCACTCAAGTGAAGGTAAAACAAAACATAAACATAAACATGGGACAAGCCTGTACAACTTTAAACAAACAAAACCAAAAAAACACATTAATCATATGAAGCAACAAATATGAAAAACACAAATAATCATATGAGCCACCACGGAGTATCACTGATAGGAGGAGCAGTAACTGAAAATCATAATAGCATTTGGATCTTAAATAGAATTGAGTGCAGAAACAGCTCTCTCTTAGCAAAATCATACACAAAACCAAACAAAACACAAGAGCCCAAACAATTTACCCCATCACATGCTACTGCTATGAATGCCCTTTTCTTCTTCTGTAAAATTTACACTGATATGATCTGAATACTATATTCAGCAAATTATTGGTTTAGTTTTACAAAATTTATTGAATAATTCAGCACAAAATCAATGCTCTGTACAGCAAAATCGTCAAACGAAATAATCCAAAATTTCACTCAGAAAATCAGAAACCCTAACTCGCAATGAATTAAAAAAATCAATGAAAGAGAGATATAGAGACGCACCTCAACGCGAAGGAGAGAGTAGGTCGGCAGGCGGCAAAACGGTGGACGTCGACAGAGCTCAGTCGTTTCGGGCGTGCGAGTGCGACGGTGGATTCTGGGATGTGATGCGATGCGACTGAGTGAGAGACGGTTCTTTGGTTTAATTAAGCTGGACCGATCGAACCGCCTGGACCGGCTATTCCCAATTCGATAAGATTGGCTGATGCTTTTGCCTTTTCAGTGCTTATTATTATTCAAGAACTCGATGTATGATTTGTTTTGTCATTAGCATATTGTTTTGGGCCGAGCCCAATTCAACGAAGCTTTGATACAAAAATTGGAAAATCTTTTCAAAATAAAAATATTACCTATAATTTATATAAGTATTTTCAATAACTAAATATAATCTTCATAGCAGTTTGGAAAAAAACCCTAGTCGGCGCAGGATTTTCTTTGCGGTTTGTACCCTTCGCCCGTGACGATTTGGGTTGTTCGTCGAAAATCGACGATGTCTCACGGCGGCACGGCTCCGTTTGTGAGGGCTTCTAGTACGGCGACAGTTCCGGGTCTTGCGGTGGTAGCTGCGACGACAGCTGGCGGTGAAGGAACCAGATCTGGTGGGATGGCAGGAACGGAGTAGAGTGCAGTGGGGTTGAGGACGGAATTGCAGGTGGGGCGAGCGTGGGTCGCGACGGTAGATCGGTACTGGGAGGGAACTGGGGTTATTTGGCGTCGGTGGGCAGACTCATGCAAGCATACCGAATTAGGGGGTCTCGGCTTGCTTAAACTTCAATACGTGGGAACCAGCGGCTTTGATTGGTTGGTAGATCGGTATTGGGAGGGATATGGAATCATCTGGCGTCGATGGGCAGACTCATGCAAGCACACCGAACTAGGGGTACTCGGCTTGCTTAAGATTCAATACGTCACTTGTGTGTCCTATTGTGATCGGTACTGTAAGGAAAAGAGGGGTACCTGGTGTTGATGGGTTGATCGGGTTAAACCTAATGTGCTAGGAGAATTTGAATTTCGCGATGCCTATATTGATCGTAGGGTTGATCGAGGAAGCTGGTTTAAAGCGGTCTGCAGCAAGATCATGGGGTTTCTCCATCTGTATGAGTGAGAGGTCGTGGCTCTGCATGAAGCTAACTGGTTCGAGTCGATTGGTCTCCGGAGTTATCATGGATACTTGTGTAAAGCACTCTACAGCAAGATCACGGGATTTCTCCATCCGTATGAGTTGGAGGCCGTGGCTCTACATGATGCTAAACAGGTCGAGCTGCACAACTTTGGAGGAATCATTAGCGAACGGTGTTGCGTACTATCCACTATCGGAACATGTGTTCTTTGTTTTACTTGTAATCAAATGGCTCACGAATTGGTCATGTTTGCTTTAACTAACAGTAGCTGTGATTATGGTGAAGGATCTGTCCCACCAACTGTAACTTCAGCTGTTCGGCTTGATGTCGGGTTAGTTGCTATTTAATTAATAAAAATCGCTTTTACCTTAAAAAAAACTAAATATAATACAAATTAATGGTTTTAATTGATATCTGTGAGGTATGAACCATTTTTAAATTTTTGGGATAACCTCACGTGAATATAGTTGACTTGACACATGATTACTATTACTTTTATCTGAAAGTTACCCTAAGTCTCTCTCAGATAACTATATTCAGTTAAATTTTTTAGATGTTAAATGACCAAATATCATTGATTATCGTTCAAAATTTCAAATTTATATCGTTTGAACTTCTTTTTTCACCTCTCATCCTTCTCTCTCCTTTCCATCTTCCCAAATTATCCGCTCCATTTTCTCAATTACGTCTTAAAATTATATTAAACTTAAATTCAAAATTATAGTATGGAAACTGAATTTGAAATCAAAAGACCCACAATTGGATGAAGATTTTGGCTCCACCAATGGTTCTGTGCTTCACGAGATGCCGTCGAAGGATGATTCCACTGGCGTCGGCGCTGATTCGGCTCACATTTGTCGAGGCTTAGTCATATGCGGCGAGGCTCAGGCGCTGAGGAGCTCGCTGGAGTGGCTCTCTGTTGATAGCAAATCTCCATATCTGAAAAGGAGATGTACTGGTTGAACCGGTCCAATTACCAAGACCAGATTCAATTCTGGTTTATTACCAATTGGAGCCGATGGTCACCCAAAGATTCATAATGAACTTCAACATGAACTCCTCTTGAAACAATAAAGCGTTGATCTAGTCACCACCGGAGCCAAAAGGGGTTGTTTAAATAGATTATTTTATGTCAATAAACTCCAATTGCATCATAGGAACTACAAAAAGGGGTTCTTTTCCTTTCATATACCTAGAGTTATTGTCGTCAATTCTACCATATCCTACTATTCTACGCGAGAATTTGGATTTAGTGGCGAAGAAGAGAAAGAATGGATTTATCATTCCATTCAGATCGATTCAAGAACATGGATGAGAAAAAGAATTAATACTTCTTTTCCTTTCATATACCTAGAGTTATGTAGAGATAATATTCTTGCTTATTTCGATGATCCTCGATAAATGGTATTTTCGTACATTGTGGAATAAAAATAAGGAATGCTACTTTTTCATAATTTTTTCATCATCTAATTGTTTTCAACTATATCTGTTCAACACTGTAAAATATCACAATGCGAAAAAAGAATCAATTAAAAGAGATCCAGACCCTCTACGTCCGTTTAGGAATTTGTTGGGCCCTTTAGGAACAATCCCTCAAATTGCGAACTTTGATGTATGTTACCATTTACTAACAAAGAATAAGATTTCCTAAATGAAATATTTGCAGCTTGATAATTTAAAACAGAGCTTTCAAGTAATTCACTTTTTAATGGATGAAAACGAGAGAATCTATAAGCCATATCCATATAGTAACATCTTTTTTAAATCCATTCAATAGGCTGAAATCAATTCAGGTATTTTTGATTTTTTTCAAAAAATAAGTTAGGTTTTCTGTCCAAACTCTAACGATGTTAGAACGAAGTGTAAAAACACAACTAATTGACCTTTGTCTAAATATTTTATTATAATTGTTGAAATTATGATTATAACAGTTAGATAAGATGTCAAGAATAATGTTGAGAACAATGGTAAGATAATGTTCTTAACAACTTGTCAGCAAACATATTCGGACAAACACGGTATAAAGAGTAAAGAGCAAATAGCGACACACAAGATTGTTAACCCAGTTCGGTGCAACTCACATACGTCTGGGGGCGCTTTGCCAATGGAAAGATTTCACTATAATGGAACCAGTCAAAAAATACAAGTATCGATGATTATCACACAAACCACTACTTTATGCTACTCTTCCTAGTGCGAATCTATCTCAAGGACACCCCCTGAATCCAAGCCTCCAACTTGATTCCACTCTACGAGCCTCGCACTCCCCGGATGTTTACAAGTCGATGTTAAGCTCTTATGCGTGAACCTTCAATCATGCATTAACATAAAACCCTCAATCACTCACACTTGATCTTCTGATTATGGTAGTGCTACACAATCTTCCTTCGGGGAACACACAGCCTCTCAACCCGCTAGTCCTTCACATATAAGAGCTCTATGTATTCACCGAAGAAACTACAAGGATTCACACGCTGCTAAGGGTGGAGCCTAAGCTTTTATAGTAGTTGCAAAACTTAATTCCGGAACGCATTAGGGTTACCATAATCCTAGTCGATTTAGGTTTCCCAAATCCTTAACGCTGATATCTTCTCAGAGTCTCTATCACGGTAGGAAGCTTTCTAGAATCATGACTCACTCAAGACTTACCAAAGGCCTTGTACACAGCTGGATCTTTCCAATCGCAATATGTCTCCTAATTAAGAAAACTTTCCAATGTTTCAATCCACAAATGTCACGCAGGATGTTGTGACTAACTGCTTGACATCTTTCCTGACTAGATGCTCGACATCTTTCGTATTGCCTAAAAATAAAGCCAATAACAAACATAACAACAATCTCCCCCTTTGGATATTTTTAGGCAAGCACTTTACTTCAAACTTCATCTTCATGTTCCTTCACTTCAGACTTCATCTTCACGTGCCTTTCGTTTACTTGCATCTAGTCTTGCGCAGTTCACTTCATCATCTAACGTCTCCCCCTACTTGCCTCAAAGAGTAGCCATGGACACCTCATAGAACATGTCTAATCGACTACACCATTACCTTCAAAATAGATGCACATATCGAATAAATCTTTGCTGGTTGACGCTTCTTCATCCCGAGATTTACAACCACCATTGTATCACTGATTCCTATTCTTCTTGCTCTCGATAGAGCCATTGTTCGAACCGCCGGTCAGTTGAGATTGATTATGTCGTTTCAAAAGGGGTACCCACCTATAACCCCCTCCCCCTAAGACTGTTGCTTTTATCATAAGTCTATAGAGCACATCCCAAATGACGTCTTCAGGCTTTCAAAATGATTCACAGCCAAGGCTTTTGTGAATATATCAGCAAGCCGTTTGTCGGTGTGGAGGTATTCTAGAATAATTTTCTTATTTTCAACCAACTCACGAATAAAATGTTGTCGAATATCGACGTGTTTGGTCTTACTATACTGGACCGGATTCTTGGAGATGTTGATAGCGCTCACATTGTCACAGTATAAGGTCATAACATCCTGCTTGACATTATACTCGACCAACATCTGCTTCATCCAGAGAAGTTATGTACAACTACTTCCCGCAGCTATATACTCCAATTCAGCGGTGGATAGAGCGACACAATTATGTTTTTTTAATGAAACGAGATATAAGATTATTACCTAGGTAGAAAGAGCCTCCGGGCGTGCTTCTCCTATCAGTAGTGCTACCTGCCCAATCTGCATCAAAGTATCCAACAAGGGTGGAGGACGTATCGAAAGTGTATATGAGACCTAGATTAGCAGTGCCAGCGATATACCTTATTATTCTCTTGGCCTGGGTTAAGTGTCTTACTTTAGGGTTTGCTTGGAATTGTGCACATACTTCTACAACATAGGCTATATCAGGTCGACTTGCAGTGAGGTAGATGAGACTACCAATGATGCTTCTATACATGCTCTAGTCAACAGCTTCCCCGGCGTCGTCCTTTGTAAGTTTGACATGTGTAGCGGCGGGGGTTCGCTTGTGAGAGACCTTTTCCAATCCAAACTTTTTCACTATATTCTTTGCGTACATACTCTGAGAGATGAAAATGTCGTCGTCCATTGGCTTGATTTGAAACCCCAGAAAAAAAAAATTAAGTTCACCGATCATGCTCATTTCAAGCTCCGATTGCATTTGTTGAACAAAATGTTCTACCATTTTTCTTGACATTCCGCCGAAGACAATGTCATCGACATATATTTGGGCAATCATCAGCTTTCCATCCCCATTCTTTATGAACATGGTTTTATCAACTCCCTCTCTAGTGTAGCCACTCTTGATTAGAAAACTCGTTAATTGCTCATACCATGCTCTAGGTGCTTGCTTCAATCCATATAGTGTTTTTCTCAATTTATAATCATGTTCGGGATAATGTGGGTTTGTAAATCCCTTTGGTTGTGCAACATAGACTTCCTTATTGAGATATCCGTTTAGGAATGCAATCTTTACGTCCATTTGGAACAACTTGATTTTTAAATGGCATGCTATCCCTAGTAGAAGTCTTATTGCTTCGAGTCTAGCCACTGGTGCCAATGTCTAGTCAAAGTTCATGCCTTCTATTTGCGTATATCCTTGAGCTACCAACCTTGTTTGTTGTGCGTGGCGTTTCCATGCTCATCCGACTTGTTTTTGAAAATCCATTTTGTACCGATAATATTGACATTCTCTGGTCTAGGCACCAGTTCCCAGACCTGATTCTTCTCAAATTGGACGAGCTCTTCTTGCATAGCATTAGCCCAGTATTCATCTTCGATGGCTTCGTTAATATTCTTCGGTTCGATCATCGAAACAAAGCATATATTGCCTATCATATCCCTATAGCTAATGGGAGCTTTAGGACGAGTACGCATACCTTCATCAATATCTCCAATTATTCCAGTCGCTGGGTGATTTGCCCAAATCCTTCTAGATGGGTTTTTGTGTCCGGTTACATGAGCTTCTTCTTCATTGCTAATGATGTCGTCTACTTTGTACTCGACATTTTCCTTGACATTCGGGTTCTTAAGTTCGTTAGCGACATTATTCCTAACATCTTTAGGAACAAACTTTGAGGGTACTTCGTCTTCTTCTGGAACATTTGGTTGGACATCTACCCATTCATCATTGATCACCACGTTAATTGACTCATTCACTGTCTTGGTGCGTTTGTTGTAAAATCGATATGCCCGACTGTTCCTTAAGTATCCAAGAAACATGCCTTCATCACTTTTTGGATCAAACTTTTGTCGCGGTTTCCTGTCAACTAAGATATAGCACACTGACCCAAAAATGTGAAAGTACTTTACATTTGGTTTTCTTCCCCTCCAGAGTTTATAGTGAGTGATAGACATACCTGGACGTAGTGTAACTCGATTGTGAATGTGACAAGCGGTGTTAAGTGCCTCTGCCCAAAAATGAGTAGGAATGTTTTGAGTCAACATCATAACTTGAGCCATTTCTTGCAATGCTCGGTTCTTGCGCTCAACGGTCCCATTTTGTTGAGGAGTGATTGGAGCAGAGAATTCATGAAATATGACTTCGGAGTTGCAATAGTCTGCAAATTTTTTGTTTTCAAACTCTCTCCCATGATCACTACGTAGGCGGACTATTTTCCGATTCGGTCCTCCTTTTCTCGTTTAACTTGAACGCATAGATTTTTGAAAATAGAAAAAGTGTCAGAAACCCATGTGTACCTTGAATAGTTTGTCAACGCAAATGAACACATATCGTTTTCCTCCTAGACTCTCGACATGCATAGGTCTCATGAGATTGACATGTAGTAGTTCTAGGACCCGCGAGGTAATAATATGTTGCACCTTCTTGTGCGACATCTTCGTTTGTTTTCCTATTTGACATTCTCCACAAATTTTTCCTTCCACGATTTTCAAGTTTGGCACTCCAACGATGGCCTGTTTAGAGATGGCCTTTTGCATGCTTTAGAGGTTTAGATGTCCGAGTTTCCAGAGATAGAACCCTTATTGCTTGTGTCAGAGGTCCAAAGATAACAGTTATCTTGTGACCTTATCACTTGCATTACGACATCTTGTTCGACATTCTTCACCAAACATTCTTCACTAGTGAATTTAACATGAAGATCCAGATCGCACAGTTGGCTGATACTTATGTGATTTGCTTTGAGTCCTTTGACTAGCAAAGCTTCTGTCAAACAAGGTACTCTAGTTCATTTGAGCTTTTCTTTGCTAATGACACGAGCTTTTACCCCATCGCCAAAAGTTACATATCAGTTAGCGTATGGTTTGATGTTTGTCAAAAGTCTCGTGTACCTGTCATGTGGCGTGAGCATCCGCTGTCAAAGTACCAGTTTGTGTTGGTCGAGGTACACACGGTGGTATAGGCAATGTTGGCCTGGTATGTTTTGCCTTTCACTATCCATTCCATCCGTCTAGGTTTCTGAGTGCTAGGATGATAGTAGCTTCGAGCTTTCCATTGTGATTTGGGAGATGTCCTCTTGCCATAGAGATGGTAACAGTGGGGTTTGATATGACCTTTCTGTCCACAGTAGTGACATACCCAATGTGGACTAGTGGCAGATACCTTAAAAGAAGATTTCATCCTTGTTTCTGTATGGTCGATGTTTGTCAAGAAAGATGTCTTGACATTCTTTGCTTCTCCTGCTCTGGAATGTTGAGCAAGACGTTCCTTCTCATCAGTTGGGACTTGTTGCGGGAAAAACTTGGTCTCATATGTTGAGCCATTTTTATCGTAGCCAATTCCCCTTGTGTCTCTAGCCTACTTTCCCATTGACAATATTTTGTCGAGGCTCTCGGTACTTGGGTTCAACATTTTCACCGACTTAGTCATTTGATCAGTTTCTCCTTTGAATCGGGTGACTTCTCGCTTTAGCTCTATGATCGTCTCCAGAAGTCTAGACTTGTCATTTGTAAGAGTGATAATCTGATCAGCTTGTTCGTCTAGAATCTTAGACTCTTCTATCCATTTGGTGTACATGATGCAATAGGCTTCGTTGAGTTGATCATCATTCCATTCATCAACCGGTGAAAAGTCTTGTATGTTGTCACTATCATTAGCAGAATGACCAGGTTTGCTGGATGAAGTAGAAGCAGTGAAAGCTACAAAATTACTTATTTCTTCTGTTTCACCATCATCAGTTTCTTCATCGGACATGGTAGCATTATAGCCCTTCTTCTGTTTCTTTAGGAAGTTAGGACATTCCCTTTGGTAGTGCCTGAACCCTTTACATTCATGGCATTGAAACCTTTTACCGTCACTGTTTCCTTCACCATCTTTATGGTCCCTGTCAAAGTTTCCTCTTCGTTGAACTTTCTGTGGAACATCCTTCTTGACATATGCTGTGACATTCTTCTAGTCATTTGTTGTGACATTCTTCCTAGACATTCTGTTAAACCGTTTTATGACTCGATTATAGTGCTTTGCTAGCAAAGCTATGGTAGAGTCGATTTCATCATCCTGGTCTGAACATTCTTGCTCAACATGTTTGGGCATGAAGCTATTGAAAGCCAGGCCTTTATTTTTTGGCTTAATGCTTGGTAGAGACATCTCATACGTCATTAGAGATCTTATTAGTTCATCAAAGGGAAGAGTCTTGAGATCGTGGACCTCTTCAATGGCCGTTATCTCCATCTTAAACCTTGACTTCAAGGCTCTTAGGGTCTTTCTCACTAGTTTCTCATCTGTCATTGGTTCACCTAAAGAGTAAGATTCGTTGGCAAGGTCTCGAATTCGCACATTGAATTCAGCCACAATTTTATCTTCCTTCATGACAAGTGCCTCAAACTTCATTGTTAAGTACTGAAGCTTTTGTTCTTGTACCTTTATGGTTCCCTCATATGCAACAGTCAGAATGTCCCATGCTCCTTTGGCAGTAGTGCATGTGTTGATTAATCTGAACACGTTTCTGTCCACACCATTAAAAATCGCATTGAGGGCTCGGGAATTTCCTAGAGATGCTTCTTCATCAGCGTCGGTCCACTCTGATTTAGGTTTGAGATTTGTGAAATTTCCCTCAGCATCTTGATAGCACGGGGCGCTCTAGCCATTTATCACAGCCTTCCAGGTCTTGTTGTCGATGGATTTCAAGAAGGCGCACATACGGGGCTTTTCAATATCCGTAGTTACTCCCATCTAGAATCGATGGACGGTTAACTGATTCTCCTTCTCTAGCGTTGTCCATGTTTGACAATAAGATTTTTTCGCCCAAGATCTCACCTAAAGCTGTAGGTGCCTCCTCATATACCAATTGAAATTCTGATCATGACAGTTAGACAAGATGTCAAGAACAATGTTAAGACAATGTTCTTAACAACTTGTCAGCAAACAGATTCAGACAAATACAGTATAAAGAGTAAAGAGCAAATAACGACACACAAGATTGTTAACCCAGTTCGGTGCAACTCACCTACGTCTGTGGGCGCTTTGCCCGTGGAAAGATTTCACTATACTGGAACCAGTCAAAACATACAAGTATCGATGATTATCACACAAACAACTACTTTATGCTACTCTTCCTAGTGCGAATCTATCTCAGGGACTCACCCTGAATCCAAGCCTCTAACTTGATTCCAATCTACGAGCCTCGCACTGCCCGGATGTTTACAAGTCGATTTTAAGCTCTTATGCGTGAACCTTCAATCACACATTCACATAAAACCCTCAATCACTCACATTTGATCTTCCGATTCTTGTAGTGATACACAATCGTCCTTCGGGGAACACACAACCTCTCATCCCGCTAGTCCTCCACGTCTAAGAGCTCTATGTATTCACCGAAGAAACTATAAGGAGTCGTACACTGCTAAGGGAGGAGCCTAAGCTTTTATAGCAGTTGCAAAACTTAATTCCGGAACACATTAGGGTTACCATAATTCTAGTCGATTTAGGTTTCCAAAATCCTTAACGTCGATATCTTTTCAGAGTCTCTATTACGGCATGAAGCTTTCCAGAATCATGACTCACTCAAGACTTACCAAAAGCCTTGTACACAGCTGGATCTTTCCAATCGCATTATGTCTCCTAATTAAGGAAACTTTCCAATACTGCGATCCACAAATGTCACACAGGATGTTGAGACTAACTGTTTGACATCTTTCATGACTAGATGCTCGATATCTTTCGTATTGCCTAAAAATAAAGCCAATAACAAACGTAACAACAATTGTAGTAAAGTGTAAAACGCGTCATTATAGTACGTGTACATTGTACTTAACCCATATGTTTATTGTATAGAAATTCGTAAATTCTCCCATTATTCATGCCTATCCATGGGTGCATCCCCTCCCTCCCTCCCTCCCTCTCTCTCTCTCTCTCTCTCTTGAAACTTCAAGACCAATGATAAGTAACAAAGCCAGGTGAGTTCATGACACTTGAGGAAATCCGCTCTCACCTAAAACCATGCCATGTACCACCTGTAGGTGCACATGTGGCCAGACTGTTCACATCGAAGTGCCCTTGCATCCTACGCGAGGGTTACCTTGAAGTCGTTATTGAGAAGTAAGACACATTGTCTTGCTTGACGAGCCTATTGGCACATGAGATAAAGTATTTCTGAAGGGTCTTCAGCCACAACATCAAGGATCACCGATTTCTACTTTCAATATTAGTCGATCTGCATTTTCTACTTTAGTTTTAATTATTATTTTCCATTATGATTTTAATTAAGCAACCAATTCGAAAATTTACATGAGCTATGCCTCAGGAGCCACAATGGCAGGCAATTTGGAGGCAGAGATGGAGAATGATGAGTGGATGGACAACGAAGTTCTTAATTTCAAGTTGAATTAAGGTATACTAAACCAAACCTCACAAAATATTAGAACAGAAAACTTGCTTGATCTCGGTATCGGGGTCTCTTATAATTTTGGTTTTAGTTTGTATAAAGTACAAATATTGTGAACGTGCCAGTTAGTTTGGAAGTACTGATATGTATTGATCATATATAAAAGTTGAAGATGATAAATTTGAGTTTTGTTTTGTTTTTGGTGTCAAGGGCACAAAATTAACAATAGTGAATTGAAAAACTGGATGAAACAAGTTTTATTACAAAGAAAGAGCTGTTCGGACTCCAAAAGGGAGCCTTAACGGAAACAGAAGACAGAGAAAACATTTGGAGTCCGTCCGTATTTTGGGTTTGAGACTTCGTCTGAGCTCTCCGATTCATACTTTACCGATCTCTCCGCCAATTGCTTCCCTCATTACACTCGCTCGCTCGCTCGAGACGACCCGAAACGACGTCGAATTACCCCCTAAACTCATTTCCGTCGACAGATTGTTTTCTTCTTGGATTTCTGGAGCCTTGTTCATAAACTGGCTATGGACTACGAGCCTTACGATAGCAGCGGTGAGTTCAGTCTCTCGGATTCAATCCTTATTCCAATTCCTGGCCTTTTGCTCCTCTTTCTTCTGAATTGGGATTTTGACCTGTTGCTGTTATTTTACATTTGGGCGTTTATTGGAATTGTGGGTGATTTCTGTGAAGAATTAGGGTTTTTAAGCTCTGGGTAGTTTTAAATTTTGGATCTTTTTCTCCCTGCCGCATGTTTTATACCCAAAATCTGAATTCATAATCTTTTCTTGGCTTTGTTCTGTCTTAGAATGTGCTACTGTCAACTGTCACACTGGTAGTGTAAGTAATGAACTTGGCAGAGCTTCAAGGGAGCACTTTTCTTTGTAATATTAAAATTTAACTCGGTTTTTTTATGGCGTTCATATGCTGCTATCTTTTCTCTCTTCCAAATCATGGCTTCCATGCATTGATTGTTTTGAACTTGTTTGGTGCTTGGGTCACGCTTTACCCTTTAAAGTTTGAGTTCATCCGTTATAGTGATGCACAATTGTTGGTAACAAGTAGACATATTAAATCAAATAGTTCCGACAATTATGTTTGCTAAAGCAATGTACCATTTTTCCCTTGTGGACATAATAAATGTATTATCGCACAATTATTATGATACATCATACAATAGCTATAACATTGTCGGGAATGAGAGCATTATGAGCACAGTCGAGAATGAAAAATTAACCTGGGAGTTTTAATTTAACTGCCTATAGAATTTATTACGTTGTTGCCAATTAAGTTTAACTTCAGATATGTATTTATTATACTGTTGACAACATTGAGGGTATCATTACTTTTGTCATTAATGAATTTCCTAAAGGCATAATTTTAGGAAATAATGGTAGTCATGTAGGGTTACAGTGGCATATTAAACATGCCATTTTAAGATTACATTTTGTGTCCTTTATTCACCTGCCTTGTCTATTATTCTGATAGGTTCTGGAATAGTCATTTCTTACACTGCAAGTATGCTCGTAATATTTTGGATGTGGTGGTTGACAAGTTTGTACATGTGATGTATTTTTTGGAAAAGAACTCTTGAAGCTTTGATGTGATATTGTTAATGATTTAGATTGAGCATTTGTCATTCGGTTCTTGATTGACTTCCTTAAACAGAACTTTAATAGGATAAATACACCACTAGACGGCAGCTAATTACTTGTTGGTGCTGCAAATGAAGTGTTGAAGAATGCGTCTATCGAATTAAAGTAACAACTGTGTGTCAACTAGTTGAAAGAAACATTTGTCAAGTGTTACATTATCAGCTAAGGTTCATTTTTTATAGTCTCTTAACTTTGCATTGAGTAACGTGTAAATTATGTAGTAAGCATATTGAACCAAATATTACATCTCTTGGTAATTTTCAGGCATATAATAATATCCTTATATCATTATGAGTTCTTGCCAGCTGATAAAAATAAACTAAATTATGAGTTCTTGCCAGGTTACAACCTTTTCTAAATTTTTTTCTTACATTCCACTTCATTATAATTTATGCAGGAACTGATGATGATCTCCCTCCAACACACCAGAACAGAATTCCCAGAGGGGGCCGTGTTGCAGGCAATGGAAGATCTGCTGTTGGTTCTGTCCCATATCCTAGGCTGTATGGTGAAATGGACATGGAGGCCCAAATCCATCAACTTGAGAAAGAAGCATACAGTTCAGTTCTAAGAGCCTTTAAAGCTCAAGCTGATGCCATTACTTGGGTACCTATTCCAAATTTTCTCTACATCATCTAATATATCTTAATTTGTTTGATCAGGTTTAAATGACTGCTACATGAAATATATTTTCTTCAGGAGAAAGAAAGTTTGATCACAGAACTTAGAAAGGAGTTGAGATTATCAAACGAGGAGCACAGAGAGCTTCTTGGCCGGGTTAATGCAGATGATGTCATCCGAAGGATAAGGTCTGATAGAGTTCAGGAATGAACTTTTCCTTAACAAGAGAGACACGTGAGTCTGTTTTTAGAAAGCTTCAGGCTCTCCCATTATTTGATTGGTATTATGTTGGTTAATGTAATTAGGGAGTGGAGACGGGGAGGTGGAATTCAACCTGGCATCGCCAGTACTAGTCAAGCTGTTCATGATCCCATACCCAGTCCTACTGTTTCTGCATCTCGCAAGAAACAGAAGCTAGCTTCCTCTGTACCTTCTCAATCATTCGGTGGGCCATCTACACCATTTCAACCACAAGCAATAACTGCATCCCACCAGCCATCTACATCAGCTGCAAAACGAGGATCAGTGCCAGGATCTAAAGGGAAGAAGCATAAACACGTGAGTTTCAAATATTGAAGTTTGGAACTTGACATAAAAGGCTTCTTAAATTACACTGAATTGGTTCTTTCAATTTTATTCTATTTCGTTACATAGGGCCAAATGTTGCCTGGTGTGTCTTCCATGAAGTCCATGCAGTACCCTTCCTCTGGTGCATCTGGAAGGGGTCAACTTGGTGATAGGGTCTCTTCTGGTGCTGTTATGAACGAGCCTATTACAGGAACAACATATGATAAACTGATTGGGAGGAGAGTGAAAACCAGGTGGCCTGATGACAATAACTTCTATGAAGCTGTTATAACCGACTACAATGCTATAGAGGTATATATGATTCTTGATTGTATGAATTAACTTTTCAGTGCATGAGAGTTTCATAAATTTATGATTACTGTTTTTTTTTCAGGGACGACATGCATTGGTCTATGATATGGGTACTCCAGATGAAACATGGGAATGGGTTAATCTTTCTGAGGTAAATCTTATACTCAGTTTCACTCTCTGCCTGAAAATTTTATCACACTATATACCTATGTGAGCTGTGACCATCTGCATAAAATGTGGTATTTAAAACTACCAATGCTGGAAGCTTTTATAGACTTATGAGATGTATGTTTGTGAGCAACAAAATATTCAAGTTTCAACTATATTTTCAGTTTCTTACACAGCCAGCCAACTTTATATACTTGATTTGGCTGTGAATTTTATTTTTTTTTGTCATTCTTTCAAGCTATTCTGCCATCATTGCCTCACAATTGTTGTGAAACATAGTGCAAGGCCTCTTGAGGTGGACGAGGAGTGACAAAATGCAAGAAATTTTTTCCCATTTAAATAGAATTCACCCTTGTTTTAGCCTTTTGCCTATATAGATTTGTATATTATAATGCAGATATCAACGGAGGACATACAATGGGAAGGTGATGACCCTGGAGTCTCTCAACGAGGGGCTTATGGTCGATCGAGTCACGGGATTAATAGACAATCAGGTCGTGATGGTGGTCCAGGTGTAGGAAGAGGTAGAGGAGTCCCAAAGGGTCCATCCAGAAAAGATTTTCCGCCCTCACAAAATGGCATTGGAAAGAAGGCACCAGATGAAATACACATACTTCATACAGATACTCTAATCAAGGAGGTAAGCAAAAGCATATTGCTCTGTATCATTAATTAAAAAGTATCCTAGCCTTGCCATACCTATCATCCTTGTTAAATGCGTGGTAAAATGTCAGGCTTCTGGGGTGACACCTTGGTAATTATATGAATAACATGAAATTTTATTTTATTTTATTTCCATCACATTCGTGCAGGTGGAGAGGGTCTTCACCTCAAATCATCCTGATCCTCGAGAGATCGAGAAAGCGAAGAAAGTACTGAAAGTAAGACGTGCTGTGCTTCAACTTCCCATCTACCACCTCTATCAGCACAATTAGTTATTTTTATCTTCTTAGAGTACTTTATGGGCTGCGCTTAATGATAGCATTGATTATTTATTGGCTCACTCCAGGACCATGAACAAGCGCTTATTGACGCAATCGCCAGGCTTGCAGATGTATCTGATGGTGAAAGTGGTACTTGCTTATTCATTTTGCAGCATTCATTAGAGCTAAGTTTTCCCATTTCAGCTAACCATAGATTGGTGTGCCTATTAGGGCCTTATGGGGCATCCCATGCATGAGTAATGCTTCCATTTTGTCCCCTACTACATTTGATGGCAAAAAATAAAAATATTTACCACCTAGAATAATGCTGAAGCATCAAAAGGAACCAGCACACTTTATGAGGGGGGACTTACAGTTTCTCCTTTTCAGATTAGTACTTAAGAAGTTTTGGTTTTGTAAAACTTCATGACTCAACTTGGTGATTTCTCAAGAATATATGGGAAATACAACAAGACATATGTTATGTCAGATGTCATATGGAGATCATACTTTAGCTGGAGCCGGTACAGTTGGAACTAGTGACAATGTTTTTATCAGCAATAATTTAAATAATACCACGGGCATGGGGATTGGAACCAGCGACCTCATGCTTATTACATGAGGTCTTTGGCACTTCACCCACATCCTTTGGTAACTAGTTTAAATGTTGCCATGAGAATTCTGATGTTATTTTCACCAAACAAATCAGTAGTAAGTGCATCTCTATCATAGTAGAAGCCATGCCCACCTTTCCATGCTTTGATATTTGGGAAAACTACACATAGCTACACCCAACTAAGGCCAAAAGACACATAGATATCCCCATCTTTCAAACTGGACACCTAGCTACACCTAAAAATTGAAAATGGACACTTAACCCCTACCGTTAGATTTTCTGTTAAAATTTTAAGTAAAAAGACGAAAATGCCCTCGGTCAGACTTTAAATTTTCAAATCATGTCATTTCTGAGTTTTGGTGTGTTTTTTCGATCACACTTCTCCACAACCACCGTTTTGGTCGGAGACGATCGGAAAAGTCGGTCGGAGACGAGGTCGGCGAGGAACACGGTGGTTGTGGAGAAGCTTGATCGAAAAAACACACAAAAACTCAGAAATGACATGATTTGAAAATTTAAAGTCTGACCAAGGGCATTTTCGTCCTGTTACTTAAAATTTTAACAGAAAATCTAACGGTAGGGGTTAAGTGTCCATTTGCAATATCTGGGTGTAGCTAGGTGTCCAGTTTGAAAGGTGGGGATAGCTACGTGTCTTTTGACCTTAGTTGGGTGTAGCTATGTGTAGTTTACCCTTGATATTTATACCAGCCATAGTTGTTTCGTTGATGTCAGACACCGAAAGTCCTAGTTTATCTGTTATCCCAATCCTTATGTTGATTAACCTTTTGCTTTGATTAAAACAGACGAGGGAGGCCACCATTTTTTGCATGGACAGTAAATGGGTTTTGATGGGAAGCAGCAGCAAAGGAGGACCTACTTTGGGTTTAACACATTGCATTGTGGTGCTGTTGGTTGTATGGCGATAGCAGTAGCGTCTCATGGGTTGAGACTTGAGAGCACTTCTCCCCAACTTATGTAACTTCTAACCTTGAATTGAGTTGATGCTTTTAAGATGAAGCTATAGGATAGTTGATTGTCAAATGTAAGCATTTTCATTGTGTAACATTATATTATTGATTTGTGTGACCCATCATGTATAAATGTTTGGTGTTTCTGATTTTATGATTAGATTGTGCATGTGTAACATCATTTCATTACTGTAATGTGATGTGACAAATTTGCAATACAAGGCTCGTTCCTTCCTATCCTTAGAGAGAGCATCGTAGAGGAAGATAGTTTAAGTGATTGTCACTATGCACTGTATTGGGCTGCTGTTACTAAGTAATAAACAAGCAACATTTTTCTCCCTTTAAGTAAATTAATAAAGTAAAATTTGTACATATAATTTAAAGATCTTACATTTTAGGAAGCATCATGAGCATAAAGGAAAATGCAAGTCAGGATGGCCGAGTGGTCTAAGGCGTTACAGAGCGTTTGTGCGTCGTTACAAACTGTAACGGCGCACACAGCTTGTGCGCCGTTAGAAAGTGTAACGGCGCACTCCTTCTGTGCGCCGTTACAAAACCTACCGTCACCGTTTCCATAGTTGACGGTGCCGTTATCGTTTGTAACGGCGCACAAGCTGTGTGCGCCGTTACAAACAGTAACGACGCATGCTGTTAGTGCGCTGTTAGCGAGCGTAACAACGCACGCCGTCTGTGCGCCGTTAGAGATAGTAACGTCGCACAGACGGTGTGCGCCGTTAGAAGGTGTAATGGCGCACTCCGTCTGTGCACCGCTACAGAATATATATTATTAAAATATTAAAATTTAAAAAAATAATAAATAAAAAAATATTTATTTATTTATTATTATTTTTAATTAAATATTCAAAAATGAAAATTAATATCAAAATGAAAATTAATATCAAAATGAAAGTTAATATTCATATTAAAATTTTTTAATACATAATATATACATCGGGATGCAAACTATGATGACGGGCCAAAAGGATCTCTAGACCTAGTCGGGTCAAATGGAGGTGGAGGGGTATTAGGATTTAGAATCCTTTGATGTTCTTGGAAGTACATGAACATCTGTTGGTTTTGGGAGGCCTCAGTCTGAAGCTCTGTAATAACCTCGGTTTGTTGGGCGACCTGAGTCCGGAGCTCCGAAATTTCCGCAGAACTAGAACCGGAGGAGGTCGAACGTCTTCTTTGTCTCGGCGGTGCCTCGTAATCACTCCCGCAACCCCGAATGCGTCGTCCTCTGGAGGGTTCTATAAGAATTCCTCTGCCAAACTCGACCTCGCGAACATGCTCGGCAGTTAGTCGCATGACCTCATCCTCTTCAGCGTCGATCATCATCTTCAGAGTTCCATCCTCGTTTTAGTTCGCCTGGTCATTCTTCCAAGCCCTAAGCGCATTCTTAATGTAACTCTGTAAAAAAATTGATTAATATAATAAATTTTAAAATTAAATTTAAAAAAAATGAGTTTAATTAAACTTACAAGTTTCGGGTTGAGTTCCTCCTCATCCTCGTCCTTCTCCCCCTCCTGATTACCATCACGAGGCTTACGGATCTTTAGAGCCTATAGAAAGGCCTCCAACTTTTTGGAGACCTCCACTTCCCCGGCCTCCGTCATCCTCTCCCAAAGAGTTCGGAATGAGATTTTGCCAGTATGGTGGTTTAATTTGTTCTCGCTCCTCCGAATGGTACTCATTTGAGAGCCAACTTCTTCCTGAAAAAAAATGAAATTAAATTGAATTAATTGAAAAAAATGAAATGAAATGAAATTAATTAAGAAAAATGAAATTGAAATTAAACCTATTAAATATAAACTTTGTAATATACCTCGTTGGCATCAAAATGATGAACGAGCCAACGCCACTGGAACTTCTTCCCTTTCAGACACTTGGGAATCCCATTACGGTCTAGTCTAGTAGGGTCCACGTAGAATTTGTAAAACCCCTTCATGTTCGATTTTCGCTCCTTGTAAGCGTCTATAGCCGCCTCACGAATCCACCTTCCCAGCTCAACGGAATCTGACACTGCAAACAAACACTGAAATTGAAATTAACCTATTAAATATAAAATTTGTAATATACCTCGTTGGCATCAAAATGATGAACGAGCCAACGCCACTGGAACTTCTTCCTTTTCAGACACTTGGGAATCCCATTACGGTCTAGTCTAGTAGGGTCCACGTAGAGTTTGTAAAACCTCTTCATGTTCGATTTTCGCTCCTTGTAAGCGTCTATGGCCGCCTCACGAATTCACCTTCTCAGCTCAACGGAATCTGACACTGCAAACAAACGCTGAAATTGACAAACACCACGTCAAAATCTATAATACGACATTTAAAAATTCATTTTGAGTAAGTGTTGAAATTACCTTAAAGCTCCTCCAAAATAACTGGAACTCAGACGCCGGCAGATCCCCAAACGTCTGGTAGGAAGCGTCGCGTTCCCGATCGAATTTCCCTACAATAGCCTTTACCCTTTCTATTGATAATTGTCCTCCTTGGACACGTGGTCGGCCGTTTTCCCAAGTCAACAGAAAAGGACCTCCGTTCACCAGGACCGCTTTCTCTTCTGGGTCTATGTTGACGTCGACCTTTTGCTCCTTTCTTGCCCTGGCTTCCCAGCTCTTCGTGTTCAGGCAGCCCACTTATACTTTGTAATTGAAGTACAACTCGTACTTCTGAATCTCTCTGTAGTTGAGGGGAATGAGTCTCTACTCGTTCAACGGGAGTTCAGACTCATCCGGCACAGTGTCCTCTACGGAGGGTCCAGCGACGTCTCCGAGCATCTCCTGGAAAGTCCGATCATCCGGGACATTGAAAGTCCAATCAATCTCCGTATGCCCTAGATCAGTCGGCTGAGTCGGCTGCGGCGGTGACGGATTGTACATATCATAATGTGACTCCGGCGCCTGTGAAGTCTCGAAGAACGGAATGTCCATTCTGGCCCGCCTAGGTGCCCTGGCCTTAGGTGCCTTACGTTTCGGCTCCATTATCTATAATTGTAAGAAGGAAAAGGTCATGAAATGACCGAATTACCCTAATACGATCGGAAATGACTGAATTACCCCTAATTCAGGGGGGGATGACCGAATTACCCCTAATTCGGTCGGAAATGACCGAATTACACTTTTTAGGCCATAATTGACAAAATTACCCCTAATTCGGTCGGAAATAACTGAATTACCCTTTTGAGGTTATAAATGACCAAATTAACCCTAATTTGGTTGGAAATGACCGAATTACCCTTTTTAGCCACAAATGACCGAATTATCCCTAATTCGGCCGGAAATGACCGAATTATCCTTTTGAGGCCATAAATGACCAAATTACCCCTAATTTGGTCGGAAATGACCGAATTACCCTTTTGAGGCCATAATTGACCAAATTACCCCTACTTTAGTCCAAAATACCAAAATACCCCTAAAAGGTATTTTATAATTAATTCCAAAAATACCCCTAATGAGTATTTTTTAATTAATTCCAAAAATACCCTTAATGAGTATCAATATTCAACGTAATAACCTAACATGTGGAACCAAAAAATAGCAAATTAATATCGTTAACATGCAAACTATAATTTTGGATTTTCAATTTCAATATAACAAATCTTAACAATTCCATACAATTCCATACAATTGCATAAATACCCCTAAAATTTTCATACCAATTCCATACAATTCATATAATCTAATCTTTAAATTTAACAATTCCATACAATTCATGAGAAATTTAACAATTCCATGAAATTTTCATAACAATTTCATATAATTGATATAATCTAACAACTAAATTCAACTAACATGTAAAAACTAAATCAATCTAACATGCAAAACCTAAATCAACCTAACATTCAAAACCTAAATCAATCTAACATTCAAAACCTAAATCAATCTAACATTCAAACAAAAAACCTAAATCAATCTAGGTGGTTTAAACTGATGAAAGATTTACTTACCGGAAGGGGACGGCGGGACGATGAGCTCGAATGGCAGAGAGGAAGCGCATGAAGAAGAAAAGGGCTCTGCCCAAATATATCTGCGATTTTGTAACGACGCACATACAAGGGTGCGCCGTTACAAAATAAGTTGTAACGTCGCACATTGAATTGTGCGCCGTTACACTCGATATTTTGTAACGGCGCACGCTGTTATGTGCGTCGTTACACTGAGTAACGGTCATAAACGGTTCGGTTTCGGACCTAACGGTCAAATTTTGCAACGGTCAACAATTTTGTAACGGCGCACATTCCCATATGCGCTGTTACAAACAAAAATTTCCAACGACGCACGCTTGTGTGCGCTGTTACAACGAAAATATCTGCGAGAAGTTTAAATTTTCGCGAAATTTTCATTGGCGCCACTTTTGTAACGGCGCACTATGTTATGTGCGCCGTTATAAAGTTTAACCCTAAATTAACCCTAAACTCGATCGTGAATGATAAGCGGTGTTCCCGTGGTTTGATTTTCTTAAAATTTGTACTATACCACGTATATGTAATTTACAACTAATTGAACGGTTTCGATTCAAAAAAATATATATTAATCTACCGAACGTTTGATGATCAATGTGTTTAGGGTTTTTCTAAGTTTTAACTTCTTAAACCCTAAACTCACACTTTCAACAAAAGTAGTTGATATTCAAAATAAAGTTTTAATCCAACCATACGGATAGGAGCGCAATGGATATGTACTTCATATGCCAAAATTTTAGTCAATTTCGATAATATATGAACCTGGATCTAAACCGGTCAAGGGGAAGTCAATATGGTTGACTGGACCATTTGACTTTTTGTAATAACGCACATTGTCAAAGTGCGCCGTTACAAACAAATAAAAAAATATTATTATATTTGTGTCGATCCAAACGTGAATCCTACTATACCAATTTGAGCGCAATGATTTGGTAGTTAATGTTCCAAAATTTCAGTCAATTCCTAGAAACGTATGAATCTCGATCGAAAACAAAAACCCGATTTCAAAGGAAAAAGTCAACAATCTGGTTGAGATTGTTGACAATGTGTAACGGCGCACCATACTTAGTGCGCCCTTACAAACTTTGTAACGGCGCACTATGTTTAGCGCGCAGTTACAAACTTTGTAACGGCGCACTATGTATTGTGCGCCATTAGAAAATCACACTTAGAAAAAAAACAGTTTTATTTTAAAATCACACAGTAAGCTGTAATGACCAAATTACCCTTTATAGATCATAGATTATAAAAAAATCATTTATTCATAACTAATCAAACATACATATACATATTAACTATCAGAGTCGGAAGAATCATAATCTTCATGCCCTTCCAAATCGATGTCATCGGTTTCTTCGTCGTCGTGCTCGTTTTCTTCATCAATATCTTCCATTTCATCGTTCTCAGCTGGAGGTACTGGCGGTGGATACCAGACTAAGTTTGTTAGGTCGATAATCATACCACCCGGTGTGACGATATCAATTCCATCTTCTTGGTAAGGTTCATCAACTTTAAACTCCGGGTCGTCGTCACCGACACGGGCTAAACTGCTCGGTTTGTAGTAACCCCTATGCGACACGATGTTCACAACCTTCCACGGTCCAGATTTAGGGTCGTCGATGTAGTATACCTGTTTTGCCATTAAAGCAAGGCAAAATGAGTTTTGTTTGTGACGATCTGTGGACGTGTTGACCGAAATGAATCCATTTGCGTCATTTTTCACGGTCCGTTCGTCGTACCACCGACACTTAAATAGAACGACTGACATGTTTTCCATGTAGGTAAGGATACATACGTCCATAAGAACACCATAGTAACATATGTCGATTACTTCAATCATGACCCCTGAATTTTGATTTCTCCGGCCCTGGTCGATTCTCAATCATAAAAATTTGACACCGTTAATAGTACACTGCGAATAAATGGCAGACGAACGAGGACCTTTGGATAGTAGTACCAACTCTCGTTGCATCCCTGGAGCAGTCATCTGCATACGAAATATAAATTAGTTAACGTACATAAAATTTGGAAAAATAATTGAAGGTAATTGATGTCTATTACGTACAATTCAATGCCAGTCGAAGACAAAGGACATTTCCTAGGCTGTATTTGTTTGAACCCTACAAGATGTGATTCTACGAATGCATCTGCTTCGACACAATTCTCAATCACTGTCCAATTCGCCCAGAACATCTCGGATGCGCTCAATGTCTCGTTTCGCACCACGCTCTTAACTTATACATGTGGGGAAACAACTGATAAGTTGAAACCTAGAGATGGACTAACAAAAGTTTCACTGGCTGAAGTGCCGCGGTTTAGGTACATCAGAGTGAAGGTGACAGACTCGTGCATCAAGTACTGTTGGGCTATACAACCTTCTGGATATCGTGGGTTTCACACACTTTTCTTGTACACGCTAAGTTGCCTGCAACAGTTCAATGGTAATTGGAAATGATATTTGGAAGGAAAGGATCATACCGTTCAATTGGAAACATCCATGCGAAATGGACTGGGCCGGTTCGCAAAACTTGATCTGGAAGGTGCAGTAGAAGGTGAACCATAATTGTACAGAATGAAGGAGGGAAAATAGTTTCCAACTTACAAACTAGAACCACTATATCTTCCCCCAACTTTTTCAGGGCTTTTTTCGTCGGCTTCATCGTGCACAACAACTAGAAGAACTTGCCCAGCTCTGTTAATGCTTCTGCCACATAAGGCGGAACGTACTTTCGAATGACAAGGGGGAAGATACGTTGCATCAGCACGTGACAATCGTGGGTCTTCAATCCGAGGAACTTTTTCTCATCGGGATTCACCTTGCTCTTTAGACTTCCCGCATATCCAGAGGGAAACTTAACAGCTCGGATATGCTCCAGTACTTCCTTCCAATCACGACCCGCCACGCCATAAGGTGCATCTAGGAGCTCCCCGTCTTGCACCCAATGGTCTTGCCGGACTCCTTGTTCCTCGTAAGTTCTCCTAGCTTTCACGTCATCCTTAGTCTTCCTTGCAATTCCAAGAACTGTACCTATGACGTTGTCGCATACGTTCTTCTCTATATACATCAAATCCAACGCATGTCTGACTTTATGAGTTTTTCAATAAGGCAGCTCCCAGAAAATGCTTTTTATGAGACCAACATACAGGAATACCACTACCTTTTCGTTTACTGAACTTTGGATGCAAACTAGGCGGTGGGTATTGATGACGTAGAATCGCACTGAGTACAACATCCCTTGAATGCTGGGTAGGCCTTCTCCAGGTCTCTGTCTTCCCGTTAAAAGCCTGCGCCTGAAATCGCAGTGGGTGTTTCGGTGGTAAGAACCTACGAGCACCTTAGTAAGAGATTCTTGAGTTACTGCGTTCAGAATCGATCTCGTCCAAGCATAGAGGACATGCCCTATAGCCTTTAGTCTGGATGCCCCCAACATTCCCAAACCAGGGAAGTCACTTATTGTCCACATCACAGCAGCCCGCATTATGAAAGCCTCTTTCTTAGAACCATCCCACGTGACAGCTCCGTGCTCCCACAGATGGTTCAACTCATCAATCAGCGGACACATGAAGTTATTTAAGCATTTCCCAGGTGATTTTGGACCAGATATCAATATGGTGAGGATGTTATACTCTTTTCTCATAGCCATCGAGGGCGGAAAATTCAACGGGGTAGCGACTACAGGCCACAAATTGTAACTCGGCGCATTAGGCCCATATGGAGAGAACCCGTCGGATGACAGCGACAACCACACATTCTGGATTTCTCCTGAAAATATTGGGTATTTTGGGTCAAAATGAATCCAATCCGTACCGTCCGATGGATGTACTAATATTTCATCGTCCTCATTCTCCTGCTCCCTGTGCCATCGTATCCACTCAGCCGTCTCTAGGGCAAGATATTAACGTTGAAGTCGAGGAGTCAATGGGAAGTACCACAACGTCTTTTTCGGAACCAATTTTTTCCCACTTTACTATATCGTGCTTCTCCACAAATGCCACATATCTAGAGTTGCGATTGTGTTATGTAGTACAAAGTGCATCCGTACAAACATGCATCATATTTCACGTGTGGCAGTTGGATTGCCTTCATTCTCTGCTTCGCCGCTGCGTAGCTAGATGGATACGTATTAGGTTGGGGTAACGTAGAATAGTAGTATTTTGCAACCTTGGTAAAAGCTTTGTTAAACATCCCGGTGCTCTGCTTGATGGACAACATCCTTAACATTGCTGCTAAAGTAGTGTCCTCACTAGTCATGGCGCACGTGGTTTCGTACAACAGCTTTTGCGACTCCGTCACCAACCGGTTGTATACTGTCATGGTTGCCTTAGTGACTCCCTCCCTCGACTTCGGTTATTATATTTATGTTCTCTTCCTCATCCTCGTCCTCGTCAATCCTTACATCTCTAGTTGGGTCTACATCATCCACGAGCTGCTGCACAGGATCAACGTATACTGGATTGTTGTCCGACGTCGAACAAGGCTGATTCGCCGATGTTGGCCTCAAACTGATATCTCAATTCCAGCTCGAGCTAGCTCCTTCGGCTTCGCCTTGATGGCTTCCGTGATGGAACCGTGATGAAACCACACATTATATGATCTTAGAAAATCTTTCCTCAGTATA
Source organism: Geranium rotundifolium (assembly GCA_963920655.1). Taxonomy (NCBI): domain Eukaryota; kingdom Viridiplantae; phylum Streptophyta; class Magnoliopsida; order Geraniales; family Geraniaceae; genus Geranium; species Geranium rotundifolium. The sequence goes on from OY987321.1 coordinate 18,800,472, forward strand.
TGATCGCAAATGGTGTCCATATCGTATAAATGTTTCCTCAATAAATGTTTTATAGTTTGGACGTTTGGACATTTTCCCCTGGTTTGTATTTGATACCTACTCTCTCTCTCTCTCTCTCTATATATATATATATATATATATATACTTCTGGTCATTGGAATGATACGCAAGTAAATTACTCTACTATCAAAAAAGAGATATTAAGTATTGTTTTGTGCATTTCAAAGTTTCAATCTGACCTTCTAAACAAAAAATTTCTTCTTCGTATTGATTGTAAGTCTGCAAAAGAAGTTTTACAAAAGGATGTTCAAAACATTGCTTCGAAACAAATTTTTGCTAGATGGCAAGCTATTTTAAGTGTTTTTGATTTTGACATTGAATTCATTCGAGGAGATTCCAATTCCCTACCAGATTTCCTAACTCGTGAATTCTTACAAAACAGATCCTAGCAAAAAGCCCATGCCTCGTAAGAAGAAAGAAGTAGAAACACCAACCCAAAACCTTTCTGCAGCAAAACCAATCCAAACCTATGCAGATACAACGAAACAAAACCAAGACCAAACACCCTCATCAGATGATACAAAACCTCCAAGTATTCAGCAGTGGCTCATGAGCCTATCTGAGCAACCTGAGTTACTTAGGAAGCTCCAGGCAATGTCTGCCCCTATAGTGACACAAGGTAAGGGCCTCATCAAAAATTGATAAGGAGTTATCATGTTGATAAATGGTGTTCCCAAGATTACTGTATGATGGATGTCTGGATGTACACAAGAGCATATAAACGTAAACGTAGAGAAATTTAAGTAAGAACAAGAATAAAATGGACAAAATTAAAACGCAAATGAAGAAAATTAAACTAATAATTAAGCATTAAATAAAATAAAATGGACGATAAATATAAACAATAATTAGGCGGTAAAACCGGCCATCTAATTAATATATAAGAAAAATAAATAAGGAGCAAAGCATATGAATAAGTACATAATTTATTTCATATGAAAATAAAAGCAAGAACAATAAAATAACACTTACACAAATTAAAGTTTTGTAGCGGAAAGCTTGGAAAATAAAAGACTTAGAAGTAATTCAAGGAGTAGGCTAGAAAGGAGAGAAGTGAACAGAACCCTCCTTCACCTGATTCTCCAACCGCTTCGGTTATTACCCAAAACATAGCAAATGAAATAAATGTTCTTCAAAGTACCTTTGAGGTTGACAAAACCCTTTTACAAAATGATTTTTATGGATCACACAATTCTGAAAAACGGATATGGTTTTTCAAAAATTTCATAGATCATAGAACAGAGATTCAAAAGACGTTTTACGAATTTGTTTTGGAAAACAAACTCAATATATTTTTCTTTGATTGGTTTGAGATATATGCTTCTCAAGAAAATATTACATATCCTTTTCAAACAATTCTTCCTGTCAATACTAAGAGAAGGTTGCCTATCTGGGAAACAACTGATGGACCAGTTGAAGCAGAGCACCCGCCTCTCAGAAAACTTGATTTTACTGTCCCAGGAACAACTCTTAAAGTAGAGGCTATTCCTCTAAAAAATTCCCGAAATGATACTTCGGAGGATTTGAAGAGTGTCCTGTGCCAAAATAATTATACGAACATTTCACTAGCAACTATTTCAAAACAGATTTCTAGAATAGAAAAACGTAATATTGAAGCAACAGTTGTTTCTTCTCATTTTCCTGAAAAATCGAAACACCTAAAGCCTCCTATGTTCAAGCCATTCCAAATGTCAAAACCAGCCCAACAGGAACTTAGATCCAATAAAAGTGAATTCCTTAAAGCTATTACTGACCAACTTAGTCGTGTTGATATACCCTCTACCTCCCGCAATACTGTTCCAAACATACCGGAACAAAACTCTATGTGTTCAGTCATACGACAAAGGAGTCCTTCTTCGGATAGCGAGACAACTAGCAGCTCGGCCGAAGTTCCAAAATCCCGCTCTCATATACTTCCAATAACATTAGTTCCCAAAGTAGACTATGAAAACGATCTTAGATCCCAGCCTCATACCCTTGTCCAACCAAACTATAAGGCCTCATCCATTTATGAATGGAATCTTGATGGCATGTCTGAATATAGTATCCTCAACCTTCTCCAGCAAATGACTATGGCGTCAAACGCCTACAAAACTCAACAAGGAACATCAGACAAAACAGTTGCTGAACTTCTGATGGCTGGATTTTCGGGACAACTCAAAGGATGGTGGGATAATTACCTAACCCCCGAACAACACTTCGAAATCCTTAATAGTATCCAAACAGATGACAATGGTGGACCAATACTTAACAACCTAGGGGAACCTATCCAAGATGCTGTTTCCACCCTAATTCTTACAATATCTCTACACTTCATCGGTGATTCCTCATACCTCAGCGATAAAAATGCGGATTTATTGTCAAATCTCCAGTGTAAGAAACTAGGGGACTTCCAATGGTATAAGTCTACCTTTCTCTCTAGAGTCATGCTTCGCGAAGACTCTAACCAACCTTTTTGGAAAGAAAAGTTTCTGGCTGGACTTCCTACCCTCTTAGGAGAAAAGGTTAGGAACAAAATTAGAGAAAATTATGGTAGCCATATCATACCCTATGACCAGCTTACCTATGGAGAACTAATTAGTACTTCTCAAAAACAGGGTCTCCAGATTTGCCAAGACCTTAAACTCCAAAAACACCTTAAGTGGGAATTGCAAGAATCTAAGAAAGAAGTAGGATCTTTCTGTAGGCAATTTGATTCCTCTATGACTAAACCAAAACATTGTGTAGGAGATTGTAGTAAGAAACCAACACGTCCTAAACCATTTAGGAAATACCAAAAACCTTACAAAAAACATTCCTTCGAAAAACCGACCTACTATAAAAAACCTTTTAGGAAAAATTATAGAAGACCCGAGAAACAATCTGAGACTCCAAAACCCTCTTCGAAAGATGTCACGTGCTATCGATGCGGCAAGAAAGGCCATATCTCGAGATTCTGTAAAGTTTCAAAACAAATCCGAGAACTTGATGCTGAAGAAGATATCAAAGAAAAATTCTCAGCCCTTCTTTTAGAAATCTCAGATGACGAAGATGGCTCTACTTCGCCCCCTAGAGACATGGGCCCGAGCCTTGATGAGATCATAACCAGTTCCTCAGACACAGAGTCAAAGGTGACTCTATTTGCGTGCTTACAAGTGACCAGTCTATAATCTTGGATATGATCAGTCATATTGATGACCCTATCCTTCAAAAACAATACCTTGAGCAACTTAAAACATCCTTGATAGATGAACCTCCTGCTACCACCCAAAATCGAACTCCTATTTCTTCCAGCCCAAACCTTTATGATCTTACTTCTATCCTTAACAGGAGAAAAAAGGTCCTCAACCCCAAAGCGACCATCAACGATCTCCAGACCGAAATAAAAACCATAAAGACCGAGATCAAACAATTAAAAGATAAACAAAAAGAAGATTCTGAAAAAATTCAACTTCTTATCTCTCACCTTCAAAGCCAGGCTAGCGACGAGGAAAACGATGAGCCCCCTGTTCTCGAAAATTTACGAGATGCTCCTCAAGATTTCCTTTATATTCTCGAAGAAGTAACTTCACGAAAATATTTTATAAAAATTACTCTTGTTTTCCCTGATAATTCTCAAATCAATACTATTGCTCTTTTTGATACTGGAGCTGACCAAAATGTTATAAAACCTGGTATTGTGCCTCTTCGCTTCCAACAAGAGACAAAAGAAAGTTTGCACACTGCTAGCAATTCTAAGCTTAGAATTGTTGGAAAAACCCAAGCAGGTATTTTTAATAATGATTTCCTTCTGAAAAACCTGTTTCTTATGTGTCCAGACATCCATCATACAGTAATCTTGGGAACACCATTTATCAACATGATAACTCCTTATCAAGTTGATTTTGAAGGGATTAGTTCTAAAACTAAATATTCAAAATTGCTTTTTCCTTTTCTTGAAAAACCAAGGACTAAGAGTCTTAATGTTATAAAGGCTGAGACCATTTATAACAATGAGATAAATGTTCTTATTGCTGGAAAACAATCAAATGTTTTACATCTTAAGAATGAAGTCCAATATCAAAAGATTGAACAATATTTAGGGACTAGCTCAGCCAAACAAAAAATCTCCGAGTTTCAAAATCTTTTTGAAAAACAAGTTTGCTCCGATCTACCAAATGCTTTCTGGAATAGGAAACAACACATGGTGGATCTTCCTTATGAACCTGATTTCAATGACAAACTAATTCCTACAAAGGCTCGTCCCATTCAGATGAATGCTGACATGGAACGATTCTGTAGAGAAGAAATTCAAGATCTTGAAAATAAGGGATTAATTACAAAATCCAGATCTCCTTGGTCTTGTGCTGCCTTTTATGTTAACAAGGCATCTGAAATAGAACGTGGCACTCCTAGGTTAGTAATCAATTACAAACCTTTGAATGCGGCCCTAAAATGGATTCGTTATCCGATTCCAAACAAAAAAGATTTACTACAAAAACTACACTCATCTTTTGTTTTTTCCAAATTCGATTTAAAATCAGGATTCTGGCAAATACAAATTGATCCTAAAGACAGATATAAAACTGCCTTTACTGTCCCGTTTGGACAATATGAGTGGAATGTCATGCCATTTGGATTAAAAAATGCCCCCTCAGAATTTCAAAGAATTATGAATGACATTTTTAATCCTTACTCCGACTTTTGCATAGTTTATATTGATGATGTGCTTATCTTTTCTTATTCTGTAGAACAACACATAAAACATCTCAAAACGTTCTTCTTTGCAATAAAGAAGAGTGGTCTGGTTGTTTCAGCAAAAAAGATATCTCTTTTCAAAACTAATATCCGCTTCTTAGGACATAATATTTCATGTGGTACCATTGCACCAATTGAACGATCACTACATTTTGCAAACAAATTTCCCGACAAAATTCTTGACAAAACCCAATTGCAAAGATTTCTTGGTAGTCTGAATTATGTTTTAGATTTTTGCCCAAATGTTAATAGAATAGCAAAAAAACTGCATAATAGGTTAAGAAAAAACCCTGAACCCTGGACCGAAGAACATACAAAGACTGTCCAAAAAATTAAAAAGCAAGTCCTCACCATCCCTTGCCTGCATCTTGCCGATCCCAACCTTCCTAAGATAGTCGAAACAGACGCTAGTGATATGGGATACGGAGGTATCTTAAAGCAAAACATGGGGGGGAAAGAGTCTGTCATAGCATATACTTCTGGTCATTGGAATGATACGCAAGTAAATTACTCTACTATCAAAAAAGAGATATTAAGTATTGTTTTGTGCATTTCAAAGTTTCAATCTGACCTTCTAAACAAAAAATTTCTTCTTCGTATTGATTGTAAGTCTGCAAAAGAAGTTTTACAAAAGGATGTTCAAAACATTGCTTCGAAACAAATTTTTGCTAGATGGCAAGCTATTTTAAGTGTTTTTGATTTTGACATTGAATTCATTCGAGGAGATTCCAATTCCCTACCAGATTTCCTAACTCGTGAATTCTTACAAAACAGATCCTAGCAAAAAGCCCATGCCTCGTAAGAAGAAAGAAGTAGAAACACCAACCCAAAACCTTTCTGCAGCAAAACCAATCCAAACCTATGCAGATACAACGAAACAAAACCAAGACCAAACACCCTCATCAGATGATACAAAACCTCCAAGTATTCAGCAGTGGCTCATGAGCCTATCTGAGCAACCTGAGTTACTTAGGAAGCTCCAGGCAATGTCTGCCCCTATAGTGACACAAGGTAAGGGCCTCATCAAAAATTTAAAAACCGAGAAGGAGATTTCATCTCCCCCTAAAAACCCTTCTCAAATATTTTCAAAACCAGAGAAAGGCGATGCCTCTTCTTCAAAAAATATTTCGGTATCTCAAAATAGTGCTCAGGTTGTGGTTGGCACCCAATCAAGAGCCCAAAAATCTTCTTATATTGACAAATTAAATGTGCTCAATGTTCTCACCGTTGAGCCTGGGTGTTTGGAGTCTGATCCTTTCAAGACTGCGGCCAACCTACTTCCAAAAGGTTGGTTCTTCGCACCACATGACATTTCAAAACCCTCAGTATACTACCAGAGTATTCTCGAGGACACAAAGTCTGTGGAGTTCAAACACTTTTTCAAAAATGATTCATCCTCCCCCTCGTATTCCACTGTAAAAATCCAGAAAATCCTAAGTGTAAAGGATTGGGGAGCTCCTCTTTCAACTCGCAAATCCTTCCCCTCTTCCTTCAAAACGACCATCCCTTGTTGTTGCACGTACTCCTATTGGGATTACATATATGCGTGGTACAACACTTTTTACATTCAAAATTCCACATGTTCTCACTCGTGGTTGATTTACTTCAATAACAAGTCTATTGACCCAGCAAAACTTCCTAACTGGTTTGCCCAGTGGTGGAGATTCTTTGGTTCCTCAGATGAATATCTTCACACTGATGTGATGGAGCCTTTCAAAACATTTTCAAAAAACTATAATCCTACTCCCGAAGAAGCCAGGTTCCCCCCTCTGTGCCTCTTCTCTATCCATTTCTTTCTCCCTTGGGTCCTCTCTTGGACCTTTATCCATAATCGTGATGGCTCCATCCCTATTATCCAGAGAAAGCTTCGGATAAAATGGTGGTCCGCTTTCAACATTCCTAAAACCTTGACCACAGAAGCCATCACCGACTGGATTGCAAAGTCTCGTCAAAGGGGTAGCCAAGCTTCTCATGGCCAAACTCTTTTCCTAGCCCAGCGTGCGAGAGCCCAAGCGTCACTTGCCGCAGCAAAAACAGAAGAAGAATATCAAAATATCCTCCAACAAATCCTCTCCAGCATGCCCGGACCTTCAAAAGCTTCCTCAAAAGAAGAATCGGGATCCAGCGCTTCCTCAGCAGCATCCATCAACCTTGCCGATGATGCCGAGGACGAAGAGGTTCAAATCTGCCAGCCCCCTTTCTTTGGAAACTCGGGGTTCTAGAAAAAAAAATAAAATAAAAAATTATTATACTACAAAATGTAATTTGTATTTGTATTTATTTTCGTATTTGTATTTTGTAATTACGGTATACCCGTATCCAAAACCGGTCTGTATCCAAAACCAGATCTAAAAACTTCGTAAATAGTGAAAGTAAATCACTATTTATGATAAGTGTCGTAAATAGTGAAAAGTAAATCACTATTTATGATAAGAGACTTAGTGGGAGACATTGGTGGGAGGCATGAAGTGATTGGTGAGCCATTGGAGTCTTGAAGCCATTATGCATAATATTCCTCCCGTGATGGAATAGGGGCTGATCTTTGGCTATAAAAAGGCACTCCATTTCAAGAGGAAGACACAGCATTTTTCTTGCAAGACTTCTCTCCTTTCTAGCCTACTCCTTGAATTACTTCTAAGTCTTTTATTTTCCAAGCTTTCCGCTACAAAACTTTAATTTGTGTAAGTGTTATTTTATTGTTCTTGCTTTTATTTTCATATGAAATAAATTATGTACTTATTCATATGCTTTGCTCCTTATTTATTTTTCTTATATATTAATTAGATGGCCGGTTTTACCGCCTAATTATTGTTTATATTTATCGTCCATTTTATTTTATTTAATGCTTAATTATTAGTTTAATTTTCTTCATTTGCGTTTTAATTTTGTCCATTTTATTCTTGTTCTTACTTAAATTTCTCTACGTTTACGTTTATATGCTCTTGTGTACATCCTGGTATATATATATATATATATATATATATAGAGAGAGAGAGAGAGAGAGAGAGAGAGAGATCAGCTATAAGCCAATTAAAAATGTCAAAACGTCCAAACTGTATAACACGCAATGCAATGTTGTATAACCACGTAGAACATGTAGTGCAATGTTGTATAACATGTTGGATTTGTGCAAAGTTGAAATCATGTATAACATGTTGGAGCATGCCACATGTCACAATCTGAGATAACGCGTGTCTCAGATCCGGCAGTTCTATATGGTTTGGACATTTGGACGTTTTATATATGTTTGTAGCCGAATGTGCCCCTATATATATTATAATTATTTATTAATGTATAAAGTTAATTATATATTATTGTTATATTCAATCCACCACACACACTCTTTTCTCTCTCATACCCTCTGCACCCACTCCCTTCTCTTTCATATACTCGCTCCCCTTGGGAGTCTCCACTTCCTTTATACTCTCTGTTGTGGATGATCTAATATTATTGTTTTTCTTCCATTTGGATTTGATGGATTCTTACATAAAACCACACACATTTTAGTCACACAACTCCAACATTAAATTGAGATAGGTGCAAACCAAATTGTCCCTCTAATAAATAAGTGCAAAATAAATCATTTTAGTCACACAACTACAACGTCAAAGTGAGACAGGTGCAAAGTGAATTGGTGATTACAATATCAAATGTCCACATTTCAAATTGCTATAAATTGGGAAGAAAGTATATGTCTGTATACCCATGTGATATTGCATTATAGTCGCAACGCACGTGAAATCCAAATGCGACTATAATCCACTCTTTCTCATTACTTAAGCCATACAGTATACTAATATTTAGGGGTGTTCACGGTTCGGTTCTGACCCACACCTTGAAGAGTTCAATATTTTAGATCCGACAATCACACCAAAAACATAAACATATATGCAGGTTCAAGTCGTCAATGTTGCGGTTTAACCCGACTCGCAAAATGCAAAATTCAAAAATAGACAGCCACCTTTTATAACTTACTATGTGTATCATAGAGTATACACTTCTAGCACGTCTAGCTAACCTTGGTTTTTGATTATTACATTGAGAAAAGAAATGAGATAGACATGGGGCCTTAAATCAAATTTCTTGGACCATAGTGTGGTTCTTGAGATGTGCAGGTTGCCCAACATCAAAATTTAGCAAAATGCTGTAAATAAAAAATTATCCTCATCTATTTTTTCATCTGCATTTGATGATTGATACTGCACACAAATAATGATGAAATGATGAAGCTAATTAATTGGTTATACAAATTTATCAAGATACATCCATTTCTTCACTAACATTAGAAGCCGGCAGTTGAAAAATAATACAATGTAATAGGCTAAACAAGTTTTGGTGATCCTAGCATCAATATGACATGCACAATAGAAGCCAACCAAAAGTAAATTATTCCAACTTGTCATATTGAAAACTACTCATCACATACCCTCCTTCCTAAAAGAGAATTCATACAGTCCAACTCACTTTGACCCCGTTGCAAATAATAGGAAAACTTCGTAAATTTTTGGGCTTCACTTCTAAGCCAAAAGACGAGATCATGATTCAAACAATCCAAAAAATCGACAAAAAATAAAATATCATCTCTCCAATCTGTTCCTTAGGCTTCATGTCTCTTGTTTTCCTCATTTATGTACTTCACCTTCTATGTATTGTTTTCATAAAGTTTCATTTTCCCAACTCGGGAATTGACTCTCTATTCTTTAATTTTAATCCTAATATTGCTTATAAAAACATAGGAATAATTCCACTTAGCTCCTCCCTAGGTATGCAAAATTCTCATTTAAATCCCCCGAAAAATCCTTCAAAAAAAATCCCCCGAAAGATGAATGCAATTTGTGAGGCCTCTCAAATTACCAAACGTCTCAACTAACCTTGTTTTTTAAAAAATTAAAAATAGTTTCATAACCTTTTTTAAAACATAATTTTATTATAAAACAAATAATGGAAAATTGATTTTAGTATAAAACTATTTTATTTTATTTTTAAAATATAAAACTAATTTTAGTATAATTTTTTTTAAAAATATAAAACATAATTTCATTTCTAATATTTTTTAAAAATTATAATATTAAAATCAATTTTTTTTTCATAAACACAAGTTAAAAAATATTTTTAGTTTTTTTATATACAGAGGTATTTTTGATATTTTCAAAAAAGTTAACTAAGTGGGGTTACTTGAGACGTTTGGTAATTTAAGGGGCCTCACAAATCACATTCATCTTGCGGAGGATTTAAGTGAGAATTTCGCATAAGTGGAATTATCCCAAAACATGTACCTCAAAATAGCTGCACACTAACATATATCACTTATAGCAGTTTCAACACCCACAAATAAATTGCCATGCCAGTCCTCAATTTGCAGCAAAAACACCTGTTGAAGAAGATACTCTTCCCATTCCTCTGAGGTGAAAAAAACAATGGGTTCTTAAAATAAAACCAATCTATGGGCATGAGAGAACAGAAAACAAGTCGTATGTGAATACCAAGCATCCATGGAAATCATGACATCATAAAATTGTTTTGTACAATGAAATCTAGGTGTCTTATATATTGGCAGTCTGAAGTCGAAGTAGAAGGTTCTTTCAAATGAAGAATCCTTAATTTAACCAAATAAAATAAATTGCAAGGTTTAGAAAAAGAAACTCATCTGGACTTGATTGTTTTCTTTTTGCAGACTATCTCAACCTTCTCCTTCTAGATCTGTGGGAAGCTCCATTTTCTTCATCGGGGACCCTAAGCACGTCAGTTCTTCTCATCATTGAAGATGGGACTGTTGCATTGACAGCGGGATTTGTTGTCTGATTTTCCAAGTTCAGATCCAGGGTTGAAGCAACCCTATTTCTCCTTAACGATGAAGTAGTGGTTGGCACCATAGAGACCTGGGGCTGTATAACTGCAGCAATGCTTGAAAATGAGTATATATCATCAACACGTGGAGACCGTTGAAGGCTTCCGCTTACACGCCGAGTTTGAATATAAGCTTCAAGGTCCTGAACTAATCGTGCTGCAGAAACCATTGCAGAATCCAATGCAGATGAAAGGGAAGAAAATGAAGCAGTACCTTGCGATAACAATCTTGAAACTTGGGAGGAATGGTGGGGGGGATGTAATGGCTGTGGAGTTTGATAGGGAGTAGCTGCCGAGTTGATATTTTCAGCCGTGAAATCAGGATTTTGTGATTGTGTTCCGATCCCCAGTGCACCAACCATGTTGTTAAATTGCTGAATCCTCTCCTCCAGGCGAGAAGACGATGATCCTAGATTAAGCAGTTGTTGGCGCATACTCTCAACCCTTGGTGCAGGCGGTCTGGGAGGAGCCTTCAAACCAGAATCAGATTGGTGGACATTATTGCTATCCCCATTGCCATAAATTGGGATAACGCTTGAGTGTCTGACCTCTCCCTTACACACAGGGCATTCCTTTACATTTGAATGAACGTCTGACACCTGATAGAAACATGGCCAACAGAACAAATGACCACAACAGGTCACTATAGGATCATTTGCCGTGTCTAGGCATATATTACAGTCAAAAAATCCCCCACTGCCGCTCCCCACCTCTTTGGCATCCGTTTCCATGGCCAATGCCCTGGCTAACAAATGGCTACCATCCCTCTTTCTAATTTTATCATCCTCAATACTTGTCTGATGGGAAGAAACACCAGTCTCCTCGGTGCTATCTGCAGTGGGCATAGCAATGCTTTCGGGTAACCTGGGAGTCTGAACGTGTTCCCACCGCCTAGCCCTCAAATTAACCGCTTCAAGCTGCCTGATACGCTCCTCTATTTCGCCATGGGCAGTTTCTAGTTCATTGAGAAATGTTTCTAATTGATGAATAGAAGTATGGGAATCCATGGGTTCTTGGTTCAAATCAAGTTCCAGCAAATCTTCTCTCATGACGTCCCCCATCCTTGATCTACCTGTGCCAAACCCCTGATTCCAATGAAGTCCCACCTGCCAAACTTTCAGTTAACAACAAATTCTTAAACCTTAATAGGATCATACAAATCCACCCCTTCTCAGTATTATCTCTTTGGTCACTGAGAAACAATATGAAAAAACAAAACTTCAGACTACATTACACTTCATTAGTTTAGACTCTACAAATTGGAAAGGGGGTAACATTAAAATGAGCTAAAACCCATCACCCCCATAGGTCCCTAACTAAAAAATTTGATTTCTAGAACAAAACTCATTTCATTTTCCTGTCAACACAATTCCTAGAAATCAGCAAGGCCACTAGGGTTTGGAGGACCGACCCAAAATTACAAATGAAAAAATATCACATCTTGGAACCTGTAATGATTCTGGGAAACATAAAAAGCAGTAAAAGACGGAGAAACAAGAGGCAAACCTGTGAGAAAGAGGCGATCAGAGGATCAGCTCGAAGAGGCCGTAAGCAAAACTGAAGCTGGCGGCTACTCTTCCTCGTCCTTTCACCGCACCATCTACAATACCCATATGGAGGTATCGACTCTTCTACTTGTTGTTGTTGTGGGTCTCGATGAAAAGCTAAAAACTTTGCAGAGAAGATGATCGGGTATGGGTGGATTTGAATAGAGAGCTTTACAGCTTCAGGTTTTGTACTTATCAACGGTGCACTCAACGCTGTCAGCAAGCTTTCTAGGCTTTTGCAATTTAAGGCCTTGTTTGGCGATGTCAAAATGTAACTTAAATGTGGTGATGTGAAGAAATACTCTATTTATTCACAACGAGAAAATTTAGATTCCATTCGGAGAATTGAGTTCCCATGTTAGCACGAAATTGAAATGGTTGCTTAAATTTCTAACATAAACAGTAGAGGTGTAAACTAATCGAATCAAAATTTTATTTGACAAACTCAAACTCAAAAGAAGTAATTTGTCACTACAAATTGCTAGAAATTGAAAAGAAAAAATATGTCAGTATACACATGTGATGTCACGTGATATACTCAAATTACACATATTCAAAATAAACAACTTTGGCCTATCTTACAGGGGATTTAAGCAAGCCGAATCGAGGACTAAGGTTAGGCTCGTGTAGCAAATGCATACGAAGACTCGATAGACTCATAACTCACCTAATTTCATATTTTATTTATGGTAAAATATTTAATATAATAATAAATATGTAGCGAAAATTAAACGAATTAAATTGAGTCGGGCAGAATTTAAACTTAACTATTTTTTTTCAAACCAAACTCGAGCATAAGTATATGTTGTATCACGTCCCGAACATTTTTTGCCCAAAAATTACGTGAAACAATACCACCGACCTATTGCCCGAGCTCGGTGGGACTTTCATTCTTTCAACTTAGCGTCACCCCAAACACACCGACTTTGGGGAACACTGACTTTGCACTTAAACCGACATCCCAAGTCGGTCCATTTAGACGAGCCACCACCTTTTCTAAGGCGAGGCCCATTAGCCACACCTCGAATACCTCATAAGCAACCTCAAAGGCCTCCCAAGCCACAACCGAGACGCACCTGAGTGACGAAGACCACCCGAGCGACGCTCAAGGACACGTACGAGCAGTCTTGACCGCTTAGGACGTGCCCAGACGATTAGGTCGCGCCTGTCTGGACCACCCTTCCCAAAGCCAATCTCCGCGCCAACCTAACTTTGTCTGAAGCCCTTTTGCGCGTCTGCCATGCTGCTTGTTAGAATAGTTAATTAATATTAAGGTATTCTATCAATAATATATTATACGATACTATTCATCGATGCATTGTTCACGACGACATTGTTCATTGGATAATGTTCACGCATATTATTCCGGTATTGTTCATACAACACTATTTGTTAGTTATTTTTTGTCAAAATCACTCGTTCTAGATGACCTTTTTCGCCAACTCCACTCTAATTAGTTTCAGAGGTCTCCAACGAGTTCCTTCCAAGCATTTTAGCGAAATTCGTCCATCCAGTAAGCCTTACGCTCCACTGCTGGAAAAAAAATTGTTCTCCACTTTTGTTTCAAATCTATGTATAGAAAAAAAATTTGTTCTTACCGTCGGGAAGTGAAGTTTCTGCAGCTCAATTTCGGACGTTATGTTGCCCGTCGGTCTCCATCAACTGCGCATAATTTTCACGTGCCGCCGCACGTCTTAGATGCTCATTCATCAAGTTTTCTGCTCTGCTGATTTTCCCTGTTGCAATTGCTTGAAATTGTTTCACACTAACGCAATTGCATAAAATTGTAGTGATTTATCTTAAAATTGTATTGCACCATCGTTATACGACGTAGTTTCTGCACCGTCATTATATGACATAGTTGCTTGAAAGATTTGAATATTTTTCTTAAAAATCACCTTGCACTGTTATCATGCAACGAGTTGTCACACCGTCATTATATGACGTAGTTGCTTAAATTTTTTTGATGATTAAGTATAAAAATGACTTTTTGTCCGTATAATAGTAGTGATTGAAGATGTTTGCAACGTCATTGTTTGACATAGTTACTCGGCTATGCCTGCTTTTCTATTGTTCTTGCTCACGTGCAAAACTCGTGTTATACGATTTGCACATAAGGAGAGTGTTAGAATAGTTAATTAATATTAAGATTTCTTATTAGTATTATGTTTCCATGGTTTTCTATTGTTTCTTGTATAAAAGAACATTTAGGTTATAAAAAAATATTAATCAACAATACAATTATATTTTAAAAATTCAATACTGCCCAAGTTGCTTTTAACTTTCGGGAAATCGTGTTATCCTGCATGTATCAAGATTCAAACTCAAGACCTCACATATGCTAGTGTGAGCTTCTTATCACTTGACCTAGCTTGTGTTGGTATTTTGAAACAGACTTGTTTCACAAAGAAAGGCTTGCTAGCGACTTCCTAGCGCCACACGACCCCATCTATTGGATCAGAACCTCTCGAGCCGTGACAACTGGCTCAAACTAGCATATATTATAAATGGATAATGCCACCTAGATCCCCTTAGCTATCCGCCCGAGTTACAAATGCTAATTGTGAGGCCCCTTTAAATTTACTAACGTCCCACTTAACCCCACTTTGTTAATTTTTTTGAAAATTATGTTTTTTGAAAATGACAAAATTACCCATGTATTTATAAAATTTAAAAAGTTTTAATTTTTTTTAAAACATAACTTCTTTTATAAAATAAAATTACAATAAAAACATAACTAACGTCCCACTTAACCCACTTCATTAAATTTTTTTTTTGAAAATGATGCTTTTGGAAATGACAAAATTACCAGTGTATTTAAAAATTCTAAAAATAGTTTTAATTTTTTTAAAACATAACTTTTTAAAAAAAAACAAAAAAAACTGATTTTAGTGTAAAAAATTGAAAATACATTAAAAATAAAAACGATATTTAAAATCCGTTTTTCATAAAAATATATATATTTTAAATTTTATTAAAATCAGTTTTTAATTGTTTTTTGATAACAAATATTTATAAAAAATACGAGTTACAAAAAATATAATTTTATTTTTTTAAATACATCGATATTTTCAAAAAAGTTAACGGGGTGGGGGTTATCATGGACGTTAGTGAATTCAAGGGACTTCACCATTTGTATTTATTTTTCGGGAAATGTAAGTGAGACTTTATCTACGTAGTTAAACTAGTTGAGATTATTTGCTAGATAGAGATTTGATATTGCAATTGTATAACAAACAATTTACCCTCCCTCCATTCATTTCTCAGTGAACAAGAGACCAATTTACGCAATTAGCCCTCAAACTATGTAATATGCACCACCCAATACACAGGTGCATATGTTTCTTATACTCAATTACTCAGATACACCCAAATTTCCTATCTAGAAAAGTAATAACGGTAAACATAATTTACATCAAACAGTAATTTGCAGTGTCTACAACTACAAGGCAATACCTATAGAATACACTAAAGAATGACCACGATCGATCACTCTTTGTTTCTAGAGGACCTGTCCTTGCTCTGCCCCCCAAGAATCCTTGAAATCTGCAAACCTCTGCTGAAAGCCTGGTTGAACAACATTCTTGTCTGAAACTCAGACACAAAAGGGAACCAAGCCAAGAAGGCGACGGGCGTGAAGAGAAGCAACCCCATCAGTATCTCGTATCCTCGCGCCAGCGTCCTCACCGACCCCCAAACTCCAGTCTTCTGTATCCATGGCTTGAGAGCCTGCACAATCTGCAGCATCCCCCACCCCGTTGGCATGAAGGCCAGCACGCACACTATCATGTCCTTGAACGTCATGTGGAGCAACGCTATCAATATGATGAACACTCCCAGAAACGTCAAGAATATCATACCCTTTATCAGCCTGAACACCAGCTGGAAATTGGCACTCAGCCTTCGCCTCCCCACCGACATGGCCTTCATCACAAACAGTATGAGCATGATCACCAGCCAAGATATCCCATAAACCAGAAAGCTCTTGTCTTTAGTAATATTGAGGTGGTAGACGAGGCCGTACTGGTAGATAAAGAAGCGCAGCGCCAAGAGTATCTCCACGATGATACCTCGCTTCCCCGAGCAGCGCAGGTGCAGCTGCTCCTTCTCCCACCACGACTCCCAGCTCTTCTCGGGGGGCACCCCTATCCCCCCTCGGTTCCCTATCCATTTCTGCCAATCCGTCCAGTCATCCACAATCTTCTGCCACTCGAACCCCGAAGGGTTGAAGAGGAAGGGAGCGAAGAGCCACGTCCCCACCATGAACCATATGGACACGGTGATCAGCACGTACGCCAGCGCGCCTCTGTACGCCCTCCCAAATATCTGGTACACTATCAGCAGAATCAGCAGCTCGATGCCCTTCACGAAATGGCTACGCGAGTACAGCCTGTAGTTGTCTGCAAACTTGGCGTGGAACACCACGAATCCACGGCCCGTGGATCTGTACTCAGCGCCCCCGTGGAGCAATGTTCTTCCGTAGTAGTGAGTCTTTGTTCCGAGTGAAAATGCAAAAAACACGGGAGCTAGCTGCAGCTGCATCAGTATGAAGTCGCTCAGTGCGTTTCGGAAGCCCCTTTCTAACCCGATTTCCATCATCATGGGTAATGTCATCAAAAACCCGATCTGCACGAAAGACTGAGAAGCTAGAGCTACTTGAAGAGGCTTGTTGTTGCGAATACCAGGCTGAGTGATGAGCCCTTGTTCCAGTCCGCTTAGAACCAGGTAAAGGCGGCCATAAAGAAACACATAAACTGTGAGCACAGTTATCTGCAAACAATAAAAAAGAGTGGTTCATTTCATTACAGATCAATGTAACCAATAAAGAGTGATTCTAAAGATAGATAGTTTAGTAGACATACCCAAGTACTGAAATAGAATCCAACTGTTGTGAAATAACAAGAGAGCATGCGGAAGAAATCAAATCTGTGACCAAGCCTGTAGATATCACGACTCAAGGTTTGCTCCCCATTTCCATTAGCTATCTTGGCCTCAAACATGGAGATCTGATTAAGACCGACGTCCCTTCCTTTACCCACTTGAATATATTCGTGATGAGTGACATTTCCTTCACGGAGAGTAGTGTTGAAGCCTGCGAATATGTCCTCGCTGAGATTGATGACTCTGGAAGCTTTGCTGATACCACCTCTACTCAGATGGAATAGTCTGTCGAAAACATCAGGATGTCCATAATGGAACCGCACCCTGAACGAGGAACAACTCACTAAGATAACATGTTATTCCCAATGAACGTTGGTATAGAAATAGAATGAATTTAGTACCTTAAAGGGTTGGCCAGCAATCTCTGGCCAATAGTGACAAAGCTAGTCTCCTGATGAGACATAAACCATGCAAGAGAGGAAACACTGCAACAATAACACATATAAGATATGATATCAACTCTCAAGTGTGTAGCTGTGACTGTAGCTGTAGCAAGCAATATGAATAGTAGTATTATTACCTGCCAGTGAATATATGCTCTCTGAGTCCAAGAAGTGTGGGATATCTCACCCCGTCATGCTTCTTAAGGAATTCTTGCAACAAATTCCTCATCTTGAACGCTTCTTCCATATAATTATCCTATTCAATTTGTAACATGACATCATCAATTATTAACGAATATTTGACTCAAGAAAGATGGAACGCATGCATGTTTCCCGCAAATAATCAGTATCGCACCTGGTTCATGTCTATTGTCTGCAAGCCTTCCCCTCTTGTGAAGATAATGGCGTGGTTTTGATTTTCCGGCTTTCCTTCACCCAATATTGCATCTCCCGGAAGTTTTATCCGATACACAACCTGATCCAGATTTCGAGATGGCTCGGAGGAATCAGCTGACTTGGTTGGTAAAGCAGCCTTCACAAGAGCTGAATAATACACCTTCTGGACAGTTTTTTTGTTCTTATCCTTACTAGCTTCTTCAACTTCATCAATGTATGCTACGCGGAGAGATGGGTACGCTGTCATAAGTTTGAGAATGTCCTTGGCACGAGCATCACCGGATCGTTTGTGAATACCATATTGTTGGCATGAAACCACATAGGTGAACTTCATATCAGCAACAGCTTGGCATTGCGCCCACAACGAACGCTCACTCTTAGATTGCTCTTCACTGTTCAACTCAGCAGCCTTGTAGCCTTTCATTAGATCTGAATAAAAAAGGATATTGATATTTATTCATCAGAACAATGTATATACACACAAGGAATGCTGTAATTACATGCTTTCTCTTAAGTACCTTCGTCCTTTGCCATATCGAGGAAGGCCTGAAGTTCAAGAGCTTTTCGGTAGTACATCATTCCTCGTACTTTTAATCAAGAGTAAATGAAGTGAGATAGAAAAGTGCATCAAGTTTCAATTCAAACTCTTGAAAGAAAATGGATGTACCTGTTTTGGTCAATGTTTGGCCTCTATATGATGCCCATAGGCGAAGCTTTTCTTCAAGTTCTTCAGTTGCTCTGATATCTTCTTCAGTTTTACAATCAACACGTTCAAGAAAATTTGTCCATTCATCTGGAGCACAAATATTTGTGCATCAGTTCACAAGGACAGTCGAGGAATTAACAAATAAATTTGTAAACATACCTGGAAAGATTTTTTGCAAGTAAAAAAGGATAGAAATTCCATCTTCATTCTGCTTTTCCAAACCATCTATGGAGAAAAGAACATCCTCGTTGAAGTATGGAGTAAGGACACTTCAGAAACATTTGCAGACATGTCAGTTGAACACGGCTACGAGAAGGGGATGACATGTAAAAATGAAAGAGAACTTACGAGAAAGAGAGCATATTTCTGACTTTGGGAGCAGCGGGCATGTCCATGAACAGTGAATTGGAAAAGAAAGATATTCTTCTTCTAGCTTCCAAGTTTGACGGGACATCCATAGCTGACTCCTTCACGGTAAGCAATAGATGGAGTCTCCTGATCTATACAAACTCCCACATTTATTTCTTAAAACACCAATCTCAAATAAGCTGATAAAAAAACACCAATCTCAGTATATTAGGACTCACTTTTTCTTTCCATTTTTCTTCAGACTCCGGGGCAACTGGAAAGTGAAGGGCGCCAAAATACTGATATTGTTGATCGAGGGGTGTCATACCCTCGTAGGACAAGCCATGGCTTGAATCTGGCAAGCTGCACCAGAAAAAAAGTGGCACCATCAAGATGTTGATATGATTACAAAGACGATACCATATTGAAATGTTTATATACCTAGGAAGCTCATCCTCCATAATGTCTCTGGTAACAACCTCCAGCATGTTGAGCAGCACTATCACAACTTGATCCTTGTCCTCTTTTTTGTTTGTTAACTGCAGTAACCATTAAAACTGATTCAATTTGCACTTGTTGTGGACCAACATAAGGATATGAAGGTTGTTCAGTCCAGTAACCCTTACCAAATGCTCGATAAGCTTAACAAATTGATCATAGAGGCTCGGGAGTGCACTCATGTTCAGTTCACTTATCAGTGTGTCCTTATCTATATGCTCATCAACTTTGGAGAAAATCTCGTTAATAGCCCTGACGTACAGAATTGACACCATCAGGTGATTAAACTCCAACAGACTACTCCTTTTCATTGACTGTATCAAACTTACTCTTTTTCACGTTGTCCTCGAACCAAAGTGTTGATTATAATCTTAAACGATGCATAACACTCACGAACTGCACAATGCATATAGTTGTCTGAGCTCAATCTCTTTTTGAGCTCATGGTATCTTCCGTTGCTGTCTTTAGCCATATCCAATGCTATAGGAATCTGCAAAAGTGTAGATCAGTGGATTAGACGGTTAATATGATATCGAAAACAATGTGGAAATAAACAGACCTTGCTGGCGAGAAGAAAAGGAGGCCACTGAATTAGACCCAGTTCATGGTCAGCCCAGTACGGGACAAGCAGCAGATCCATTTCTCTGCAAATGTAACAAACTATGAAATGTCGCTGACAAGGAAATCATTTGAAAAACGTAACGTAGCATCATCACTTCACTCTACCTGTTGTTTATCAGATCCTCTTCTCTGAAACTAGTTATTATTTTGTTCCACAGTTGAGCGAATTTGGCTGCAGCCTTTTCATTGCTAGATGGGATCTGACATAAATAGTCATGTCAATAAAATGATATGGATAAAATGTTAATGACATTAGAGGAATAACGAGACCTCAGCATAGTTCCGAGACAAAGTGGCCATAAGGCCCTTCTTTGTCTTCTCTTTCTTCTCATCTGGAATCAAGCATTCATTAAAAGCAGCTGGCAGTGATTGAAACCGAGACCTCAACATTCCCAAAGTTCTAATCTGAAATAGAAACAGCTAGCTAAGTGTTTCAAGAACATAAAAACTCCTACAAGATGCCATATTATAGAGGATACATTTCACATGGAAATGTTGAGAGTCCATTAACATATCACTTTGCTTGGAGAAATACAAATAGACAGAAACTGAAGGTGCACCAACCAACCTCTCCAAGACGGCGAAATGCGCCATAGAGACCTCCGAATATTGTAGAAAATATAGCATACCATATTTGGGTATCCATAAAATAGACCTGCGAGAATTTTTCATTACTAGCTTAAAGGACAGTGAAAACTACATGTCAGATGTGTCTTTAGTGGAAACATGAACATACTAGAATGATGGGAGCCCAAAGAGTGACCACAACACCAATGTTGTTATTAGCTGCAACAAGGAAATCACAACACGTCAAACTAATTCCACAACGTGAGAAAGAAAACAAAAAGCTCATTCATTTGATTACCTCTTGGGAAGAACTCATGCCATTTATAAGTTCTTATCTTCACCTCCATAATAGCTTTTGTTGGAGCCACAAGAGGCTTAATCTGCAAAGAACTTTTTAGTTGCCAATAAAAGTATATTACCCAGAGAACCTAGCATTGTAGCATCTAACTGCAATTATGTGTTAACAATAACAGTGATATCATCCTACTGTTTAATGAAACTAATGATTTGGGATCATAAATTCAATGGGTGGATAAGTGAAATACCTCTACATAGTAACTGAATGCTAGTTTTGATATAATTAGTAGAACCCAGAACATCGTGTACCTAATAAATAGAAGCAATTAATTTACGACTTAGAGGGGTGAGTATTGGGGTGAATTCACACCAGCTGAGAAGCCAAGTTTCTAGCCTTACTTGAAAAGTGAGTAGGTGCTCTCGTGCATACCCCGTCCAACATATAGTCGAGGCTGCAAATTATCATGGAATAATGAGTTATTGGTTTATAACAATAAAGTAGAATGGTCAGCAAATAGATACCTGAGACCACCACATCATGAGCCTCACAATCCTGTAGTCGGACCTTTCAAGATAGCGGCGTATGAATGGGAAGACAAACAAAGATGCAGAGAGCATGTTCGGAGATAGGTAAATGAGGATGGCCAAAACGAACAAAGAAGGTGAACTATCACCATTGCCGAACCAACCCCTGATGGTTTGTGCAAATCCAGATGGATTTTTCCAACTATAAGCATACGTTACCGGTAAAATTATAACCCAAGCAGCAGCTGAAACGGCTTTCAAAATGTATCTTATCTGGGCATAATATGACATGCTATTCCGTGCTTTCCAGGTTAAGATTATATTGAGAAGAGCTGCAAAAGTGAAATAATCAGTCAATGGTACAATGAAATGTGGTAACAGTTTGTGCAAATAGGCTCATTAACTACCTTGTATGAGCTTCAATAGTGCAGCAGTTATGAAGATGCTCATCACTTTCTTGAAAACATCCCCTTCAAATATGGAACTTAACTTACCCGATCCATTCCAAGCAATAATGATCATTGCCTAAACAATATGCATAAACACATTTCCTAAGCTTTTTGCACAAAAAATAAGATACACGACATGAAACAGTATCTGAAGACGGTTGGTTACCTGCAGAGACAAGATATAAAAGCTCCACATTCTGTCGAAACTTCTAAAAATATGTGAAAATGAGCGTATTTCAACAAAATTAATTTTCCCCATCCATCGGTTCCCCTTAGCCAGTTTCTTTGCCTGAATCATCAACCAGAGTATAAACGAATGTAATGTATATTAAGCATATGCATGTATACTCGAATTTAACGTACCTCTTCTTTGTCATGGGGGGACTGATCAGGTGGCTGGCAAAAGAAATCACCATCAGCACGCATAGGCCAACCAAGCCGAAAACAACCAGCTGACCTACAGTTTGACAGCATATGTATTTATATTCCATTATTCTGTTTTCAAGAAAAGGATTATAAGTTAATAAAACCATTATACCAGAAGTATTCATTTAAATCATCATAATTTCTCCACTGTGAGTGCTTTGATTTTCCTCCTTTGCTCCTTTTAGCTTCCTTTAAATGAAAACCATAAAGAAAGGAATGGAAGAAAAACGGTCAACAACAAAAAAAGATGGAAAGCAATTACATCTGAAAAGTGCAAAAAGGCAACGAGCAGAAGCAAAACCTGTGCTATTGTATTGTATATAGGAGTAACTACTTTCCTCAAGAAAGCCTCCTCTTCACCTCCATAGACTGGCTTTATGTGCTCACCAGTCATAGGACTCACACTCCCAGCAAGCATCCCGTACAATTCAAATGCCATCTATGCAATTTTAAATGCAAACTAAGTACTAAAGATTCCAGAAACCTCAGGTTATTATCAGAAAAAAATTGTTTTGCTCAATATAAATATGAAAGAACAATGCAGAGCTTGAAATCACATGGGATGTTTGTACAGTAAACTTCCACCTTTCATCAAATTTTAACCCGCCCGTCAATATACGCTTGTTAAATGGTTTATAAAATCATTAATACACAACATTTCACAGTTGGTATCTCAAACAAAGTGAAACCATTTTTTAGAACATTTTTGTTCTGATACATACATGATGATAAATATAGCAAAGGCATTCGGGCATGAATCTTAAGTTTGCAGCTTCCCCCCAAATAAGTAGATATAAGCCCATGTAAAGTATTTTTCGCTGCTGCACTTCTTGTTGAATGGTTGGCAACCTGCCAACCGGAAACAGTTAAAAGAAAGAAAGAAAGCCATCAACCATTTATCATGAATTAACTCAAGAGATAAGTAACACAAGAAACACAAATTAAACCAAACCACTGTATTCATTAATGAGAGGCCTCACCAAAGGCTACTTTTGCGACCCAAATACTTGCACCACCTTTTGTAGTTTTTGAACAATTTCTTCATCACATCCGTCAATGCACGATCATCCAACTAAACAAGAAAATATTATTAGCATTACCAATATAGAAACACTGGCTGCATAGAAAATATGAGGAGAACAATACCTTGGGTTGCTGATCAAGCTTTGGAAACTGTCGTATGTGTGCATTGGCCAGTAGCAAAATCAAGTGCTCCCTTTGATTTGCAACATTATCCTTCTGCGCAATAGTAAGAAACACAGCATGATAAACCACGAAAAAAACAAGTATATGACAGCAAGCAAGTTCATTACTCACCTGAAAGCCAAACATGGCCTGAATCCAGTCTAGAATATCTTCATCGGGTTTCTTATTATGATCCTTTGGCCACGGCAAGCCCCGGGTATTACGAAGCGCTGAAACAGCGGCTTGAATCTGTATGTAGATCAATGCTAGTTATTAAGCTAACTCAACAGCACAATTTCAAAATAATATGGCCTGGTAAAAAACACAGAATTAACCTCGGGACATTTCATTATAGCCTGATTCTGACTGTCAGGATCAAGAGGGAGAATGTTGTAAGGCACATATATTTTTGTCTTCTCTTCAACCTTATTATGAGCCTCCAAAATCTACATATGTACAAAACAAAGGAACGTTCCATTAAAAAGTTAATATCATGGTAGATGTTTAGTGTAAAAATCTATAGGTGTACCTCATCAGCTACTTCCACAGCTTCTGTCTGATTAACCGCCCTGAGAACCTCAAACAATACAGCAGCCGTTTGATACGCTTTTGTAAGTTGAGCTCTGAGTTAGAAACACAAGCTTGATATCAAAAACTGGTAATGCTAGGAAAGCGGCAGCCAAGTAAACACTAAAGCTAAGTGCTGTTTCTCTCATATGACTAACAGATCAGCCTTTTTATCAAAAATAAGGCAAATTTTATTGATTGCATCCCCAAGAAAAAACAATAGGGAAAAACAAAACCCATAAAAACGAAGCCAAAACCAAATAAAAAACTGAGATAACAAGAGGTACTGACCGATCAGCCTTATCAGCAGCATTCTGCAAAGCCTCGATATACTTCTTGTAGTAATGTCGGTAAAAACTCTGCATTTCACGAGCATCACTTTTTGCTTTTCCTTGCAAGGTTGTTTCATTTTCCTGTGTAACATCAAACAAAGTAATTCCCATTTAATTGCATCATGTTCACCACTATACATATACACACAACCGGGGAGATATGAATGATGACTGTGAAAGTGATTATAATGCAACTTAGCTCCGAATAGATGAGAGAAGCAAATGAAGTCAGCTCACCTTTTCTAGACGTTGAAGAAGAGCAGTTTTAAATTGGCGAACTCCACGGCCACTAGAGGTGGGATCCAATCTATGAGCTTTTTCAAAGGCATAAAACCTGCCTGGTGCCATCAACACACTAAGAGTAGGTGAACAGTCCTTTTCATTAACTCAGAGACACATGACATAATCGATGACCAAGCAAATAACAAAAGCATTTTGATTACTGACAACATTTTAAAACTCAATCTATTTGTTGGAACAAAGGACTTCATAGAATATACAATCCATTTGTTTCAACTACTTGATTATTATTTGGCAAGACCGTAACGTTATTCACATCCAACCATGATATCCATAATTATAGTTTTGCTAGTTGTTCAATTTGGCAATGAATTTTTTTTATCCGCAATAAAACGATTAATAACAAAGAAAAAGAGAGTCGATTCCCAAGCCGGGAAAAGAAAACTCTAAGAACTAAGAATAATGAAGCATGTTCATCAGTTTGAGAAAAACAGCACCAAAAGATAAATAGCTCATTGTTTTCACCTCAAACAAAAGCAATAGGTTGAAATTTCAAGGTTAAAGCAACTTACATAGATAAGCAACTCTAGGGTTGCTGCTCTCAACTTCATTAGCAACACGAAGAATTGGAGCAATCTCAACCAGTGAAGAAGGCACCACTTCACTATCGAGCATCGCCTCTCCTAAATTTCCAGCAGTCTGAGTACGCAGAATGCGCCTCGGCTGAGGCGCCACCTGCTCATCAGACCCTCTTCTATATGACATATTTTCGCCTTAATGATCCAAACTACCTTCTTTACCTGAATACATCAAACATGAACAAAGTAAGACTAATTTCAAACTAATATATTCTTGTCAATTTAGTTGAATTGGCTCCAG